>CAMZMU010000055.1:6723909-7323909 GCA_947311845.1 Poa pratensis | reverse complement strand
CTATCTTGCAGTACCAGCTGCACGACCATTTGTGCATCTAATAAGAAAAGGTTATGTGCCCCATAACAATTTGATAAGCTTGATCGTTAAATGATGTGAAGAATGATGGGCTGGAAAATATACGGATATGACAAAAAAAAAATGCCACTCAATATAAGTAACACGTAAACACAAAATCATATCCAACTATAAAAGTAAATTGAAGGGCTGATTGCAAAGTGCATAATTTGGAATAAATTCATAGTAGTTCACAGCGTCATAATTACCCGCAGGAATGTATGTTTTTAGATAATAGAAGACCAATAGTTCAAGACAGAACATAAGCTTATATGGAGAAATGCTCGCAAGAACTAATGAACATTGGAAATGATAAGAAAAAGGACTGGTAGAGGAGCATACATGATCATGTCGAAATCATTAACAAGTCGCGCCATGACATATTTCTTTATCAGGGTCAGTGTTCTTGCATCCCATAGCTAGCAACATAACAGATGTCAGAAAAGGCATATAATAACAATGAAGTATGAACATGTTATTAGGACAGAAATCTCGTCACCTTAGTAGATTTATCCAAGGAAATGAGACCAATCTAAGGATTTTGACAGTGAACTAATTGATGTCGCTACTCCTTGTTTGACTTCTTCAACAGTTTTCCAATCTAACAGCCAAGAGAAAATATAAATGTAAGTGCACGACGTCATAAAAAGTTGTGAAAGTAACATGTCCATATTTCTTGAATAAAACAGCTGGCATGCAGTAAAAAGAGGTGGCCGTAACAACCCACATACAGTATAAAAAAAGATAGCTAGTTTCATGTAAACTTTGAGATAGTATCCTATCAGTTTCTTCATTCTATCTACTGAACAAGCCACAGAAAGCATTGGGCCACATCGACAAGCCACAAAAATTGCAGTATGGGCACTCAAACTAAATCCTTCATATGCTTTAGAGCAATGGTCAAATTCATGTCAAAACTAAATCCTTCATTTGCTTTAGAGTTATGGTCAAACTAAATCCTCCAACACAACAATTTTAGAGTAATGATCAAATTCATGTCAAAGCTGCAAACAAATCACCTACCTCTCCAAATCAACTTCTTGTTAATCTTCCCCTTGCTCACACTGCCAATGATCTGCAATCACAGCTCCTCGATCATCATATAATCATTTGTATTTATGCAGAAAATCATGAACAGACTACCAACAGAAAAAATGCATTTAAATCAATAATCACTCAATTCATATGTAAGAACCTGAGAAGTAAGCAGAAGGGAAACTAATGAGATAGGAGGGGAGGGAAGGGATGAGACGATGGAGGCACTCATCTTTTCTCGTTCGTCTGCCTTCTTCCTCCACTGCTGTTAAAGTTGTACATCTGATCCCTCTCTACCTCCTCATCCTTCCTCTCCCAGTTTCCTCTTCTTCCCCACTTCTGCTCCATCTCTACCTCTTCCTCTTCCTTCAAACTCTCACATGCAACAACAAATCGTGGTCAGCTCGAAGCTGCGCACCATGAAGGCACGACCAAAGATGATGCAAGGGAAGGAGGGCCTCACCTTGAATCAATGGCCAAAGAAAGAGGCCTTGCCGAGCGCCCACAATCTCCGCCGGCCGGGCCACAGACGAGCTGTGCGCCACGGTTGCCGTCGTTCGAGCCGCCGCCGCCCTGCCTGGCTAGGCCACCGCCACCCAGCGCGGCCGCCGCCTCCCAGCCCGCACCGACCGAGGTCCAGCCCAAGTGTGTCCGCCAAGCCCGCACCGACCGAAAGCACACACGCAGGGACCAACAACCATGAATTCCATCGAGAAAGCTGCGGGGACGACCACCGCCCTGCCTGGCCCAGCCGCTTCTCCCTTTCCGGGCGCCGGCGCCCTGCCTGCCCGCTCGGCTGCCGCCGCGGCCTGCCCAGCCGCCTGTCGTCGCCCTGCCTGGCCGCCGCCTCGCCGTGCGCGGCCGCCGCGGCCCGGCCGCCCGCATCCTTGCCTCCGTCCCCGTCGGCGGAGGCGCGAGATGGCAAGCCGGGGGAGGAGCGGACGGGAGAGATGGGGGAGAGAAGCGGCGGCACAGGAGGAGGGAGGAGAGGCGCGAGCGAGCGAACAGTGCGGGATTGGGGGAGGAGAGACGGCACGCGATTGGAGCTAGGGTTTCACCACGGGCATGCGTTTTGTCTCACGCGGTGCCGCACGCACGCACTGTAGCGTGGAGGGGCGCATGAATAGGGTAAATATCGCATCTGACGGCACGAGATGAAACAACGAGGCGTTTTTGGCCAATCCAACGAACCAGGTTTATCTGATGACGTGGATGGGGGCAAACATGGGAGGTTGGACTGAGCCTTTATAGAAGTAATGCACATTTCTTCCATTGCTTAGTTAATTAAAGGATTCTGGTCTTGTTTCCGATGGATGACCCGTCATATTTATTTCTTATACAGATTCCTTTTTTGTTTTCTTCTGTGTGATAGCAAATATTACTTGTGGGTCTTATGTGCCATTTCAAAAGCATAGGATAGCAAACATGCCTTGCATGCCGAATTAGCTTTGGCATGCCACCAAGGTGAGTATACGTACATATTTTTTTAGCAAGTTAATTCACTACATGCTCCACTGTTTTTTCCACTTTGATACTGAATATAAACATTTTGTATATGCAGGTCGCATACATCAAAAGACCTGCTATATTCAGATATCGACTTTGAACTTGCTGGCGAAATATCACAGTGGATATATATATCTAGGACTAGGTAGAATATCATATTCTGATGTAAGATTGTAAACAGTCTACTCTTCATATAATTTTCATGTACGGAATGCGCTGATTCTAATAAAATATGAATCTTTTCATCGAAATGCAGTCATATTCTATGATTTGTGTGTTGTGGAATGTCACCTATGAATTATGTGCACTCGCTGAGAAAAACTTCTACAATCTTCCAAATTGATCAAACATCCCATCCGGAAAACAATATTTTAAATATAATTTTCAATTCATATACGATATCTCTACCAACGCATACATGTGTTGCCTCAAATTTGTAGCTATTTTTGCAACGGTTATTCCTTTGGTTACCAACGCATGTATATACGTTGCATTATGTCTTTGCAACGCCCCATAAGGCAACGCATTCTTATTCGTTGGTAAAGTCACTAGCAACGCATATATGAAGGTTTAGATACAGATGAATGTGTTGCTGTAGGGGGGGGGGGGTCTTGTTGTAGTGTGTGGTGATGATGATGTCGGATTGAGATCGTAGTCGTTAGCGTCCTCGTGTTCACAGTGATGTCGGCATCATGGAAGTGGGGAACTCGGTGTAGAAGTTAGGGTGAGGAAGGGACGCTATTGATGAGGCGAAAAATGATGTCCTTGGGAGGGGGTGGAGCACAGCAGGAGACGGGTGGAGAAGACAAGAGGGGTGGTAGAAAATATTTTTTTTAATGTCTAGAACTCCAGTCCTCCACGCCTGGATGCCCCGGCCTTTTGGTTTACAAAGTGTGTTCCTTTTAGTTTATTTGTAGTTCCTTTTGTGTTGGTCATTTTGCCAGAAACATCGTGATCTAAAAACTGCTAATCTTTTTTTTAGCTTCATTAGGTATCCTTTCCTTAGAAAAGACAGCATAAACATGGGAAGTCTATTTAGGATGAAATTAATGAGGACCAATCGATGTCCATAAGATAGCAGCTTGTTCATCTCGCAAGCTAACTTTCTTTCAAAACAATCCTCAACTGGCTTTCAATCTCGGTTATGTAGCCTCCTAAAGTGAATAGGAACTCTGAAATATCTGAACAGAAATGGTGTGGCTTTGTACCCAAAAATTTGTTTACATTGTTTCTCGTCATGTTTTGCCTTCCCAAAGCAGAAAATCTCACTTTGATGAAAGTTAGTTGCTCGAATATAGATACAATTAGTTCCATGTTGATAGATTTCTCTAAGTTGTGTTTCATAAATGAAATTGTATCATCGGCACATTGAAGGATAGACACTCATGAACCTTGTTTGTAAAGGTCTAGTGCCTACCTTCAAGTGCCCGCTTAGTGGACCGTGTCCCCTTGCTGTGTGTGAGAGGCACGAAAAGAATAAGGCGGGCCTTTGTGGCACCACACCTGTCCAATGAATACATACTTATATCGGGAAGGAACTTTGGAAATTACATCCCTCTCCACCTTGTTTGGCTTGCCAGACCAGACGGTGGTGATGTGTGGCGTTGTTAACCTCGTTGGAGAAACTATCTTGGATATTACATCCACTTCATACATATAACTCAGAGACGTGGCGACATTGGGCCACCGCATAGACTCGGCAGGAAGGGTCGCTTGGTCTAACGAAAACCCTAAATTTTGGGTCTCCCGAATCGGTGACGATGGCGAGGCTCTCCCTCTTGGGGGGTAAACTTAGGTAAACCTAGGATCCGGCTTGGCAAATACCAAATATGTGGAGAGGCGAGGCCCGGGCCTGGAATTTTCGCCTATGTTGCATTAAAAATCAGCATCGTATAACTTTTCATGGATGTAACAAACAGCTTAATCTGTGCAACTGTGGCGACAACTGTGGCCGGCGTCGAGAAAACAAAAGGTGGATAAATGTGCTGTAACATTCACCAGCAGCAGCAATAGCACGACTTCTTCCGAAAGTAAGGAGTAACTAACAGTCTAACATCACAGATTAACCGAATGTTTGTTCCATCATCGATCATGAACTACCATCGTGCATTTATTCCATTCACGTAGCTAAACAAGCGAGCAAACCCACATGGATCCCACCAAGAAACGGACGCCACAACATCGCCGGCACTCAAGCGCTGGGTGGGAAGGGGATGAGGGCGACGGTCTTGAGCCACGCCGGGCGGGCGGAGATGTCGTCCCACCAGGCCTTGACGTGGGGCCTGGACGCAATGAGCTCCGCCTTGGACGTCTTGCTAAGCATGAACATGTAGCTCAGGTGGTTGGCGTCGGCGAGCGTGTACGCGTCGCCGGCGAGGTACTTGTTGCCCGCGGCGAGGTGGGCCTCATAGATGTCGAGGACCTTGGTGAGCTCTGCGGTGTGCTTGTCCACCACGGCGGCGTCCGGGGCACCGCCGAGCATGGGCTTGATGAGGAGCTGGAACACCAGCGGCGAGACGTTCGGGAAGAAGTGGTGGGATTCCACCTCCAGCCAGACCTCCAGCTTCGCCGACGGCGTCGGCACCAGGTCAGGGCCCTGCGACTTGTACTTGGTCGCGATGTGCCGGTTGATGGCGCGGGACTCTGCAAATGCAAATGGCATGGTATGTTCGTTATGTTTGGGGGATAAAATAATTAGGCTCAGATCGTGCCTAGACTAGTTAATTGCGTCTAGATCTGCTGCTTAGATTCTTGCAGGATGAATGTTCATTGACCAAATCCTTATATTCTTTTTTTATATTATAGAGACAATATACAAAGGTGTAAAGTACTCAGGTTGTTATTTTAAAAGTCAGATATATCACGGATCAGAGGATGAGATCATACAGAGAAAGTGGGAACAAAGACACAGCAAGATATTGTTGCAGAAAGCATGTGGAACAAAAGTCTATCGGATCTGATCTGGGTGAACGGAGCAAGGCAGAGAATTGTGAATTACCGTAGATAACTTCGTCTCTGTCCTGGAGCGCGGGGATCTGGCCAAAAGGCTGCAACAGGAACGTAAAATTAGGCACGAAATACAAGAAACTCTGTCCAATTTCTTCAAGGAATCAGAGAAGAGCGTGCGTACGTTGAGCGCGAGGAAGTCGGGGTGCTTGTGTGCGCCGGTGCGGAGGTCGACGGGGACGATCTCGAACACGAGGCCCATCTCGTTGAGCACCGCCGCCACGCGAGTCACGTTCGGCGACAGCACCATCCCGTGCAGCTTCATCGGCGCCATCTCGATTTCTCCTCTTTGTGAGAGAATTGACCACAATTATGGTTTCCTGTTATCTCATATTTATAGCAGATTACATGGAAACAACTGATTACAAATCCTAACCATAATGGCCTGATTATGTGCAAGAGATCAAGCGCTAAGTATGGCAGGGTATAACCGAATATCCTAGACATATTCGGTTTGCCTAACATCCCCGCAGTCGCAACGGGAGATTCTTCTCGGACGTTGAGGCTGGATCGAAAGTCCAAGAACAATGGTGACGGTAGGCCTTTGGTGAAGTTGTCCGTGAATTGCCGGGCAGATGGCACATGAAGAACTCGAATATGCCCAAGCGCCACACGGTCGCGAACGAAATGAAGGTCGATCTCGATGTGTTTGGTGCGTTGATGCTGAACGGGGTTCATGGACATGTAGACGGCGCTTACGTTGTCGCAAAAGACAACCGTAGCACTCGGGAGGCGGTGGCGGCGGCGGCGTAGGCGGAGGTCTTGACGGATGGACGGAAGCACGGACCCGCGGTGTCGCGGCGGCGGCAGAAGGGCGGCTGAGGGGCGGCGGACGGATGACGAATCGGCGAATGACTGACGGAAGACGGCGGGGTCAGGGCTGGATCACGGCGGCGGTGATGGGGTGAGCGCGAAGGGCCGGCGGGGTGGCGGCGGTGGCGCAGGGTTCCGGTGAGGTGGCGGCGACGGTGGCACAGCCGCGATTCAGCCGTGGGCGTGAAGTGTCCCCCTGGCGGTTACACGCGCGCTGCAGCATGCGTTTTACATCACCGCACCTGGTGATATTTGCATCACCTATTTTGCATTTAAAATCAGCATCGTATAACTTTTCGTGGATGTAACAAACAGCTTAATCTGTGCAACTGTGGCGACAACTGTGGCCGGCGTCGAGAAAACAAAAGGTGGATAAATGTGCTGTAACATTCACCACCAGCAGCAATAGCACGCCTTCTTCCGAAAGTAAGGAGTAACTAAGTGTCTAACATCACAGATTAACCGAATGTTTGTTCCATCATCGATCATGAACTACCATCGTGCATTTATTCCATTCACGTAGCTAAACAAGCGAGCAAACCCACATGGATCGCACCAAGAAACGGACGCCACAACATCGCCGGCACTCAAGCGCTGAGTGGGAAGGGGACGAGGGCGACGGTCTTGAGCCACGCCGGGCGGGCGGAGATGTCGTCCCACCAGGCCTTGACGTGGGGCCTGGACGTAATGAGCTCAGCCTTGGACGTCTTGCTGAGCATGAACAAGTTGCTCAGGTGGTTGGCGTCGGCAAGCGTGTACACGTCGCCGGCGAGGTACTTGTTGCCCGCAGCGAGGTGGGCCTCGTAGACGTCGAGCACCTTGGCGAGCTCGGCGGTGTGCTTGTCCACCACGGCGGCGTCGGGGGCGCCACCGAGCATGGGCTTGAAGATGAGCTGGAACACCAGTGGTTGCACGGGCGGGTAGAAGTGGTTCGACTCCACCTCCATCCAGACCTCCAGCTTCGCCGACGGCGTCGGCAGCAGGTCCGGGCCCTGCGACTTGTACTTGGTCGCGATGTACCGGTTGATGGCGCGGGACTCTGCAAATGGAAAATATCAGGCACGCTCGTTAACTTTGGGGGATTAATTAAGCTTAGATCGTGGCTGGACTAGTTAATTGCTACAGTACTAGATTTGTTGCTTAGATTCTTACAAGATCAATCTTAACCCTCTTTTTTATGCTTAGATTCTCGTGGCTAGACTAGGTAATTCCTTCTACTACAGTACAGGGTCTGATAAAGTACTCCAATTGGTATTCTAGAAGTCTTGGATAGATCCCATGGATCAGAGGATGAACAGAGCACTGAGAAGTGAGAACAGAGGTAGCAGAGATATATTACTCAAAGAAACATACGTGGAACAAGATCTATGCATCCACCTGACCGGATCTAGGTAAACAGGGCACTGACGAACAAGAAGGGTTAGGACTGTGAATTACCGTAGATAACTTCGTCTCCGTCCTGGAGCGCGGGGATCTGGCCAAAAGGCTGCAAGAAGCAAAGGAACCGAAAAATTAGCCAGGAATACAAGAATTTCCGTCAAAATCTCTGGAAAGAATCAAAGAAGCAGGGGAGAGCCTGGATGCGCGCGTACGTTGAGGGCGAGGAAGTCGGGGTGCTTGTGCGCGCCGGTGCGGAGGTCGACGTCGACGATCTCGAACTCGAGGCCCATCTCGTTGAGCACCGCCGCCACGCGAGTCACGTTCGGCGACAGCAGCATCCCGTGCAGCTTCATCGGCGCCATCCCGATCTCGCTAGCTTCTCTTCTCGGTCGCGCTTGCCGTGCTCGCCCGATTGCTCTCTCACCTATCTAGCTTATCTCCGTTGATGTCTATCTGCCCCTCGGTCTCTGGCTTATATGGAGCCATGGAGGGTGTGTGCCGTGTGCGATGCTGACCTCGAGCTAGCCGAGTCAAGCCACGAGCTTTCACACCGCGTGTACGACTGACCTACCGGTCCCAATTGGCGAGCATCGATAATATCGGCGAAGGTGACCAGTCGCACGCAATACGCCGCACGTACGTGGTAGGTGGGCAGCGGCGGTGCCGCCGGTAGCGGTGAAGCGCACTGTCAGGTCCGGCCAGCTCGCCATCGATCTCCACGGCGGCCGGCGGCCGCGGGCACAAGACGAACTGACGAACAGTAGAAGACACTGCGGGGCGCGAGGCCGGGAGGAGCCGCCACTTGCCTGATTTGCGAGCCTGCGCTGCACCGCCGTTCGCCTGCTCCTCGCACACTACCGCGTAGCCACCCGCTCGCCTGCTTGTCGCACGCCGTAGCGGAACCGCCCGTCGGGCAGCCAAGGGCATGTTTGGTTATTTGCCCCTCATGCAACACTTTTGCACCGCCAGGGTCAGGACCAGAGTCTGCCCCACCCAGAGTCTGGTCTTGCAATTTGAAAGCTTGTTGAAAAGTAGCTCGAGGTTGATAGATTTGCATGCACGGTGTTTGGTTGTGACGGTGTGCGCTGCTTGCATGCAACGGCCGTTTCTTTGAGGTCAGGCCCAGGGAAATTTTAAAGTTCGTGTTATGCAATATTTCGTGGCTCGTAAATAACCAAACAACGCATCGACTAAAAGATTTCGTTTTGCATCAGTCTACCAACTTCTACCAACTTTCAGATGAGCTCACCTACTTTGGTACATGAGCCAAACATGCCCCAAATAGCCAAGCGTTTTCCCTCAATTTTCAACTCCGTTATGTGTTGTCGTTTTGGAGAGGCTCCTGTCTCTAGTGTCGTACCGGTGTGGTATTGCCGTAATGTTACTTTTTTAACATGAAATACTGGTATTCCATTAAGACACGACATAAATGTTGGTCACCAAACGGGTTACATAAGGGCTTGTTTGGCTGTCCGGTTTAAATATTCCCGAGAAAATAATCTCGGTCCGGAATCTGAAGAATCAGGTGTAAAACTCCGGAATTCTATTTCCGACCTCTGAATTAAGGGAAAATTGTCCTCAGGAAAAGACAGGGATCCACCAAGGATTGCAGTTACCAAACAAGTCCTAAGTGGGGAAGTTTGTCGTCCACAAAGTATAGTTCTCCGTAAACTCCACCTACACCCAAAGCAGCCAACTCATGAGCTAGTGTATTACATTTACGGGGTACAAATACCAATTTAACCTCAATAAAGTTCATCTCTAGTTCAAACTTCATGTCGCTTATGAGGATTCCCAGGCTGGACGAAGCATAATCGGAAGTGGTCATGGCTTGCTGAAAATTGAGACAATCGATTATACTTGTACATCCAGCTCTTATCCTCATGATCGGAAGTGGTCCACGGTTTTCGTGGGCTACATGGAGGATTTCGATGCCTGTCCCCCCCGGTACACAAAACAAGCTGCATTGTCAAAACTCGTGATTTCGGTTATTTCTGGCCGTTTTAGGGTTTAGCGTCCAGGGAGGATTTCGATGCCCTGTGACCCCGAGTCCACGAATCTAGCGGCATCGTCAAAACTCGTGATTTCGGGCATGTGTGGCCGTTTTCGTGGGCTATAGTCCACGGTTTTCGGGTCCCGTGAGGATTTCGATGCCCTGTCACCCCCGGTACACAAAACTAGCGGCATTGTCAAAATTCGTGATTTCGGGTATTTCTAGCCATTTTCGTGGGCTATAGTCCACGGTTTTCGGGTCCCGGGAGGATTTCGATGCCCTGTGACCCCCGGTACACGACACTGTCGGCATCGTCAAAACTCGAGATTTAGGGCATTTCTGGCCGCACGGTATTCGGGTCCCGGGAGGACTTCGATGCCCTGTCACCCCCGGTACACAAAACTAACGGCATTCTGAAAACTCGTGATTTCGGGCATTTCTGGCCGTTTTCGTGGGCTATAGTCCACGGTTTTCGGGTCCCGGGAGGATTTCGATGCCCTGTCACCCCCGGTACACAAAACTAGCGGCATCGTCAAACCTCGTGATTTTGGGCATTTCTGGCCGTTTAGGATTTCGATGCCCTGTCACCCCCGGTACACGACACTAGCGGCATTGTCAAAACTCGTGTTTTCGGCATTTCTGGCCGTTTTCGCGGGCTATAGTCCACGGTTTTTGGGTCTCGGAAGGATTTCGATGCCGTGTGACCCCGGGTACACGAATTAACAAGGGTATACATCTCGGGTACCCTACCGTGAGGGTACCTGGTGCACGTGACGATTAAAGGCCCAATAGCGAAGAGCCTACTCGAAACCCAAGACAAGAGGCCCAAGAAGATGGAGTACCCTCCAAGATTAGACATAGGCATAGTCGGTTTAGACTTTCCTTACATGTAAACTAGGTCGGTTACGAACTCCCGAGACCCAGCCTATTTAAAGGCTGGGAGGGGTGCCGATCTAGGACAAGCCATACTCAAACCACCAAAGCTCTAGCGAGATCGTCATCTCGCCGGAGCCACCTTGTAACCTCATAATCACCCGCGATCAATAACAGACAAGCAGGAAGTAGGGTCTTTACCTCCACCCGAGGGGCCTGAACCTGGGTAAATCTTTGCCTCTGCTTGTCAGCCGACGAAACTACCAGTACTACCACGTTCTCTCCCCATAATCTCAACCCTAGGTCCTTAACCATGGGATTTGATGAGGGTACACCTCGTCAATTGGCGCCGTCTGTGGGAAAGAATAGTGCTGGACTCGCGGTTTCTTCGGTTCCATCGGAAAACGGCGACTCGCCGATCGGATCTACAAACGGCAACTCGCCGGCTGCATCGACAAACCAGAACTCGCCGACTCAGGCGGCACACGGCAACTCGCCGGCTCACTCGACAAACGGCAACACGCCAGCTTCACCCGCAAAAAGCGCATCGGATCCTCTGATGGATTTCGAGCCACACTCGCCAGGATTCCAGGAGGCCTTCTCCGATCTCGAGTCAGGTTTGGGTTTAACCGTTGGTTCGTTCAATTTTTTCGTCAACAAGCTTGGTGTGCAGGACTTGACGGATCCACGCCAACTCGCGACTTCCGCACCCGAGGCTCCATCGGTTGCGGTTCCTTCGACTGCGGATCCCTCAACTGCGTCCATACCATCGTCGATCCTCCAAGCTTGCTCGTCCGCAACAACCATGTCCACACGAGAGATGCACGAGCTCATCGAAGAACTTCAGGGCGAGGAGGCCGAATCAGCATACCGCACAAACGATCCCGAGCTCGATCTCTCACTCGAGGATAGTTTCGACTGCGGGATCTCCTTCAGCGACTTCGACGAACTCGAAACTCATATCGACAACCACGTCGACTCCGAGATCTGCACCAACAACAACAACCTCGACTCTGAGATTCATAACAACTTCGTCGACGCCGAGATGAGCATAGGCGATGAAGGCATCAACAGCGAGATCCGTCCAGACGGACCACTCGACGGGTATCGACTCCGACATGAGCCTTGATGACGATGTCGAGTCCATGACGGACTCGAAGACACACATACATACCCTCGGGTGATACCCCAGCAGGTCTACGTCGCCATCGCCGCAGAATCATCAGATGCTGCGGCCAGCCGCAGGCCTACAGAATTCCCGTGCACAGTTACTATGCCGGACGGAGTCACAACTCTCACAATCACTGCTGAGATGGCAGCAAAAGCAGATAAAGTCATCAAGGAGTGCACAATGATGCCAGCAGACGCAACACAAGAGGAGATGTTGACCTTCCAGTACTTCAACTGGCAGGAATCACTTCGACTGCGGCAGGTCAGAGCAACACTCGAAGAACGCAAAAAGCAAGCTAGCTTGTCGAGTGCGCGAAGAAGACAGCTCTCCCTGAGCTCCACCGGGCGAGCAGACACAAGACCCAGATCAAGGTTGTCACACCTCTCGCCAGACGAAAGGGCGGCACTCACCCGCAACTTAGGCAACTCTTTCATGACATACGACGAAGAGGGAGTGCCAGTACCCAAAACAGCTGCGGGTGCCCTCTTCACCGCTGCAGCATACCTAGAGGCAATCAAGCCTCCAGCTGATGACCCCAATGCAAAACTGCATCGCCAGCAGATCAAATCACTCGCCTTAGCGGCGAAGGCCATACGCCAAACTCCAAGAACTCCAGGTGGGAGTCGAGACCGTGCCCTAGTCGACGCACGTCGGAAGAGCATAATCACAGTGGTCACCGCCACCACTCGAGGAAAGAAGCGGCTCGCGTAGGCGCAGGTCCAGGAGCAGATCACGCAGATCTTACAGTAGCGACTCATACTCTGATCGAGAGCCTGAGCCACATGGAGCTCTGTGCTTCACTCGACGCGTCCGCGAGACACGGATGCCCAAAGGGTTCAAACTCACATCTGAACAGCCCAAGTACACGGGTCGACAGGAACCTTCTGGGTGGCTGGAAGACTACAGGCTGGCTGTCGCGTGCCAGCGAGGTACAAACACCACGCCATGCAATACATACGACTCATGCTCGAAGGCACAGCCCGCGACTGGCTCAAGGCCCTACCTCCATCAAAGTACGACTCGTGGGATCACTTCCGCGATGACTTCATCAAAAACTTCGAGCCTCTATGTGAGCGCCCAAAAACGTTCGAGGAGCTGCGGCCTGCGTGCAACGTTCAGACGAAACGCTGAGGTCATACATCAGACGATGGACTGAGATACGCAACTCAGTCGGAGTAATTTCAGAAGATATGGCCATGGATGCTTTCATAATGGGACTCGCCAGGCGGGACCTCAAAGAAGCACTCGGTCGCAAAAAGCCAACCTCTGTGGCTAACCTCTTGATGACCGCGACTGAGTGGGCAGACGGAGAAGACATGGCGCGCACCACACGCGGGTCCTCACCCCGTGACAATCATGAAAGCGGCAGTCGAAGCCGCAGAGACTCGTACAGAGACGACCGAAGGCGCAAACGTTCAAAACGTCACTACGACGATGACAGACCCGAATTCATGGCGGCTGGGTTCTCCACACCCCGCAATGACCAGGACAGAAGCGACCGACGGTCAGAAGATCGGCGGACAGTCGAGATGATCGACGGGACAGTCGAGATGATCGTCGGACAGTCGAGACCGCGGCCAACGCAGTGATAGCTACAAGAGGAAGGACTGGCGCAAGTCACGGGCACAATCTGAGCGATCATTCGAAGAAAAGATGGATGCTGATTGCAGATTCCACCTGTACAAGGGGGACGACGGAAAACTGCGCTCCAATCACTCGATGAGAAACTGCAGGGAGTTCGACCAAATGGCGACTGATTACGTAAATCTCAGAAAGGCAGCAGCCACACAAGCACCTGCACCCGTGCCTCAGCCAAACAATGTGCCTGTTCTGATGGCACCACCCCCCACCACAGCCTGCGCGGCCATAACCTCGGGTGGACGAGCCACAGTACCCTCCGCCCCAAGGGCAGATGTACATGATACAGAAAGGTCGACCTTCCAACAGGGAGCAAAAACTTCGCACTCGACAAGTAAACATGGCGGTCATGTCACCTCCTGCTGTAACTGAATTCTTGAAGGGTTCTGAAACCGCAATAAGCTTCAGCAGAGAGGACCACCCTCCATCGGTTGTTCGTCCAGGGCACTCTGCTCTGGTACTCGACGCACAAATTGGAGGCTACGCCATGTCCAAGGTTTCATGGATGGTGGCAGCGGCATAAACATCATCTTCGCAGATACGCTCCGCAAAATGAACAGGTCAGTCGAAAACCTGCCAAGGTCTTCAAATACCTTTCACGGTATCGTCCCAGGCAAAGCAATAAGCCCAGAAGGCACCATACAACTCGACGTAACGTTCGGGGACAAGAACCACTTCAGGACAGAATCGATTGAGTTCGAAGTTGTCGACTGGAAGTCACAATACCATGCTATACTTGGACGCCCGACGTTCGCTCGATTCATGGCGGTGCCACATTACGCATACCTCCAGCTGAAATGCCTGGACCAAAAGGAGTAATCACAGTCAAGGGAACTTCCAAAAGTCTGATCTTGTGACCGAGAATTCAGCAAAATCTCTGAGATGTTTGGCATGGAAGCAACACTCGCTGATCTAGCGGTCTCCAACGATCGAACACTTATGCCAGAACACAAAAAGGTGGCAGTCGACAGAGCATTCAATGCCACCAATGACACAAGATCGCATCAGGTGCACCCGACTGACCCGACCAAGACAGTCAATGTCTCGTCGAGTCTGCCTATCGCATAGGAAAGCGCGCTCGTCGAATTCCTCCGTGAGAACTGGGATATATTTGCATGGTGTCCAGCCGACATGCCAGGTATTCCCAGGGAATTCGCCGAGCACTCTCTCCAGTTATTTCCAGATGCTAAACCAGTCAAGCAAACAATGCGCCGCATATCCGGCCCAAAAAGAACTGCAGTCGAAGCCGAAGTCGACAGGCTACTCGCAGCAGGATTCATCAGAGAGATCAAGAAATCACAATGGGTGGCCAACCCCGTACTCGTAGAGAAGAAGCACACAGATATCCTTCGGATGTGCGTAGATTTCAGCACTCAATAAATGTGTCCAAAGGATCACTTTCCACTACCTCGAATCGACCAGATCGTCGACTCCACCGCCGGGTGCGCTCGCTTGTCCTTCCTGGATGCTTACTCGGGTTACCACCAGATAAGGATGAAGGAAGAGGATGAAGAGAAAACGGCGTTCATAACCCCACTCGGGGTCTACTGCTACACCACAATGCCTTTCGGGCTCAAGAACGCAGGCGCAACCTACCAGCGCATGATGCAAGATTGCCTCAAGAAGCAAATTGGGCGAAACGTCCAGGTCTATGTAGATGACATCGTCATCACCACAAGAGAGGAAAACACACTACTCGATGACTTGCGAGAGACATTCGCAAACCTCAAACGCTTCCACATCAAGCTCAACCCGAAGAAGTGCACGTTCGGCGTGCCAGCCGGGCAACTCCTCGGGTATCTAGTCTCAGCTCGAGGAATCGAGGCAGACCCGGAGAAAATACAGGCCATCTTGACGATGCAAAGGCCTTCAAAGCTCCATGACGTGCAAAAGTTAGCGGGTCGAGTGGCAGCGCTCAGTCGATTCATCAGCAAGCTAGGCGAAAAAGCACTCCCGTTCTATCGACTGATGAAGAAAGCAGATAAATTCGAGTGGACGCCAGAAGCCGAAGCAGCCTTTACGGACCTCAAGCGAGTCCTCACAAGCCCTCCAATCCTCGTCGCACCAAGGGAACGCGAGCCATTACCTATATGTCTCTGCAACTAACAGGGTGGTAAGCACCGTACTGGTAGTCGAACGAAGGGAGGAGGGACACGCCCAAAGCATACAACGTCCAGTCTATTACTTGAGTGAAGTGCTCTCCACATCAAAGCAGCGGTACCCGCACTATCAGAAGCTGGCTACGCCGTGTTCATGTCCTCAAGGAAGCTGACGCATTACTTCTCCGAGCACCCGATCACTGTAATCAGCACCTCAGGGATCGGGGACATCCTCACAAACCCCAACGCAACTGGGCGAGTAGCAAAATGGCTCATCGAGCTAGCACCAAGAGACATCAAGTATGATTACCCGAAGGCCATCAAAGCACAAGTTTTACCTGACTTCCACACCGAGTGGATTGAAGCTCAGCTCCCAGGAGCACCAGATGTGTCCAACTCATGGACTATGTACTTCGACGGCTCAAAGAAAAACGAAGGCGCAGGCGCAGGTGTTATCCTCATATCACCAAAAGGCGACAAGCTCCGCTACATCCTACAAATGGGGTTCGAGTTCCCGTCCAATAACGAAGCAGAATATGAGGCTCTGATCCATGGCATGAGGATGGCCAAAGCCCTCGGGTGCACTCGACTGATGATCTACGGTGACTCGAATCTTGTGGTACAGCAAACAATGAAGGCCTGTGATGCAATCGCAGATAACATGATCGCCTACCGTGACCTGTACAACATCATGGAGGGCAGCTTCGAAGGCTGCGAGTTGCGGCACATAGGGCGTGAGAGCAATGAAGAAGCAGATAAGTTAGCCAACATTGGTGCGACCAAAGCACCAGTGCCACCTGGTGTCTTCTTCGAGCGCATCGAGCACAGATCCATCAAAAAGAAGCGAGCAACTCCTACATCAGCCGCACCAGCCAAGAGCAAAGCACCTAGCACAGAGGACCCACCAGTCGAGGTACTCCTCATCGAGCCAACTTGGACTCAACCTTTCCTCGCATACATACTCCGCGGCGAGGTACCCGAAGACATACAGAGTCAAGACGCGTCACTCGACGATCTAAAGCATACACTGTCATCAACGGTGAACTTTACAAACGCAGCATATCAGGTATGTTCCAACGTTGCATAGCATTTGAAGATGGCCAAGCCATCCTTCGTGATATTCATGCAGGTACTGCGGGCATCACGCCAGCAGTCGATCACTCGTAGCCAAAGCCTTTCGCGCAGGCTTCTACTGGCCCACAGCACTCAAAGACGCGGAGGACATAGTCAAAAGGTGCATCGGCTGTCAAAAATTCGCCACAAAGCCGCACGCACCCGCATCGGCGTTGAAGACAATACCATTGGCCTGGCCCTTCGCCCAGTGGGGGCTCGATATGGTTGGGCCACTCAAAAAATCCTCCCATGGAGGGCATACTCACCTTCTGGTGGCGGTCGACAAGTTCACCAAGTGGATTGAAGCAGTACCTATCACAAGTTCGACTGCCACTACAGCAGTCAATTTCATAAAATCCATCATATACCGCTTTGGTGTGCCAAGTAGCATCATCACTGACAACGGTACAAACTTCACGGCTGAGGAATTCAAATCCTTCTGCAAAGAGCAAGATATCACGCTCAATTATGCATCTGTGGCACACCCGCAATCTAATGGCCAAGTCGAAAAGGCCAATGGACTTGTGACAAGCGGAATCAAGAAACGCCTGGTGCCACTCAAAAGGGCGCGGGTGCTTGGGTAGAAGAGCTCCCGTCTGTGCTATGGAGCCTACGCACAACACCCAACGCCTCAACACAATTCACTCCATTCTTCATGGTCTACGGCGCAGAGGCAATCCTGCCATCAGACGTAAGGTTCAACGCACCAAGGGTCGAAGCATACAATGAAGACGATGCAGATGAAGCACTCGAAGATGCAGTCGACTTGCTCGAAGAAGCACGCAACACGGCGCTAGCACGCACAGCTGTCTACCAGCAAGATCTACGCAACTATCACAGCCGTCGACTGCGTACCAGGTCCTTCGAGGTGGCGACTTGGTACTTCGACTGAAGCAAAAGAAGGTGCATAAACTTGCTTCTCCATGGGAAGGACCCTTCATCATCACCGAGGTCATTGGTGGTGGAGCATACAGACTGAAGCACGCGAAGACAGGCGAACTCTCATAATCCTTGGAACGTTGCGCAGCTGCGCCGTTTCTATGCTTAGATTGCTCAGTCGCATAATGTAATAGGCACATATGTCGGATGGCTGCAGGTTTCAGACGCGCTCTTTTCCTTACCAGGGTACCTAAGGGGACTGGAAGGTTTTTAATGAGGCGGCCTGCAGCCTAACATTCAAAATGGAATATAGTCAATGATTCCTCATATTTCTCTGTTTTACTACACAAACTCTCGCACAACCTTAGCCTCACCCGAATACTCGGGGGCTGCGCTACTTCAAAACGTGAGCTCTCGCTCCTTCAAACATAATACCCAGGCGCACTCGAATACTCGGGGGCTGGGTCGTACAAAATCATACAAAACCACAAGGTTGCTCAATAACATGAGTTGAAGCTTCAAACACCGTAAAAAATTCACAGCCTCACTCGAGCACTCGGGGGCTGTATAATTCATGATCTATGTAAAGTTTTTTCATAAACCCCACTCGATACACTCGGGGGCTGCATACATACAAGTGAACAAATATGTACCAAGTGGCAAAATTTACACTCGGGGACTGTTCCCTATACATAAATACCTAATCTTCTGGTTCGTCCTTGACTGGAGAACGGGGCCCATAAGTTGAGCGTTATAACACTCAACCAACACCCTCGCATGTTCGACTGTATCGTCCAGATGCGATTGGGATAAGGACGATCCAGGCACGGGTGTACGAGCTGCAAATTCGGGCGTTGACTTCGGATGTATGCCATCGTCGCGTTGGCCCCATCCACAAGCTTCTGGGCGATAAAATCTCGAATGGGACCTGCACTCCGGAAAAGCCCGAGCAAAGCGTGGATTCCTTGAGGTTGCGGCCCAGTCGGGAAAAGCGTCTG
The DNA here is from genome assembly GCA_947311845.1 of Poa pratensis. Lineage (NCBI taxonomy): Eukaryota > Viridiplantae > Streptophyta > Magnoliopsida > Poales > Poaceae > Poa > Poa pratensis. Next base: position 7,305,348 of record CAMZMU010000055.1, on the reverse strand, counting down.
GTTGATTCGACTGAAGGCCGACCTGCATAACTCAAGCAGCATAGTGCTCCGCCACACCCGATCCTGCAGAGTCGCGAGTATGCGTGCTCGGTGCCTGTCCAAGCGAAAGTGCTGACGGCCAGTCATGGGTTCGTCAGTCACATGGTTCAACTGCTCCTCTACACGAGCCTGCTCCGCCTGGAAATCTGGAACAAAACCTGCAACAACACACGTTGGATCAACAAAAAGGACAGACTATGAACTCTCCAAAAAATCAAGGCAGTCATGCTTACACTCGAGTTGTCTGTTCATGATCTCCATTTCGCCAAGCACATACTCCTCCCGTTGAGTGGGTAGGGCAGGTTTCGCCCTCATCCTATCCAGCTCACTTCGGGCACTCCCCAGCTCTTGCTCCAGTTTCGCGAGTCAGGCCTTCATATAACGTATTACTGCATCGTTTGCCACCTGAGCTCGAGATCGAGTAGGGGCACGATGCCGCGACGAGCTGGATACAGTGGCGGCTGGCTATTTCTGTTCCAAACATCATAAAAGTTTCATAAGAAACTCATCACAAAGCTTAGGCGAGTAACAACACACAGCCTTACAAGCATAATCATAACGAGGAAAATAAATTCATACAAAAGTAGCAAAAGCACATGCATACTCGCATGGTCATAAGTTTAATTACAAGGCATAACAAGGCGAGGCTGCCCTACTTCTCAGACATCGACTCCGACCTAGCCCTACTCGCACGGGCGGCGACCTCTGCTGCCCGGCGCTCCATGGTATCCATAAGTATTTCAGCCAATTTCGCGAGGAAAGTCAGACAGAGCGGCTTTGAAGTCACCCTCTATCCCATGACCTAAAAGGAGTTTGAGGGTGGTCTCTGAGCCGCGTACTGTCAAAGCGCGAGCAAAGTTCGTCATAGTCGAAGTTCCCGGGCCCAGGACGTCGGCGAAGCCATCCACAGTCGAAGGAGGTTGGCTAGACGGGAACACGTCCTTGTACACGGCGCCGAGCGTGCTCGTAGACTTGGCGAGTGCATCCTTGGCTTGGGTGGAGACGACATCCAGATCGCTGATCGCGCGGTCAAGGGACAAATCGCCACTCGACTGGTCTACAGGTGCCGGTGCACCAACAGCTCCTTCAAAAAAGCAGAAAGAACAGAAAATTGTACACAAACATTCAGTGGCAAAAAGAAGTAGACAAAAAGTGAAAGATTCAACTCACCACCTACGTCTCGGGTGAGGCTAGCCAAGCGCTCAGCATAATTTTTCTCGCGCAAAGCAGCGGAGTTCTTGGCATCATCCAAGGCCTTCTTCGATTCAGCGCGCTGTTTGGCGAGTGCGTCTTCTAGCTCTTTAACCCGGGACTCAGTGGTTGCCTTGTCACCTGAGATAGATGGACATATGTCATTCACAATTGACAAAGCAAAGACATACAGAAGTCAAACACACTTACGGCTGAGTTGCTCCATGATAGCGCGCAAATTGTCCCTCTCCTGTTCAACCTGGACAAACGCCTTGCCTGATTCCACCAGGTTGAGGTAGAAGGGCTGCATGCACATGGGACAAGCATAAGCTATACACAAATAGTCCCAAAGTGAGGACTCGACAAACGACACTTACGTGTTCAACCCAAGGCGCAGGCTTGGCAGCAGAAGTCCCAATTTGCGGAGTTGACGCACTCGCGATCTTGGCGGCCTCAAGGGTAGTAGCCGTGGCTACTGTTCTCACAACCTCAGCCGCAACGGGGGAAGCTTCTGGCTGATCTGGAGTCGAAGCTCTCTCGGTTGGAGGAGTTGGAGGTCGCACAGTCTCAGCACCGCGAGCAACTGAGGAACTACAGCATAAGCAAGACTATCAACAAGCAGAAATTTAAGTACAAAAGGTTCAGACGCAAACCTGTGCTCTTCTTCCTCCTCGCTGTCGGGGTCGTCAAACATTGGGCCTCCAAACTGCAGCTCCTCACCCGACTTGGGAGGAGGAGCTGAGCACAATGGACTCACATCCAGAGGAGCGGCCTTGGCAGAAGGTGAGGAGGTCGAATCTTCATCATCCCTCAGCTCATCCTCTTTTGCGGGTGAGCTCATGGAGGAAGAGGCAACTTGTGCCGCCCGACGGCGCTTGCGAGTAGGGACCTCGCTCACATCATCAGTCGTCACAAGCTCCTTGTCCTGTGCTTCTTCAACCCCTTCCTCTTCAACCTCTTCTGTGGGAGATGTAGTAGCCGAAGGAAGAGGCGATTCATCTCCTCCCTTCGCTTCTACCGTCACCTCTGTTTCATGAGTTGGGCCATCTTCAGGAAGAGGAGGAAGGGTTGAGGTGGTCGAGTGGCCCTGCACACAAAATACAGCAGTCGAAGTCACAAAGATACATAGCAGAATAACAAAAACAGGAGATCATAAACTTGATAGATTCACTAACCTCGGGCAAAGGCTTTTCAGCCGTATAAGGAGCGACGGGGCAGTCGACGTTGCAGGGCTCGCTGGATTTTGTGCTGGTGATGGACCGCACATGTGCCACCAACTCGCTCCTAGACAGCTCCTCCTTGTTCATCCGAGTGGAGTCGAGAGGGCCTTCATACTGCCACATAGGGTGAGCTCGCGCGCGGAGCGGCCACACCCGCATCTTCACAAAGGTGGCAATTAGATGCACACCAGTGACGCTGTTAAGCAGTCCTCCAATCGTCTCTAGCAGAGGCGCCGCTTCCGCCACTTCTTCAGTCGAAAGCTCATGGTCCCAGGCCTTCGTCCTAGCGGCTATACCAGCAGTCGAAAATGCTGGGGCCCCTTCCTGGTCGACTAGCACATAGAATCACCTTTTCCTCCACCCTTGCGCCGAGTCGGCTGGCTTCAGCGCAAAGTATCTGGTGTCGCTGCGTACTTGGATCTGAAGGCCTCCAACTAGGTAGGTTCGGCCGCCTCGGTTGTTGGGCCTGACCATGAAGATAGATTTCCAAAGAGCCCAGCTGGGAGCAACTCCCAGGAAACACTCGCACAATACCATGAAGCAGGCAATGTGCATAATGCCGTTCGGGTGAGATCATGGATCTGCACCCTAAAGGCGTACAACAAACCACGAACGAAATCGTGGAGGGGAAAAGATAGACCCCTAGGCAAGAACTCCGCAAAATATACGCGCTCGTTTGCGCGAGGCTCGGGGAGTACCTCTTTCGATGGCGCGCGGACGGTAAGCTGGTCCGCCGGCGGCAGCAATCCGTCCTCGCGGAACTTCTCGAGGTGGGCTGCCTTGATTGTGGACTTCATCCAGTCACCGTCGCTCTTCTTGAGGTCGACGGTGGCCGCAGATGTGCCAGCCGCAGCTTTCTTCCCCTTCAGAGCGGCCGCGTTAGTCGCGGCCGCGTCGGTGGCAGAGGCTTTCCTCTTTGGCGCCATGGTGGTGGTGGCTAGGGAGAGCAGCAAGAGCTTGGGCGCAAGAAACAATGGAGCAGGAGCTCGAGGAAGAAGATGGAACAGGGGTGGCGCGCAGAGCAAATGGCTAGTAAAAAACAATGCCAGCGCCGTTTCCCCTATTTACCTGAAATCAAAGGCAATCACAGCCATTCAGATCCTAAACCGTGCGCTACGCACGCAATCTCACCGTACACGTGGCAAACGCGGAGGGCAACCATCACCGGCCACTCCGCCCACTACGCACGCAAAAAGAGGAGCCATAATCACCTCTCCGGAAAAAGTGGGCCCGAGTGGTCAAATCAAGTCCAAACCGCACCGTCGTTCGGATAGCTCTGCACAAATGGGCCCACCTATGTGTCACGTCCCATCCATCGCAGCATAACGCACGCCACGCGTGTCAGATGGCGCAGTCGCCACAAAACGTCATCCATGACGTCGTCATAAGAAATTCGATCAGAAATAGGTTCGAGTCCGCTCAACGAGTATTGGTCACTCGATTGCCTTGTTTGGTTTGGGTGTGAAAAGGCAATGATAAGGCAAAATTGGTCACTCGACCGTTCCTTCGGCTGATTCCATATTACTCCCATCGGGAGCGTATCAAAAATTTCTTCGACTAAAGATGCTCAAGACAATGATTTTGAGATTATCCTCCATTACAAGTAATAAAGCACAATCTCGGGGGCTACTCCCATCGGGAGCGCTATCGCGCACCCGATAGAATAAACGTCAAAAGGACAGTCGACAAATGTGTCGACTCCGTTTGTATACGAAATCATACTCAAAACATTCCCGAGTTGCGTCCGTCGCAAATACCTCGGATGCTGCACGCATAGTGCAAAGGTAAGACCCGACGAACTTTCGAGCAGGGCTAAGGACCGTTCCAGCAACGTTAATCCTTATACTTGCCGTGTCAGCAGACATGATGAAAAATCCCAACGAACGCGTTGGGTAAAATTCAAAGTTATACTGCAGATCGACTCAGTAAGACCTCAAGCGGCCTAGTCGAATCTGACCAGTTTGTTCCAGATTCGAGTCCGGGGACTCGAGTTTGATTGAAAGCTAGTAAGGTTTTAACCGAATGTGTAGTTAACCAGTCCCGATCCGTCGAGTGTACTGGGCCTACTAAGCTATTATCCCTTGATCTTCATAAGCAAAAACCACAGTCGATGAAATACTCGGCATAGCCAACATGTGCTATTCATACAGGAATTCCAATTATAATATACATAATACAAAGCATATGACATGCACTTACGAACGAGTCCATGCCCGATTCTTCGAGTCAGACAAGTACTCGGGGGCTACTGACAAGGGTATATATTTCGGGTACCCTACCGTGAGGGTACCTGGTGCACGTGATGATTAAAGACCCAATAGCGAAGAGCCTACTCGAAGCCCAAGACAAGAGGTCCAAGAAGATGGAGTACCCTCCAAGATTAGACATAGGCATAGTCGGTTTAGACTTTCCTTACATGTAAACTAGGTCGGTTACAAACTCCCGAGACCCAGCCTATTTAAAGGCTGGGAGGGGTGCCGATCTAAGGACAAGCCATAGTCAAAACACCAAAGCCCTAGCAAGATCGTCATCTCGCCGGAGCCACCTTGTAACCTCATAATCACCGGCGATCAATAACAGACAAGCAGGAAGTAGGGTCTTTACCTCCACCCGAGGGGCCTGAACCTGGGTAAATCTTTGCCTCTGCTTGTCAGCCGACGAAACTACCAGTACTACCACGTTCTCTCCCCATAATCTCAACCCTAGGTACTTAACCATGGAATTGATGAGGGTACACCTCATCACGAATCTAGCGGCATCGTCAAAACTCGTGATTTCGGGCATTTTTGGCCGTTTTCGTGGGCTATAGTCCACGGTTTCTGGTCCCGAGAGGATTTCGATGCCCTGTGACCCCTGGTACACGACTCTAGCGGCATCGTCAAAACTCGTGATTTCGATCATTCCTGGCCGATTTCGTGGGCTAGTCCACGGTTTTCGATTCCTGGGAGGATTTCGATGCCCTGTGACCCCCGGTACACGACTCTAACGACATCTTCAAAACTCGTGATTTCGGGCATTTCTGGCCGTTTTCGTGCGATATAGTACACGGTTTTCGGGTCCTGGGAGGATTTCGATGCCCTGTGACCCCGAGTACACGACTCTAGCGCCATCGTCAAAACTAGTGATTTTGGGCTTTTCTGGCCGTTTTCGTGGGCTATAGTCCACAGTTTTTGGGTCCCGGGAGGATTTCGATGCCCTGTCACCCCCGGTACACAAATCTAGCGGCATCGTCAAAACTTGTGATTTCGGGCATTTTTGGCCGTTTTTGTGGGCTATAGTCCACGGTTTTCGGGTCCCGAGAGGACTTTGATGCCCTATGACCCCCGGTACATGACACTAGCGGCATCGTCAAAACTCGTGATTTCGGGCATTTCTGACCGTTTTCGTGGGCTATAGTCCACGGTTTTCGGGTCCCCGGAGGATTTCGATGCCCTGTGACCCCCGGTACACAAAACTAGCGGCATTGTCAAAACTCGTGATTTCGGGCATTTTTGGACGTTTTCGTGGGCTATAGTCCACGGTTTTCGGGTCCCGGTAGGATTTCGATGCCCTGTGACCCCTGTACATGACACTGGCGGCATCGTCAAAACTCGTGATTTCGAGCATTCCTAGCCGTTTTCGTGGGCTATAGTCCATGGTTTTCTGGTCCCGGGAGGATTTCGATGCCTGTCCCCCCCGGTACACAAAACAAGCTGCATTGTCAAAACTCGTTATTTTGGGCATTTCTGGCCGTTTTAGGGTTTAGCGTCTAGGGAGGATTTCGATGCCCTATGACCCCGAGTCCACGAATCTAGCGGCATCATCAAAACTCATGATTTCGGGCATGTGTGGCCATTTTCGTGGGCTATAGTCCACGGTTTTCAGGTCCAAGGAGGATTTCGATGCCCTGTGACCCCGGGTACACGAATCTAGCTGTCGGCCCGGTGAAAACCAGGGTACCATGGGCCGGCCTGCCACAGCCCTCAAACGCTCCGCAGGAAATTCTACTAAGGACCAGGCTTTCAGCCTGACGAGCCTCGCGAGGGATTTCTCCCTCGCGAGGGTTTCTTAGCTCGACTGAGCATTTCTGCTAAGGACCAGACGTTTGGCTCAGGAGGCCTCGAGAGGAACCTCTGCCTTGGGAAGGCCTCTCCTAGAAGATCATCAGGCCCTGGTGCCTCTCCGCGCTACCCTCGGGAGGTTTTCCCTCGCGAGGAGTTAACGGCCACGGAGCCTCGGCGAGGCTCCAGGCCCTCGCGGGGTTCCTTCAAGTGGAAGCAAGCTCCTGCGCCGCTGCAGAGCGCACATGGGCTCTGCGCTCGCCTGCGCGCGATGACGAAGACGCCGCAGTTGCCATTCTCGTGTATAAAGCGGTCAAAGGAGTTGGAGGAAGCAAAGCGGACTCCAAGACTTGCCAATTTGGTGATAAAGCGGCCGGCCGCCGCTACGCTCCAACTGCGACGTCACCGTGGGGTACGCCCCAAAGCTCTGCAGCGCCAGCCCACCGTCCTGGATGGACGGTGGCTTTTTCTGCCAAGACGACGTGCTCTCTGCCATGGACCGCGTCCATGGACGCCCCCGACGCTGTGAGCTCTGCTCCAACTCTGCGGCATTGTGGTATCCCTTCCCGCCAGAGGTTTTCGGGGAAGAGGACCAAGCCCAGTATATAAGGAGGCAGTGTACGACCTAGGAAGGGGATCCCGCATTCACCAACTCATTCCACAACCAAGTAGCTACGTCTGAAGGAGAAGACGGAGCTCATTCCACCATAGTCCACCATAGCCACAACTGTGCCCTCGGCAAGCACCCTTGTACTGTGAACCTCTCCAATCAGTGCAATACATCTTAGCAGGACGTTGGGCTTTTAAACCTGGGTAGCGGCTCGTGTACCATCTCTGCCGTGATGTTCCTCACCGAGCTCGACGAGCATCGTCGCCGAGGTTGTTGAGGACCTGTTTGACGTTGTGTTCAGCCCCTTACTCGTTTCCTGGCTTCTGAGAGACACCCCTAGTTCCTGGGACTAGTCTCCGACATTTGGCGCACCAGGTGGGGGGCTGAGGCGCGTCTTCAACTTCTTCAACCTCTCCGCGCCATGGACACGCGAGCTGCGCATCTTGCGCGACGGACGTCCGGCATTGCCAACACCTTGCCCGCCGCCAACAACAACCCGCGTGGTCGCCCACGCGCCAACCGCGCTTCAGAGCGCAACGCCGAGCCGTGCGTCGAACATCCTGAGGATGACGGTGGCAACGGCAGCGGCAACGACGGCGGCATCGATGGCGAGGACGAGGGAGCTTCCTCCCTGCACCCATCCAGGCGTGAGAGCGCCTCCACGATGGGCCGAGCGGCGCCCAATCCAGCCACCGCGCTACTGATGGCGCAAGAGCTGCTACGCTACCGTCCCACGCAGGTGGGCCACGACAACTGGCTTGGGAGCCTCGGGAGCTCATCAACGCCGCCGCCGTTCCTGCCGCTACCACTGCGGCACCAGCGCCCTCTCGCTCGCTGGTGCGCCACTCTGGACGCGAGGGGAACATAGCGCACGGCGCTCCTCCACCCCCTCCGCCTCCGCCACCTCCTCCAGCTGCAGCTCCGGCAGCAAACCACCGCACCGCGTCGCACGCATCCTCGCCGCACGACTGCCAGATTGTGCAGCGGGCTCCGGCGGATGCCCGCGTGGAGATCGAGCGCCAGAGGGACCGCCACAACCATGTCGTGCAGGAGATTGCCACTGCAGGTCGCCAGAACCGCGGCATACTTGCTGGTGGTGCTGTGACATATGCCACGGGCTGCACCGCCTTCACCCGCAACCTGCGCCGCATCGTCTGGCCCGTGAAGTTCAAGCCAGACCTCCATCCGTGCTACGACGGCAGGACCAACCCTCTGGAGTTCCTGCAGCTCTACACCGTCTCCATTCAGGCTGCGGAGGCGACGACAAGGTGATGGCCAACTGGCTCTCCATGGCGCTCAAGGACTCCGCGCTCTCGTGGCTCATGAACCTCCCCGAGAACACCATCGACACATGGGAGGACCTCTGCAAGGTCTTCGTCGCCAACTTCAAGGGCACCTACGAGCGCGCGCTCACCTACAACGACCTTCGCGCAGTGCGCCAGAAGTCTGACGAGACCCTCCGCAGATACATCCAGTGCTTCAGCCAGGTCCGCAACAAGGTTCCGAACATCCCGGACTCGCACCTCATCTCCGCCTTCAGGGAGGGCGTCACGAACCACAGGATGCTCGAGAAGCTCGGCATCCACGACACCCTCTCCTCTGTGGTGAAGCTCTTTGATCTGGCTGACAAGTGCGCAAAGGCTGAAGAGGGCCTCCTCTTCGTCAAGAAGGAAGTGGAGGATGACCCTCCTGAGGGGTCCAGGAGCAAGAAGAAGCCCGCCGAGAAGCGCAAGACCACCGCCATCCTCGCGGCAGAGCCTGACGCAAAGCAGCCTCGCGAGGCCTCTCCGGCGGCTGAAGAGAAAAAGGTGGACAATCGCCCGTACTACATCTACCACAACAGGCACAACCACGCAACTGAGTACTGCTGGGAGCTCAAGCAGCTCAGCAAGGAGCGCGAGAAGAACCAGGGCCGCGGCGGAGGCCGTGGTGGCCGCGGAGGTGGACGCCACAACTTCCAGCAGAGGGCTCGTGGGAACAACGCTGGGCAAAACGGCAACCTCCGCGATGAGAACCCTGGGGCTACCAGGCCCCTCAGGGGGCAATAGCCTGCATCCTCGGCGGGTCCCAGGCGCCCAAGTCCAACAACCACTTCAAGCAATTCTCTCGCGAGGTCAACGCAGCGCTTCCCGGGCTTGAGGCTTCCCAGCCTCTCAAGTGGTCGCAGTACACCATCGCCTTCGACTCCAAGGACCACCCCAAGTCGACCAAGGTTGTAGGCACCATCCCTCTGGTGTGCACTCCGATCATCAACAACATCGCCGTCGCCAAGACACTCATAGATGGGGGTGCGGGCTTGAACGTCATCTCTGTCGAGACCTTCGAGCAGCTTCAAGTGCCCTACGAGTGGCTTATGCCCTCTAGGCCCTTCACGGGGGTGACAAGTGGCTCCACCACACCTCTGGGGCAGGTGAGGCTCGCGGTCACCTTTGGCACGCCGCAGAACTACCGCACCGAGCAGATCGACTTCGACGTCGCACACATTGGCCTGCCCTACAACGCCATCCTCGGCTACCCCGCCCTCGCGAAGTTCATGGCCGTCACTCACCATGCGTACAACATCGTCAAGCTTCCAGGCAGCGGCGGCACCATCGCCATCCACGGTCAAGTCCAGGACGCAATGCGCTCTGTCGAGACCGCCTACAAGGCTGCTGCCATGGCATTCCCCGCTGATGAGGACATGGAGCCCCTCGAGAGGCCCGCGAAGAAGAAGCAGCTATTCTCACAGGAGCAGGCAGCCACGAAGAAGGTGTTACTGGACGCCAGCGGCTCAGGGGCTAGCGTCACCATAGGCGCTGGCTTGCCTCCCAAATAGGAAAGCACGCTCGTCGCCTTCCTCAGGGCAAACTCTGACATGTTCGCATGGACAACCGTCAGAGATGTCCGGAGTACCGAGAGAGGTGATCGAGCACCACTTAGCCGTGTGTCCAAACACACGCCCCGTGAAGCAGAAAGCACGGCGCCAGGCGCCAGAGAAGCAAGAGTTCATCATCAAGGAAGTAGAGAAGTTGAAAGAAGCACACATCATCAGGGAAGTTCCACACCCCACATGGCTATCCAACACGGTGGTCGTTCCCAAGCACACCGGGGGCGGCAGGCTCTGCATCGACTACAACAACCTCAACAAGGCCTGCCCCAAGGACCCGTACCCCATGCCTCAGATAGACTAGATCGTGGACTCCACCGCAGGCTGCGACCTCCTCTGCGCCAGAGAAGCAAGAGTTCATCATCAAGGAAGTAGAGAAGTTGAAAGAAGCACACATCATCAGGTAAGTTCCACACCCCACATGGCTCTCCAACACGGTGGTCGTTCCCAAGCACACCGGGGGCGGCAGGCTCTGCATCGACTACACCGACCTCAACAAGGCCTGCCCCAAGGACCCGTACCCCATGCCTCGGATAGACCAGATCGTGGACTCCACCGTCGGCTGCGACCTCCTCTGCGCCAGAGAAGCAAGAGTTCATCATCAAGGAAGTAGAGAAGTTGAAAGAAGCACACATCATCAGGGAAGTTCCACACCCCACATGGCTCTCCAACACGGTGGTCGTTCCCAAGCACACCGGGGGCGGCAGGCTCTGCATCGACTACACCGACCTCAACAAGGCCTGCCCCAAGGACCCGTACCCCATGCCTCAGATAGACCAGATCGTGGACTCCACCGCCGGCTGCGACCTCCTCTGTTTTCTAGATGCCTTCTCAGGCTACCACCAGATCAAGATGGCGAAGGAGGATGAGGAGAAGACAGCATTCCTCACCCCTTGTGGTGTGTATTGCTACGTCTGCATGCCCTTTGGCTTGAAGAACGCCGGCGCCACCTTCCAGAGGCTCATGAGGAAGGCCTTGGGGGCTCAGATGGGAAGAAACACAGAAGCCTACGTCGATGACATCGTGGTCAAGACTCGCGAAGAGCACACCCTCATGGAGGACCTCGAGGAGACCTTTGCCAGCCTGCGCAAAGTAAACATCAAGCTGAACCCTGCCAAGTGCGTCTTCGGGGTACCGTCAGGCAAACTCCTCGGTTTCCTAGTGTCTCACTGTGGCATAGAAGCGAATCCTGACAAGATCAAAGCCATAGAAGAGATGCTGCCACCTCGTCGCCTCAAGGACATGCAGCGCCTCGCGGGACGCATGGCCAGCCTCGGCCGTTTCATCTCCAAGTTTGGCGAGAGGGCGCTGCCATTTTTCAAGCTCATGAAGCGGTCTGGCACGTTCAAGTGGACACCTGAGGCGGACAAGGCATTTGAAGACCTGAAGAAGTACTTGGCTAGCCCACCTGTCATGGTTGCCCCAAGGCCTGCCGAGCATCTGAAGATGTACCTGTCAGCCACTCCGCAAACAGTGAGCGCAGCCTTGGTGGCAGAAAGGGAAGAGCTAGTCCTCACCAAGAAGGACACCGCCACGCCAAGCCTAGATCCCCCCGACAAGGAAACATCCTCTTCAGGCCCTGAGCCCCATGCCGAGCCCACGCAACCAGAAGGCACCCTCGTCGCGGGTCCACCTCATGAAAGGCTCGACAAGGCTCCCGAGGAGCCCAGCGCTGCGTCACCGTCAACAACCCGCGTCGAGCATCCCGTCTACTTCGTCAGCACTATGCTGCGAGATGCTCGCGAGCGGTACACCATGCAGCAGAAGCTCGTCCTCGCGCTCCTCATCGCTTCCAGGAAGCTGTGCCACTACTTCCAGGGCCACCCCATCACGGTGGTCACGTCATTCCCTCTGGAGCAGATCCTGCGCAATCCAAACGCCACTGATCGCGTCGCAGGGTGGAACATTGAGCTGCAACCTTTTGGCCTGCGCTTCGACACCACCAGGGTCATCAAGGGGAGGGCATTGGCTGACTTCGTCGCCGAGTGGACAGACACCCAGCAAGAAGAGCCTCATGAGGCAGAAACCACGCCAGCTGGAGACACAGTGCCAAGCCACTGGACCATGCACTTCGACGGAGCATTCGCATGCCAGAACGCGGGGGCTGGTGTCGTCCTGACCTCACCCAAGGGCGACAAGCTCTACTACACCGTCCAGCTGTGCTTCACGACAGACAAGGTCTCCAACAACATCGCCGAGTACGAGGGCCTCCTCGCCGGGCTCAGAGCCGCAATCGCCCTCGGCATCAAGCGCCTACTCATCAAGGGCGACTCCCAGCTCCTCGTCAACTTCTCCAACAAGAGCTATACACCTAAGGACGGCCACATGGCCGCTTACCTCGAGGAGGTCCGCAAGCTCGAGAAACACTTCAAGGGGATGGAGCTCAGGCACATCCCACGAAGGGAGAACCAGGAGGCCGACGACATCGCCAGGCGAGCATCACGCAGAGAAGCCCAGCAGGCGGGCGTGTTCGAGGAGAGACTCACCAGGCATCGGTGAAACAGCCAAAAGAAGCGGTCGAGATGAACACGGACGAAGAGCTCCCACCACCACCAACATCTGGAGCGCCGAGCTGCGGTCCACCCACAGGGGAACGCCTGCTGCTGGCCATGACGCATCAAGAGACGGGCTGGATCGATGAGCTCAAGGAGTACCTCAGGGACGGAGTCCTCCCTGAAGAGGATGCAGAAGCAGAGAGAGTTGCTCGCCAGGCCAAGTCATACTGCCTTCACGAGGGAGACCTGTACCGCAAGCGTCCAAATGGAGTTGCACTAAAATGCGTCCCCCTGAAGAAGGCCGCCAGCTGATCAAGGACATACACAGTGGAGAATGTGGCCACCACTCGTCATCACGCACCCTTGCAGGGAAAGTCTTCAGGAGTGGGTTCTATTGGCCCTCAGTGCTTCAAGATGCAACCACCGTTGTCCAGGCTTGCGAGGCATGCCAATTCCACGCCAAGCAAGTCCACCAGCCCGCACTGGGGCTCCAGACCATCCCCTCTCCTGGCCCTTCGCGGTCTGGGGGCTGGACATCCTGGGACCTTTCCCACGCTCCAGCGGGGGCTACCGCTACCTCTACGTCGCCATCGACAAGTTCACCAAATGGGCGGAGGTTGAAGCGGTGCGCACCATCCCGGCGAGATCAGCGGTGAAATTCATCAGAGGCCTGGCCTGTCGCTTCGGCGTGCCAAATCGCATCATCACCGACAACGGCTCACAGTTCACCAGCGGCATCTTCAGGGCCTACTGCGAGAGTCTTGGCACACGGCTCTGCTTCGCCTCGGTGGCTCATCCACGAAGCAACGGGCAGGCTGAGCGGCGAACGCAGAAGTGCTCAAAGGCCTCAAGACAAGAAGCTTCAATCGCCTCAAGGCCCACGGCAAGAACTGGATCGAAGAGCTCCCCTCCGTGCTCTGGTCCATCCGCACCACCGCCACGAAGCCCACTGGAGAAACGCCGTTCGCTCTCGTCTATGGCGCTGAAGCAGTCCTCCCCACCGAGATCAAGCATGGGTCCCCACGGATCCTTGCTTTCAACGAGGACAACCAAGAGGAGCTCCACAACGACGACTTGCTGCTGCTCGATGGACTACGCCGCCGTGCCGCCCTCCGAGCGGCGAAGTACCAGCAAGACCTGCGCCGCTACCACAGCCGCCACATACGGCCGCGCACCCTCGAGACAGGCGATCTCGTCCTCAGGAGGATCCTCTCCAGAGAGGCCTCCACAAGCTCTCACCCATGTGGGAAGGCCCCTACAGGGTCGCGCACATCGCCAGGCCTGGCGCGGTACGGCTCGAGACGGAAGACGGCGATCCAATCAAAAATCCATGGAACATCGAGCACCTACGCAAGTTCTACCCGTGATCACGTCGCGGCAGGCATTTTTTGTCTCAAGAGGGAAGCACGCGTCTTCACCTCCCAGCTTCACCAAGCTTTCCCTTCACGAGGGCCATCTCCACTGAGAGTTTCCTACAACGCGTCGCCACGGGCCGCGGGAAGCCTCAGCCACTCCATGTGGAACCCCATGCCCAGACATGGCGGACTTTGTCTTGGCCTCGCCAAGTGTAATGAACAATTTCAGGTCATCATGAACCTATTGCGCTTCGGCGCCGTTATGTAATATTGCTTGGTGAGTTTTTTTCTTACATTTCATTCGCGCTCACATTTTTCCCCATGCGCACCTCGCGAGCGGGGGCTGAGCACGGTGCCTGTGTCTCGGGAGCATCCCAGCAGCATCGTAAAATCCAAAGGATCCGAGCTCTAACTCGTGGCTCTCCGCCCACGACCGTTATCTCACCAAAGAGCTCTGACTCGTGGGTTAGCTCCCATGCACGTCACCTCACCAAGGACCTTGGTGCTTATTCTCCTCGTGAGATACCCATGAGGAAATCTATGAGCGCGCATGAGTTGTACAACTATGCTTTGCTTGTGGGTTCGCCTCTCTCTCCAACGCAGGGAACAAGACGCCTTGCAGGGCTCCAAAAGCTCCAAACCAGCCTCAGGCAGCCTCGAGAGGGAGAACACCTCACCAGGAACACAACACCCTCTACAAAGCAGGCGTCTCGCCAGAGCTAAGTCCAGAACTTACGCCTCATGAGCTCTTTTTCCCTCTCGCTGGTTTTGTCGCCCCTCGAGCCTCTCTTTTCTCTCTTACGCCTCATGGGCTGCTTGCACGTCAAAGGGGAGCCCCGAGCATCGCGCCTCGAGGGCTCTTACCTCTCTAAGCCTTACGCACCCCCCGGCCTTGTCGAGCCCTGACTCCGGCATACCGAAGCGGCGGTGCTATTTGCGCTAAGAGCAGGGTCCTAACGACGTAGAGCGAAAAAGACATGAGGGAACAGATAAAAGGCCTCCCGAGGGGCACTCACACTTGCACAAATAAAAGTGTCTTTACAAACCAGCACAAATAAAAGCAACAAGTCTTAAGATAACTGGTGCCCTTGGCACATCTCTCCACAGGGGCAACCTAAGCAGCGGGTTGTCGTCGTCGCCGTCGACAGCTTCATCACCCACCTCCTCAGCGCCTGCCTCGTCGTCGCTCTCCTCGACCTCGACCCTCTTGAAGCGTTGAGTGTACTTCTCCACGTCGTCCCACACCGAGTTGTGCAAGGTTGGCAAAGACTTGGCCGACCGCGACGCCAAGGAGCTCGCGGCTCTCGGTGTCGACCAGGTCGTCGAGGTTCGTCACGACCTCTTCAAGCTTGGTGAGAAGCTGCTCGAAGAAGCTGAGGTAGGTGGCAACGTTGGAGTTGCCCTCGACAGAGAGCCTGGGGGCTTCGGTCCCCAGGCGGCCCGCAACGGCCCACGCACGCCTCACCAAGGAAGCAAACATGCGCTCCCGCTGACGCGACAAGACCTGCGCAGCCAGAGCGCTCCGCCGAGCTTCCTCGACGAGCTCCACAACAGGCCCCACCTGTTGCTGCATCTCATTCATGTCCTGCGTCAAGGAGGCAAGGTCCTGCTCCGCCTGCTTCCGAGCCTCCACAGCGTCATGAAGGCGGGAGTCAAATCGCTTCTTCTGCCTCAAGCTCCCTGATGCGAGCATCAAGCTCATTGCGCCTCTTCGTGAAGCGCTCCTCCTGCTTCTTGGCCTTCTCGCGAACTCCTTCCGGCAGTTGTCGCGGAAGAGCTTCTCCTTGGTCGCGGACTCCTCCGCCATCTGCTCCTCCTTCTTGCGGAGGTTCTCATTGTCAGCGCGAGGCGCTTCTGGTAGAACGCCTCGTCTTGAGTAACTTTGCTCTCGCGAGACTCCAGGTGTTCCCGCTGCGCAGATTGATCCTTCTCGATCTGTTCGACCTGTTCCTCGCGCTTGCGTAGCTCGGTCTCGCAGGCATCAAGTTCTGCTCCGCGCTGCACCATCTGGTTTTCGCGGACGCGCAGGTCCTCGTGGAGCTTCTCCAGGCCTTGCCGCACGGTCTCCGACTCGGCGATGATCCCCGCCTCGCGGTCCAGAAGCTCCTTGTGCTTGGTGGAGACCGCCGCCTCGCGCGCGCCAGCTCCTGATGCTTGGCCTCGGTCTCCGCCTCGAGAGCCTCGCGCCTAGCACTCAGGTCCGCAAGGGTCTCCTCTACCTTGCGGACCACGCTGATGCGGATCTCTTCAGCAGAGCGCAGTGCCGCCTCGCGTTGCGCCTGGGCTGCCTCGTCCTTCCGGCGGCAGCGCTCCACGGTCTCCTGAGGCAAGCCCAGCCCCGCGCAAGCTCGGCGACCTCCTCCGCCCTGACGCGGTCTTCCTCAGCGAGCTGGGCCTCGAGCCCATCGAGCACCTCCCTCGCCGAGCGAAGGATAGCCTCTCGGCGAGCTGCGACTGGGCGCTGACCCAGCAAGGCTAGGGCCCATGATTCTCCAAGGGCCTGGAAGCGCCAGCGCCTGCGAGGACCCCGGGGCATCGCGCCTTGGGCTCTGAGTGTCCTCGAGGCGCGCCTGGGGGCTCTGCTGGGAGCCTCCCCCTTCCTCCATGCTAGGGGCCTTCTGGGGGCTCTGGCGAGAGCCCCCCTCACCTTCAGCGCTGGGAGCCTTCTGGGGGCTCGAGGCGCCCCCACCATCAGCTCCACCATCTTTGCCCCTGGGGAGCACCCTCCTCTTCCCCAGGAGCAGGGTTGGCCTTCTCTGCTGAGGCCGTCCCCGCGGAGCCTCAGTGCCCACCGTAGGCCCTCCAAGGCCCGAGCTCGGTGGAGGCGATGGCACAGTGGTGTCCTCCATTTCGACGTCAGCGTGCGCTCTGCAGACGCAGCTGTCTCCGCCGCGCCCTCCTTCGCCGGCGGCGTGGTCCTTGCCGCATCCTTCTCCGGCGTCTTCTCTTGCCGCACAGGAGAGGCATCAGGCTATGCAGGTGACGGCATCGTCACCTCTACCTCCTCCTCCGCCTCGCGGCACTCCTCTGTCTTAGGAGGCGGCGCCGCAGCCTCGGGAGAGGAAGCGGTGGCCTCGGGTGCCCAGCCGTAGGCACCGCAGATGCCGCAGCGGAGCTGGAGATCTCTCCAAGTCTCCGGAGCCTCCACCTCTTTGGCTCTCAGGGCGCCTGGAGAGGAAAAGACTCAAAAACCCCTCGAGAAGCTACACAAGATCAATATCGAACAGGAAAGAGCACAAAAACTTACGCCGCGGTGTCGACCCACTTCCTCTTCTTCCGCCGCCGGGCGGACCACTTGGCTCCACGCTCGTCCGTGCCTCCGTTTCCTCCCGGCCCGGCGTTCCTGTCGTGGATCGCCTTGGAGCGGGGCTCGCAGTGGCCCGACGAAGCATCGTCATCGTCGCTCTCCTCCTTCCCCTCGACACGCTGCGAGGGGGCAACCACGAACTCATCGCCGCTGCCCGAGGAGATCTCGTGGATCTCAGCTTCAGGCGCCGCACCCTTCGAGGCGCTCGAGTTCTCTGCCGAGAAGCGGCGCCTCCCGAGGCGCCGGTTGCGCCCACGTCAGATTCCGCGGGCGTCTCCGTCGTCTCCTCGTCCCCTCAGCTGGCGCCCCCTGCGCCGCAGACTCCGGGTCCTCGCGAGGCCCAACGTGCCCTTAGGCACCAGGCCCCACTGGTCGAACTTCGGCATCGTCTGCACGTGCGAGACGCGACGCCCGAGATCATCCGATGGAGCGGCACAGTCTGGTCGGTAGGCGCGGGGATGTCTGGAGACGTGAAGAGGGTCTCCATGAGGGCGTGCAACTCCTCCTTCGTGTAGAGGGTAGCGCTCAGGCGCATCTTGTCCCTCTGGTTGGAGTACAGCCACATCGCGTCCGCGTGCCTCTGGAGCGGAGCAATGCGGCGCCTCACGAAGTCCTTGGCTACCATCTGCCCGGTGAGGCCGGCCTCGCAGGAGGTCCCTCAAGCGCCTCACACAGGGCCAAGCGTCGCGCCCTTGAGCCCTTGGAAGACCAGCTCGCCCTCTTCGTCGGAGGCGCTTCAGGCAGCTCGAAGAAGGCGCTCTGGCTCCCGAACTCTGAGGAACCAGCGCTTGCGGAAGTCCTCCACCTTCTTCGTCACGCTGGTCACATGTTCTCGCCGTTCCGCATGGGGATGTAGACGCCTTTCATGCCGTCGGTGATGCGGAAGGACACGCACCCCGACACTCCTTGTTCGCCGTGAACCGGAGCGCGTAGAAGCTGCGGAAGAGGTCCACCGAAGGCGGAATGCCGATGTACGCCTCGCAGAGGTAGGCGAAGATGGCGAGGATGAGGATGGAGTTGGGGTGGAGATGAAGAACCTGGATCTGGTAGCGCTCCAGAACCGCCAGGAAGAAATCGGAGAAGGGAGGAACGAGCCCGGCGAAGAGAGTGTGCATGAAGATGGGTAGAAGCTGCCATGAGAGTTGCCCGCTCGCTTGAGCACCGTGGCGCCGTGCTCGTTGGTCTTCGAGGCCGCCATGTGACGCACCTTGTCCAGCTGCGCCTCCGTCTCGAAGCGGGAGCCGGATAGAGCCGGCTCGAAGTCACCGTCCCACTGCATCGCAGCAGGCTCGCCGCTCACCACCACTGCCTTGCCCTTCGTGGCAGCGGTGGCCTTCTGGGCGCCATTGCAGCAAGGTCGCGAAGGAGGAGTTTGGGGATTGAGCGCTGGGAAGAAGGAGACGAAAGGGGAACGAGTGGAGTAATGGCCGCCTGCGCCGAGTCTTCGCCTTATATCGGCTCATCGAGCCGTTACCAGGACGTGGCGGGACCCACCACTACGCCCGTTACTTCAGAGGAGATCGTGGGATCGTGTCCGGCCATGACGCTCCACGTGTCTCGGGCTTCGCAGGCTTCTTTGGGCCCACGACGATTCGCCTCCGCCTGAGGAGCTCCAGCGTGCCCATCGCGGGCCCGGGGGCTACTGTCGCCCAGTGAAAACCAGGGTACCATGGGCCGGCCTGCCACAGCCCTCAAACGCTCCGCAGGAAATTCTACTAAGGACCAGGCTTTCAGCCTGACGAGCCTCGCGAGGGATTTCCCCTCGAGAGGGTTTCTTAGCTTGACTGAGCATTTCTGCTAAGGACCAGACGTTCGGCTAGGAGGCCTCGAGAGGAACCTCTGCCTCGGGAAGGCCTCTCCTAGAAGATCATCAGGCCCTGGCGCGTCTCCGCGCTACCCTCGGGAGGTTTTCCCTCGCGAGGAGTCAACGGCCACAGAGCCTGGCGAGCTCCAGGCCCTCGCGGGGTTCCTTCAAGTGGAAGCAAGCTCCTACGCCGCTATAGCGCACATGGGCTCTGCGCCCGCCGCAGAGTGACGCGTGCGCCTACGCGCGATGACGAAGACGCCGCAGTTGCCATTCTCGTGTATAAAGCGGTCAAAGGAGCTGGAGGAAGCAAAGCGGACTCCAAGACTTGCCAATTTGGTGATAAAGCGGCCGGCCGCCGCTACGCTCCAACTGCGACGTCACCGTGGGGTACGCCCCAAAGCTCTGCAGCACCAGCCCACCGTCCTGGTTGGACGGTGGCTTTTTCTGCCAAGACGACGTGCTCTCTGCCATGGACCGCGTCCATGGACGCCCCCGACGCTGTGCGCTGTGCTCCAACTCGGCGGCATTGTGGTATCCCTTCCCGCCGGAGGTTTTTGGGGAAGAGGACCAAGCCCAGTATATAAGGAGCCAGTGTACGACCTAGGAAGGGGATCCGCATTCACCAACTCATTCCACAACCAAGTAGCTACGTCTGAAGAGAGACGGAGCTCATTCCACCATAGTCCACCATAGCCACAACTGTGCCCTCGGCAAGCACCCTTGTACTGTGAACCTCTCCAAGCAGTGCAATACATCTTAGCAGGACGTAGGGCTTTTACACCTCACGGTGGGCCTGAACCTAGGTAGCGGCTCGTGTACTATCTCTGCCGTGATGTTCCTCACCGAGCTCGACGAGCACGTCGCCGAGGTTGTTGAGGACCTGTTTGACGTTGTGTTCAGCCCCTTACTCGTTTCCTGGCTTCTGAGAGACACCCCTAGTTCCTGGGACTAGTCTCCGACACTAGAGGCATCGTCAAAACTCGTGATTTCGGGAATGTGTGGCCGTTTTCGTGGGCTATAGTCCATGGTTTTCGGGTCCCGAGAGGACTTCGATGCGCTGTCACCCCCGGTACACGACACTAGCGGCATCGTCAAAACTCGTGATTTCGGGCATTTCTGGACGTTTTCGTGGCTATAGTCCACGGTTTTCGGTCCTGAGAGGATTTCGATGCCCTGTCACCCCCGGTACACAAAACTAGCGGCATTGTCAAAACTCGTGATTTCGGGCATTTTTGGACGTTTTCGTGGGCTATAGTCCACGGTTTTTGGGTCCCGGGAGGATTTCGATGTCGTGTGATCCGGGTACACGAATCTGGCGGCATCGTCAAAACTCGTGATTTCGGGCATTTTTTAGCCGTTTTCGTGGGCTATAGTCCACGGTTTTCGGGCCCCGAGAGGATTTCGATGCCCTCTGACCCCCAGTACACGTCTAGCGGCATCATCAAAACTCGTGATTTCGAGCATTCCTGGCCGTTTTCGTGGGCTATAGTCCACGGTTTTCGGGCCTCGAGAGGATTTCGATGCCCTCTGACCCCCAGTACACGACTCTAGCGGCATCGGCAAAACTCGTGATTTCGAGCATTCCTGGCCGTTTTCGTGGGCTATAGTCCACGGTTTTCGGTTCCCGGGAGGATTTGATGCCCTGTGACCCCCGGTACACGACTCTAACGACATCTTCAAAACTCGTGATTTCGGGCATTTCTGGCCGTTTTTGTGGGATATAGTACACGGTTTTCGTGTCCCAGGAGGATTTCGATGCCCGGTGACCCCGAGTACACGACTCTAGCACCATCATCAAAACTTGTGATTTCGGGCTTTTTGGCCGTTTTCGTGGGCTATAGTCCACGGTTTTCGTATCCCGGGAGGATTTCGATGCCCTGTCACCCCCGGTACACAAATCTAGCGGCATGGTCAAAACTCGTGATTTCGGGCATTTTTGGCCGTTTTCGTGGGCTAGTCCACAGTTTCGTGTGCTAGTCCACAGTTTTCGGGTCCCGGGAGGATTTCGATGCCCTGTGACCCCCGATACACGACACTAGCGGCATCATCAAAACTCGTGATTTTGGGCATTTCTGGCCGTTTACGTGGGCTATAATCTATGGTTTTTGGGTCCTGCGAGGATTTCGATGCCCTGTCACACCCGGTACACAAAACAAGCAGCATTGTCAAAACTCGTGATTTCGGGCATTTCTGGCCGTTTTCGCAGGCTAGGCGACGGTTTTCGGGTCCCGGGAGGATTTCGATGCCCTGTGACCCCGGGTACACGAATCTAGCGGCATCGTCAAAACTCGTGATTTCGGGCATTTTTTGGCCGTTTTAGCGGGCTATAGTCCACGGTTTTCGGGTCCCGAGAGGATTTCGATGCCCTGTGACCCCCGGTACACGACTCTAGCGGCATCATCAAAACTCGTGATTTCGAGCATTCCTGGCCGTTTTCGTGGCTATAGTCCATGGTTTTCGGGTCCCGGGAGGATTTCGATGCCCTGTGACCCCGGGTACACGACTCTAATGACATCTTCAAAACTCGTGATTTTAGACATTTCTGGCCGTTTTCGTGGGCTATAGTCCACGGTTTTCGGGTCCCGGGTGGATTTCGATACCCTGTCACCCCCGGTACACAAAACTAGCGGCATTGTCAAAACTCATGATTTCGGGCATTTCTTGCCGTTTTCGTGGGCTATTGTCCACGGTTTTTGGGTCCCCGGAGGATTTCGATCCCCTATGACCTCGGGTACGCGAATCTAGCGGCATCGTCAAAACTCGTGATTTCGGGTATTTCTGGCCGTTTTCGTGGGCTATAGTCCACGGTTTTCGGGTCCCGGGAGGATTTCGATGCCCTGTCACCCCGGTACACAAAACTAATGGCATTGTGAAAACTCATGATTTCGGGCATTTCTGGCCGTTTTCGTGGGCTATAGTCCACGGTTTTCGGGTCCCGGGAGGATTTCGATACCCTGTCACCCCCGGTACACAAAACTAGAGGCATTGTCAAAACTCATGATTTCGGGCATTTATGCCGTTTTCGTGGGCTATTGTCCACGGTTTTTGGGTCCCCGGAGGATTTCGATCCCTATGACCTCGGGTACGCGAATCTAGCGGCATCGTCAAAACTCGTGATTTCGGGTATTTCTGGCCGTTTTTCGTGGGCTATAGTCCACGGTTTTCGGTCCCGGGAGGATTTCGATGCCCTGTCACCCCCGGTACACAAAACTAATGGCATTGTGAAAACTCATGATTTCGGGCATTTCTGGCCGTTTTCGTGGGCTATAGTCCACGGTTTTCGGGTCCCGGGAGGATTTCGATACCCTGTCACCCCCGGTACACAAAACTAGAGGCATTGTCAAAACTCATGATTTCGGGCATTTTATGCCGTTTTCGTGGGCTATTGTCCACGGTTTTTGGGTCCCCGGAGGATTTCGATCCCCTATGACCTCGGGTACGCGAATCTAGCGGCATCGTCAAAACTCGTGATTTCGGGCATTTCTGGCCGTTTTCGTGGGCTATAGTCCACGGTTTTCGGGTCCGGGGAGGATTTCGATGCCCTGTCACCCCCGGTACACAAAACTAACGGCATTGTCAAAACTCGTGATTTCGGGCATTTCTGGCCGTTTTCGTGGGCTATACTCCACGGTTTTCGGGTCCCAGGAGGATTTCGATGCCATGTCACCCCCGATACACGACACTAGCGGCATCGTCAAAACACATGATTTCGGGCATTTATGGCCGTTTACGTGGGCTATAATCTATGGTTTTTGGGTCCTGCAAGGATTTCGATGCCCTGTCACACCCGGTACACAAAACTAGCAGCATTGTCAAAACTCGTGATTTCGGGCATTTCTGGCCATTTTCGCGGGCTATAGTCCACGGTTTTCGGGTCCCGGGAGGATTTCGATGCCCTGTGACCAACACAAAGAAACTATATAGCAATACATGACTTGTTAGTTCTCAAAGAAATATTTTCTTGTTAAAACCATTTGAGGCCAACACAAAGGAAGATACAAGTTTCAGCAATTCTTCAACTTTCAACATATTTACCTCCAGGATAATGTCAACATAATGAATAATGATTAAACATAAAGATAGAATATAACCAACTGTACCCAGGGTCAACACTTCAAGTTTGCTTGTGGAGAAAATGGTAGGATAGGTAAACTGACTCAACATAAAAGTAAAAGACAGGCAGATTGAAGCAGGGATTAATCATGTGCTAGAGGTTTTTAAGTTTTAAAAATAGAAGTATAAAAACATTTTGAGAAGTGCATTCTTTGTCAACGAATGGTAACAAAGAAACTCAAGATCTCCCATGCTAAACAGAGTTTTTAGAATTTTGAGAGCGGCTCCCATAGAGGAATGATAACACTCCTCTCTCTCTCCTTTGTTTCCACTAATTAACCATGTTTGGCCAATTTCTTGGTTGCATGTGTGAAGGAGAGTTTGTTTTTTAAATTTGGGACTAGGCACCCCGTTGCCAGCTCTCTACAAATTTAGACAAGCACATTATGCATGCTCATCAAAGAAAAAGGAGGGATTCTCTGTTTAACATGAGTAAATAACGAACTATCTACCACTTTCTCATGAGCTAAAAGCATAGGCAAAAAAAGGTAATAATTATTTTAAAGATAGCACACGAAAAGATAGCACACGAAAAATTTACTTGGAATGGCAGGGAAATACCATGTATGGGTAGGTATGGTGGACACTGGTGGCAAGCTTTTGGCTCAAGATTTTGGATGCACGAGCAGCATTCCCCTCAGTACAGAGTTTAGGGCTAGCAAAGGCATTTAGCAAAAATGTAATGTTGACCAGTACAAGAATAATTATACACCATGCAATAAGGCTAACCAAAAACTTCATATTGGCTTCCTTGTCAACCAAACACTTTTGATGAAAATACTAGATTTAGGAACTACCAAATAGGAAAAACTATATAACTTCAAGCTTTACGGTTGTTCTCCACTAATGAGCATTTACTTAATTAACTAGCATATGTAACCATTACTTTGTCTAATACCTCAAAACAATTGCAAGGTATCAAGTTATCAAAGTTCAGTGATCTACAAGAACATGCAAGTTTTTATCATACCAAAACCACACACAACATTTTTCAGTTCCAACCAATTGACCAATCAACCAAATGAATTTCTATTCAACTTTCCAAACAAATATAAGTGAAGAAAGAGAGTTCTAATGCACTTTCTATACAGGAAAAAATAGCTCTTATCAAAATATAAGTGAAGAACAAAAGAGCTAAAAACAGCATAGCAATTACTCAAAAGATATAAGTGAAGCATAAAGAGTGTTCTATAAAGAACTGGAGCGTGTTTCTCTCCCAAATAAGAATGCTAGGTTCCAACCTTGTAAAGTCCAGTTGAAAAACAAAATTAAAACTGAAAGAAAAACACAAAGACGCTCCAAGAATTGCACATAATATGTAAAGCAATAGAAACATAGTTTCAATGGAGATGACCTTTTAATTGTTGACAAAGAAGTGGATGCATTGGGCATCCCCAAGCTTAGACGTTTGAGACTCCTTGAATATTTATTGGTTTTCCTTGGGCATCCCCATGCTTGAGCTTTTATCCCTTCTTGATCTTATTTCATCATCCTCTCTCATGACACTTAAAAACTTCCTTCACACAAAACTCTCACAAAACTTATTAGAGGGTTAGTGCACTTGAAATCAAATCCACTTTGGTACTGTAGAGACAAATTGCAAATACTTTATTTAACATTAGCTACTGTATACTAAGCCTTTTTGTTCCACTTCACCCCTAAAGCAACATCCATAAAGCTCGTATAAGAAACAACGCAAATAAAAACAGAAATCTGTCAAAACAGAATAGCCGGTAAAGATCATATTCAAAGAGGTACTTCCGTAGGTCCAAACAGAAAGTTTGAGTTAGATTTTGAAAGCCAGCAACCAGAGATTTACTCTCAAAGAAAAATCAAATCATTCTCATGTTCTGAGATTTTTCACCAATTTTTACGGCGAGACACAAAAATCTGTTTTTCTGGACAACAAAACAAAAATTGAAAACTTTCAAGCACTACAGGCTTTTCATGGCACAAAAACGAAACAAAAGGGTACAAATGAAGTTACTACAGAAGTTGCAACCTCAAAGACTAAAAAACACAAGCAAAACTGAAAGTAAAAAGGACATGGGTTGCCTCTCATAAGCGCTTTTCTTTAATGCATTTTAGATATGCATAATGCAAAATCAAGTTTATCACCTTCAACATCAAGATCATAGCTAGCCCTTATAATGGACTCAAAAGGTAGTTTCATTCTCTTTCTAGGGAAGTGTTCCATGCCCTTTTTAAGGGGAAACTGAAACCTTTTGTTTGGCTCTTTCATATCAATAATAACACCAACAGTTCTAAGAAAAAGGTCTTCCCAAAATAATAGGACAAGAAACACTGCATTTTTTTTAGGGTTTATGACAGTAGAAAAAACCCCTACTGCCTTGTGTTAATAATCAGAAGTTTGGTGTTACATAATTACAAGGGCGGTGGCTAGGAAGCCATCCTGTGAGAGAGCACAAGCAAAGCACAATCAGAGGTTCTGTGTAAGATTTACAATGAAGGGGTGGAGACTATCCTTGGTCCTATGAATGAGGAGACTAAAATCAGAGGAGAATCTAGATTTCCAGGATGCTAACATTGGAGGAATATTGTTAAAGACCAGGTTGTTTCTCTCCTTCCATATACTCCAGGCACCCAACATGAATATCTCCAAGAACATAGTGTGTGGTGAGTTCTTCTTGTGATGGAGATAATATCCAATCTGTTCCCTTGGTTAATCCAGTTAAATCCCAAAATTGACCAGCAGCTTTTTGCGAAAGAACAATGAAATATGAGAGCTGTAATTTGAGGTGACATTAAAATGTCTTCTTCTCAGCATATTTCTGGTGTTCTGTCGGTCCGAAAATAATAACCAGCAGAAGAATTTTATTTTAGGAGTGCATTTAGACTTCCAGATCCAGTCAAAAGCCTCATGAGGAATTATATTTCGGAAGCAGAACTTATAGAATTGCTTTGATGTGTACTTCCTCCCCCATGGGTAGCTCCAGCTATCATGTTCATCAGCATTTAGAGTGAAGTGTTGCGTTTGTTGCTGTATGGCTCTAAGTTCTTGCATTGCTTCCGGGGATAGAGGCAAATAGAAAGTATCACTCAGTCGCTGAGTTCCTAGGAAATCCCTCACTGAGATGTCTTCGTTAATGCAGTAAGAGAAAGCTCCAGGGAATTTTTCTAGCGCAGGTTCATCTAGCAGACGTCTTTCCATAGGAGAGCAGATGTTCCATTTCCAATTGCACATGTGGATATACCTGTGTAAATTGAGCTCAGTTTAAAGATATCCTTCCACCAGAACGACCCACAAGGTTCCATAGCATGTGGCACCTTATTTGTATAATATGTGTTCCATAGCAATGTGACCCAAGGTGTGTCAGTCTTATTATAAAATTTGTCCAGAAATTTCAAGAGAAGAGCTTCATTCTGAACTTTGAGATTTAGAACTCCAAGGCCACCTTTATCTTTAGGTCTGCATACTTTATCCCAAGCGATTAGTGAGTTACTTTTAACCCCATCTTCCTGTTTTTTGTCCCAAAGGCAATGTCTTCTAATTTTCTCAATATGTTCCAAGATCTTGGGAGGAATTTGGAGTAGGCACATTGTGAACATTGCAATAGAAGTCAGCAGAGAATTGATGACAGTCACCCTCCCACTATAATTCATCATCATAAAGTTCGCAGTCATCCTTTTCTCCACTCTATCCACTAGTGGCATCAATTCTTGTACAATTAGCTTAGTGGTTCCTAGAGGAAGCCCCAAGTAAGTAAAGGGCATTTTTCCGACAGTGCAACTTAGCATTTGTGCCAAAAGATCAATTCTGTCTTGATTCATATTCATTGGAATCAGCAATGATTTAGAATAATTGATATATAAACCAATAGAGGCAGCATAATCATCAAGGAGTTTCTTCATTATCATAATTTGGCAGGACAAGCTGGCATAACAATTAGAGTGTCGTCTGCATATTGTATTACGGGGAAATCCATACCAAAGTACGGATAGAAAGGTGCTTTAAGCAAATCTTCCCTGAAAGCTTTGTTAATAGCGGTTTCTAATAGGTCAGTCGTGAGAACAAAAATCAGAGGTGACAGGGGGTCCCCTGCCTCACTCCTCGTTTGCAGAAGAACTGTCTGCCAGGGACACCATTCAACAAAACAGAGGATTTGCCTGAGGAAAAGATCATGTTCATCCACTCGAGCCATCTTGTATCAAACCCCATTTGTTTCATAATTTTCATCATAGCCCCATGGTCAATAGTGTCAAAAGCGTTCGCAAAATCCAGTTTCAGCAGAATGATCTCTTGCCTAGAATTTTGGCACTGGAAAATGTATTCGAAAGCCCAGGCTAGGCAATCTTGAATTGTTCTGCCTTTCAAGAATCCATATTGATTCTTATGAACAATTTGAAGAACTTTCTTTTGCTGTCGATCAGCCAGCATTTTAGTGATTAACTTGAGGCAGCAGTTGAGTAGTGTGATAGGCCTATACTCATTAATACCTTCGGGAGCAGCAGTTTTTGGAATCAGAGTTATATGGCCCATATTGATGCTTTCTAGATCTAGTTTTCCTTCATAGAAATCAAAGCATAATAGGCAGATGTCCTCCTTAATTATGTGCCAGCAACTCTTGAGAAATTGTCCATTAAAACCGTCAGGGCCTGGAGCTTTATCAACTGGCATATTCTTGACAGCACTGTCTATTTCTTCTGTAGTAAAAGGAACAGATAGTTCCTCAAGACCCTCGGTAGGATTAATCATAGAAGGAAGATCAAAGAGCATATCAAGATTTTGAGCAGTACCAAGTCTTTGCTTGAAGGAATCAAAAATAATTTGCTCTTTTGCTGCATGATCAGAAACTTCTTCACCGGCAGCATTCTTCAGTTTAGAGATGGAGTTTCGTCTGTACCGTTGAGTGGCCATTGCCTGAAAAAATTTCGAGTTCTCATCTCCGAATTTAGTCCATCTAACAGTACATCTCTTTTTCCAGTACTCTTTTTGAAATTGTAGCAGCTGCAGTAAGTGTTCCTTCAAGATGTTCCTGAAGTTCTATTCTGGACAAGATAGAGGCCTCTTATCTTCAATCAGAGCAATTTCCAACAAAGCTTTATTGGAGTTTTCAATACAGATTTTTAGTCTGGAAATATTTTCACTCCAATACTTTAGACCATATCTCAGTCTTTTCAGTTTGGCATTGATTTTGGCTGCAATATTTTTCTTATAGATAGGCTTATTCCAACTTTCAGAAACAGTCTGCAGGAACCCCTGATGTGCTACCCAGTAGTTCTCAAAGCGAAAAATCTGCTTGCTGGAATGGTAGTTTGGATTGTTACCACATACGGGCAGTGGTCTGAAATAGGCTTGCCTTGGGTTTCAACAAAAGTGGTCGGGAATTGATTAGTCCAATGTAGGCTTGTGAAGAACCAATCGAGCTGTTCCAACAAGGGGTCCGACTGCATATTGCTCCAAGTAAATGCTCGGTCCTTTAAGGGAATTTCAATTAACTCCTGCTCCTGATAAAGTCATTGAATGTGAGCATATCTGAAATATTACCCCCAGGTTTATTTTGATTGGCAATTGATCTGATGAAATTGAAGTCTCCTAATATTAACCAATCTTCATCAGGGGGAATAGATAATCCAAACAGCCAGTTTACAAACTCATCTCGCAGATCCCCAGTGCATGGTCCATAAATATTAACCAGAGTCCATGAATGTGCAGATTGAGTGGAGGTGAAATGAACTGAGAGTGCAAATTGTTGGCAATGCATAACCAAACCCGAGAATAAAGAACTATTCAAAATAATAGCACATCCACTTAGCTCGATAGCGTTCGAAAGAGCAAGTTGTTTGGCCTTAGAGTTCAACCCACGAATATTCCAACATAAAACAAACTATTTGCGTAAAGCATTCATTATTGCAATGATAAGATAGAGAAGTTAGGCTGCAGTATTTGGAGCCTCTTGCTGACCCATAAGGAGCTTATTTGGAGTGATCTTAGCAGGGTCAACACCACACAGGTTGACAGCAATGTTCTGTAACAGAGCAATGGGAGTTTCAGGAGGAACAACCTCCATCTTGTCATCATCTTTGTCAGCTACGTGTGGCACCTTTCTTGGCTTGACTTTCGACTTCACCTTCTTAGTATCAGTGACTGTCTTTGGCTTGAACCCATTGTACCTGGTTGATCTTGTGCTCCTCCGAACTTGCGTGGTAATAGAGGGTTCTTCTTTTTTCTTCCTGGAGGTTCTAGTCAGCTGGGTCAGGCATTCAGGGCTTTGAGCTTCAGTTTCAGCAGAGCAAATGGCAAGCTTAGTGCTGATCTGTGCTGGTGCAGACTCCATTTTTTTT
Source organism: Poa pratensis (assembly GCA_947311845.1). Taxonomy (NCBI): domain Eukaryota; kingdom Viridiplantae; phylum Streptophyta; class Magnoliopsida; order Poales; family Poaceae; genus Poa; species Poa pratensis. The sequence continues at coordinate 7,275,999 of CAMZMU010000055.1, read as the reverse complement.
AGAGAGTACGCAATTGCGTACCTTATTTTTATAGAAGGCAGAGGTTTGAGTACAAGAAAGTTGACAGTCCGTTGCGTACAACACTGTCACACAACTCCACACCACACACCACAGGCATTACAACTCCAAACGAAGAACTTGTCCTAGACTAAACAAACAGAGTCGCGTCTCGACCGAAGTCGGTCACCACAAAGGGCTCCCGTCGACGGCGTACATGGCCCTATGAAGGCCAATCTTGGACCGCGGCGAGCACCGGACGAGCGCACCTAGGAGCACCACCCCGAGTCTCCAACACGAAGCTCCCAACAGAGTAACGACGTCAAGCACGCCGCCATCGCGCCGGTTCCACCGAACCTAGGATTTCACCCGGAGGCATCATCCGAGCCAGATTGAGAGCGGGTGCCGACGTACCTCAGCGACGCCTCCAAGAAGGGGAACGGCGCCCACGAGCGTCGTCGCCGCCTGCGCCGAAACGGGCAAGACTTTCGTCCGGCTTGTCAAGCACCTCCCACCCAAACCACCGGAAAGTGGCCGCCATCCTTGTCGTTCACACCGCCGCCGCCGCAGCACCCCGCCAAAGAAGTCACCACGCCTTGGTCCACCACTGCCCCGCTCAGCAGAGGAAAACGCTGCCCTACCACCTCCTGGGATGCAGACCACCACCGGAGTCGTGACCACGCTGTCGCTCGCCGACAGCCTCGACACTGACTCCAGAAGCCCAGGTCAGGCCCTCAGAACAGACCTGGGACTTCACTCCGCCACCAACCTCCATGCCAGCGCCGTCAAGGGGCGCCGCTGCTCGCCCGCATCCTGGAAGTAGCCAAGCGCACGCCGGGAGCACCTCCTGGCCGCAAGCGCCGCCGCCCCAAGGATTTGGGCTCACCTCACCGACCCCTCGCCAGTGCTGTCATCCTCCACACCGCCAGCGCCGTTGGGAGAGCGCTTCTGCTCGACCTCGTCCAGGAGGTAGCCGAACGCGCGCCAGGGCCCCCTGGCCGCAAGCGCCGCAGCCTCCAAGGCCGAGGCTTTGCCTCGTAGCTCCCCGCCGTTGCTGTCGACGCCGCTCCTCGCCGGCGCCGTCAAGAACGCGCCTCCGCTCGCCCGCATCCTAGAGGTAGCCAGACGCGCGCTAGGGGCCCGCCCGGCAGCAAGCGCCGCCGCCTCCAGATCTAGGGTTCGCCTCACCGCCCCCTGCCAGCCCCGACGACCTCCTACCTCGCCCCGCTCCCACCTCCGCGGCTGCATCCACACCACCTCTCCACAGCATCTCCTGCAGAACGCCAGCCAGCTCCACCGCCGAAACACCCCCAGCGCCGCCCGGAGAACGTCTCCCCCCGCGTGAGGGGAGCCCGTCGGGGCGCGCCCCACCCTCGCCCGCTGCCTTTGACGGCCAGGCGCGGCCGCCACCGCCGGCGCTGGCGGCGGCAGCGGCCAGGAGGAGGAGATCGAGGCGGCGGCGCAGCTAGGGTTGGGGTCTCCCCGGAGCCGCGCGCGCGCACAGCTCGGGAGAGGAGATATTTTTGTGAGCTGTAGTCAAGCCAGACTCCATTTTCTTACTCCACATAGAAAAGGCTTCCCCGACAAGTTCATAACAAACCGACGGAGGCATGACTATAGCAGGAGACAGATGAAAGGCATTATCCAGCTGAATCGTCTGGAGCAACAGGTTCTGCAAAACGTTAACTGGCCAGTAAATGGCGCTCAACACTACTCTATTAGCTGCAAAGAAATCCAGAGGTTCAGATATCCTGCTATTGACTGGGACAATTTGCATATTTCCATCATTCGAAGACTGTTCAGAGTCCAAGACAGTATCCTGATATGTAGTCAAAGGACTATACGCCAGGTTGTTTGCAGGAGGAGTCACCCCCACATGGAAAGGGACATCTTGTTCAGCCAGGACTTCTTGGGAGTTACACAAGGGAGGTGCTTCCTGTTGCTGCTGCACCACACCAAGTTCGTGTGCATGTACTTGGGCAACAAGTTGCTGAGCAGCAGCAATAATGTTGCCAGACAGATTTGGCGAATCCTTAATTTCCTTCTTTTTCTTAACTACGCAGATTTTTTAGATCTGACGAGACGGCAAGACAGACGTGGGCTTAGTCTTAGGCCGCCAAACCAACATTGTGGTGCTAGGGGACTGACTTCTTTTTGGTCTCCAAACCCTAGTTTTGGTCGAGGCAGAATGACTTTTCCTGTGTAGGCCTAAATCCTTGTTAGTACAGCTCTCACACTTGCGGCCCAAGTCCTGACAGCGAGCACAAACTCCTGGGCAATTAATCTGAAGATGATCCCGCATGCTGCAACGGCCACAACGGCCCAAAGTTTTGTAAATCAGACCATTCGGCGGTAGAAGCGGAACTTCCAGAGAAATCGCCTCTTTAATATGCATATCCGAATAATTAGCAAGACGTAAATCCAGGATATGCTCAAGCGTGATCCTAGGAAGATAATTGCATAGCTTTTCAAAACAGGAATCTCCACAGAATACTGTGCGCGAAGAACCCGCTTGATCTAACTGAATCGGGTCAGGGAAACTGCCGAAGATAATTGAATTTGAATTCCCAATATTGATTGCTGCCGAAGAACCATGATTGATAAAACCAAATTTTGCTAACTCAACGTTGGAAGTCAAAGAGGGCGATCTGATTGCACTTTCCTGTTGAAAGTTTAAATTCGGACGTAACCGTGATGGACTTCTTTGGGCAATATCAACTGAATGTTCATCAGATCTCCATGCAGTAGGGTTCTTATCCGAGGCATGACGAAAACCAGAATGTGATGGATGAGTCCCACGGAAGAGGGTGAAGTGACAAACGAAATCAGGCCATATGCGATCCTTAAGTCCATATATGAAATGACCAACTTTATTATATGCCACAGAGAACCGAAAACGATGATCACTCAACTGGAAAACCTTGAATCCCAAAGGATCGCCACCGAGACCAATGAAGAGCAATACCCACAGATTCTTCATTCAAATGAAAGGAAGCCGAAGAGAACGAGACCACCAAAAAGAATTCCTTGGAGGTCAGGGAGGGGGAGAAGTGAACGGTTGATCCAAATCGTCGACGCACCTGATCAGCCAACGCCACGCCCGGGGAGAAATCCCAGTGTAGCAGCGCATCCATGGAGGAGAGGTGGAGGTGGAGGACGGCTGCGGGAGGGTGGGAGGGTGGGAGGAGGAGCGCCATTTTTAAGAAACACTGCATTCAATATCCATAATAAGAGAATCAACGGGAACATAATTATCATTGGCAACAATAAGAACGTCATCTATTCTTCCCAAAGGTTTCTTCATAGTAGAATCAGCAAGATGTATACTCATAAAACAATCATCCATAGGTTTTAACTCAAGAATATCATATAAGCTTTTTGGCATAACAGAAACATTAGCACCAAGGTCACACAAAGCATTGCAATCAAAATTGTCGTGGTATTGTCGACACGAGCGCCATCTAGGGTTACCAACGAACAGTAGAGAAAGATATGGGTGTAAGGAGGAGGGATTCCGGTGACGGGATTGCACACACGTTTACCTAGGTTCAGGTTCCCCAGCGGTGGAGGAACCCTATGTCCTGCTATAATCCACTATAGGAAAATATGTGTACAAGTTACAATGAACTTGCGTGCTCTGTCAAAGCTTAGCTCTAAGGCTCCCGTAGGCTGGCTTATATTGGAGGCCAGGCCTAGGGCTTACAAGGTAGAGACTTGACCGGCAAGTAATAGGAGTAGTAGACTAATCCTGCTACGGCACCGCCTTACGGCTTAAGGCGGTTGCTTCTGGGCCTCTGTATTGGTCCTCCTTTTGCCGGCTGGGCCTCCGCCTTGGGCTTCGGCTAGCTGGGCCACCCTGTAAGCCTGCCGGCATTACCACCTGTGGGCCACCCTGGATAGCCAGAATATTTCCATGCTGGGGGTATACCCATTTAATATATCCCCGACAGTAGCCCCCGGAAGGTTTTAAGTTCTGCAGCGGCCGTCTTCTATCTTGAGGTTGAAGTAGTTCTGCCTTAGTTGTCTTCGTCTTTGTTGTCTTTGTCTTAGTTATCTTCATCTTGAATAGGCGGCTGAAGAAGTTGAAGCGTTCCCGAAAAGAAAAGATGCAGTCTTCCGTTCAGGTTATTGTAAGCCGAAAAAACATCATGCGTGGAGGCGTGGATAAGCCATCTAAGTCGTGGACGTTGAGTTGACCGCATCCCAGACATTAAATTGACCTGGTTGCGAACGTAGAGGTCGCCGTGTCCTGGTCGTCGAGGTCGCCATGCCGGGACAGCGTGTCCGCTTGTATCCCGAACATTGAGGTCGCCATGTCGGGATAGTGTGTCTGCATGTGTCCCAAATGTCGAGGTTGCCATACCGCGGCCGTAAAATCGGCAGTGTTGTGGACGATGAGGCGGTTGCGCCGTAAATGAAGAGGCAGCCGGGCTAGGACATGGACGTCGAGGCAGCCGTGCCGCGCAGCCCCCGAGTTTCGCGCGAGGGCAGTGTCGATGTCAAGCCCCCGGGCGTTGTTAGCCTATTTTTGTTCTTGACATATCCCTTTGTAGCTCCCGAGCATTGAGTCGACGTACTCGAGAGTCGGCTCGATGCTCAGTAGAACCTGTGTCGTTGTAGATCAAGCGGAGTAGTGAAAGGACATTTTTGTATCCCTTAGTTTTGTGTGTTAGTTAACAACACATGTGATAGTTTTAATCTGGTGTTAAGTGTTTGCAGGTTTTAAATGTGTCCAGCACATGTGCATCTACACCAAAAAGAGAAAAGAAGCTTTTTGGAGCCTTTTAGGCCGGAGTATCCGGTCCCCAGGACCGGAGTCTCCGGACTCAGAGGTTTCTGGCCTCTGTGCAGAAAATGTGCTCAGCCTCTGGTGGGGGCCGGAGTTTCCGGCCCCAGTGACCGGAGTTTCCGCCCCCAGGCCGGAGTTTCCGGCCTCCAGGACCGGAATGTTTGCTGAGCCTCGCTTGGCCGAAAAGATGTTCAGCCCCTGGAGGGGGCCGGAGTATCCGGCCCCAGGAAACCGGAGTTTCCGCCCCAAGGCCGGAGTATCCGGCCACTAGCTCCGGATACTCCGGTGTGAAGAGAGCTGCAACGGCTAGTTTTTCAGGGAGGGGTATAAATACCCCTCCACTCTCCTCCAGCCAGTGAGCTCGACCAGAATACAAGATCCCCATTGTTGCAAGCTCAAGAATCACTAGATCTCCCAATCCCTCCACCCAAACTTGTTGATCTTTGGAGGATTGAAGGAGAAGGCCCCGATCTACATCTTCACCGAGCCGTTTGTCATTTCCCCCTCATTCACTTGAGGGACCATTGCTAGGGTTTCCACTAGGAAAACCTAGCCCCCTATTGTACTCACTTGATTGTCTTTGTGACAGATTGTAGCTGTTTGGGAGCCCCCAATCCTTTGTGGGTTGTGCCCCAAATCGTTGTTGTAAAGGCTCCGGACTCCGCCTCGAAGGTTTCCGATAGTTGAAGTGAACCAAACCTTTGTGGTGCGGTTCACCGGAGAAGAGGGTGAGGCCTTTGTGGCCGTTGAACCATTGTGTTGGTTCACACCTCTCCAACGAGACGTACTCCCCTAAAAAGGAGGAACTCGGGATTACATCCGTGTCTCCGCGTGCTTTGACTTCGGTTACCTCTATCCTTGTTTACCGCCTTATTATATCGTGCTTAGTTGCTAGCTTGTCATATAGGTAAATTCACCGTAGTTGCATATCTAGAGAATTTACCTTTTGTGTCAAGCCTAAATTGAAAAAGACTAAAATTGGAGTAGCACCTATTCACCCCCCCCTCTAGGTGTCATACCGATCCTTTCAATTGGTATCAGAGCTTAGGCTCTCTTGTTTTGGGTTTAACCGCCTAAGAGAAGTATGACACTAAGTGAGGATGAGGCCGATCTTGCCAAGGCCAAGGAGACCATGGCATCCATGGCCGATATCAAATCGTTGGAAACAACATTGACATCGTCCATGAATGACATGAATGTCAAATTTGATGAGTTGCGTGACATGCTCATGAAACTCACAAATGCCAAGGTTTCGGAAACCATCCCACTAGAGGGCATCTCTAACTCCGATGAAGATGATTCCGAGGAGGGTAAAAAGAAAAATGAGAAGGGGGTGGAAACCACCTCCGAATCTAAACCAACTCCTCCTACCAAGCATGAAGATGGGAAGGAAGAGTACCATAACGTTCCGGGATGGTACCCTATCGACCCACCTATCACCACCCGCATAAACCCCATTGGTCCTCCACCTAAGCTTAATGCATTAGCCTTTGCTAGTTGGCAACGCTCAATGAAATCTCATATTAACAGTGCCTCTATCGAGCTTTGGAGGATCATTGAAGAAGGGTACAAGGTTGCGGATCCAAGCAATGTGACAAGAAGAGAATTTGCCGAAAAGCAACTCAATGCCTCCGCACTCCATATGATTGAACTTTCAGTGGGTGAAAGTGACAAGCATTATGTTCTCAATGCCTCCACCGCCAAAGAAGCTTGGAATTGTCTTGAGGTTGCATTTCTTGGGAATGAAAGCATGAAGAGAAACCGATATGAGTCTTTGAGCAATGATGCCGAAGGATTCTACATGTTTGACAATGAGACTCATGAAGACATGTATGGAAGACTCAAGACTCTTGCAAAGGCCTTCTTTGATGTGGGGGCAACCTATGTGGATGATGCTTATGTCAAGAGGAAGTATGTGAATGCTCTCTTGCCTTCCGAGCCCATCGAGGTGAAGGCCATTCAAGGAAGACACAACTACAACGAAATGACATCCAATGAAGTTATGCAAGAAGTGCAAGCCTCCAAGGTTGCCACCAAGAATGCCGAAGATAGCCGTGCTAGGGCCATGGGGATGAAACAAGGCCCCTCACTTGCTTTGAAGGCCAAGGTGGTATGTCTTGATGAGGTTGAAGCGTGCCCAAGCAACATTGCTCCAAATGATCTTGAACCGGCTCTAAATGGTCATATAGCTCTTGCCACAAGAGAGTTTTGGCAAGACCCGGCAAAAGCTAAAGCCAAGGTTGATAAAGAGAACAACTCAAGTGGGAAGAAAGAGCTAGCCTCAAAGTGGAAGACGTGCTATAATTGTCATGACAAGAACCACTACATAAGAGAGTGTCCTTATGAGAACCGAGAGCTAAATGGTGGGAAGCTCATCCCCAAGGACCATTCAAAGTTGATACAAAAGAAGCCCGCAAGACCAAGGAAGCCTTTCTTCAAGAAGGCACCAAGAATTGTGTTGGTGGCACAAGAAGAATATGCCACAAGTGATTCCGAAGATGAAGATGCACCTACTAAAGAGGTAGCCGCATTGGCTATTGTATCAACTTCATCATCTTCTCTCTTTGAATCCCCCAATGAGAACTTCTCCACCAACAACGCTCGTTGCCTCATGGCTAATGTCACCGAGGTATCATCTCCTTCTCCCAAGACTATGCATGAAATGAGTGATCAATCTAGTCTTGTGATTAAGAAAGAACTTGTTGCTTTCGATACGTTCATGACTAACTTGCAAGGTGAAGCTAAGGAACATGTTGAGTCTCTCATGAGACAACTATGTGCGGCCGAAGAACTTCTTCAAGAAAAGAGTAAGATTGAGAGAGAGGATTCTCTCACCATTGCCTCTTTGAATGCTTCCGTAGCATCCTTGAATGCCTCTCTTGATGAAGAGAGTGAAGAAAGATGTTCTCTTGAGGAAAGACTTGAGTCTCTTGATGCTAAAAATGATGATATCATTAATAAAATCATTAAGGATAGAGATCATGTTGTTGCTAAATATAAAGTGCTTAAAAAGGAGAAAGTTGAACTTGGGGTTGCTAATGCTAGACTTCTTGAGGGTATGGAGAAGCTTGACAAGGCTCACAAGGCCTTGGAAACAACTCACTCCCTTTTAGTCAAGTCTCATGAGCAACTTCAAACTCAACTTTCTAAATCTAGCTCAACTAGCATATCTATTCTTCCTCGTGTTCATAAAATGTTATTGAAGAAAATGTTAGTGCCAAGACCTCTAGTCCCAAAAGTAAAGATAAGGGTATTGCTTACTTATTTGAGCAAAAACCACACAAAGGGAAGGAGGGTCTTGGTTATGTAGCCGAGCCCAAGAAGAAAGTGGGCAACAACAAGAAGATCAAGACCAAGCCCGCACAAGCCGAGACTTCCATTGCGGGTGGTAGTGCCACAAGGGGCAAGACCACTCGTAGTGACTTTGCGGGGCATAACAACCCCAACTATATTCTTTATGTTGATTATTATGGGGATGTTTATGCTCAATATGTTGGTCCATATGATGGTTACATTGATTACTCTATTTGGGTTCCTAAGACCCTTGTTGCTAACCAAAAGGACCCATTGAGAAATGGGTACCTAAATCCAAGCAATGATTTCTTGTAGGACTATGCTTCCGGTGGATCTAAATGGGTGGTTGATAGTGGATGCACTAGTCATATGACCGGAAGCAAGGAGATTATGACGGATTGAGACCAAATCTAGATTATACAATAACCGTCTCTTATGGTGATAATTCAAAAGCTGAGGTAAAGAGTCTCGGCAAGGTGGTAGTTGCAAGGGATATCACCCTTGTAAATGTCATGCTTGTTGAGTCTCTAGGTTACAATCTTATGTCCGTTCGTGCTCTTAATAAGATGAACTTTGATGTCCATTTTACTATTGATATGGTGGTACTCTTGAGGAGCAAGACTCTAAAGGTCATGTTCGTTGGGTATGTTGAAAATGAGTTGTTTGTGGTAGACTTTTCGGGGTCTACCAACACTCAAGCAATATGCCTATTCGGAAAGGCCGACGTGGGGTGGTTGTGGCATCGCCGCTTGTCCCATGTCAACATGAGAACTTTGCAAAGTCTTCACAAGGGTGGCCACATTCTTGGACTAAAAGACAATGTTTCTTTTTCCAGAGATCGTCTTTGTAGGGCTTGTGTTGAAGGAAAGATGCATGATTCTCCCCATCCGGGCAAGACCATTATTTCATCAACGAGGATTTTGGAACTTCTTCATGTTGATCTCTTTGGTGCCGTGCCTCAACCTAGTCTTGGTGGGAAGAAATATTGTTTGGTGATTGTTGATGACTATTCAAGATTTACTTGGGTTTATTTCTTCAAGACGAAGGATGAAACCCAACAAACCATCATCGACTTTTCCAATATTGTTCAACGCCAATACAATGTCCCTATTTTGGTCATTAGGAGTGATAATGGCTCCGAGTTCAAGAACTACACCTTAAATGAGTTTCTTAGTGAAGAGGGGATTCGTCATCAATATTCCGCTGCATATACCCCTCAACAAAATGGTGTAGCCGAAAGGAAGAACCGGACTCTCATGGATATGGCAAGGTCTATGTTGGCGGAGTTTAAGTCTCCGCTATTCTTATGGGCCGAGGCTATCTCCACGGCGTGTCATTCATCTAACCGGTTATTCTTTCGTGTTGGCAAGAAGTTTACATCTTATGAGATGCTCACCGGCAACAAGCCCAATGTCTCCTACTACCGAGTTTTTGGTTGTAAGTGTTTCTATAAGAACAAAAGTGTTCGTTTGTCTAAATTTGAATCTAAAGCTTTAGAGGGTGTTTTTGTTGGTTACGGTGCCGAATCTCACACCTATAGAGTCTATGACAAGACCGTTGGGAAAGTCATAGAATCTTGTGATGTGAGGTTCGATGAGAATGACGGCTCCCAAGTGGCGCAATTTCATGTTTGTGATGTAGATAATGAGGAACCTCAAGAAGCAATAAGAAGAATGGGGGTTGGTTTCCATCGCCCCATTGAAATCCGTCATGAGCCTCCTCAAGCAAGTCCTAGCTCCACTCATGTGGAGAATCCATCATCACAAGTTGAAGTTGCACCTTCTATGGAAGCAAATGATGCACCTATCCAAGAACAAGTTCAAGGCCCTCCTCAAGTTGACCAAGAGGCTATTCAAGAACCAAGTTCTCCTATTGTCAACACTAGCCAAGGTCAAGACCAAGATCAACCCTCTCCTCTTTTGTTGAAGATGAGCTTCAAGATGATCAAGGTCAACAATCCGGTCAAGACGGGGACTCAAATGATCAAGATGATCAAGCCGAAATTCCTCGCATCAATGAGGATATCGAAACCCGTCGTATAGCAAGAGTCAAAAAGGATTGGAGAAGAAAGAGTCTTCATCTAGAGAATATCATTGTTAATGTCAAGAACAAGGTCACCACAAGAAAACAATTGGCAAATTTCAATGAACATCAAGCTCACATCTCTATGGTGGAACCAAAGAAAGTCTTTGAAGCTCTTGAAGATCCGGATTGGTTGGAAGCCATGCATGAAGAACTCAATAACTTCAAGCGCAACAAAGTGTGGAATCTAGTGGAGAAGCCAAAAGATTGCCTCAATGTTATAGGCACCAAGTGGATATTCAAGAACAAGCAAGATGAGCATGGAATGGTTGTGAGGAACAAGGCAAGATTGGTAGCTCAAGGGTACTCTCAAGTTGAAGGCATTGATTTTGGAGAGACCTATGCTCCCGTGGCTCGCCTTGAGTCCATCCGTATCCTTCTTGCATATGCATCACATCATAATTTCAAGTTGCAACAAATGGATGTGAAAAGTGCCTTTCTTAATGGTCCTTTAAAGGAGTTGGTATATGTTAAGCAACCTCCGGGATTTGAGGATCCACACTTCCCTAACCATGTCTACAAACTTGATAAGGCGCTCTATGGTCTCAAACAAGCACCTCGTGCTTGGTATGAGCACCTAAGAGAGCTATTGTAGACCGTGGCTTTGAAGTGGGGCAAATCGATCCCACTCTTTTTACCAAGAGGGTTAAAGGGGAGCTTTTCATATGCCAACTTTATGTTGATGATATCATATTTGGCTCTTCTAACAAAGCTTTTAATGATGAATTTTCAAAGCTTATGACCGATAGGTTCGAGATGTCCATGATGGGAGAGTTGAAGTACTTCCTTGGTTTTGAGATCAAGCAATTGAGTGGAGGGACCTTTATCTCTCAAGCCAAATATATCCAAGACATGCTCAAGAGGTTCAAGATGCAAAATGCTAAAGAGAAGAAGTTTCCTATGGACACCAAGTGTCATCTTGAACTTAATCCAAAGGGTGATAAGGATGTTGATCAAAAGCTCTATCGTTCTATGATTGGTTCTTTGCTTTATCTTTGTGCATCTAGACCCGATATTGTGTTGAGTGTAGGAGTGTGTGCAAGGTACCAAGCGGCTCCCAAAGAAAGCCACCAAACGGCGGTTCTTCGAATCTTTCGATATTTGGTTCATACCCCAAGGTTTGGTTTGTGGTATCCTAAAGGCTCAACTTTCTCTCTTGCCGGTTACACGGATTCGGATTGGGCCGGTTGCAAGGATGATAGGAAATCAACTTCCGGGGCTTGCCAATTCCTTGGTAGGTCCTTGGTGAGTTGGTCTTCTAAGAAGCAAAATTGCATATCTCTCTCCACCACCGAAGCCGAGTATGTGGCGGCCGCTAGTTGTTGCACTCAATTGTTGTGGATGAGGCAAACTTTAAAGGAATACGGTGTCCATTGTGACAAAGTGCCTCTTTTATGTGACAATGAAAGTGCTATCAAGATTGGTCACAACCCGGTGGAGCACTCAAGAACGAAGCATATTGAGATTCGCTATCACTTCATCCGTGATCACATCATCCGGGGTGACATTGAGCTTGGCTATATTCCCACGAAGATCCAACTTGCCGATATGTTCACGAAGCCACTTGATGAAGCAAGGTTCACTTATTTGAGGCATGAGCTAAATATCATCGATTCGGGGAGCGTCGCTTGACTATCTTGCATACACACCTATTTCTTGACTATCTATTTGGTTTAGGTGTAGGCATGGACATAGGGGGAGTGCGGTCCTAATCCATTGGACTATCCCTCCCCCCATTATGCCGATAGTAAGAACTCATTTTGTCTCTATATGTTCATTTTATGAATTGTGAGCTTAAAATGACGAGTAGTGGCCGTGAACCCAAGATATATCTTCGCGGTGTCACACCACACACTCATACATGGTGGCCTAGGCCACCGCCCTCTTCTTTGTGAAGAGTTGATCTTATTTGGTCTTTTATTGGATTTTATTGCCTATCCGTTGTTCTTTATGGAAAACACGCTCAAATGATGATTCTTATTTGATTTTTGTGCCTCTTACCAAGTTTGAGTGTGAAGTACCATTTCAGTGACTTTGTGTCTTATCCCAGGCCTATCTTATCCCAAAGCTTGCTCTTCTTGCATCCTTCATGTCCAACAGAAAAAAATCCAGCATTTTGAGTTGGTGGGGCCGGATAATCCGGTCATAAGGCCGGATAATCCGGTCTGACAGAAGTATCCGCCCTAAACCCCGGAATCTCTGGCTCAGGCCGGAGACTCCGGTGTGTTTAGGCCGGATACTCCGGTCCGGCAGTTTCGCAGGGATCTTAAAGGGGATCGGGGTGGGAGTTGTATTCACAACTTCCTCACACCCCCGACCCCCATCCACTCCCCTGCCGCCGCCACCACCTCGAAGTGCTGCTCCGGCTGCTCCCCGCCGCCGGAATCCGCCGTGCCTCCGGCCTCCTCCTCCTCACCGACGCTGGGGACCTTCCTCTCCTCCGTTTGGGCTGCACCATGGACAAAAAGGGTACCTCACTCTCTCTCCCTAGGTTTTCTTCTCGATCTAGGTTTGGAGAGTAGTTCCCTTAGTTTTTCTTGGTGCAAAACCTTTTAGATGGCAAGGTGTATCCTAGAAGTAACCCTAGAATTATTTGCACAAAGTTCTTGAACTAAATCGAGGTTTCCCCTCTCAGGGGCCGGATAATCCGGTGTTGCAGGCCGGATTCTCCGGTCTGGACCGGATAATCCGCCCCCTGAGGCCGGAAACTCCGGTGTAGATCAAGATTTTAGTGCCCAGAATTCTTTAGTTACTTCTTCTTTTTGTTCCTGGACATGCAAGCTTATCTACATGCTTTCCTACTACTCTGTTTCTCACAGGTGCTCTGAGGACTAAGGCCTCCGTCTCAAATCCTCACAAGGTTTCAAGGAAAGAACGTAGTCAAACAAGGGACAAGCTGTTGTTTGATAGCAGCGCTGGTCGGTTGCGTCAGCAGAGTGCCATAGATGAGGAAGCCACAAGGCATGCTGCCCTAGGTGGGTTCGATGATGAAGAAGAGGCCGAGAGAGCCCATTTTGATTCCTTGACCACAGTTTTGGGTATGGGGAAGCTTGAGTTCCGCCGGATGAGATCTCAGTCCTTCTTTGACTTGCCGCCCAACACCAATGATCCTAACTTTCCAAGGAAAGAGCAGCAGCTGATTATGCATGAGATTTATGCCCGTATTGAGAAACATGTGGTTTGTGAGCAAAAAGTGTTGAGTCTTGATGCCTTGAACTTGAAGCCGTACTTTCAAGAGGCAGTGTGGATTGTTCGGAAGCTTGGTCTTGAGAAGCTTATCTCCACTCAACAAGGCTATGATATTCAGCTTATTCATCAGTTCTTCGCCACAGTTGTTTTTGATCATGATGAAGAAGTCACAATGACTTGGATGACCGGTCCTCACAAGTGCACCTCCAACTTTGTGGAATTTGGACAGTTTTTGGGCTATGTGTTCAAGGGGGCTACTACCCCAGTTGGGAAGAGGATGCATGTGGAAGGGGTCGCCTACAACAAGCGTCGCTTGCGCCCTTTATACTCTGTGGCATCATCGGTTGGCTCTAATCAAGACCTCCTCCCCACCTTCAACATTTTTCTTCGCATGGTTCGGTTTAACCTTGCTCCTCAAGCCGGAAATGTGGATGCCATTCGAGGAGGACTTGTCAATCTCCTTTACCATGCTTACAAGGTTCAACAGGCCGGTCCGAATTGCAAAGGTCAAGAAATTGATGTCATGGATTTCATCAAGTGTGAGTTGCTTTGGGCCATTTTTGAGCATAAGAATCCTTTGTACGCACCATACATCATGAAGCTCATCATTAAGAAGGTGCCTTCCGTTGATGTCTCTCGCCTCACCAAGCATCCCAAGGGCACTCTCCGCCAATTGAGCAAGCATTCCAAGCAGCCGTCTTCCTCTCATGCACCTCCTCCACAATCTAGTGATGAGGAGGCGGCGACCGAGGCCCCAATGCCTAGAAGGAGAAGCAAGAATGCCGACCCTCCATCTTATCTTCAAGGAAGGGCTGAAGTGAATATGGAAGTGAGCAAGCTATCTTGGTGGAAAAGAAAATTGCTTTGCATGGAAGTTGCACTTCACAAGGAGAACCATGGTTCATATGTGAGAGAGAAGCACATCATTGACAACCAACAAATCATGATCAAGGAGTTGCGCAAGCTCAACAATGGTAGTGTCACTCCTCCTCCGGAAGAAGATGAAGATGGGAATCCTATTCTCTCCTCCTCGTCCGCCGAGACTCTCTCATATAGCAAATGGAATGAAGACGTCTTTCCTTGGTCCGATTATGCGGATGTGACCTCTTTGCCATCATCTTCTCGCAACACCGGCAAAGCTCCCATGAACATTTCAGATGAAGACTACAATGGAGAAGGGGATGGTGATGAGGACGGTGAAGACTCCGAGTGATCTCCATGGGTTACGTTAGTAATGCTCTTTTCCCTTTTTGGCGTCTCGATGCCAAAGGGGGAGAAGTAGTTCTATTAGATTCTCTCCGTGGGATTTGCATGGGTCGGACACAAGCATGTGCTTTTTATCATTCTTGTTGCGCTTGTGTCCCTTTATGTTATTTGGAACTTTTATTTGCATCTTATGTGTTGAGAACTATGGATGTTATCTATGTGAGTGTAAGACATATGGATTTCTTATTATGTATGGTTGAGCCTACATTAGTGTGCTATGGTTTATATGGATGTTATCTACATTTGTATGCACAAGGTATGGTTTTATCTAGACTCAACCTATATTGTGATATGTCCTTTTGGGAAATGTGGTTGTTTCCATATCATGTTGCTATTTGGTTAAGACTTGTCTCTCTATGTGTGTGCTTATGCATTCCAAGGTAATTGTTTATATGCACACATCTAGGGGGAGTATCTCCTTTTGTTAGACATGATATGATCTTGTTTTTTATCGCAAATCCTTGTGTTGTCATCTAACACCAAAAAGGGGGAGATTGAAAGGACATTTTTGTATCCCTTAGTTTTGTGTGTTAGTTAACAACACATGTGATAGTTTTAATCTGGTGTTAAGTGTTTGCAGGTTTTAAATGTGTCCAGCACATGTGCATCTACACCAAAAAGAGAAAAGAAGCTTTTTGGAGCCTTTTAGGCCGGAGTATCCGGTCCCCAGGACCGGAGTCTCCGGACTCAGAGGTTTCTGGCCTCTGTGCAGAAAATGTGCTCAGCCTCTGGTGGGGGCCGGAGTTTCCGGCCCCAGTGACCGGAGTTTCCGCCCCCAGGCCGGAGTTTCCGGCCTCCAGGACCGGAATGTTTGCTGAGCCTCGCTTGGCCGAAAAGATGTTCAGCCCCTGGAGGGGGCCGGAGTATCCGGCCCCAGGAAACCGGAGTTTCCGCCCCAAGGCCGGAGTATCCGGCCACTAGCCCGGATACTCCGGTGTGAAGAGAGCTGCAACGGCTAGTTTTTCAGGGAGGGGTATAAATACCCCTCCACTCTCCTCCAGCCAGTGAGCTCGACCAGAATACAAGATCCCCATTGTTGCAAGCTCAAGAATCACTAGATCTCCCAATCCCTCCACCCAAACTTGTTGATCTTTGGAGGATTGAAGGAGAAGGCCCCGATCTACATCTTCACCGAGCCGTTTGTCATTTCCCCCTCATTCACTTGAGGGACCATTGCTAGGGTTTCCACTAGGAAAACCTAGCCCCCTATTGTACTCACTTGATTGTCTTTGTGACAGATTGTAGCTGTTTGGGAGCCCCCAATCCTTTGTGGGTTGTGCCCCAAATCGTTGTTGTAAAGGCTCCGGACTCCGCCTCGAAGGTTTCCGATAGTTGAAGTGAACCAAACCTTTGTGGTGCGGTTCACCGGAGAAGAGGGTGAGGCCTTTGTGGCCGTTGAACCATTGTGTTGGTTCACACCTCTCCAACGAGACGTACTCCCCTAAAAAGGAGGAACTCGGGATTACATCCGTGTCTCCGCGTGCTTTGACTTCGGTTACCTCTATCCTTGTTTACCGCCTTATTATATCGTGCTTAGTTGCTAGCTTGTCATATAGGTAAATTCACCGTAGTTGCATATCTAGAGAATTTACCTTTTGTGTCAAGCCTAAATTGAAAAAGACTAAAATTGGAGTAGCACCTATTCACCCCCCCCTCTAGGTGTCATACCGATCCTTTCAAGTAGCCCCCCGAGTCTCGAGGCAACTGTAAGTCGCCTCGAGGCTCTGAAAAATACGGTTTAAGACTCGATAAACATGAGAAAACCACAAATTTATTTTATGACCATTTGATATGTTTAAAACGTTAAGTGTATAAAGAACTTAGCTGTTTGATGGTCTTTGTGTTGATGACACGTATGCCGGGATGCGGCGATTAGTAGGCTGCGACGACAATTAAGCCGGAGCAGCATGTTTGGCGGCGGACAGACGACCACGCCACGATGACGAGTAAAGCCGCCACGGCAATTAAGCCGAAACAGCGCGTTAGGCAGCGGACTGCTGATCACGCCGCATTAACAAGTAAGCCGCGACGGCAATCAAGCCGGAAGCGACGATATGTAGGCCGCGATGGCAATGGAGCTGAACATGACGATGGCGGTAATGAATTCGCCTAGGCCGGATGTCGGAACAAAGCCGAACGTGGCGTTGGTAGCGATGAATTCGCCTAAGCCGGACGTCGGAGTAAAGACGAACGTGGCGTAGGTAGCGATGAATTCGCCTAAGCCGGACGCGATGATGGCGGCGTCCCGCCTGACATCGCGGATACAGCGAGAGTTAATGACTTGAATAGCCGTCCATGTTTAATCCGATGGATTTATGACTACGCCGGAAAGGCGTCATGCCACGCTGGCGATTAAGCCAAATCGTGATGATAAATACGCCGGAAAGGCACTATTCCACGTTAGCCATTTAGCCGGAACGTGACGATAACTATGCCGGAAAGGCGTCGTGCAGCGTTAGCGATTAAGCCGGAATGCGACGATGACTATGCCGAAAAGGCTTCTTGCCACGTTAGCCATTAAGCCAGAACGCAACTATAACTACGCCGAAAAGGCATCGTGTCGTGTTAGCCATTAAGTCGAAACACGACGATTTCAGCCAATATGGCTAAGCCAGACGTCGAAGCGAAGCCAGACATGACGTATGTGATGATGAATTCGCCCAAGCCAGACGCGATGAGTAGGCCATGACGACGATTAAACCAAAACGACATGTGCGAACCAACATGTGGTTGGATGGTTAGGAGGGTGGTTGTACCCCAGCTCACCAGAGTTCAAACCCCAGGTTTGACACCTGCGTGTCGCATATAGGCGGAATATTCATTCAGTGGGATGCGACGTTTCCATCGATAGCGAGGCGCCTATGGTGACTTCGTCAATATCAAGACCGACCCGCCGGCTCAGTCTCTCGGAGGTGCTCATAGTGGTAGGTTGTGCATGTGTGCGTTCATAGGGGTGAGTGTATGCGCGTGTATATGACCGCTTGCGCTTGCACTGTGTTTCTCAAAAAAAAAAATACACTAAAACGACATGTCGGCCGTGTCACGATGGCGATTAAGCCGGAATTGTGGCGAAAAGTAGGAACGAATATGTCGGAACATAATGGCGTGTAGGCCGCGGCGTATTGTCAAAGTCGACCGCGACGGAGGCAGCGAAGTTGGCCGAAGGTGGCGCGGGCCACGTCAGATTCACTGTCGCAGTGTGATGAAATTGAGTCGGAAGAGGGCTGGGTGCTCTAAGGACGGTCATTGCGACGGAGGTGAGGGCCATCCTGTGGAGTTTTTGTCCCTCGCCCCCGTCTTCATCTTTGTGTGCCTTCTCCTGGCCACACCGTGGAGGTGCTGGGGGTGCTGCGGCGGAGAGCTGGTGCTTTGCGCTGGCTTCCTCCACCGCCTGTACAGGAGGATCTTTTCTGGGGTCTTGGAGCTGTTCGCCGGCCCTTGGCGTGGTGGTCGGGCTCCTCCTGCCCGTCATGGTGGCGTGGGGAGGTGTGCTTCGGTCTGCGTGCTCCGTTTCGACGAGGCTTGGTTTCCTCCTTCTTCGGCCGGCCGTGGTGGCGAGGGGAGAAGGTTTGTTCAAGGCGTGCTAATGGCGGTGGCTTCGGCAAACCGAGTTCGAGCTCTGCGCAGGTATGTGTGGAAGAAGGGTGGTTGCGGGGGGGAGGCGTTGTGGCCGTGCGTGTTCACCGTGCTCGGTTCCGTCGCTTGCGGCGGGCGCTTCTACGGTCTTCGACAAGTGTGGGTGTGCTCTCCATCCCGGGCGTAGCGGCGGCCTGGCGTCTTCCTCTCCGGCGGCTTGTTCGGCGACGGATTTCGGCTGCAGGTGGTGCGGTGGTTCAGTGATCTGTTCTTCGGATGCTGCTGTTGCGTGGAGTTTCTTCGGTTTTGCTTTCCTGTGTGTTGGTTCGTTCTTTGTATCCTTGGCTGAATGTACACAGGTTGGATCCCTTAAAAAAGAAAAATTGAGTCGGAAGACGTACGCAGGCGAACCTGCACCCTCGTCGGGAAATCCATGCAGCCTAGCTAGCCCACTTGGCTTGATCGCTTTATGTCGCAGTCCGGTATTCCGCCTCTCTGAATCATGAGTTGTAGTATTCCTTGGTCATACGTGAAGTACTTTGGCTAGTAGCATGCTTTGGAAATTGTTTCCTGACGGATATGGTTCTCACGTTGCACCTCCCATGGCACGGCCGGCTTGGATTGTAGAGGTTGAAGGAAACAAACTGCTTTCGTCCACCGCCAGCATCTCACGCAGGCCATCCACGGACAGGGAACACCGTCAGCATCCTCGCTTTGAGTTTTTTTTTGGTACATAGCAAATTCGATATACCAAAAAAGTCAAAGCGACTTATAATTTGGAATGAAGGGAGTAGATGCGAGGATTTTCAGTTTCCTTTTATTTATTAACTAGCATTCGCGAGGGCATTGTCTTTAGTGTACCATATATCTTATGAAACAAATCTATAGCTCCATATAGACAACATAGATAATAGAAACATTAAATTCAAAATCATATGATTATGTAACTGGAGAAAAATTATGTTAGGTAAAATAACACATGTCAGGGAATAAGTCTTATATAATATGAGGACACAAGGCAATGCCAACATTTGCCTCAGTGGCTTGTGTGATAACTTTATGGTCTATTTGGTTGTAGACATGGCCAAGATACCCGGGAGAAAACCTGACAATAAAACATAACAATTAAAGTCTATTTTGTGGACAAATGGTGTCGTAGACCATGTAGTACGATTTCACCTTGGTGCATGTAGTGCTTGTCCAAACGACGCAAGACACACCATCGTCTCTTATTGTCGAATTAATACTACTATTTTATTTTTATTTTAATTAATACTACTATGGACTAAGAAAACAATTGATTCCCCTGAGAAGCATGTCGTGTACGCTATGCACAGAGGCTGCAGCTCGTCTTACACGCACACCCACGCCGGCTGCACGGCTGGGTTCGACGCCGGCAGCCTCCGACTCACTCCGGCTGGAATCAACGGGCGACCAGCTCAGCATGTTGGCGGACATGTTCTGGCAGAGATTGACATCGGCGGCCCGCTAAGTATCAGTGTGACATAGTAATCTTGCCGTGTTCGACGCTGGGCGAGCAGCCAGGTAGCCCTGGCTAGATTCGACGACGGCCAGTCCCAGAACATTTTGGCCGGGCTTCACGGCGGCGCCTGCTGCCCACCTGCGTGGCATAGTACTGGTTCCGGGTTCGACTGGACGGCCTGGTCCGCACCGGCTTGGCATGCACTTCCGAACTCAGCGACTGCATCCTGCATGTCATGAACCGGCGTGGTATGCTCTTGCCGAGTTGCGGTATGACAGCCTGCTCTGCACACCGTCATGGCTTTCCCTGGTTGACGGCGGCGTGGTCCCCTGACATCGCCCTCCTCCTTGTCGCGGCACCATCCTTCTTCTTGACGACGATTTTTTTCCGATAAGAATAGGGACAACATAAAAGAGAAGGACAGAAGAAACCGCCGTTTTGTCCTTTGAATTTTTGCAACGGAAGCAACAAGAATAATGAGATCGAGCACTGTTGCAAAAAGTAAAGAAAAGAAAAGAAAAGAAAAGAAAAGAAAAGGAGGCCTTGCGTGCAGCTAGATAGTCGGAATATGCCCGCCTTGTTAAACCAAACAAAACCTATCCTTCTTCCCCACCGACACTCCATCTCTCCTCTACACCCACACTCCATCCCTTCCCTTGTCTCCCCACGCTTCTTCCCTCTTGCTCATGGAGTCATGGACACTTCATCCTCTCCTCCTTCTGCATATATTCAGTTATTGCCCTACCCAGCTGAGGCAGCTTCAGCAGGTATATATATTCCTATTTTCCGTCTGGTGCACAGCGAGACGTCTTCCATTACACCTCCGACGAGTGCGTGACAACAGCGGCAGATGACAGACATGTCGTCGCCGACCGCGCCTTGGTTTGCGGGTGTGTGCCAAGTCATCATCTTTCCTTTTTTTATCTGTGCAATATTGTGCGTGTACCAGCTCTCTCCTCTAAAACGTACAGTATGTATGTATGTTGCAGATATCTTCACAGATGTCAGGGTGAGGACCCTGTCGCACCAGGTGACCACACTTGGGGACAGGGTGTGGGAACTGGAGCACAAAATTACCCAGCTGATCAGCGAGAAGGGCAAGCTGGAGAAGCAACTGGAGGAGACGAAGGTGATCTCAAGCCACAAGGAAGAGGTGGAGAGAAGCATCAAGGCTGAAAACGATAAGCTTAGGTCGGAGGTTTCAATCGCAGAGGAAAAATGTGGCAAGTCTGAAGCGGAGGTTGAGAGGCTAAGGAAGGAATTAGGCGTGCTGGCGGAGGCAAAAGAGGCTGCTGCCAAGGAATTCAACGACGAGAGAGCAAAAATCAGGCTGGAATCGGAGAATCTCAAGAGAAGGCTGGAGGAAATTCAGGCTATCAAGGATTTGGCAGAGAGCGAAAATGACAAGCTTCGTTCAGAGGCTTTGATCGCAAAGGAAGAGCAAAACATGTCTGAAGCAGAGATTGAGAGGCTGAATATAGAACTGGGTGGGTTGGCGGAGGCGAAGGAGGCGGCCGCCAAGGCATTTGATGTACAAAATGCAGAAATCACCGAGGAATTAGAGGAACTTAAGGGAAGCTGAAGGAAATCCAAACAAATAAGGATTTAGTGGATGGAGAAAATGATAAGCTTCGGTCTGAGGTTTTCACAGCGGAGGAGAAATGTAGGCAATCTGAAGCAGAGGTTAAGTGCCTTAAGCAAGTAGTGGGTGCATTGGTGGAGGCGAAGGAGGCAGCGACAAAGGCATTTGAAGCCGAGAAGGTAGAAATCATGAAGGAAATGGACAATCTTAAGAGGACAATAGAGGAAATCCAGGCCAACAAGGATTCGGTGGAGAGTCAAAACCATGAGCTCCAGTCAAAGATTTTGATTGCAGAGAAGGAGCATAATGTATTTGAAGCAGAGGTTAAGAGCCTCAAGATGGAATTGGGTGCAGTAGAGGAGGCCAAGGAGGTTCTTGTCAAGGAGTTTGATGCCGAGAAGGCACAAATCCTGAAGGAACTGGAGGATCTTAAGAGGAAGGTGGAGGAATTCCAGGTCAACAAGGATTTGTTGGAGGGTAAAAATGATAAGCTTCGGTTGGAGGTTTTTGCTGCAGAGCAGAAACAAAGCATGTCTGAAGCAGAGGCTAAGAGCCTTAAGATGGAACTGGCTGCATTAGTGGAGGCAAAGGCGGCGGCTACAAAAGCATTTGACACAGAGAAAGCAAAAATCACGAAGGATTTGGAGGTTCTTAAGAGGAAGGTGGAGGAAATCCAAACCAAGAAGGATTTGGTGGAGGGTGAAAAGGATAAGCTTCGTTTGGAGATTTTAATAGCAGAGCAGAAATATGCCATGTCTGAATTAGCGGTCAAAAGCCTCAAGATGGACTTGGCTGCATTGGCGGAGGCGAAGGAGGCAGCTGTGAAGTCATTTGACGTCGAGAAGGCCAAATTCATGAAGGAGGTAGAGAGCCTCAAGAGGAAGATAGAGGAAATCCACGCTAGCAAGGAAGCGGCTGAGGAAGCAGGGCGCAACAAAGATGTCGAGGCTGATAGGCTGAAGGATGAGTTGGTGAAGATTCGTGTTTCTGTCTCACAGCTGCAAGCATCCTGTATTGAACTTGATGTGAAGCACTCACGCCTGAATGATGAGAAGAATTCAGTCCAGAAAGCACTAGTGTCTGAGAAGGTTGAAGGTAACAACTGAAGCTAAAAATTGAGGAGCTCGAGAATTACATTGCTGAAAAGGATGGTGAGAATGGGAAACTAAAGGCGGCATTGGAGGAAAAGAAGAGTGAGATTGATGCCCTCAGCAAAGACAATGAGCAGCTACATCTCACAGTTGCTGAGGCACATGAGAAGAATAAATGTAACATTTTATCATTCTTATCACCGTGTGGCTCCAAATAACTTGGTTGTACTGTGTTGCATTACTAATGCAATGGTGAGTAGTTGGTATTATGCAATGAAATAAAAAAATTAATTTTCATTGTGATATGTGATGTCTTCATTCATGTTACATTCATTGGGATGTAGTTTGTGGTGCCTTACATTTTCCACTTTTGATGAAAGTCAGGGGTGGATATGGGCCTAGGGCCCCTATGTCCACGACCCTAGGTGTAGCCAAAAAGTTCAAGTAACAATGATCCAATTGTCCAAGGGAAATTCATGGAGAAACCCCTAAATTAAGGACTACGCAACAATTCTGCATGACACACAAACAACATTTGATGATAAAGTACCACAGCAAACACAAGCAAAATGGATAGATGCTTTGAACATTTTTTTACTACATGCAGAGAGCTGCACATCATTAAATTAAAAGGCAAAAAAGTGGCAAAGAGCCCACGGGGGATTTTGGTTTTGATGGCCTAGTCGAGCAGGCCCTAGTCATCTGCAGTTTTGGTTGGCCCAACAAACTGAAGACACAAGGTCCTATCCCAACGCATCTCGGTGGCTCGACTCTCCATCCATCGTTCCCAACGTCACATTCGAATCCAAGCAAGCGGTAGCATGGACAACTAACAAGCACAAGATCACAAGGCAAGCAGGAGCATGGCTTGCTGGGGCCAAGCAGGCAAGCGCTAACAATGCATCAACAACCTCTTCTCTCCATGGTTCCACCTATGGGCTCTTGCATACTGCATCGAGAGAACACATGGTGCACAACTCTCCACACAGCAGCCGACATCCCATAAATTAGTTACCTTTATGTCAAATTTTGATGGGTAAATCCCCATTTATTAATTATATTTTTATTTGCACATAGATTGCATCTCCATTTATAAAATATCCAATTTGTAGGTGTAACTTTAGATTCGCATGCTATTTTTGATGAATGTTTAAGAGGCTAGCATGAATCACATCATCATTAGATAGATATTTTTCACTTTCTTCTTAAATGTTTTTTTGACACTCTAAATTGGCCAAAGTGCATAATGGACTCCACCATCATATTTCTATCGTCGAGATGGTCAGAGAACATATCTGGATCATCTCATTTGGAGCTCCACTAGTGGAAAAAGGGTCTTCCATCCCTGTCCAAGAAAGACCTCTAGTCCCCACTGTGTATTGGGCCGGGACTAGTGTAGCAACAGTCCCGGGCCGTTCCGCACCTCTAGTCCCGGGCAGTGATACCGCCCGGGACTAAAGGGCTCGTGCCCAGCCAGCCCCACAAGTGGGGCCTCTAGTCCCAGGCTGTGATACCGTTCGGGACTAGAGGTCGATCACTATATAAATTCGTCCGTCCACCCAGCTCGAGCTCATATGCATGGTGGCCATTTTTCCTCTTCTCAAGCCGAGTTCATGCCCAATTTTTTCTCCAATATTTGGTGGTAACCCCTAAATCCAAGGTTTTAAAAGGTTAGCAACTTTATCCTTTCATCTCTAGTTATTAGTTTAGCTCAATGCTCTAGAAGTAGAGAGGGATTTCATGCTCTAGAAGTAGATGGAATTTTAGATGTGTGATTTTAGGCAAATTTTGATTAGGCAAAAAGTTACCGAAAATTGAAATATGTAATTTTACAGTTTCAGAGCTCAGAATGGAATAAGGTTTTCACTGCTAGATCAATAATCAAAAGTTCCACATTTTTCATGTTAATTGTTGTCCAATTCAAAAATTGGTGCATGTAAATTTTTCAAAATTGAAATTTTTAGATTTCAACAAGTAAATGAAGTGAAAATGATCCAAGCTCACATTAACTTGTTAGTTTGCATATGTGCAGATGTTGTTTACTTAGTAATTGATCAAAATGAGTATGGAGTAGAATTTTTTTAAATTAGTTAATGTGATGAACAACTTGTATAAAATTGGTCACTAATCTCTATTCATGATGTTGTGTAATGGTTTTTTATATAATTATACAATAATGCAGATGGTCCGGGAATGGATGTACGCTACTGACTGATGCTCTAGCGAGTTCATTGATGGCTTGCATGAATTCCTCTGTGTGGCTGATGCGAACAAGCGGAATGGTTTTGTATTATGTCCGTGTAGTGACTGTAAGAATACGAAGGATTACTCAGACTCAAAAATCCTTCACAGCCACCTGTTTCGGTATGGTTTCATGCCCAGCTATAATTGTTGGACCAAGCACGGAGAGAGGGGGTATAATGGAAGACAATGAAGAAGAAGAGGATGATGACAACTATCATGGATTCTCTGGATACGGTGATACTTCCATGGGGGAACCTGAAGGGGAAGCTGAAGGGGAGGCACATGATGAGCCCGCTGATGATCTTGGTCGGACCATTGTTGATGCACGGAGAGACTGCGAAAGTGAAAAGGAGAGGGAGAAGTTCGATAAAATGTTAGAGGATCACAACAAGTTGTTGTACCCAACTTGCGAAAATGGTCTGAAAAAGCTGGGTAGCACACTGGAATTGCTGCAATGAAAGGCAGAGAACAGTGTGAGTGATAGGGGATTTGAAAAGTTGCTGCAAAAGTTAAAGAATATGCTTCCAAAGGATAACGTATTGCCTGCCAGTACGTACGAAGCAAACAAGGTTGTCTGCCCTCTAGGTTTAGAGGTTCAGAAGATACATGCATGCATTAATGACTGCATCCTCTACCGCGGTGAGAAGTACGAGAATTTGGATGCATGGCCGATATGCACTGCATTGCGGTATAAGATCAGACGAGATGACCCTGGTGATGTGGAGGGCGAGCCGCTCCGTAAGAGGGTTCCTGCCAAGGTGATGTGGTATGCTCCTATAATACCACGGTTGAAATGTTTGTTCAGAAACAAGGAGCATGCCAAGTTGTTGCGATGGCACAAAGATGACCGTAAGTCAGACGGGATGTTGAGACACCTCGCTAATGGGACGCAGTGGAGAAAGATCGATAGAGAGTACGAGGACTTTGCAGCTGACGCAAGGAACTTAAGGTTTGGTCTAAGTACAGATGGCATGAATCCTTTTGGGGAGCAGAGCTGTACTCATAGCACCTGACCCATGACTCTATGTATCTATAACCTTCCTCCTTGGTTGTGCATGAAGTGGAAGTTCATTATGATGCCAGTGCTGATCCAAGGCCCGAAGCAACCCAGCAACGACATTGATGTGTACCTAAGGCCATTAGTTGAAGAACTTCTCCAGTTGTGGGCCAAACCAGGTGTACGTGTGTGGGATGAACACAAACAGGAGCCATTTGACCTACGACCATTGCTGTTCATAACCATCAATGATTGGCCTGTTCTTAGTAACCTTTCAGGACAGACAATCAAGGGATACAATACATGCACGCACTGTTTAGATGAGACTGAAAGTATATATTTGGAGAAATATAGCAAGAATGTGTACCTCGGGCGTCGTCGATTTCTTTTGGCGAAGCATCCCTTAAGAAAGAAAGGCAAGCATTTCAACGGTCAGGCATGTCACAAGCCGAAGCCTAAGGAACGTACTGGTGCTGATGTATTTGATATGGTCAAGGATTTGGATCAAATAGTAACCTTTGGAAAGGGTCCTGGCGGATGATATGTTCCGAAGGACGATGACGGACACGCACCCATGTGGAAGAAGAAATCTATATTTTGGGAGCTACCCTACTAGAAATTCCTGGAGGTCCGCTCTGCAATCGACGTGATGCATGTGACAAAGAATCTTTGCGTGAACCTGCTAGGCTTCTTGGGCGTGTATGGGAAGACAAAAGATACACCGGAAGCACGGCAGGACCATCAACGTATGAAAGACCCAGAAGGCATGCATCCAGAACGGTTTCAAGGTCCTGCCAGCTACGCTCTTACCAAACAAGAGAAGGAAATCTTTTTTGAATGCCTGAGCAGTATCAAGGTCCCGTCTGGCTTCTCGTCGAATATAAAGGGAATAATAAATATGGCAGAGAAAAAGTTTCAAAACCTAAAGTCTCATGACTGCCACGTGATTATGACGCAATTGCTTCCAATTGCATTGAGAGGGCTTCTACCAGATTATGTTCGAGTACCCATTGTGAAGCTATGTGCATTCCTCAATGCAATCTCTCAGAAGGTAATCAATCCTGAAGATCTACCACGGTTACAGAATGATGTGGTCCAATGTCTTGTCAGTTTCGAGTTGGTGTTCCCACCATCCTTCTTCAATATTATGACGCACATCTTGGTTCACCTAGTCGAAGAGATTTCCATTCTCGGTCCTGTATTTCTACACAATATGTTACCCTTTGAGAGGTTCATGGGAGTCTTAAAGAAATATGTTCGGAACTGTGCTAGGCCAGAAGGAAGCATCTCCAAGGGCTATGGAACAGAGGAGGTCATTGAGTTTTGTGTTGACTTTGTTCCTAGTCTTAAGCCGATTGGTCTTCCTCAATCACGGCATGAGGGGACACTGAGTGGAAAAGGCACTCTAGGAAGGAAATCAATAATATGTAGGAACGGACATTCTTACACTGAAGCACATTACACAGTTCTACAGAATTCACCTTGGCGGCTCGGTATATCGAGGAACACAAGAAAATTGTACGCTCCAACAACCCTGGAAAGCATGACGACTGGATTAGAAAAGAACACATGAAGACTTTCGGCGGTTGGTTGCAAGCACATATTGTCAAAAGCAACACATTCCATGAGTTGTACTTGTTGTCCAGGTCACCATCTTCGACTATATGGACTTTCCAAGGGTACGAGATAAATGAGAATACATTTTACACGATCGCCCAAGATAAAAAGAGCACCAACCAAAATAGTGGTGTCCGCTTTGATGCAACAAACAACGATGGGTCAAAGACCACATATTATGGTTACATAGAGGAGATATGGGAACTTGACTATGGACCTACTTTTAAGGTCCCCTTGTTTCGTTGCAAATGGGTCAAGCTGATAGGAGGCGGGGTAAAGGTAGATGAGCAGTACGGAATGATAACAGTGGATCTCAACAATCTTGCGTACTTAGACGAACCATTCGTCCTAGCCAATGATGTGGCTCAGGTTTTCTATGTGAAGGACATGTCTACCGTACCGAGAAAAAGAAAAATAAGCAAAAGAATACATCAGACGATGAGCCAAAGCGCCACATAGTTCTTTCAGGGAAAAGAAACATCGTGGGAGTGGAGGACAAGACAGACATGTCAGAAGATTATGATAAGTTTCATGAAATTCCGCCCTTCGCAGTGAACACTGATCCAACAACCCTGTTAATTAATGATGATGCTCCATGGGTACGGCACAATCAGCGAGGGACACAAGCGAAGAAATGATGTGTAATAATGTATTAAATATTTTATCAGATGTTTATGATTGTTTATGATTTTTTGGACAAATGTTTATGATTATTTTTGAATTTTCCGACTACATTGACTTTCCAAGGGTACATAGACGAACCATTTGTCCTAACCAATGATGTGGCTCAGGTTTAGTCATACTCCTGCCTAGGCCTACAATACTCGTCCTCGTAGTCAACGTAGTCGCCGCCGCCGTCATCGTCGCTGTCGTCGGACGGGGCTGAGGGCTCGAACCTCGACGGGTGTGCACGTCTGGACTAGAAGTGAGGGTAGCGCAGGCAGGGGTTATCGCCGGCCATGATGTAGTCCATGACGCTCTGGAGAGTCCGGCCGCCCCACCACAGCCGACGGCCGGCCTCGTTGAAGTTCGAAGGAGGCGAGTCGTCCCCCTCGTACCTGGAGAGCGCCCTCTCACGCCGATTGATGAAGAAGGCGTCCCAAGTCGGGCGGTAGTCGGGATGCCAGCGGGGATCCATCCGCTGCTCCGGCGTGAGCTCGAGGTAGTAGTGGTTCGTGATGGCCGCCCGGCGCGCCACACCTTGAGGGACAGGAGGGACCGGCACGCCTCCGGTGCTCAGCCTCTAGCCAGCGGGGACGCCCCTAGCCGGGTGGGCATGGGTAGTTCGAGGCGCAAAGCGCCTCCGCCTCCGAGTAGTCTAGACTGGGTACGGTGGAAGACATGGGAGAGTGATGAGTTGCAGATATGAGTTTATATGTGCTATGCCAATGGCGGCCAAGCCTACATATATATAGTGAGAAATGGCGGGAAGAAGCACACGGATCGTGTGTTTCCTTCGAGCGCTTGTGAGCCGTTGGATCAGCGGTGTGTTTCTTTCGAGCGCTTCTGAGCCGTTGGATCAACGGTGTGCACATGGATTGTGTGTTTCTTTCGAGCGCTTGTGAGCCGTTGGATCAGTGGTGTGTTTCTTTCGAGCACTTGTGAGCCATTGGATCAGCGGTGTGCACACGGATCGTGTGTTTCTTTGAGTGCTTGTGAGCCGTTGTGAGCTCGTGCTAACGGGCTATAAATATTCAAGCTCTCAGTCAGGTTCCTCACTCATTCTTCTACTCAATACACAAAACATTCAGATTCCCTAGCTGCGTCCCACAGTGAATGTAAAGGCATTTGACCATGAATCACTATGGGGCTGTAGCTAGGGGAAACCGGGTGTTTTGTTCACGCCGCCATCTGCTCGCGCCATCGTCGCCCCGGCCGTGCTCGCCGCCACGATCGCCAGCCCGTGCTCGGCACCGCACCGTCGCCTGCCCGTGCCCGCCACCGGCACTTGTTTTCCATTTATTTGTTTTCATTTATTTTCACTTGTTTTCCATTTGTTTTCCGCTGTTTCACCTTGCTTTCTTATGTTCCCACTTTGTTTTTCACATGTTTTCGCACGTTTTCACACGTTCGACGAGGGGCATTTTGATTTATAAAATTCCTTATTTTTTCTGATAATAATAGACATATTATTTGTATTATTTGGATTTATGAAATAGGAGCTATGAATTTCCAAAGTTCTTATTTATTTGAATGCATTTTGAATTGAAAATGCCACAGTTGATACATGATGCAAACAGATGTATGGATGATATATTCAGATTCCTTATTTTTCTGATAATAATAGACATATTATTTGTACTATTTAGATTTATGAAATAGGACCTATGAATTTCCAAAGTTCTTATTTATTTGAATGCATTTTGAATTGAAAATGCCACAGTTGATACATGATGCAAACAGATGTATGGATGATATATTCAGATTCCTTATTTTTCTGACAATAATAGACATATTATTTGTATTATTTGGATTTATGAAATAAGAGCTATGAATTTCCAAAGTTCTTATTTATTTGAATGCATTTTGAATTGAAAATGCCACAGTTGAAACATGATGCAAACAGATGTATGGATGATATATTCAGATTCCTTTTTTTTCTGATAATAATAGACATATTATTTGTATTATTTGGATTTATAAAATAGGATTTATGAAATATAAACTACAAAATGGCCTTTTGTCCCGGGTCGTGGCACCACCCGGGACTAATGGTCTGGACTCGCGCGCGAAAACGTTTGAGCGAAAATGGCCTTTTTTGTCCCGGGTGGTGCCACGACCCGGGACAAAAGGCTATTTCCTATATATTCTCCTCCCCTTCGACTTCACTGAATCGAGGTGATCAAGAGACGACGAAGAAGAGGCGAGGTGCTGCCGGATTTTTCCTTCGAGCGCTTCCAGTCGACCGCACGCACCGCCGCCGGAGAGGAGCATGCCATCGCTGCCGGAGAGGAGCATGCCACCGCCCGCACCACCGCCGGAGAGGAGCACCGCCACCGCCCGCACGCCCACCGGCGCACCGCCCGCACCGCCGCCCGCACAGCCCACACGGAGGCGCCCGCCACAGGCGCCGGTGAGCACGCCGGCAACGCCCGACATATTGTGAATTGAGAAATTGAGTGGTATATTGAGAAATTGAGTGGTATATTGAGAAATTGAGTGGTATACTAACAATTGTGAATGTGAATTTGAAATTTGAAATTGAGTGATATATTGAGAACTTGAGTGGCAACGCCGGAAATAATGTTAGTAGTAATTTTTAGTAGTAATTGTTAGAATTAATTGTTAGTACTAATTTCTAGAAGTAATTGTTAGTAATAATTTTTAGTAGTAATTTTTAGTAGTATTTTTTGTTAGTAGTATTTTCTACTTAGAGTAATTTTTAGTAGTAATTGTTAGTAGTATTTTTTGTTAGAATCGGTGAGCACGCCGGTGGGGGGAGCTCCGGTAGTTTCTACTTAGAGTAAGTTTTGTTAGAGTATCCCTTTGTAATTTCTAGTTTCACCTTTATGTAGATGGATCGCACCAACTTCGAGGGTGAAGATCGCACCAACCCCGATGGCGAAGATGTTATTTTCTGCATGACAATCGACGAGGGCAATACCATGATTTTTGGACATTATAAGACGGGAACTTTATCTTGATGGAGGTGAACATGATCTTCGTGGATAGGAGCTAGAACAGAAGCTAGCCCAGGTGGACGAAGATGAGATATCGTCATTTTTTAATCCATCCGGTGATGGAGAGGAGGAGGTGGACGAAGGGCAGACAAACAACAATGATGGCCCCTCGACAACAACCGGCGAGGTATATACATATTAAGCCTCTTGTGGCTAGATGCATTAATTGATCCGTATATATATTAATCACTCTTTCTTCTTTTAGCCCTCCGGATCGAAGCAATCGACAGCTAGAACGACACGAGGCCCGAACAAAAAGTTGGATCCTAATCAAAGGTTCACCATCGACGAAATAGATGATAATGGAGAACCGATTGCTTCAGAAAAGCACGTGAGGTTGTTTGTAAATCAATGTGGAGTGATTGTTAGGGACAACCTTCTGATCACCATCCAAGAATGGATTAAGCCAAAGAATGCAGGTGAAGAATTCACTAGTTATGTCGACGATGATGCCAAAGATGACCTTTGGGAGAAGCTCATAGCACATTTCATACTACCTCCAGAGTATGAAGAATTCGAGGCAGATGGTACTACCCCAATTGAGGGTGGGCTGGAAAGAAGAGCTAGAGTCAAGCAGTGGGCTCTATCGAAGATGGCCGAACTGTTCCGGAACTACAAGAAAATTTTATACTCTAAATATGTCGTGAAAGGCAAAACTCCAGAATTCAAAGAAGCGCAAGAGAAATTGCGAGAATAGTGGCCTGCTTTTGTAAAGTACAAGCAATCTTCTGAAGCCAAGGCAAGGTCGGCAAAAAATAAGATAAATGCTCAGAAAAAGAAATACCACCATAAATTGGGGACAGGTGGCTACAAGACTGCCGTGACTGAGTGGGAAGCTATTGAGGCCGACCTGAGGAAGAGAGAGATCACTCCAGGTACAAATGGATGGCCCGAGAGGGCAAAGAACTGGTGGTACGAGCATGGGGGAACGTTGGACCCAAAAACAGGGCAGACAATTTTTCGAGAAAAAATTCTAGTACCCTCCCAAGCAATTGTTGAAGCAATGGAAGATGCTCAAAAGGGATTGTTCCGGCCCGATCGAGAGAGAGACGAGCTGTGGCGTGCCCTCGGGAACGATGAAAAAGGTGGACGAGCACGAGGCAAAGGCGTTGTCCCGTGGAAGAAAGTGTTTCCCCAGTACGTTGACAGTTACAAAAGCCGTAAGAGTGCAAAGGACCGGGAGGCAGAACGGATTGGGAAGTTAGAACAGGAACTAGTTGGGGTGAAGAAGTTTATAGTGGAAGCACTTAGCCAAAGGACATCTCAGTCGCAGGAAGATCCTCCATTGGAGAATAGCCAACGGAGAAGCAGTCAGGCTTCCACGGAGGTCCAGGTTGATGCACCAGCGCCTCACTACCCGGTGGATGATGCACCGGCGCCTCACTACCCCGTGGATGATGTCAGAGGGACGACACAATGTGAGCTACATCAGCCAATGAGCAACCTGTCCTTCAAGGTGGCGACCGGCACTACTTTACCTTGTCTACCTGGATCACTCCACCATTCACGTCTGATTCCACCTGGCTATGCTCGTGTCTCGGTGGATGACCTACTGGAGGGGTATGAGGACCTAGAGATTGACATTGCTACACCTGAAGGCCATAAGAAACTGGGAGATGTCAAGTGCCAGATCATTCTATGGCAAAAGAAGTACATCAAGTTTCCAGGCTCGGCGCGAAGGCCACCGACTCCGAGGAATCCAAGTCCACCCCCTCCCCCCATGATCGTCGACCTCCAAGTCCACCCCCTCCCCCCATGATTGTCGACCTCCAAGTCCGCCCCCCTCCCCCCATGATCGTCGACCTCCAAGTCCTCCTCCGCGCAATACTCCCCCGTGCCCCAATCAGAAGAAATGGACCGACGCCGCTCCCCCGTGCCCCACTCAGAAGAAAGGTCGCACTCAGAAGATAGTCGACATCCAGTCGGTTCCTCCCAAGAGACCTTATGACATGACTGATGCGGAAACCACCGCGGAAGTGGCTGCCTACAATAAGACTTTTTTTGCACCAAAAAAGCCCGAGCCAAAGAAGGTATATGATGAAACAACCAAAAAGTGGGCTAAGGCCTTCCTTGAGCAGCCATCCCAAATATCGATGAATATGCAATCTGACTATGGTTGTGAACTTAATAAGCAGGCACGTGCCTAGTCTGATCAGGGCAAGAAAAGAAGTGCAAAAAGTGGGAAACAAATTGCCCAGCTCGGACATCAGGAAAATCAATCGGTCCCCCCGCTCATAGTGTGTTCCGATATCGACAAGGACTTCAGAGCCGATATGGATAAGGACCTGGAATTATTGGACCCCAGAGCCATAGCTGCTGCTACACAACATGGTATCACTGTATTGCAGGCCAAGGAAAATGCTACCACCATGGGTATGACTCTTGGTCAACTTTTAGGCTATGAAGATCAGCCAATGTTAGAGATAGCACGGAAATATGTCAAAGGGGAGTCTATGGTCAGTCATGAGGAGCTCACGCGTCTATCAACACATATGTGAAATCTGCACGACTGGTACATGGTGCACACATCAAAGAAGGACGCGAAAGATTGGATTGCGGTGGATGTTAGAGTGGAGCATCACTTCAAACCTTACATTATACAGGATCAAATGACTGAACTGTTTCAGTTATACAATCAGCGCGCCCTCGACAAATCTATCCTCGGTTGCTTTTGTCTGTAAGTGATTTATTTCCGTAATTAAGTCTTTAGCTCAGCTCGTTCATTGCTTATATTATATTATCCTGACTATATATCCTTTTGTACGCTATTATGCAGAATGAAGATGCTTGAATGCAAAAGATCTAGAGTTTATGAGGTTGGGTTCGTTGACCCATATATCGTTAATGAATATACATTACGCAGTCACCCCAGAGACGTGGAGCATGACCTGACCATCTTTTTAATCAAGCAAAATTTCTGTACGGAAATACTATTTCCTTACAACTTCAAGTGAGTGTTTCTGTCTTGTACATATTTTTATTTGGCTTTCTCGATGTTAAGTGTAATTGATGAGCTATGTATGTCTGCTTTATGTAAACGTTCGCATGTTCCACTGGATTCTGCTAAGCATTCAAGTTGACAAATCCATAGTTGAAGTCCACGACTCATTAAGTTGGGACCAACCGACGTGGACCGACATGAAAGAAATGCTCAATAAGTAATTTCAATCATTATCGCATTATATCGTCCTCTTTCGTTCGTTTCCTGATATCAAGTAATTGATAACTCCTTTGTTCATTTTCTTTGCCAAAGCAGGTGGTGGACACTTTTCAAACAGAATGTAGAAGGTCCATTCAAAGATGAGCTAACTTATATAACGGTGAAAAGTCTGCAGCAGCCACCGGGGAGTAATTTATGTGGATTCTACGTTTGCGAGTTCAGTCGCGAGTTGACCACTGAGCGGAGAAACCCTTCTATGTGCGAAATGCAGGAGAAGCTCGACCCAGAACGTCGCATACAAGCAATTCAAGAGGAATTGGCGGGATTTCTGATGAGGGAGGTCATCGATGAAAGGGGAGAACATTATGCTTTGGACGATGAATGATATATGTGATCTCCATGTAATTAAATAGTTGTATTCTCGCAAGAGATCGAATATTAATTATATATGCTTCAATGTGTACTGTGTATATTGTAGAGCGTAGAATATGCGTAATGAAACCCAAATTGAAAAAGAAACGAAATGGAAAAAGAAACGACCCTAAAACCCTAAAACACTAAAACCCAAAAATGGAAAAAAAAGGAAACGGAAACTGTCCCGGGTGGTATTGCGGCCCGGGACTAGAGCTCCCCAGCCTCCGTCGCGTGCTGCCGCTGCCACGTGGTGGCCTCTGGTCCCGGGTGTGGCGCCCCGACCCGACTACTATACAGTGATGTTGTGTGTCACCGGTTAAGCGATACCACCGGAGGTTACGGGTTTACCAATCCCTGGCCAAAACCTTTGGCAGGCGTTGCTGGGCACACCTCTCCCAACAACACAACACCCCGATCGATGCCTTAACACGGGCACAACTATCAAAGCATAATAATAAGATCAAGACTTGTGGAACAACTGGCACATCACAGACTCTACGACACAAAAATATATAATTCAACTCTTATAGTAGAGAAAGATAGCAAAATGACAACCAGAGGTCACAGACCCAACATTACAACAAGCGGAAGCAAATTAGGTTGTTCTAAACAACAAGAACCAACATATGGCCTAAGAGGCCTGCAGATAAACATCACAGCGCCAGCTATTCTAGGATGTCCCAAGCTGCCACCTGGGAACCCCAGACTACTCGTCGACGTCCACAAAGAACCCACCTTCGAGGTCGGTGAAGTCCTCCTCTGAAACAAAAGCAAAGACGTTGAGTTCGACGAACTCGCAAGATTAAGAGCTAATATATGCTCGATGAGGCTTTCAAGGTTTTATGGCTCTTTTGCATAAAGCTGATTTTATTTATGAAAAACATAACTCAAAGGCATCGACTATTAGAACATTTTCAAAGAGGGATAAGAAGTAACTCTTTTCTTTGAGATCACCTTTCTCAAACATCACGAACATCACCATTGTACCTGTTCATCAAAGGCACCTCCCCGAATCACCCTCGAGGAAGTCAACCTTACATTCATGGAATTGGTACCTCTAGTACCCAAGTTTTAATCATTCCGTTTAAGTTATTCTATGATCATCGTCCATTCCCAAGTCGTCCGTAACCGTGGACACGGCTTTTCGAAAAGATTTACCCTGCAGGGGTGTACAATGTTTGCCACGCGTACCGTCCGGCCCATTACCTGCGCATTAGCTCTCTTCCTTGGAAAGCCGGCTAGGTGGGAGCGGTGTCGACTTCTCCCTCATTAAGGACTTTCTAGGATCATCAGTGGCAGTAGGGCTGCCAGGATCACAACACCCCGCCCCACGGCCACTTATTTTCCTAACACCACAATCCTCATCTCATTCTCAGCCACCAACTCACGCACGCGCAAATGGAAGCCCGAACTAGAGGACCCTGGCTAGCCCCGCTCAAGTTATTTAGTCTATGAGGGTTCCTGCAATTGCATAGGCCTCACGCATGGTTGCACGCTCAGTCTTGGTTCAGGAGGTACAGAACTCGCACCTAGGCGGCAAGAACGAGACAACCCACCACATTCCATGTGGCCTCTCATCCCCACCTTCTTAGCATTTTATTATCCACCTCCACAATTCTCCACCATCAACATCACTGTCACAAGTTAACACCTGTTTTCCAGCATTCACCATCCCTAGTACAACTAGGCATTTCACTAAGCATGGCTAAGCACTTGCATAGCATAGTAAGTATTCCATGGCCAACAATACAAACCTATGGTAATAGGAAGGTAAAACAGGTATTGGCAACAGGATTCTAATGCAACTAGTAGGATACTCTAATCCAGGCAAAACACATTTAGAACCGCATGCAATATTATAGTGGAGAAAATAATTACGGAAAATAGGATAAGATATGCTCAGAGGGGGGATTACGCTTGCCTTGTTGATACGGCTGGTAGTACGGATCGTCACGAGACGGGGGTGGCACTTCACCTCCTTGATCTACCGGTGCACAAAACACGGGAAGAGACAATCAATCACCACACATGCTTCACAAATGCAATGCGCAAACACATGATGGTATGTCAATTTAACATGTACGGAACTTATTACAAGCTAGCTAGCAATATTAAATGGGGTGCGAGGATAATTACTTTAACTAGGGAAGAGACCCCATCTTTATCTTAGTGATTACGGTACTACTAGGAGTACATTGTTAGAAATGTGAGCAAATATGCATGATGATGATTTTGGGTAGCTATCATTATTCTGAGCGTTTCGGTACCTCGCACGCAATTGTCGGATGCACCGGTGAAAAGTTCTTACTTTTATAAATTTCCCCTTTTTAAACTTATTATTTTAATTAAGTTATCTTTAATCAACAATACAATTATTACTCGGAATCGAGGGGGAGGGATGAGGTAGTCGATGCATCGGAGTCGATGTCTCTAGCGGTGCAAGAGAGTGGCGGGAGACATGCGCGGGCGGGGGTTGACGAAAGAATCCGCGAGGAAAAAGCAAAACAGAACAACTAAAAAAAAAATAAACGGGTCAGCCTCCCACCCGGCCTGGGCCGGCTGGCAGGCCGGCCTGGTACCCGAAGCCACCGGTCTCCCCACCGGTTTGGGCCGGCTGGTGGGCTGGCCATGGGCCAGAGAGCATCGGCCTCCTGCCCGGCCTGGGCTGGCTGCGAGGCCGGGCAACGCGAGCTGGGCGAGCGTGCGTCTACGGGGACGGAACTCCGGCGACGGCGCGGCGTCTACGGCGAGGGGGGAGCAAGGGGGAGTGCAGGGAGAGGTCCAGGGGCTCACCAGGAGCTCGTGCACGCAGTCGGCGAGGCGAGGGGTGGACGGACGCGACGAAATCGAGCGGCGATGCACCGGCGGCGGCTCGGTCGGCAGTGGGGAAGAAGAGGACGGCGACGGCGATTCGAGGCGTCTCCGGTCGATTCCTTGGGCGGAGAGGAAGCTCGCGTCGCGGCGGACCTCGCTGCGGGGCTCGATTTGGACGTGGTGCTCTCAAACGACGGCGCTAAGCTCGGCAAGCTCGGCCATGGTGCGGCTAGGGTGGAGCGCGGAAGAGCACGAAGACGGGGAACGAGTGGCTGGGGCACGGGAGTGGCTCGTGGTCGTGCTCTCCGTGCGGTGATGGCAGAGGAGGAGGGGCCAGGCGCGGCGTGCGAGCTGGTGCGGCCGAGCTCGAGCAGCCCGGTCGCTACAGAGGAAGGGGATGCAAGTTTTGCAAACAGGCCCCTGGCTGAGTTTCTTCTATCACAGACGGGTCCCTGGCTATTACAAAGAAGCCCTTTTTCCTATTTAAAAAATTAAAACCAGCACAGTATTTGAATTATTTGAGGCATTTAGACTTATCCCAAAAATTATGAAATAAATTGGGTAGCCTCCCCTTGTCATTTAGTTGCTCCACAGAAATTGGTTTGTCCAAATAAAAAGTTTTGCAACATTTTTGTTCATATGGTTGTTGTAGGCAATTGTTGGGGTAATTCAAATTGTTAAACCCTTTTGAATCATTTAGCAATTCCAAAATATTATTTGGGAACCCTTGGAACTTCCTTGACAATTATTAGATGACAAGGATTTGTATTTTGCAAGTTTGAGTGCCAACCTTGTGTGGAAGTGTTGTTAGAGCACTTTGTGCATTTTGTTTTAGCAACTCAATATCATTTCGATTCCAACATGGTGTTAACTCAAAGGAGACCTGTTTATGCATGCATGCCATGATGCAATGAGCACAAAAGTGGAAAATTTACACTGATTTTTCAGGTTCACAAGCGTTGGGCTGTTACACCGGGCCGTAGCATCCTGGGACTGGAGGTAGTGGGCTTTAGTCCCGGTTTCGCAGTCCCGGATGCGAATCCGAGACTAAAGCCCACTACGGCCCGGGACTAGATGTCCTTTTTCCACTAGTGCTCGGACAAAGAAAACACCTTTTCGGGAGGGGCTGACCCAGCCGAAACCGGCCAGGCCGGTTTGACCAACTTTGTCAAATGCAAGAATGTACTGCACCATTGCATTTCTATCATCGAGCTGGTCAAAAAACCTATATGGATAACCTCGTTTTGTGTCCGGATGAATTAATTGCAATTTTTGGAAGGTTTTCTGCCCTGGACGTGCAGTAGAACCGGCCAGGCCGGTTTTCCTGACCTATTCCGAACCAATTGGTTTTCAAATCTGTTTTGGATCTATTTTTTGCGTCGAAAACTTGGAGATTAAGATCAGAGCTTGTTTCCTAGTGGGATAAGACTACCCCCCCCTCTATATAAACAAGAGGATCACTGCCGATTGAGATACATCCAACAATTCAATCGTCTTTTTACATCTACAATTCCCTTATGTCATCTTCTAACCTTATCTTGTTGTTCATCGCTTGATGCGATGACCAAGGACGGCGCCCTAGGCTTGCTGGCCGACCTAGGACAATGCGGCGACGTCCTTGCCCCCATGGGGTCCGTCCTGCGCGAGAGCTTGGACGGTTCCTTTGCTAGTTTGTCCGGAAACTAGCAGTTCTTTGTCACGTAAGCGCGATAGCTATTCTTTGGTGGTTTGCTCATAAACATGTCATGCCTCAGCACGTAAGTGTGATATTCTGGCTGTGTTCTTTGGTCTGTGGCGGCCTAGACGATCTAGCCCTAGCTGGTGTGTGATCCGGGATCAATCCGCTGTCAACACACTTTTTGGCGACTCCGCTGGGAACGATTGCCTCGGCTCTACTTTGTAGCCGAATCTCTCTGCCCTAGCCATACTCTTGATTGATCTATCTCCTTGCGCTCGCCATTACCATTGCATCTGGCCCAAAAGGCCGATTTTATCTGGTTTTGACCCCTTGTAATCTCGCTGGCTATTTTGCAAAGTGTTGCCATTGATTCAGCAAGGTGGCCGAGTTCTAAATCATGGAGTACCAAGGTGTTGCATCACAATATTAGCACAATCACCCAAGGTACAACTTGCAAATACATCTTATGTTCCTAATAGTTATTTTGCAAGTCATGAATTCTCATGTTGATGTTGCTAGTCGTAACAATAGTAGATCTGTTGCATCGGCTAATTTTTATGTTGATAATGCTCCTCATCATACACATCATGATTATGGATATCTCAACTATGAATTCTTTGAGTTTTAATGCTACTAGCAACATACAACATGCAAATCCTTATTCATCGGCTATAAGTTCACAATACATGGTTTCACCACAAGACATGCCGATGAATGAGAGAATTGGCTATAGTAATGCTAACTATTCAGCCAATTACTCTCAGTTCATATGGTGCACGATATGCTAATAGAACAAAGGTTCTACATACAAATTCAGCATCATATGTGAATGCTAGTGCTCAAAATTCGGCCTCATATGTTACTAATAACTATGGCCGAATGAATGAAATTTCAGCAAGGCATTCAAGTGCTAATGCTCAAGATTCAGCCTCATATGTTGCCAATAACTATGGCCGAATCAATGAGAATTCAGAAAGTTATTTAAGTACTAGTGCTCATGATTTGGCTTCACATGTTCCAATAAGTATAGCTAAATTAATGAGAATTCAACAATGTGCATGAGTGCTAGTGATCCTGATTTAGTTGCATATGAGTCAGCGTGGCAGATTTTAAATGATCCCGAGGAATTTAAAAGAGCTATGATAATGGATATTGATGAGATGTGTGCTAAATATAAGCTGAAGCCAACCCCATTTGAGTCCTCGACTATTAATATAGGAAAGGAAGACATGCCAGCTAACACATGTGGCAAAGAAAGAGTCGATTCAGATATAAGCGGATGTTCGGTTGACAAAACCGAACAAAAAAATATCCATTCCGAATCAGTTTCATCTCAGGGAACAAGTCTAGTTGTGGCAAAGCATGGAAAGCACAAGAAATTAGCTAGACTTGATTTTTCAGGAGCTAAAGGGGTTGTGCATTTATCTGGTGACTATCGCATCATTGATCAAAGTGATGAAGATCAAGCCCCTACAAGCAAAAAGGAAGAAACGACCGGCTGCACAGACAAAACCGGCCAGGCCGATTTTGGAACCGGCCAGGCCATTTCATCCCTGGCTAGTACTGCCAAACCGGCCTAGCCAGTTTCCCTGGCCGACCACACTACCAAACCGGCCAGGCGGGTTCCTCTCGTTCCAGCAGCCGCCGATGCGTCTCCGAATGATTCGGCCCCTGTTGTTGATTATTTCCTGGAGATGAAGGGCAACGTCATGCAAATCAAGGACATGTACTTCTCCAACATGATTAACAAGGTACAAAGCAGAAGTATTTTACCGAATTTCCAAATCGGTTGTATTATTTCAATTGCCACATCTATTAGTGATATTCTTGCTAGTAATGTTAAGAGACCAACTAAGGAAAGTAATTTACTTGTTGATAATGAAATAAATTCAGATTGCATCGGCCAACATATTATTCCCTATCAAGAGGGCGATGAAAATATTTTGTCTAAGTTAAAGCTTTCCCCAATGTTTACC
Source organism: Poa pratensis (assembly GCA_947311845.1). NCBI lineage: Eukaryota > Viridiplantae > Streptophyta > Magnoliopsida > Poales > Poaceae > Poa > Poa pratensis. The sequence continues at coordinate 7,235,070 of CAMZMU010000055.1, read as the reverse complement.
TTGGATTCTATATCTATGTGGGTTTCTTTACTTGCCTTAAATTCAGTTCATCCTTGGTCTCAAATGAGATACAAATTTGGTAATTATTTTGGGTTTAATAATTTGGGACCAAGATTAACAAATATTGCACATGCCGATGTTGGTCTTATGATCAATTCTAAAACATCTATAAAGAAAGTAAATTACAATGATGGCCGATGGATTGATGTTAAATCTGATCTGTTCGTTTGTCTAGCTTTAAAGATGACTCCACAAAAGAGTCGACTAAAGAAATCAAAGTAGACCTTTGACTTTACTTTTTGTGATCATGTCTTTGATATCTTGTTGAAGAATAATTTTATTAGAATCATTAATCACAAAGCTTTGACATCACCTCAAAACTTAGAAGAGCTTACATATTGAAAGTGGCATAATTCATTTGATCATAATACTTCTAATTGCAATGTGTTTCGTGGAGTGATCCAATCGGCCATTGATAAATGATGATTGAGATTTTCTGAAGCTCAACAAATGGACCAATTGGATTCAATTGGTCTTGATGACAAACAGGTTTCAAATCGGCTACCATTAGCTGATTCACTCAAAGCTCAAGGATCAAATTCCCAATAGAGAGATGTAGAGACCTCAAGTGAAGACAAGGTGATTGTCTATGAATTACAAATTAGAGATATTTTAGAGGATAGCGAGGTGATTACAATTTCAGAAGACACTGGGGGCAGGTAAAATCTCTCTAGTCGAGGCAAAGGCTGATTGATCCTGTTGAGCATGAGAAATCGGCTAAGGATCCTCCTTTGGAGCATATTTATCAAGATGGGGAGAAGAAGGCAGATGCCCATAGAGCTGATGGAGGTAATGGCTGTGACTAGGGGTGTAAACGGATAGGATAATTTCCGCATCGAATCCGTCGCCGAATCCGTTTTAAAGAATCTATATCCGGTTCCGAAGAATTTTCCGGATAAGGATATCCGATTCCGAACTGAACACCCGGATGCGGTATAGGATATGGTATGAAAAATAGCATCCGAATATGGATTATCCGAATATTAGTTAGGATTATCCGATGGTTATAATCCGAATAATCCGATTTTCTACCGAAATGTCTAAACTAATAGAGCACAATTTGTATTTAGTGAGTTGTGGAGCTCATTTGTTGAACAACGACTCCCTTGCATGGTCATTCTACATACTATGGAGTATAACTTTGTTAGATTATTATGTTGTTGAGCTATTATTTTTGGTTATGTGGCTTGATGATATACATTGCGCATACCGATCCGACTAATTTTCTTTCCGCCCCGAATCCGCCCCGTTTCCGTTCCGAATCCGTGATTATATCTATCCGCCCCCGAATCCGTAACCATTCATTATCCGATCCGATCCGAATCCGAGAAAAAAATATGGTAAAGGATATGGTAAAGGTAAAATCCGATCCGATCCGATCCGTTTACACCCCTGGCTGTGACAAGCAAAGGAGTAGAAGGCCGAAGCTTAGTTTTGAGGAACTTCTAGCTAAATACAAGAAGGAAGCATAATTGAATGTCACTAATTGGCGAAGAAAAGTTCAATCATCAATATTGCCTTCAAACCACAGGTCTCAGGAGTGGAATTGGCAAAGGAATAGATCCCACGCAACATCAACATATCCTCCTTTTGAGCAGCCAATTCCTATCATATGGACCACAACCCGCAAGTTTTCATCCTTATTCATCTTGGGGTTGGTTTGAGCAAGAAGCGCACGTAACACCATACTTTAGGCCACATTACATAGAGTATACAACTTCTCGATATTCAGACAGATCATCATCTTGTAAAGACTGTTTTGATCAAAATCGGTACGGAGCTCAACCAAAGAAGAAAGTGGTGAAAGAGGTTTACCGTGTGAAGAATGATGGCCGCAAGAATAAAAGTTGTGAAACAGGTTTACCGTGTGAAGAATGATGGCTGCAAGAATAATATTTCAGATCTGAATTCGACTATTGAAAAATCTGGCTATTGATGGCAAAGAAGTGGGAAATCATCTATTAATATTCTAGACGCCAAATCTGAACAAAAGAAGGTGATAGTGCCCAAAATTAAGAAAGATTTTCGGCTGTCCAAAAAAGAAATAAAGCTTAGATGCTTGCTCGGTTTACCAAAGTGGCAAGAAAACAAGTTGCAGAAGCTTAGTGTAGAAAAGCTGAAAGAGATGGGTTTGGAGTGGGTTCCTAAAAGGAGTTTTCAAGCTCAGAAGGATGATGCTCAGGCAAGTGGTGCAACGAAGGCAAAGGAAAGAAGGATACTCAAGAAACAATTGCCAACTTGGAGGTTTGCACCAAATCATCAAAATTATTGGTCATGGCATCATCCATATTCTCTGCCTATGCCTATGTGGAATTCATCCCCAGGTATGCATGGTTATCCCTCAACTCCTTATTTTGATCCTTGGTATGGGTCTTTATATTATGGAGGGTTGCCAAATTATTTTGCCTATCAATAACTTTCTATTTCAAGAGCCAAAGTGTTGTATTCGGCCATGCATACTCTTGTGGATGAGTTCATATGGCCGATATTTTGTTATCGCCCTTAGTACAAAATATAACCGATGAATGCTTGCAACCATCATGCTATGAAAAGACCCTCCACATAATTTACTTTGTTGACTTGAAACCCCGGGGGCATGATATGTGTTTTATATTTACCTCATGGATATGGCAATATGATTAATCGGCTTGCAAAGAAGGCCAAGGTGTTGGCATGATCATTATTTCTCACAATGGTGCAGTTTGAGACATCAAGCCGATTAAATTACATTTGCACCAATATTCAAGCCGAATGTAAAGCTTTCTTATTCGGCTTGACAATATTGCAATCCATGAAGGTGAAACATGTTGGAGCCTCTGGTGATTCTTTACTGATGGTACACCAAGTTGCTGGTGTGAAACGGTGAGGCTAATGCACATCTTGGTCAATGCCTTCACATCATTAGATATTTTGCCGAATTCCTAATTCAGCACACTCCAAGGCATGAAACGGTGAGGCTAACATGTTGGCTCAACAAGCATCAGGCTATGACATTGTTGGACGCAATTTTTACATCAAAGAAAAGCTGTTGCGAAATAGCGCAGTCATTGCTGGGACGCCGAAACTGGCCAGGCCAGTTCTACTGTTGTTGCTGCAGGAACCGGCCAGGCCGGTTTCCTAAAGACTGGTGCAAATCGGCCTAATTCTTTACTTATTGATCTCGCGACCGATTTGATTAATTGGAGGACTCCCATTATTATATATCCGCGTGATCCAAGAATCAAAGTTGATAAAAATATTCGGCGAAGTGCTTTCAAGTTTATTTTTCCTAATGATGAGTTATATCAAGGAATCGCCGAAGATTTATTGCTTAAGTGCTTGGATGTTGATCAAGCGAAGGTTTTTGCTATGGGAGACATTTATGTCATCAAAGGGTATTGCTTTGTGCTAGTTGCTGCAAATTACTTTACAAAAGACGTTGCAAGGCCATCGTCTATCAAGAGAAGTCAAAGTGATGCCCAAGCAATGGCCAATATACTCATATCATCCTTAGAACGATATGGCTGATGTATTACATCACCCTTTGATACAGGATAGCCGATGAGTTGGACATCGTTACAATTTGGTGTTTTTATATTTTCAGGTTCACATAACCTCACCTGAAAATAGGGGGCATATGTTGACACTGTAAATTGCCAAAGTGCATAATAGACTCCACCAATATATTTCTATCGTCGAGACGGTTAGAGAACATATTTGGATCATCTCATTTGGAGCTCGGACAAAGAAAACAACTTTTTGGAATGTTGACCCAGCCGAAACTGGCCATGCCGGTTCCAAAACCAACTTTGTCAAATGCAAGAATGGACTGCATCATTGCGTTCCTCTCATCAAGCTGATCAAAAAAAAAATATGGATTGCCTTGTTTGGAGTCCGGATGAATTAATTGCAATTTTCGGAAGGTTTTCTGCCCTGGACGTGCAATAGAACCGCCCAGGCCGGTTTGGGAACCGGTCAGGCCAGTTTTGGAACCGGCTAGGCCGGTTTGGGTGTAGTAGAACCGGCCAGGCCGGTTTGCCTGGCTGTGTGGCTGCCCAGCCCCCGTGGAAACTAGCAAGGCCGGTTTGGGACCCAGCCAGGCCGGTTTTCCTGACCTACTCCGAACTAATTAGTTTCCAAATCGGTTTTGGATCTATTTTTGGTGTGAAAAACTTGGAGATTATGATCTGGGCTTGTTTCCTACTGGGATAAGACCACACCCTCTATATAAACGAGAGGATCACGGCCGATTGAGATACTTCCAACAATCCAATCGTCTTTTTACATCTACAATTCCCTTATGTCCTTATTCAGCCTTATCGTTTTGTTCATTGCTTGATCCAACGACCAAGGATGGCACCCTAGGCTTGCCAACCGACCTAGGGCAACCCGGCGACGTCCTTGCCCCTATGGGATCCCTCCCGGGTGAGAGCTTCTACGATTCCTTTGCTAGTTTGCCTAGAAACTAGCCGTTCTTCGTCACGTAAGCGTGATAGCTATCCTTTGGTAGTTTGCTCGTAAACCTCACTAGTAGGAAAAGTCTTATAGATGAAAGCACATCAGTGGTGGGTCACGCTAAGTCACGTCACTGCTAAGCTGCATCCGGGGGGCGAAAAATAGTTGTGGCGTGGAGGTAACAGACACGCCATTGCTACTAGGATTTCAGTGGCGTGGCAGTAATTTCACACGACACTGTTATTTCGTCTCGGAGAGCACCCCGATCAAAAAAATTGTTCTGACGTGCATCCCAGCGGCACGACACTGATTCGTCAGCGCTACTGACGTGCCAATGTGCGCCACGCCACAGGTGTTCTCGCCAGGATAAAGGATCGAGCGTGTAAAAACTGCCACACACAAAGCACGAACTCGTTCTTTTCCTCGCCACGCGCATGGCGAGTCCTCTCCCTCTCCGCCCCCGATCCGCCACCGCCACCACGGCTAGCCCTCTCCACCCCCGATCCGCCACCGCCGCCACGCCTAGCCCTCTCCCCGGCACCGACGGACGACCGACGCCACCTCCTACCGCCCTGCCGCGACCAAGGGGCCTCCTCCCCCGCCACCGACGGAACGACGCCGCGACCAACGCCGCCGCAACCAACTCCGTCGCCCTCGCCACCTCGTCCTCGTGTCGTCGCGCCGTCTCGCCGTCGCGCCATAGGTACGTTTCCCCGGCCGCCGTACCTTTCATTGTTAGGTTTAGATGTTCGTTTAGATGTAGATTGAGTTAGATATTAGATGTTTATTATTAGTTTTAGGTGTAGATAGACTTACAAATTAGATGTTCATTGTTAGGTTTGGTGTGATTTCAAAAACATAGATGTAGATTGACTTAGAAATTAGACGTTCATTGTTAGATTTAAGTTGATTTAGCCACCAAAATTAGATGTACATTGTTAGATTTAAGTTGATTTAGATTGTTAAATGTTTAGATGTGTATGTGAATTCAATGTATGCAATGAACCACCGCAGGCAATGGATGTATGTGAAGATTGTGGCTACAACGAGTGCATGAACATGAAATTTACCATTGTTCTAGGGGTTTGAAAACAGATTGGTATATTTTCGGTTCATCTACTTGTTGTATTGAATTTTTTCAAAAGCTGGCCAAAAATATGTACTTCTTGTTTTTTTACAAATCATACCTTGCAGATACAGGCGTGACTTTTTGGAGCATATTCACGTTGCAATTTGGGACCACCCTCGAACTCTCGAGGTGAACTTGGTGAGCTTCAGAGTGCCAGACCACCAGCACAGAGTTCTTGTCACAAATGAGGACGGAGAAACATACTTCAGTGGTTATCAATGGGGGCAGCTCGTGGAACGCTACGAGATGGAACCAACGGGGAGATTGACCTTCTATCTCGATGAAGGTGATGTGTCCACCTACTTCCTCTACGATCAATCTGAGGTTGCTGACGACACTGAAGATGATGTTCCGTTAGCTGCTGAGGATACGCATGTTGTCAATATTCAATCAGATGACGAGTAGCTATCGTAGTTGTAGATGAGAGTTCTATCTTTATGCGAACTTTCAGATTATATGTTAATGGTGAGTACCTATCTAGTTGAATCTATAAATGTTTATGCGACTTTTATAATGGTTGTTATGTTATCTCATATTGAATACCGTTTGTGTGCTTCTAGTCAATATTACATACCAAATTGTTTTTTTTTACCGAATTTTCTCTAGGATAGTGGCGTGGCCTATGACATCAACGCCACTGATTATGTAGTAACCTGTGGCGAGTCCAGAAACACGCCAGTGGACACCTAGATAGTACTGACGTGGTGTTCCACGTCACTACTACCAGTTATCACCGACGTGATAGCAGTGGTGTGGGAGTTTCACGCCACAAAAGTAGAAAATGCCACGCCACTAACAGGGCTTTTCCTACTAGTGCCTCTCTTGCCTCACCACGTAAGTGTGATAGTTTCGCTGCATTCTTCGGTCCGTGGCGGCCCGAGTAATCTAGCCCTAGCTGGTGTGTGATCCGGGATCAATCCGGCGTCAACAGTTTTCATCAAATTTTACGTTTAATTAAGTGTGAATTCAAATATCATACAGATAATGCTTTGTATACTATACTTTTCTTATTATCTATTGGTGTCTGACTTGATCTTGTAGGTGGAGTTTATGTTTAATTGTTGGCCCTAGGCATGAGAATTTCATGAACTCCATAACTGGTATAAGTGCGGCCTTAAGTATTACTCCCTCCGTTCCAAATTATAAGATGTTTTGACTTTTCTAGATACATTGCTTTTACTATACATCTAGACATAGTGTATATCTATGTGCATAGCAAAAAATTATGAGTCTAGAAAATCTAAAATGTCTTATAATTTAGAACAGAGGGAGTATTACTAAACAAAGAAGTGCACTCATTAGTAATGGCAATAATCAAAATGTTTCTAGTGAGAAATAGTTAGGATTTGATATGTTTCATATAGGTTTAATCTCTTGGTGGTATTTGGATAGGTTCTGGGTTCGGGATAGGGATATGTGATGGGTTATAAATATATGTGGGTTTGGTTGGGATATGGTAATTTAATCAATTTTCCTTGTTTGGTCTTCGTTGGGTTTGGTTTTGGGATATAACATTTGTTACCAAAATACCCCTGACAAAACAAAGGAAAAAAATCATTTGTGCAAGGTAGCTTCTAAGCATAAACAATTCGAGTTATGAAGATTCCTCCTTCTTAATTATTGCTCCTCAATTGGATAGACAATCTATAGCTGCAAGCAATGAGAAAAGAAAAGGAGGGGAGTTAAAAGCTAAAATGGAGGAATAAAAGAAATCCATAGTCAAAGGAACCAGCAAACATCGATCCAATCGCTTTCTCAGAAAATTATCCCCTCGTCTCTCCAGTGTTTTGCAGGGAAAATATTTGCAAAATGATTTTTTGGGATAACCCTATCCCACAGTGTCGGTGAGCCAATTATTGGTGGCACAAATAATTTCTTTCTAAAAGAAACCCTTTGGTTTTTCCAAAACCTGTGTAAACATGAAAATGTATATGCAGCTTTTCTAAAACAAAACCCTAGGCAGGGGATATGATTAGGATATCCCTCAAAAATTTGTTTTATAAAATTTTGGGTAATTATTTACCCAAGTAGAATCCTTGGTTGTTGGTTGATAGTTTGGTTGTAGATCTTATTTGATCCTGCCATGTTTGTGTTTGGTGAGCAAAACTTTAGATTTAATTTTTATAAACCTGCTAGTAGATCCTATGTTGATTGATTGAGTGAGCCCCTGCCATGCCATCTTTTAAATGCATAGAGTATGGTAGAAATATCATACTTTTAAAAATATCTGTTTTAATAAAAATCTTGTTGAGTGTGGACCTCTTTTGGTGTCAAAATTCTAGTATTTTGGAGAAAAGTTTTAATTGGGGTATAAATGGATCACTCAAGATTTTTTTTTCTTGTATAACCTCCTTAATCTCGAGGACGAGATTCTGTTAAGGAGGGAAGGTCTGTAACACCCCGAAAATTAAACCCTAATTTTAGTGGTGTTTTCCGACACCTAAAAAACTTTTTCCTCTTATCCTAAATATTTCTTCAAATCTTTTGAAGATGATTTGACTTGGGAATTGCTCTCTCAATAATTTCCCAGTGATCCACGAACCACTCCATTAGCCGTGATAATTTTGATGCTTAGGTTTTCCCTCGAAAACCCTAGCCCTAATTATCGAACCTTTTAAACCCTTTTCACCACCTATCAAAGGGAAGCCTATTTCCATATCTAGAAAAATTCCACTAAAAATACCAGAGGACTCCCATATTCATATAAAGACAATCCATGCAAAAATATTGCATACTTCAAAGCAATATTTCCAAGTTGGGCATCATTTTCCAAATTGCCATTTCTGATCCAGAAATGTTTGAGTCAAGCGATGCATCTCCAAAAATTTTGATAAATTCAGGAGATTAATATTTTTGCATTTCCTACACTTCATCTTTTGGAGACAAACCCATTTGAGTAAGTATTGGCCAACTTCCTTTGTAAGGCCTTTTTCATGCCTTTTTTAGATCTTCAAGCAAACCTCTACCTAGACAAATCCTATGACCATGAGACTTGGTCACATTGACCACATGGTCCATAGACACACATATCCAGAAAATCACCCCAAGGTGAAGTGTGGAAAACCACTTTGCCATGACCATGTCATTGTGTCCATTTTTGGACATCTTGTCGAAACCCAATTTAACAGTACCCATTTGAGATCGAACTTCATGGACACTCTCCTAGTACCAAATAAACCCTGTGGTAAATGTTTGGGATTTTTCTGAGTAGTGCAAGACCCCTGTCTTTTTGTCGAGCACCTTCTGTGCATTTGGTTTTCTAAAAATCTTACATTGCAAAGTTTCGAATCCTCGAGTTATTCTTGTTGTGTTGTGTTGTTCTCGTCGTTACGAACCCAGTGGTGGAAACCATTCTCCTTTTGGACCTCCGAGTCACCGGGAACGCGATGATGTCGCTCGCGTCGCGCTCTGGACGTTCCGGACGCGCGCTTTGGCAGGACCTAATCTTAATTAGCAACGTGGTCGGTGCCTAACCCCTCTGCTCCAGTGCACCTCGTGCATGCCCTGTGCATCCAGCATGACAGCCACACCCTCCCCTCGTTCCTATCTCCATCTTGTGGAGGAGAGCTTGGAAGGAGCTAGGTGGCCGTAGTGGCCACCACCCATTCTCCTCCCGTCCCTCTATATAAAGCCACCCCGAGTCCCCTTTTCTAGCCACACCGCTCCCAGAGCTCACCCTCTCCCCCCCTAGGCCTCGCAGTCTTGTTCAGCTCGAAGAAACAAGCTCACCGGAGCTTGGCAAAGCTCCAATGGCCAAAACCTTAGAAGCTCTGTGTCGGGGGAATACTTTCTGGATTAACCCGCGGCCCAGTGCGACTTACTTTACTCGCACGGACAAAGGCCCACTTGGGAGCAAGCCCAATATTGAACCGCCATAAGGGGAAAGTTCTAGAAGACATATCCCGGAGGACGTGAAGACCAAGTAGTCTCCGAGTAGGCCTCTGTGGACATATTCCTTGTGGGGAAAGTTTCCTTTGTAACCTAGCGAGCCTCTGTGTATATAAAGAGGACTCGCAGGACTTAGAACGGGTCGAGCTATCAAGCCCTAAACCCTAGTTCATACGGCGAGTACCAGATCGGATCGCCTCCATTGTAACACCTCGATTATCATATCAATACCAATCTAGGGTAGGCAGGAAGTAGGTCTTTTACCTCACATTGAGGGGGCCGAACCTGGGTAAATATCTTTGTTCCTGCGATCCCAAGCTCGGAGATGCTTGACTCGCGTAATCCCACACCTACGAAGTCATCTATGACACCTGACGTGACAAACCCACGACAGTTGGCGCCCACCGTGGGGCCTGCGGTCAAAAGCGTCACGTTCCGCGCAGGATCGAAATCAGGCTTCAAGGACATCGCCATCGGCCAAGTTGAAGACATCAATGGGGTCCCCTTCATCGACGACTCAGAGTGGGGACCCGAGGCAGATCGCATCGAGTTTGGATACATTGTTCCCATCGGATCAGTAAAAGTTTTCGTCGGATCCGTCAGTCGCAGATCTGAAGATGCGACTCAAGGAAGCGAATCGGTGAAGGAACTGCGGCCGGTCAGGGTCCGCGTGTTGGAGGAGCTACAACAAGCCACAGCAAACTACCCATCCCCGTCCCGTCAAGACCTGTTTGGGGATCTCTACCAAATCAGGAAGGAGACCTCAGATTGAAGAGATTGAAGCTATCAGGACGGAACTCTGTGAAGAAGCACAAAGACTCGCGGCTGAGCGCGAAAAACTCCAAGAAGAAGGTCGACACTCCATCGTGGCAGCCAAAGCGCCAGGCGGTCCGAACCAAGACGACATCTGAGCGCAAGAAACTCCAAGAAGAGGATTGGCGACTCCGTCGTTGGCAGCAAAAGCATCAGATCAAGATGGGCAGAGGAGAGATGAAATCACAATTCCACGGCGACCCGGAGAGCAATATGTATGCCGCGATAGGAATATTGTCAAGGATAACACCGGTTGGCGACACGCGAGCTGATAAGGAAGCTCGCCATGCGATCGACCTACTGCAAACCGCTGCCTTACAACAAGCAAATATGTATGGAGTCACGCCTAATGAGCCGCAAAACAGGCATCATGGGGAGGAGAAAAGATCAGCGTCGAAGAAGTGGTCAACCAGTTAGCAGGTTTGCAGGTATCATTGGAAAAAGAAAAGAAGGTAGAAGGCGAGTCGCGGATGACCGGAGCGACTCAGCCATCCCAGATTGAAGCTGATTCAGATGAAGATTCAGCGCCAGTAAACTCCTATTCATTATTGAAAGGACCAGCATGTTTTGGAGAGGAAATACGGCTCGCTCGCTTCCCCCGAACTTCGGTGAGTCGCAGCGAGTCACCACCTATTGCAGTGACCAAGACCCTGCCTTATGGATAGAAGACTACGAGGCAAACATGGCAGGAACTGATGTAACTCAGGAAGTACGTGCTAAATATTTCCACTTGGCAATACAGGGAGAAGCTAGGGATTGGTTGTCAAGGCTGCCATCCAAATCAATAAGCACATGGGAAGACTTGAAGGACAAGTTCATCAACAGATTCCAAACAGAAGACATGAAAAACCTTAGACAATGCATTCAAAAAGACGACGAATCAAGCGGTGACTGGATCAAGAGAATCGCGGAGATCCTTGGCTCCGCCAAAAACTTAACAGTACAGGCTGCAATACAAGCTATGAGGAAGAACTGTAGATTTGAGCCGCTGGTGCACAAATTAAGTCGCGCCGAGCACAAGATTGATAGTTTCGACCAGCTTTTGGCAACCGCAGAAAAGTACGCAAAGACAGATAAGAGGACAGGCGGCTTATCACAGAACCTAACAGGGAAATCGCAAGTCGCGCAAACTGAACATCGCGCACACCAGATGAAGAGCAAGGAACGACAAGGCCTTACTCTAATAACTGCAAGGGGTCTTCGACGTGCCTTGCGACTTACATCGCAGGAGAGATGGCAGGCCAGCGGGTCACACAAAGGCGCAATGTCACTATTACCGGAGGTGGAAAGAAGGCAACACGCCAGACACGGCTCGCAGCGGATCAATGCAGCACAAGAATAAATCTAGCTCTCGTCAAGGGCCTGACGTTTTACCTAGAAGAAACATAGGACAGTTTCATACAGTGGAAGTACAAACAACGGATGGAAGCCGGAAGAGCGGTCAGATTTCAACACCGAAAGGTATCGTCGCTGGACAGAGCAATCGGTTATTTGGAGTCGCGGCGATCACCCCCCAGAAGTAAGAGATCCAGGACAGCCAGCTCTTGTGGTCACGCCTGAAGTCGCGGGATACAAGTTAAGTAAGGTCCTAATGGACGGAGGAGGAAGAGTAAACATCCTATATCAAGACACGCTCCGAAGAATGAATATACCCGAGACAAGGCTGCGACCATCCAGGAAAGAAATTCAAGGCATAATCCCAGGAGCTGTTACGCGACCAATCGGAAAGATAACACTTGAAGTTAGCTTTGGAACAGAGCGGAACTTCCGCACAGAGCTCCTAGACTTTGAGGTTGTAGCAGTCAAAAGCTCATATCATGCGATCTTTGGAAGAGAAGCCTATGTCAAATTTACCGCTCGCCCCTGCTACGTCTACCTACAGTTAAAGATACCAGGACCAAACGGTGTTATTACAATATATGGAGACAGACAGAGAGCATTAGAATGCGAGAACGCAGGCTCAGTACTCGCAGAAGAAGCTTGTATCGCCAACTCTTCACATGGGTATCAGTCGCAGATCGGTAATCGCAGCTCAAAACGAGTCGCGTTGGAGGTACCGCGGAAGCGGCCAACAGGATGCAGCCACCGGATGGTAAATACCCACCGAGAAGTCGCGCATCAGCAAGATAATGCCCCAGAGGTCGCTTGATACAAAAAGAAGACAAGAAATGGCGCATGTGCATAGACCCAGCCTCGATCAACAACCCCAGCCAAAGGGGCTCAGTTATCGTGAGACCTTACAAAGCAAACTCAACATAAGTCGCAGCTCAGTGCGGCTAATCGCCTAACAAAGTTGCTCTCTGCTTCAACATGAGATACATCGGAGCTATCATGCTCGACCCGAGTCGCTTTAGCGACTCAAAATTGAACCAATCAGGTGTTCAACCCACTCCGTTAGGAGTATTAATTCGCAACTAAGTGCGATGAGTATCAAGTATGCATGGCCTGCGGGGAATAGAAAACCCGCATTAAAGGGCCTGCATCATCCTGTAACACCCTGTAAAACATCGAGTGATTATGAAATAAAGCCGGCACCCTTGACATTCAAGGGTTTGTCGTTTCGCCTCAACTATCATTGAGTCGCTGAGTCTTTTGAATTTCATATATCACTGACCCTTGAGGGCTCCTTACGAGCATCGCGAGTACCAATCGCACCTCAAATTTTGCCAAACTAGTGGCAATCCTTAAGCTAGAAGCGTCTTGCATTATGCGGCCAAAGTACTGGGGTGTGGCGTCAATCGAGCTTGATTGCCTATCATGGCCGCTCTCGACCCTGAACACACATGTTCCTAGGAAATACTGAGCCGCGCGAGCGTCTACTTAATGGAATTATCAAGAAAAGAACCTGCTTATAGGTCACAAAATACTGTTTATAATACATGAATGTCTTACAGACTAACGGGCATGTCCCACATTATTTATTTTTCTCTTCCGAGCTACAGGAGTGGGAATTGGCGCGGCTTGTCTCGCAGTTGCAGTCGCAGGTGTCCTAATAATCAGGGCGCCGCCAGACGAGGCAGAAGGGCCACCAGATACTGTTGCTGGAGTAGCCCGAGATGACTCAGCTCCTGAGGACTTTTCCTTTGACACCTTGCTCCCATCAAGATTGAATTTATCAAGATAAGTGCCCAAGTCTAAGTTATCAACAAATTTTGTGGCATATCCGCGCATCCCTTTCCAGATATCGAAGTACTCGCTTATTGGCAGTTCAGTATCATCTGCGCTCATCGCCAGGCCGTGGCGAGCAACCTTGCCAACATCTATCTCTGGATAATATGCTCGAAGCAATGTCAAGACATGCGCGGCTCCGGCGCGAGCAGAGGATCGTTTCCAATCAGAGACATAATGTGGAGCCTTGAGCAGTTTATTTATCCAATACTCGCAAGATGTTGGGCCATCAGTCGCAGGAGAGATTACCGTCATAACTTCCTTGGTAACCTTTAAGAAGCGCTGGCTGAGGTCAGACAGATATACCAGTTGATCCTTCAAATTGGAGCGGGACACTGGGGCCTCAGGCCTATGTCAAGAAAGAAAAGGCAAGAAACAAGTCAGAGACTAACGTTGGTTACCCAAAATATGTATGATTAAAGGAATAAAAGACCAACCAGCAAGCTGCAGGACGGCTGATTTGACCATGGAGCCAAAACCCTCAAAGGCTTTGAGCAGCGAGTTATATTTTTCATCTCGCGCGGCGAGTTCCTTTGCGTGGTCTCCCTTCAGGCGATCAATCAATTCAGATTTAAGAGTCAGCCCTTCTCGCAAAGATCTAATGACCTCGTCTTTCTCCATGAGTCGCTGCTGCATATCAGCTTCAAGTTCTTTAAATTGCTCTTCGCAGGAGTCGAGTTGACCTTTGAGAGATTTTATTTCCTGATCTTGGTCCCTAATGACCTCATTATGCTGCTCCAGGCGAGACTGCATCATTTCAGGATGGTCTATGGAAATGCCTTTACCCTTTATTGAGCCAGAAGCATCAAGCAAGGACAGTTCACGCTGAAAACAAACAGAGCAAAACGCATAGGTAAATTATCCAGGAATTTGGGGGCTCGAGATTTGAAGCCAGGAAAAGAATCAACACCCCGTGCGATGACACAAGGTTTTGATCCTTGGGGGCTACGGTATATGTACCTGGCGACTTGAAGAAAATTGCTCAACTAAGCCGCGCAGCAGAGCAGCATGCTTGTCTCCAGCAGAAATTATGGCATCTGCGATTGACTTAGAACTATTTCCTGGAGCTGGAATTCTATTTTCAGTAATACCCTACCAGCAGCAGGAGTTGTGGATGGAGCTGCGACTGGAGTCGCGGCAGGAGCCGCATCTGCAATACCTTCCTCCAGGGAGGGCCTTGGATGAGTCGCACCATTACTGTTTCCCACGTTTCATCAGCAGCATCATCCTCGCTCATAGCTTGCTGAGAAGAAGTGGGTGAGAATTAGACTTGGTACCTCTTCAGACATGGCCCTGCAAAACATTGATGGGTTAATAAGCTGACCTAGCAGAGCCGCAACATTGAAAAGAAGGCGAACCATACCCAGAGGCGACACGGATACTTTCATCAGGCAACCAGAGGAAGGAGAAGATAAACCTTGCAAATCTGAACCTACAGAGTATGAAAAGAAGTGTGGTCAGCAAATATGCAATCACAAAAGAAAAGGAGAGAGTCGCAAACAATTACCCGAGCTTATTGAGAAGCAGTCCTTTGCAACAGCTCGGAAGAAAGCAGCCTTGTTGGGATCAGTAAGTTTTAAAGATTTGGCAGCTCTTGTTTCTACCAGTAGCGCCAAGGCTTTGCGGCGTTTTCGGCTGCGTGGGTCTTCTGAGCTCTGGCATAAAATACGCTTCGAGGACCTGCGAGGCACCTCAGGAAGTTCCAAGAAAGGTGTATTTGGAGTCGAGGACAAAAGAGCGTCGGCCATTTGTTGTTCCTCTTCAGAAGCACTACCCTCGTGCATAACTGTATCTTCGCCAAAGGCTGCGGCTTGTTTTGACGACTCAGCCGCGGTTCCTTGGTTCAAGTCGACGTCCTCTGAGGAAGAACCCAGAAATAGGGATCGATCTGAAAAGGAGCTCAGGTCAGAAATAATTAATTTTGGAGAAGGAATTTTCGAGGAAACAGGACAAGTAAACATTACCACAAAAGGCTTGTGCTCAGCCCAGAAGGGAGCAAGTCCGACGTTGTCATACGAGTCAATATCCTCGTCCGTCACTCGGCGAATGAAATTTATCCACTCCCCTTTGTCCCAATCTTCAGGGCAAGTGCGATCGACGTCATTTGCATGACAAGTGAAATCCATCATAAGTCGCGAGCGGCGACTCACAGGCTGAATTCGCCACTTAGTCCAGCAAGATATGAGATCTAATCCAGTGAGACCATGGAGTGTCAGCGCCTCACCTTGTCTAAAGGGATTCGATAAAGGGCAACGAAGAAGGATCAGGTTTAGAAGACAGAGCATCGGTAGCCTCGAAGGGAAGAGGAGACCAAAGAGGAAAGGAATTTCACCCTCAGGAGAAGTGTTTTTACAATAGAAGAATGTCCTTTGCCACTCCTTGATTTTCTTGGCAAGAGTTAGTTTTGGGAAGATACTACCCCTACGGCGTTGGAAGGAAATGGCGCCGCATTGGAGAAAAGGACCATCTGTGGTTTCCCTTTGACTATTGCAATTGAAAAGAGCAAGCCAGAAATCTATTGAAGGCGGGATACCCAGATAATCTTCGCAGAGGACGTGGAAGTTGCTCACTTGCAACATCGAATTAGGGCCAATATCATGGAAGCGGAGACCTAACCGCTGCATCAAGGAGCGGAAGAAGAGAGAGCCCGGGGGCTTGAACCCGCGCTCAACATGCTCCGCAAAAATCACTACTTCTCCTGGTTGAGGATTGGGGATTACCTCCTCACCAGCCGCCCGCCATTCGCATTGATCTTTTGGCGGAAGAAGGCCCCGTGCAGATAGGGATTCCAGGAAATCTTCGTCGACCCACGAGCCTTCCCAGTTGCACTTGCGGCGAGACATTTTTCTCAGATCGATGGAGATATCCACCGAAGGATTGTGAGTACGAGAAGCGAGATTGGAGGCGGCGGAAAGGAGTAGCAGGTGCGTAATGCAGGACTTGATGCAGAACGCTGGGGAAAACGATGAGCCAAGATAAATAACCCAGACGCGGAAGACGTTTAGATCTGAAAATCAACCGTCAAGACAGGATAAGTCGCGTTCTTGAGCCGCCAAGAAGAGTTATAAGCCGCAGATTGGAAATAAAAAATTGGAGTTCAGCTGGGATAATTCACGTGTGCGGCTCAGGGGTTTGTTAAGACAAAGAGCCTTCACTCGAAATCCAAGCTAAACTTGGGGGCTAATGTCGGGGGAATACTTTCTGGATTAACCCGCGGCCCAGTGCGACTTACTTACTCGCACGGACAAAGGCCCACTTGGGAGCAAGCCCAATATTGAACCGCCATAAGGGGAAAGTCTAGAAGACATATCCCGGAGGACGTGAAGACCAAGTAGTCTCCGAGTAGGCCTCTGTGGACATATTCCTTATGGGGAAGTTTCCTTTGTAACCTAGCGAGCCTCTGTGTATATAAAGAGGACTCGCAGGACTTAGAGGGTCAAGCTATCAAGCCCTAAACCCTAGCTCATACGGCGAGTACCAGATCGGATCGCCTCCATTGTAACACCTCGATTATCATATCAATACCAATCTAGGGTAGGCAGGAAGTAGGTCTTTTACCTCACATTGAGGGGGCCGAATTTGTGTTGATCTTTGTTCCTGCGATCCCAAGCTCGGAGATGCTTGACTCGCGTAATCCCACACCTACGAAGTCATCTATGACACCTGACATGACAAACCCATGACACTCTGGCTAGGGCAGACCATAGCACCTCCGCCGTCGGGAGTAGCACCCACGGGCGCGGCACACCGAGGCGGTTCCTTTCCCGCCGTTTTCGAGGTCCCCGTAGCACCCCCTGGTTGGCTCCGTCGCCGTGCCGAAGCTTCATGCCATGGCCATATGGCCGGAGCTCGAGGAGGCGTGCGGGAGGCACCCCAGCCTCCGGCTCCGCCCCTGCTGGAAGCGGTGGGGCATGGTGGGCCCGTCCTGGCCGCCGGCGTCCGCCCCCGGCCACCCGCTCGCCGGCGCCATGCTCACCCGAGTAGCTGCGTGCGTGCGGTTGTGGCTTCGAGCAGGAAGAAGGAGGAAGGAAGGGAGAGAAAAAGAAAAAAGAAGAAAGAGGAGTGAGAGTGGCTGACAGGTGGACCCGGCCCCACCTGTCGGGTTAAGTGGAAACGCCTTCGTGGCTTTCCGTGTCCTCCCTCGGAAGGTGTATTCCAGAGAATGCGCGACCTAGCCAACCCTGTAGCGCGGACGACCACCCGTTAAGGCGAGAAACGGACAGAAAACTGTCCACTTTTCTGCTTAACGAACTGACGGCCATAACTTTTGATCCGTAGCTCCGTTTGAGGTGATTCAAATTTCTAAATTCATATTTTGAAGAGATCTGTCCAGTGGAGCTATACTTTCCCTTTTGTAAAGTTATTATTTTCATGGCCTTTATTTATGTACGGTATGTCCCCCTGTATTCAGGCGTTCTTTGGGATTCCGACCCACGGCAAGTTTGAGATTTTCTGAACGATCCAGAGCCCGTGTTCGCAGGCAAGCTAACCACTTGCTATGCCCAGTCTTGCAATGTTGTTTGCTCATTTGATTGCATATTATCATGCCCTGTATGTGTGTATGTTTGCCTGTTATGCATGAACAGTGCGTCATGAGATTTCATGACTTTGACATTTAATTTCCGTAGAGTTGTGGTGTGTGTCTGGGGTACCACTCCCCATTCCCGAGGCGATGGACTGGGGGAACCGCCACAGTCGAAGGAATGGAGGAACGCTGCCCTATTTACTTTTGGTAGTCAAACGAGATGGCGCTGGTCGGAGGTATCCCCGCCACAGTCGTCCGATTGACGTTGTTTTCTTTTTAGTCAAGTGAGATGGCGCTGGTCGGAGGTATCTCCGCCACATTCGTCCGATTGACGCTATTTTTCTTTTGGACATTGATACGTGGTGGCGCCATAGTCGCCTGGTCAATACGATCTATTTATTGTTTGAATTCTTATTATGATATTGTGGTTGTTGTGCTGAACTAATCCTCTGTTGTTTGGTCTTGTGATTGATGAAACTTGACTAATTGAAATACCCCTCCAAACAACTATAGGGTCAGTTCATAGTGCCACTAATCTGAACTTTGAAAGCAGGACCATCGTCGCCTCATGGAGGATCGTGGCCTAGTAGGTTGTTGAGCCCCTTTTGTGCCATCCATTGGGCGCAGTCGTTCGGTTGTGCTGTCCGAGGGAAGTGATCGACAGGCAGGGGTTCGATTGTGATAGGGAGTCCGGAGCTAGGCATACCCGGTAGCGCCGGGGGATGTGTCGGATTCACTTGCCCGTTGTACCATGCATATAGGGTGGTGCAGGAGAGTGTCTTAGCAAGTGGACAGTCATGTAAGTGTATTTTGCTTAGTACGACTTTGGCGTGACAACCTGAAGTGTCGGCTGAGTAAGGTGCATTTTGATAGTTGGGAATGCAACCTCTCGAGAGTGTCAACCTAGCAAGCTAGCCTCGTTCCTGGGTTTTGGAACAACAGTTCAGTGTCGGTCACACTGTGTCTTTGTCGTGTCCGGAGGTTAAACTTAAGATCTGTTTGAAAGAATTAATGAACACCTCACTTAATAAATAATAAAATGATGCAGGGAATGTTACTTGAGTTGACAAATGAAATAAGGCCAGTGGGCCTAGCAGTGGTGACAGGTGGTAAGCCTTGTAAAGCTAGAGGCCAATGGGCCTAGCTGTGTTAACATGAGTTGTTATGTTACTTGGTACCAACTGGTACACTCGTCTACCCGTCACAGGTAATCTCTGTGTGATTGTCGGTGCACGATCCAACCCCACCTGGCTTGGACTCTGCACTGGTGATACCTCAGTGGTTTGCCCATGATCTGTTTTGCTTGTGATGACATGCTACCTTTATGTTATCATATTGGTCGATCTAGAGTACACACTTGCCATGTTGTAGGATTTTTATTGCCGATGTATATCTTGTTGCATGATTGTTGGAATGTTCGTGTCAAGTGGTTAATATTCTTGCGAGTACATCATTATACTCACGTTGGCTATTCAAATGGCTAGATTTTGGCGAGGATTCATCTTCTACCTTAGCAAGAATATGGAGCAAGAGTGTGCTAAGATCAGTAGCCCAGCCATATGCTTGTGGAGTGGAGCCGCTCCAAGCCGTTGCCTTAGCCGTCTTCCGCTGCCAGTTAAACTCTGTCCTGAGCCATGCTTGGCTTGATATTATGTCATGCCTTGATGACCTTGTAAACCCTTTTGTAGCACTTCTTGTGTCTGATTGTGTAATGATTTCCATTATGTTGCACTGTCGTGACGTGCGGCCAGATATCTTGGGTTGGCGCACGGGGCGACCGCCACTCTAGTGATATGTGCCAGGGAGGGTGTCACGGGCCGCCACCGAAAACCGCAAATCCAACCATAGGAATGGATCACCGGTAGGACCTCGTCGACCAGATCGAGCGCGCGCATAAATTCAGCACATACTATTGGCATGACATGAAATCTTGCTCACACATCATACTTAAACAGGGACATAAATATAAATAATAGATATCCATTACAGAAAGTACTTCCCAAATAGAGATATATAAAAGTACTCGTCTGGATCACAAGAGACCCCCAGGCACTACATAATAATAGATATATATATAAAAGTTCGTCCGAATAGCTAGAGATCCCAAGCATGCAGTACACAATAATAGCTAGAGATAGAAGTGTTCGCCGTTGCAAACACTACTCGTCGTCCGAATCAGCAGCCCCCAAACTGGTGGTGGTGGTGGTGCTTGCTGTACGAGGTGACGCTGCCCATAGTTCATGATTTGAATCCTGCGGTACAACTCGTATGCAACGTAAGCATCTATGGCTGCATACTCAATGTTGGTGCCGTCAAGTGGGAACGTCTCCCACTCTTGGTGGTTATGGAATTTGGTCTTCATATCAGCGTAGTGGTCGTCGATCACGGCGACTGCCATATGAGCCATTGAAGTCCTCCTATGCTTAAGCTTGAATAAGTCTTGGATATCAATGTGGCAGTTAGCTGGTATCTCAATATTGAAGCTGTGCCTCATCTTAATCTTGTCATTGGATATATCAACGCTAGCAAAACATATGCCGCTGCGAAGGAAGTTCATGAGTACTGGACAGTGCTTGTCACTACTGCAACAACAAATTAAAATGGAACAAATGTTAATTAAGAATCATAACAAGTATAATATGCAACTATAAAGGAAAATTCTTTCACTGCAACAAAAGAGGAATCAAAAAAAGCCCTAGATTAACATATTGCTATCCTATGCAATTTTCATAACCTATGAATTGATCAAAGAAACCCCTAAATTAACTATAACATATATATGTTCTCCCACGGTTTTGCCAATATATGCAACAAGAAAAATTCTTTCACAACTATAAAGAGGAATTGATCTTTCGCGCCATAAGATTCAAATGGAACATATTGCTATCCTATGCAATTTTCATATCCTATAAATTGCTCAAGAAACCCCTAAATTAACTATGACATATATGTTCTCTCACTACTAAAGAGGAATTGATCTTCACATAGGATTGAAATGGAACATGTTGCTATCCTATGCAATTTTCATAACCTATGAATTGAACAAAGAAACCCCTAAATTAACTATGACATATATATGTTCTCCCACGGTTTTGCCAATATATGCAACAAGAAAAATTCTTTCACAACTATAAAGAGGAATTGATCTCTTTATAGTTCTCTCACTACTAAAGAGGAATTTATCTTCACATAGGATTGAAATGGAACATGTTGCTATCCTATGCAATTTTCATAACCTATGAATTGAACAAAGAAACCCCTAAATTAACTATGACATATATATGTTCTCCCACGGTTTTGCCAATATATGCAACAAGAAAAATTCTTTCACAACTAAAAGAGGAATTGATCTTTCGCGCCATAAGATTCAAATGGAACATATTTGCTATCCTATGCAATTTTCATATCCTATAAATTGATCAAGAAACCCCTAAATTAACTATGACATATATGTTCTCTCACTACTAAAGAGGAATTGATCTTTCACATAGGATTGAAATGGAACATGTTGCTATCCTATGCAATTTTCATAACCTCTGATTTGATCAAAGAAAAGCCCCAAAAACTTACCTTGCCCATTGAAAGACCAAGACATGTCTCTTGAAACAAAGTTGGATGACGGCAACATCCTTTCCATTGGCCGTGTACTCGAGATCAAGCCCCATGACCCTCTCTTCTTCCTCCGCCTCTTCAAGCCATATCTCGAAATCGGAAAGGAAATCGCCCACCTTGGCGCTGTTGTTGGTGTAGACGACACTGAGATAGGTCGTGCCATGTGCGAGCACCTTCCCGTAGCGAGTGATTGGATCATCCATGGTGGAAGATGGGGAAGAAGAGAGGAGGAGCGAGGGAGACGAACAGAGAAATGAGGCCGGCGTCGCGCGTACTGTAGCAGTTCACGTTTACTGTACCAGTTCCTCCTATTTGATCGCTCGATACAACTTCTGAAGCGCGGGAGGCAAACGGGTTTGGCTTTATTAGTCCTGGTTCGTATCACCAACCGGTACTAAAGGTCCATCTTTAGTCCTGGTTGGTGATATGAACCGGTACTAAAGGGCCAAACCGATGGCCCTGTTTCCACTAGTGGCACTCGTCACCGCCCTTAACAACATGCACCTCCCCGGCAACCAAGAGTGGTACATGGACTCCGGCGCATCGTCCCACATGGCATCCGAACCTGGTAATCTCACCTCTCTTGTCCCTTCTTCCTCTCATACAGTCACCGTTGGTAATGGCGCCTCCCTTCCTGTCACACACATCGGTTCCCAAGCCATCCCATATTCTTCTAAACCTCTTTATCTTCGCAATATTCTTGTTGTACCAAATATTATCAAAATCTCATATATGTACGCCAATTTACCATTGACAACTATTGTACAATCGAATTTAACCCCTTTGGTTTTCTGTGAAGGCCCTTCCTACCAGGACCGTGATCCTTCGATGCAATAGCTCGGGTCCTCTCTACACCATGTGTCCTCTTCCATCCGCCGAAGCTCACCTTGCCACCACTTCCTCCGCTCTATGGCATCGCCGTCTAGGACATCCCGGCCACCACACCATGTCGCATCTCCAAGGCTCTCAGCATATTTCATACAGTAAAGAAGCTTCGTCTCTTTGTCATGCATGTCAATTGGGCAAACATGTTAGATTACCTTTTTATTCTTCTCAAACATATACCTTTCGTCCTTTTGAGTTAATCCATTGTGATCTTTGGACATCACCTATACCCAGCACGTCTGGTTTTCGCTACTATCTTATTATAGTGGACGATTTTTCGCATTATTTTTGGAGCTTTCCCCTTCGACAAAAGTCCGATGCCTACACCACCTTTACAGCCTTTTATGCCTATGCCCTCACCCAATTTCATCTTCCCATTAAGGCTCTCCAATGCAACAATGGTCTTGAATTCAATAATAAAAAGCTTGACACCCTTTGTGCCCAATATGGGACTCTCCTCCGTTTCTCTTGCCCCTATACCTCTCAGCAAAACGGCACCGCCGAACGCACTATCCGGACCACGAATGACGTCGTTCGGACCCTACTTTTCCAAGCTTCCATGCCTTTCTCCCTATGGGCCGAGGCACTCTACACTGCCACCTAACTTATCAACATACGACCCACCGCCGCTCGCCAATTCTCTACACCATATCAACTTTTATTTGGCGTATCTCCCTCCTATGAAGATTTACGAGGTTTCCGTTGTTTGTGCTATCCAAATACCTCTGCCACCTCTCCACATAAATTTAGTGCCCGGTCTACTCGTTGCGTGTTCCTTGGCTATCCACCGCGTCAACGTGGCTATCGTTGTTTGGACCTAACCACCCGGCGCATCATCATATCACGCCACGTCGTCTTCGATGAATCAACATTCCCCTACACCACAACCACCTCTACCAATCCAGCTCCTACTTCTTCTACCACTTCGATAGAAACAGGTCCACTATACGTTCCAACACCATCCAACTCGCTAGTACAAACACCAGCACGTACCCCAGATTCTCCTAGATCATATGCGCATGCACCATCCCATGATGGGCCAGCCCAACATGGCTCACGTACACCACCATCGCCTACTATCACTAGTCCTATTTCTCCTGGTCCATCCTCACCGCACTCACCTCCTGTATTTCAGCAGTCGCCACTAGCTTCGGATGGGCGTTCTATTCCTGACCCAACTTCCTCTCAAAACATACCCGCACCACCTCCAATTATGCATCGTACACGTTCAGTCACTGGTCGTCTTCCTCCACCTATTGATCGCTTAAACCTATCCGCTATCGGCACTTCTCCTCTTCCTCATAACTACCTCACAGCCTACGCGATCCCTCCTGGCGTCAAGCCATGCAAGAGGAATTTGATGCCCTCACCCTCAACAAAACTTGGACACTTGTTCCTGCCCCTCCCGGTGCAAATATCGTGAGCGGAAAGTGGATCTTCCGTCACAAATACAACCCGATGGTTCTCTTTCTCGTCATAAGGCGCGTTGGGTTGTTCGCGGCTTCTCTCAACAACCGGGAGTGGACTTCGATGAAACCTTTAGTCCTGTAGTTAAGCCGGTTACAATTCGCATTGTCCTCTCTCTCGCGACAACTAATTCTTGGCCCATTCACCAACTAGATGTAAAAAATGCCTTTCTTCACGGCCATCTTGATGAGGTAGTGTACAGTCAGCATCCCTCAGGTTTCGTCGACCCTAACCATCCTACTCATGTGTGTCGCCTCCTCAAGTCGCTCTATGGTCTTAAACAAGCCCCTCGTGCATGGTTTCATCGCTTTGCTTCCTTCGCACGATCCATGGGATTCACTGAATCAAAATCCGATGCTTCCCTCTTCATATTTCGTCGTAATTCCGCCACAGCCTATCTTTTGATTTATGTCGACGATATTATTATCACAGCATCAACTACTTCTTTACTTCGTTCTATTATTCACATGCTCAGCAATGAGTTCGCTATGAAGGTTCTTGGACCACTCCACCATTTTCTTGGTATCTCGGTCACACGTACTGCTACTGGTCTTCATTTATCTCAACGTCAGTATATCTTGGATATTTTAGCCCGTGCTGGTATGCGTGATTGCCATCCTGTTCTAACTCCAGTCGACACCAAAGCCAAACTGTCCGCCTCTGACGGTGCTCGTGTAGCGGATCCTTCATTTTATCGGAGCATGGCCGGAGCCATTCAATATGCTACTTTAACCCGTCCAGACATTGCTTATGCCGTCCAACAGGTTTGTCTCCATATGCATGATCCTCGAGAGCCTCATCTCCTTCTCATCATCTTAAGGGCACACCTAATCACGGTCTCTCCATTCACTCTTCAACATCTCATTCTCTCACTGCCTATTCGGATGCTGATTGGGCCGGATGCCCGGATACTCGACGCTCGACATCGGGGTTTTGTATGTTCTTGGGTGATAATCTGATCTCCTGGTCAGCTCGTCGCCAAATGACGGTGTCTCGTTCCAGTGCAGAGGCAGAATACCGAGCAGTGGCATCTGCCGTAGCTGAGTCGTGCTGGGTCCAGCAGCTTCTTCAGGAGCTTCATTGTCCTATCGAGAGTGCTACTATCGTCTACTGCGACAATGTGAGTGTTGTATATTTGTCAGCTAACCCTGTGCAGCATCGGCGCACGAAGCATATTGAGCTCGACATTCACTTTGTTCGCGAGAAGGTAGCCCTTGGCGCAGTACGGGTTCTCCATGTTCCTTCGACGTCTCAGTTTGCCGATATTTTCACCAAAGGACTGCCTACAACTTTATTTCAGGAATTTTGGTCCAGTCTTCACGTCGCTACACTCCCCGGTTCAGCCTGCGGGGGCGTGTTGGAGAACCCATGCAGTCAGACAAGATGTTCTCGTGGTGCTGTTCCGTCAGTACGTACCATTGCCGGTTGCTAGTATCTAGTATTTCCTAATCTCTTGTATAGTTTGGATTGCACACGTTGTATCCAAACTTGTGATGCAAGTTTGCAAACCTTCATACTCAATATATATATATATACGTGAGAATAGATTGAGGAGGCGTGCGATCTGCAGCACCAAAAGTTTCACATCTTACACAAATCTCCCCCGTAAATCTTGTCGTCAGATTATTTCAGACATGTCGATTCTGCTCCCCAACTCCTGAAAACGGATGCGCCCAAGAGCTTTCGTCAGGATGTCAGCGAGCTGGCCCTCCGTGCGGACGTAGTCGATCTCAAGATCACCCTGCTCAACATAATCTCGAATGAGGTGATACCGGGTGTCGATATGCTTACTACAATCGTGGAACACGGGGTTCTTGCTAAGAGATATCGCCGACTTGTTGTCCACCAACAGCTTCGGCGCTCGTGGTTTCTCATTCAGTAGCTCACCGAGGAGTCTACTGAGCCAGATGCCCTGGCAGGCAGTGGTGGCGGCAGCGATATACTCTGACTCACATGATGACATAGCCACCACTCGTTGCTTCTGAGATTGCCAGCTGACCGGGCTTTGGCCGAGGAAGAAAATCAGTCTAGTCGTGCTCTTCCGATCATTGACGTCGCCGGCCAGATCGGCGTCGCTGTACCCCAGCAACTCAGGTGCTCCATGTCCCTTCCTGTAGGACACACCAAGGTTCAGCGTGCCTGCCACATACCGTCGCAGGTGTTTCACCGCAGCAAGGTGTACCGTCATGGTCGCCTTCATGAAACGGCTAACAGCCGATGGCGTAGGTGATGTCGGGCCTCGTGTGAACGAGGTACCTCAAGCTCCCCACGATGCTGCAGTAGAAGGTGGCGTTGATCGGCTCACCGCCGCCGGTCTTCCTCAGCTTCAGCCGTGCCTCCATTGGCACGGCGCAGGGGTTGCAGTCCTCCATCCCTGCTTTCTGCAACAGTTTCCGAGCATACGCGGCCTGCTGGAGCGTGATCAGGCCACTCTGTTGCTGCACCTCGATGACCAGATAGAAGCTGAGCCCACCGAGGTCACTCATCCTGAAAAGGTTAGTCATCTCAAGTTTGAACCTTGTCAGCTCCTCGATTGACGAACCGGTGATGATGAGGTCGTCGACGTAGACACCGACGAGGAGTAGCTTGTCACCGCCGCCGCGACGGTACACCGCGTGCTCCGCTTGGCTCCGCTCGAATCCAAGTGCGTGGAGGCTGGAGTCGAGCTTCGCGTTCCACGCCCTCGGCGCCTGGCGCAGCCCGCACATGGCCTTTTGCAGTCGGAGCACCTTGTGCTCCTCTCCGTCGACGGCGAAGCCAGGAGGTTGTTCGACGTACACCTCCTCGATCAGGTCACCGTTGCGGAAGGCCGTTTTCACGTCCATGTGGTGAATCAGCCACCCGTGGTGCGCGGCGAGAGAGATCATCACGCGCACCGTCTCCATCCTCGCGACAGGGGCGAAAACTTCCTTGTAGTCCACCCCCTGCCGCTGCACGTACCCCTTGGCCACCAGACGCGCCTTGCGCTTGATCACCTCGCTATTGGCATCTCTCTTGAGTTTGAAAACCCATTTGAGCCCAATGGCGCGGTGTCCCGGCGGTAGCTGCGTGAGCCGCCAGGTCTTGTTCGTCTCAATGCTCGCCATCTCTTCTATCATAGGGGCGCACCACTCCTTGTCCTTCTCCGCCTCTGCAAAGCTTGCTGGTTCGTCGGCGGAGAAGAGGCACACGTCGCTGTATGCCGGATCAACCTGGTCGGTCGCGTCGAAGAGGTTGTCAAGGGTGCGGTACCGGCGAGGCGCCTCCTCGCCCGGTGACGGCTGCGACGCGTTGGGTGGCATGGACGGAGTTGCTGGAGGGGAGGGTGAGCGTGCTGCCTCAGCCAAGGCAGGCCTGTTGTCCTCGTGCGTGTCCGGCGCGCTCTCCGTGTGCGTCGTGTTCCAGCTGATGCCATCACCTGCAGGAGGGACGGCGAATTGCTCGACGGCGAACGTCTCTAGCCCGCGGTCACGCTCCCCCCTGCTCGTCCAGTCCCAAACCGCGTCCTCGTCGAAGATGACGTCGCGGGACACATGGACACGGTCCGCGGCGGGGTCGTAGACGCGGTACGCGGCGCTGCCCGGCTCGTAGCCGAACAGGACCATCGGCGTGCTTCTGTCCTCAAGCTTCTTCAGGTTTGGCCGTGCGGTCTTGACGTGGACCACGCAGCCAAAAATGCGCAGATGATGCACACTGGGACGGCGACCGCACCAAGGCTCGTAAGGCGTCTTGCCGGTCACGCTCTTCGTTGTCCCGCGGTTGAGGAGATAAAATGCCGTAGTGACAGCCTCTCCCTAGAACCTCGGTGGCACGCCCTTTGCCTTCAGCAGACAGTGTGCCCTGCCGACAGCAGTTTGGTTGCGGCGTTCGACCACTCCGTTTTTCTATGGCGTGTACGGTGCCATCAACTGCCGCTGCACGCCATGGTCGGAGAAGAACTCCCCGAGCTCCTTGGAAGTGAATTCACCCCCGTGGTCCGTGCGTAGCAGCTTCAGCTTGTGCCCGCTCTCTAACTCAGCCGCTGCTTGGAACTTCTTGATTGCCGCAGATGCCTGATCCTTTGTGGCAAGCAAAGATATCCACATGTACCGACTATGGTCATCCACCAGCAGAAGGAAATAACATTTACCTCCCGGCGTCGCTGGATCGATGGGGCCGCACAAATCTGCGTGTACCAGGCCCAGCTGCTTGTCGGCGCGGTTGAAAGCTTGACGTGGAAACGGCGCGCCAGGCCCAGCTGCTTGTCGGCGCGGTTGAAAGCTTGACGTGGAAACAGCGCGCGCTTGTGCTTGCCGGCGAGGCACGCGTCGCAGAGGCGCTCGATTTCGTTGAGCAGAGGAAGCTCGTGCACCATGTCGTTGCGCGCCAGCCATCAGAGCGCGTCGAAGTGCATGTGCCCGTAGCGTGCGTGCCAGCGCCAGGCATCCTCGCCACCGTGCACGGCGAGGCACACTGGTCGTGACAGCGTCAGGTGGAGCACGTAGAGTCGCCCACGGCTCCGTGGCACGCGGGCGATCAGGCGACCGTCTGCGTCGCGCAGCTGGAGCCACCCGTGCCGGATGCATTTGTCGAACCTGATCTCGTCGAGTTGTCCGAGCGACACGATGCTGCTGCAGAGGCAGGGGTATGAAGTACACCTCTGACAGCGTGAGGTGTTCCCCGCTCCGGCACGTGAACAGGATCGTGCCACGCCCCTCGATCTCCACGGACGTGTTGTCGCCGAGCTTGACGAAGCCGCGGACGCTCGTGTCCAGCTCTGAGAAGAATCCGCGCCGCCCACACATGTGGTTGCTGGTGCCGGAGTCCAGGAACCAAGCCGTGTCGCAGTGACCGGCCTGCTTCGTCGCCGTAGCCTTGGATCGCTCCTCACGCTCGGACATACCACGTTGAGCGAGTCCAGGCTTGCGATCAGCAACGCCTGCTCCTCTTCCTGTCCTTGCACAAGGTTTGCTCGCCCCTTGCGCTCCTTCTGCTTGGAGAAGTGACCCATATGGTTACAATTGTAACACTTTACCCGGGACAGGTCCCGTTCACCGTTGCCGGCATTGCCGTTGCCGCTGCCGTTGCGGCCATTGCCGGTCTTGTTCTTGGGCTTGCCGTTCTTGCGGTCGTTGTCGTTGTCGCCGGAGCCCTGCCCTTGCTCGCGCTGCTTCCTGCGGGCCTCCCACTCCTCCTCCGTGAGGAGCAGGCTGCCGCTCGCGCGCTGTGTCGTCGTCGATCCCCCGCCACGTCCCTCCGAGGAACACAGACGCCCGATCAGTTCTTCAACCGATAGGGTGTTCAGATCGAGGAGGGTTTCGATGGAGCACGCCATCTGTGCGTAGCGCTCTGGGACGACGCGCAAGATCTTCTGCACGATCTTCACTTCCTCCACCGTGTCGCCGAGGGAGCGCAGCCTGTTGACGAGGTGCATGATGTGCATGGTGAAGGCGTCGAGGGTCTCGCCGTCGTGGAACTCGATCCACTCGAATTCCTTGCGCAGCCGTTGCGCCGTGGCCTCCTTGACGAGATTAGCTCCGACGCGCATGGTGCGCACCGCGTCCCACGTGGCTTTGGCCATGCCGTTCACTGCGAGCGCGCCCACCATCTCGGGGGGAACTGAGCGCAGGAGTGCCGCAAGCGCGGCCTTGTCGTTGGCCACGCTGCTGGCGTTGCCTTCCACCGCGTCCCACATCAGGCTGGCCTCCATGTTGATCTGCATCACTAGAGCCCATTCGACGTAGTTCATGGCGGTGAGCATTGGCCATACCGTGTTGCCGCCGATGATGATCCGCTCCTACACCGTGCGCTTGTGGACGACGATCTCGTTGCCGCCACGACGAACGTGACTCCTACCGCGGCTCTGGCGCCGTGTCCGCGATGGAGTCACAGAGCGATGATCAGCAGGTCAGCATGGTCCCTGACGAACAAGGTTTTGGTTACCGGTGGAAAAAAATTCCCGAGGGTGGTCGGGATTTCCGGTTACCGCGGTTACCGGAAAATCCCGACCGGTTACCGAACAAATTTGAAATTCAAAAATTCAACTTTTTTGGTTCCTAGTTTAACCATTTACCAAAAGTTTTCGTTAAAATTTAAAATTTCGGGATTTTACGTCCGGTATGACCATTTCCCGAGGGTGCTCGAGATGTCCGGTTACCGACCGGTAACCGGATTTCCCGACCGGTAACCAAAACCATGCTCACGAACGCTCTGATACCACATGTCAGATCTGGACCTGAAACTCGCTAGTGTTGCAAGCAAAATTCAGAGAGCAAAGAACAATGGAGTCTGAAGATTTTTTGGTGCCGTGTAAACCTTACGGCTTTTCTCGTTTCTTTCTCTCATTTTATTCAACAACAAAGGGAAAACGTGGCCGGTAAGGGATCCTACCTCT
This sequence comes from Poa pratensis, assembly GCA_947311845.1. Lineage (NCBI taxonomy): Eukaryota > Viridiplantae > Streptophyta > Magnoliopsida > Poales > Poaceae > Poa > Poa pratensis. Next base: position 7,204,737 of record CAMZMU010000055.1, on the reverse strand, counting down.
ACGCCACGATCCGGTAGACTCGCGCCATCCCACGAGGCCTGATCGTGTAAAACCACGATGCTACTGAAAAACGGAAAACGACCGAGTCCTGATGCAACAGGCTCGTGCACGGCTCGTACAGAAACACGGCTCGTGCCTAGCTACTAAACTGAATTAAAGCAAACTAGCTAAACTACGTGACAGACAAGATTAGGATAACATCTCCTTCCTGGCGGATGCTTGGCCGTCGTTGCTTCTCTGGCGCTTGCTTTGCCGCTGTTGTCGTGTCGTCCCTTTCTGGCAGATGCTTTGCTGTCGAGACTGCGTTGGTTTCTTCTATAGCGGATGCTTTGCCGCCAAGGTCACAGTGGTCTCCGTTCTGGCGGATGCTTTGCTGCCGATGTTGTTGGTATTCCTTGGGTCGATACTTTGTCACCGTGGTTAGGTCTTCAGTGTAGGCAACCTATATGCATTAAGGTCTTTTTTCTCGCAGGTTTAGTCCGTCGGGGTTCTAGGGCAGGGGTCCCTCCCATCACTTTTTCATGCTGCTCTATTCTGTTTCAGGTCGTTTACTTCTTAGTGGTTTGTAGCCTGCTGTCTCATAGTTGTGTCGTGTAATTTTTTTCCTCTTAATGAAACACGTGCTACGGCATATTCTCGAAAAAACATCTAGTAACATATTTTAAAATATTAAACAAAGAGTTCCCTCTATGCTCTATTCCATCTGTCTACCATCACCACTTCATATATGTTGCTACAGCCAGGTATTTTTCTTCGAGAAAACAAGCTACAAAACACGTACGTACGCTGAGTATACAACACATAAAAAGGGTATAATATATGTTTGTGTTCATGTTACACGACTCGGAGAACCATGCATATATCTAATAATATAGATATATGTGCTCGGTGTATATTGATAAGCAAACTCACGATTATTGTTTAGTTATCAAATGTAAGCTCATTTCCAGCACCAATTTTTTTAGTATTTTTCTTCTAAAAAGAGGATGTGATGAATGTTCTCAAGGAAAAAATACCGGCTAAATATTCTTCTTAAGCCTCTCAACCTCAGCATCTGACAGAATTTATGACTATGCTCATCTGCTATCAAAACCTCCGATGACCAAAGCTTGCCATTAATTTTACACTTCACCAAATGCTTGATGGCTCGGAAGTTTCCGCTTGAGGCATCCTTATTATCTCATGATTTCTACATCCTTCGCCTGAGGCAATGTACTAATTACATGTTGAGCATCTCAGCCCCTGCTTTCCAGCAAGCTATATTCCTGTGAAAGCGTCCAACTGAAGCTTATCATTTTCACCCTCCATCAAATCCTTGTTGGCTTGAGTTACCTCCACCTTCATCTTAAGGTCCTCCAATTCCGTCAAGATTTCTTCCTTCTCAGCATCAAATGCCTTTGCAGCGGCATCTTTCTCCTCCGCCAATGCACCTAATTCCATCATGAACCTCTCAACCTCCAACCGAAGGTTATCATTTTCAGCCTTCACCTTACCATAATCATCCTCCAACTCTAGGTTCTTTGCCCGAGCTGCCTTGAGCCTCGACTCCAAAGATTCTACCCTCGCATCCAGCTCTGCCTTCTGTGCCCCCATGACCTTCAGCTCCTGCACCTTATCCTTAATTTGCTTCTTCGCTTCTTCCTGGTACGCATCTGCTGCTTTCATGAGCGCCAAAACCGCCTTCCTCGCGTCCTCCAGCTCCTCCGCCTTCTCCTTGATTTGCTTCCTTGCCGCTTCTTGGTAAGTATCGGCGGTGTTCATTAGCATCAGACCTGCCTTCCTCGTGTTCTCCAATTCATCTGCCTTTGCCCTAATTTGCTTCTTGGCTTCCTCTTGGTACCTATCGGCAGCATTCATGAAAAGCAGGCCCGCCTTCCCGGTGTCCTCCCTTTGCTTGGCCAGCTCACCGGACAGTCCGGTGTTTTGGCGCTCCAGCTCTCGCACCTTGTGCCCCAGTGTGAAGACCTGGGTCGAGGACACCTGAGCAGTCCTCGTCTTCACCGCCAGTTGCCTCTCCAGTTCACGCTTCTCGTTGGACAATCGGGAATTTTCTTGCTCTAGCCTCCATGCCCTATGATATTCTGTTTTAGAAAAGGGGGTAATTACTAATTAGTGGAGAGAGATGCATGGGATCACGCTGCAGGCTGCACTGCACACATGGAGATGGGATTGATTTGATGGAAGAATATATATACTTTGGCGTAGCGCACCTGACCGATACAAACGATAATAATACGACATGTTGCAGAGACTTGCACTTGCTTGCGGCCGCTGTTGTCACGCACTCGTCGAAGGTAAAAGATGCAGCCCGTCGTCCTGCATGCCCATGTGGATGGAAGCTGCCTCGGGTGAATATCTATATGTAGATAAGGGATCGGAAGAATGAAAAGAGAGAAGGAAAGGATGGAGTGTCAATGAGGAAGGCGAAGGAGAGAAGGCATACATGGAGTGCTGCTGGTGAATTAAGAAGAGGCAGGATGCATGGAGTGTTGGTGAGGGAAGAAGTAGAGGAGGGAAGGTATCACTAGTGGAGACAGGGCCTATTGTCCCGGCCCGTGAGGGGATTTAGTCCCGGTTGGCCAACCGGGACAGGTCAAGCGGGACTAAAGGCCAAACCTTTAGTCCCGGCTCTGTTACCAGCCGGGACCAATGGCCCTCCACGTGGCCGCCGCGGAGCGCGCTGGGGGCGCCCCCTTTAGTCCTGGCTCGTATAACGAGCCGCGACTAATGATGAATTCATTTTGTTTTCTTTTATTTATTTCTTTCTTCCATTTCAAATAGTTTTCGTATATTTCTACGCTATCACATACCGTACACGTTCGTGCATATATAAGATAACTTGTCTTACGATCGAGCATATAAATATATACAATTTTGATAGTTACATGGAGATCACAATTACCGGGACTAGATCCCGTCTATTCGATTACACGGCCAGGGATCATCAGTAGCGCATATTCACACTAAATTCTCCGGCGTCGTCTACAATCTCTTTCAACAAAAATCCCGCCAGTTCATCTGCAATTCCTAGTACGTGTTGCTCTGGTAGGAGCAGATCCCGCATTCTATTGAACTATATAAGAAAAGGAGATCAATATGAACATCAATCATGATAACAAAAAGTGACGGTAATAAAATAATGTTGTGAATGTATTGCTAACGTCGAGTCTATAATCATTGTGCTCAGTGGTTAACGTGCCAATGAACTCACAAACGTAGTATCCACATAGATTTGTCCCCGGTGGCTGTCTGGCGCATTTTACGAGAATAGAATTCAATCAAAATAATAATCTAACATCATAATTGTATTGAAACTAGAAGTAAAGAGATGCGCGGACATATCTCGTACTACTTACCGAGACCGGAGTAAACGTCAGCTTCTCACTAAAGGAACCCGTCACCACACTCTTGAACAGGTTCCAAACCCTGCCCGGCAAAGAAAATGAATTAATGAGTGAGTTATTCATTACCTGATATCTCATGAAATCAACGAAAGAGACCGATATAGCACGAAAATTACCTCTGAAGCATGTCCTGCATGTTGCGAAACTCTTCCAGGTGTCTCTTTAATGGGTCCATGACTTCAACTATTTCCTTATCAACTTGAATGTCTAGCAGAATCCAGTGGAACCTGCACAAGTTTATATATACGTCAGTAACTCATCAATTACACTTAACATCGAGTAAGCAAAAGTGAATGTGTATAACAGAGTAAGACCCTCACTGGAAGTTGTAAGGAAACAATATATGGTCACATAAATCTTGCTCCGTTAGAAACCATATAAGGTTTTCCGCCGTCTCATCGGGTTTCGTCGTTAGCGAATGTATATGTACTTTATCTGGGTCAATGAACCCAACACTATAGATCCTTCTTTTACATTCCCGGATCTTCATTATGCATAATAGAGTACAAAAGGATATAGTGAGGATAATTACATGCAATGAACTGAACAACTGAAAAACTGAACAACTTATATGTAGACAATGAATTCAACAACTTACAGACAATAGCAACTCATGAGAGATTTGTCGAGGGCGTCGAAATTGTATATCTGGAAGAGTTCTGAAAAGTCAACATGGACCTCTTCGGGTCGGAAGAAGTACTCATGTGGGACTTTCGCCACGATCATTGTTCTGCCCCCCCCCCCTACCACTCTCAAGTACCATTCATGCAAATTTCGCATTTGTGTTGGCAGTTGTTCCAACTTCTCTTTGCTAACCAAAGGCTTCCCTGGGACATATGTGGGGACTACATCATCCTTGGGTAACTTGTCGTCTTGGGAACCTAGCAATTCAGCAACACTCACACCCATAGCGGCCGCCAAATTTGCAGCTCCTTCCATATCCTGCTGCAGCACCTGGGGAACGTCTTCGGATAACACATTGAGGGGTGGGATCGATTGTTTGGCCTGTTCTCGAGCTGGGGAACGTCCCTTTTTTTCCCGCTTGCACTTTTACTTGATTCGCTCCCGCTTGCACTTTTACTTGATTTGCTCTTCTCCACTTCCTTCCGAAGTGTGCGTAGATAGTCATCTGGCTTATGGTGCAACTCATATTGCGATTTTGTGTTCAGAAAATCATGTGCCCACGCTTTTTGCTTCTCGGTGTATACTGATACGTCTCAAACGTATCTATAATTTTTGATGTTCCATGCTGTTATTATATCAATTGCTACATGTTTTGGTTACACTTTATATCATTTTTATGCATTTTCTGGGACTAACCTATTAACAAGATGCCACAGTGCCAGTTCCCTGTTTTCTGCTGTTTTTGGTTTCAGAAAATCTATTAAGGAAATATTCTCGGAATTGGACGAAACAAAAGACATCGTCAATAATATCACGAGGAGATCACGGAGTCCAAAGGGGAGTCGGAGCAGACCCACCAGGGGGCCACGCCACACTAGGGCGCGGCCCAGGGTGGGCCCGCGCCCCCTATGGCGTGGTGGCCCCCCTCGGCCACCGACGCCGCCTCTTCGCCTATATATTCTCCGCGACGCGAAAACCCTATTACGGTCGATCATATTCCACGAAAAGTTCCGTCGCGGCCGTCATCGTCAATCTCAGATCGGAGGAGTTCTGAAGCTCTTCCCGGCACCCTGCCGGAGGGGAGATCATCACCGGAGGGCTCTACATCACCATGCCTGCCTCCGGAGTGATGCGTGAGTAGTCCACCCCTGGACTACGGGTCCATAGCAGTAGCTAGATGGTTGTCTCTCTACCTTGTGCCTCCATGTTTAGATCTTGTGAGCTGCCTAACATGATCAAGATCATCTTATTGTAATGCTAGATGTTGTGTTTGCTGGGATCCGATGAATATTGATACCATGTTTATTCAAGTTGTTTATCTATGTGCTCTTGATCTTGCATGCTCTCCGTTGCTAGTAGATGCTTTGGCCAAGTAGATGCTTGTGACTCCAAGAGGGGGTATTTATGCTCGATAGTGGGTTCAGTCTCTAGATATCTGGATCAGTGACAGAAAGGTCTAAGATGGTAGATGTGCTGTTGCTACTAGGGATAAAACATTGGTGCAGTGTCCAAGGGCACTTGTATTGATTACATTACACACTTTACTTCATGCAATAATCTGTTGTTAGCAACTTAATACTGAATGGATGCGGATGCTGCCTTGAAGGTGGATTATTTAGGCATAGATGTGTTGGAATAACGGTCTATGTACTTTGTTGTAATGCCCAACTAGATTTCATAGTAGACATCTTGGCATGTATTGCATTGTTATGCCCTCTCTATTTGTCAATTGCCCAGCTGTAATTTGTTTACCCAACATGCTAGTTATCTGTTCTGAGAGAGACACCACTAGTGAACTGTGGACCCTGGTCCAATTTCCTCATACTGTTTACACAACCTGCTGCAATCATCTGTTTCCTGTTACTTGCTGTTTTTCCTGCTGTTTTCCACACCATACGTTTAACTCTTTGTTTCTGCAAGACCGGAGAGATTGACAACCTCTCTGTTTCGTGTTGGGCAAAGTTCTGGTTTGTGTCTGTGCAGATTCCACGTTGGTGCAAGCTCCCTAGCGCCAGGGGGAGTCAACATCAACAACCTTCCGATAGATCGTCAAGTCCTACTGGATTGATAACCTTGGGTAGATTTTCAAGGGAAAACTTCTGCTGTCTACATCATAACCTTCCTCTTGGGGTTCACCAACACGTAGCCATCAAGCTGTTTTCTGGCGCCGTTGCCGGGGACTTGGAGGCTATTGGAAAGGGGAGTCTCTCAGTTCCAATCTCTTTACTTTGTTTTTTGTCTTGTTTTATTTTTGTTTTGCTTGCTGTTAAAAATCAAAAACCCAAAAAAAAAAATTCCTGCATCTAGTTTGCTCATCATGTCTGGTTCTTCTTATTTTGTTTCATCTCCTGAGGTTGAGGTTCGAACTTTTAAGCAACAAGGGGGAGAAAGTTTAAAAGATGCTTGGTACAGAATTAGTAATGCTCATCATAGGTGTGCTAAAAAACATTCCACTACAATCCTTCTTAGGAACTTTTATGTTGGCATTACCAATTGGTATAGATATGTTTTGGACACTTTGACAGGGGGTAACTTCCTAGGAACACCTGCTCTAGAGGCTAGCTACATCCTTGAAAGTCTAGTAGGAATACCACCTGTTAATGAAATTAAAATTGAAGTCTCTCTTGAGGATGTTATGAAAAAGCTTGAGGTTGTAGAGAATCTTCCAAGTATTGATGTTAAGCTTGAAAAACTACTTGAGAACACTGAAAAATTTGATAAATCCTTGGAAGATCTTAATAAAAGAATTGTTGCTCTAGAAACTTGCTTTAAAAATCATGATCAAAACTCTAGGATTGAGGAGATAGAGGAAGTCATTGACACCATGAGTAATACTTTTTCCTCTTTCAAAACTAAGAAGCAAGGGTATATTCTAGATAAAGGAAAGAAATTCATGTATGTACCTAAGGGGCCTAAACCAAAACTTTCAACTTCTGATGTGCTGGATAATGGATTTTATGAATTTACTAATAAAGCTTGCAGTGGGCCTCTCAAGTTTTCTTCTCAAGAACTAGCTAAAATGAAAACCCCTCTTGTTGTGAATTATGATTTATCTGAAGCTTTTGGGAACCTTGATGTTTCTGGTCTTGACAATACTTGATGCATCTCTTCATGCCTAGCTCAAAGGCATTAAAGAAAAGCACTTCTGGGAGATAACCCATGTTTTTATTTGCTGTTTTATTTTTGTTTTCTTGAGTCAAGGATGCTTGTTTACCTCTGTAGCAACTCCTTTGTATCTTTTATTTGCTGTTTTGTTGTGCCAAGGAGAGTTACTAATGCAAAGTTGGTTTTTATTTTCGGGACTGCATTGGGACAGATTGCTGTTCGTCACCGTTTAATTCAGTAGAAAATCAGAAAAAATCGAAAAATGCTGAAATTTTTGTGCATGTTCCTGATGATGTTACGCAACTTTCATTATTTCAAAAGTTTTTCATCTGAGCATCGTAAGTGCCTCGAAAAAATTCGTCATTACAGACTGTTCTGGTTTGACAGATTCTGTCTTTTATTTTGCATTCTCTCTTTTACAAGTTTTTAAGTGGTTTCTTTTCGTGTAAAAGTGCCCACTTGAGCCTAGTAACAGTGGCTAATGTTTAAAATAGTTGGCTTGTGAGTTTTGTCTTTGCTAGAACTTTGAAGTATTATCTTTTAGTGCACTAACCTGCTAATGAGAAAAGCTGTTAAGTTTTGGTGTGAAGGAAGTTTTCAAGTGTTGATAGAGGAGAATGATATTACATGATCAAGAAGAGTGAAGAGCTTAAGCTTGGGGAGGCTTACCTCCCCAGCATATTTCAAGAAGACTCAAGCATCTAAGCTTGGGGATGCCCAAGGCATCCCCTTCTTCATCTACAAATTATCAGGTCATCTCTAATGGTGCTATATTTTTATTGCTTCATACTAGTGTACTCTTCCTTGGAGCGTCAGTGTGTTTTTGTTTTCAGTTTGTTTTGTTTTGTTTGCTGTGCTATACTTGTTGGATCCTAGCATTCATGTTTGGGAGAGAGACACGCTCCACTTTTTCATTAGAATACTCTTGTGCTTCACTTATACTTGTTGAGTATTCCTGTCTAGTTGCTGTTATTGCTGTTAGCTCTCAGTTTTTCATGTATCTCTTGTTAGAGCTTTCAGTTTCTTTTGAAGAAAGTACTCTCTTGCTTCACTTATATCTGTTTGGAGAGTTGTCAAATAAGTTGATTGGTGTTTGGTTGGACCAGAAAAATGCTATGCATGTGGTAGTGGTATAAAATGCTTACATGAATCTTTTTAGATCGTTGTCTTGAGTAATTTGATGCTTGCCAATTGTTTTGAGCTGTCAAGTAATTAATGTTTAAGCTTGTGCATCATGTAAGTAATGGCTATTAATGAAGAACTACTATAAGGATTTTCTGCTATAATAATCTGTTGCATAATTGGAAGTCCATAGTAGTCTAGATAATTTTTGGATGAAGGCTATGTGTTAACAAGGAAGACAGTGGGAGTCTATGGTTCGTCAAACCTTGTGTTTTATGTACACTCTTGCTATTCCAGTTGATAATGATGTTTGCTTATAATAACCTTGCTAGCCTAAACTCTGTACTAAGAGGGAATGCTTCTTGTACATCCAAAACCTTGAGCCAAATCCATGCCACCTGTGTCCACCATACCTACCTATTATGTGGTGTTTTCACCATTCCAAGTAAATTTCTTCATGTGCTATCTACTAACTACTCAAAACTGTTACATTTCCTTTTTGTGTCACTACTTGAAAAGCTCATAAGGACGTAGATAGGTGGTCTTTATTTCCTGGTTGATCAAATTTTACACACCTGGACTAGTGGCATATACATCCGCTTATCCAATAATTTTGCAAAAAGAGCTGGCAACGGGGTGCCCAGTCCCAATTAATTACAACTTTAACCAAACAATTCTCTTCACATCTTTTTGCCCCTGATTCGTCAGTCAAGCAATGTTCACAAGTGTGTAAACAAAAGAGAAGAGGGATGATCTGCCCGCTGGTAGAAATAACGTCCTTCATGGGAGCCGCTCTTGTAAAGTTTGATCAACTAGTGAAGTAGAGTATTGCCTATTTGCTGATTTGTTGACACCTGTATACACCATTACCTTACAAAACAATATTTTATGCTCTCTATATGCCTTCGGGAACTACAGCTCTAGCACATGATGTTAATCCCTGCTTCCCTCTGCGAAGGGCCATTCTTTTACTTTTATGTTGAGTCAGTTTTCCCACTTCTTTCTGTCTACTTAAGCAAACATCATTGTCAACTCCAGTATAACAGTTTTTACATAACTTTGTGTTTGGTTGATCATATTCTTTGCATTGACATTATCTATATGATATACATGTTGAAAGTTGAAGCAAAAGCTGAAGCTATTATCTTCCTTTGTGTTGATACAAACACTTTCATGTTGAGAATTATTGCTGCTGTGAACTAACTATTATGTTAGACTATTATATCTCTAAATGTTTTATAGTGTTATTCATGAAAGTTTGCACTTGTGTGATCACTTATGTTTACTCTTTATTTACTTGCTTGCAAACTATAGACCATTGGCTTGGATCACTTCATTCAGATCATGTGCATTACATTGTTATTTGATCAAAGATTGTGTTGGTAGCATGTCACTTCAAAAATTATCTGTTTTTATCGTTTACCTACTCGAGGACGAGCAGGAACTAAGCTTGGGGATGCTTGATACGTCTCAAACGTATCTATAATTTTTGATGTTCCATGCTGTTATTATATCAATTGCTACATGTTTTGGTTACACTTTATATCATTTTTATGCATTTTCTGGGACTAACCTATTAACAAGATGCCACAGTGCCAGTTCCCTGTTTTCTGCTGTTTTTGGTTTCAGAAAATCTATTAAGGAAATATTCTCGGAATTGGACGAAACAAAAGACATCGTCAATAATATCACGAGGAGATCACGGAGTCCAAAGGGGAGTCGGAGCAGACCCACCAGGGGGCCACGCCACACTAGGGCGCGGCCCAGGGTGGGCCCGCGCCCCCTATGGCGTGGTGGCCCCCCTCGGCCACCGACGCCGCCTCTTCGCCTATATATTCTCCGCGACGCGAAAACCCTATTACGGTCGATCATATTCCACGAAAAGTTCCGTCGCGGCCGTCATCGTCAATCTCAGATCGGAGGAGTTCTGAAGCTCTTCCCGGCACCCTGCCGGAGGGGAGATCATCACCGGAGGGCTCTACATCACCATGCCTGCCTCCGGAGTGATGCGTGAGTAGTCCACCCCTGGACTACGGGTCCATAGCAGTAGCTAGATGGTTGTCTCTCTACCTTGTGCCTCCATGTTTAGATCTTGTGAGCTGCCTAACATGATCAAGATCATCTTATTGTAATGCTAGATGTTGTGTTTGCTGGGATCCGATGAATATTGATACCATGTTTATTCAAGTTGTTTATCTATGTGCTCTTGATCTTGCATGCTCTCCGTTGCTAGTAGATGCTTTGGCCAAGTAGATGCTTGTGACTCCAAGAGGGGGTATTTATGCTCGATAGTGGGTTCAGTCTCTAGATATCTGGATCAGTGACAGAAAGGTCTAAGATGGTAGATGTGCTGTTGCTACTAGGGATAAAACATTGGTGCAGTGTCCAAGGGCACTTGTATTGATTACATTACACACTTTACTTCATGCAATAATCTGTTGTTAGCAACTTAATACTGAATGGATGCGGATGCTGCCTTGAAGGTGGATTATTTAGGCATAGATGCGTTGGAATAACGGTCTATGTACTTTGTTGTAATGCCCAACTAGATTTCATAGTAGACATCTTGGCATGTATTGCATTGTTATGCCCTCTCTATTTGTCAATTGCCCAGCTGTAATTTGTTTACCCAACATGCTAGTTATCTGTTCTGAGAGAGACACCACTAGTGAACTGTGGACCCTGGTCCAATTTCCTCATACTGTTTACACAACCTGCTGCAATCATCTGTTTCCTGTTACTTGCTGTTTTTCCTGCTGTTTTCCACACCATACGTTTAACTCTTTGTTTCTGCAAGACCGGAGAGATTGACAACCTCTCTGTTTCGTGTTGGGCAAAGTTCTGGTTTGTGTCTGTGCAGATTCCACGTTGGTGCAAGCTCCCTAGCGCCAGGGGGAGTCAACATCAACAACCTTCCGATAGATCGTCAAGTCCTACTGGATTGATAACCTTGGGTAGATTATTCAAGGGAAAACTTCTGCTGTCTACATCATAACCTTCCTCTTGGGGTTCACCAACACGTAGCCATCATATACCGGGGCGGGCTTGGGTTTCTTCTTTGCAAAATGCGCATCTTTTTTGGCCTTTGCGATCGCTGCTATTTGCTCGTCAGTACGATCGTAAGTTCTGATGGGAAGATTCTTATGAGGTACTCTTGGGAGGGGCGACATTTGTCGTTTTGGGCTGCTGCGTCGGTTAGTACTCATCGATGGAGCACGCTTCCGCTTTTTGTCCTTAGCGGGCAAAGGCGGCGGTGAAGACGGCCAACCCAAGTCCGGCGGCGGAGCTCGAGACAGCCGACCCAAGTCCGGCCGACCCAAGTCATGGGGTGGGATTCTTGGAGGTGATGGAGGTGTAGGTGACCTGCGACGACTCGGAGGCGGTGTTGTCCTTGGCGCCGAGCCTGGAAACTTGATGTAGTTCTTGTCCCATAGAATGATATCACCCACAACTTCTCCGAGTGCCCTCTCATCTTCAGGTCCAGGGATGTCAAGCTCCATATCATGAAACCCTGATACGATTTCATCCACCCCGACTTTAGCATAGCCAGCTGGAATCTCACGGCCTTGCCAGCGTGCGTCAGGTGGATAAGGTAAAGCATATCCGACCGCCACCTTCATGGATATGTTCTTCAATTTCTGATGGAGCTCACAAGATATTGAATCCTTGATACCATCCACGGGGTAGCCGGGACCGCCATCTATCATCCGCCGTGCATCGTCAGCCGGGACCTCCGAGTCACCCACGCTGCTTTTCCGCTGAGATGGGCCGGCGGTAATATCGAGTACAGGATCTTGCAGGCGCACTACTCCTCTAAATTCGTCAATATGCTGCTGGTGGTGGTTAATTCTGGCAAGCAACTGGTTGAACCTGTCTCCCTCCTCCTCCTGCTGTCGCTGCTTTGCTCTCGCTCGGCTTCTGTAAGTTTCTATGTCTTTGGCAAACCCAAGTCACCGCGGATACTTAGGGCCAAGGCCTTGTGTTCGTCCTCCTTTTTCATCATTCCCGATGACCAGTGTCAGCAAGTCTTTCTCTCTATTGGGACGGAACTTTAACTTCCCCTCTTTAATTTCTTTCAGCACTTTAAGCCAATTTTCCCTGGGTATCCTAATCTCGTCACTGCAAACAAGGTCCCCTGTTGTTTCGTCGTATGAACCCCCATGCGCAAGGAACCAATTTCTTGCCCTCAATTCCCATTCTTCGCGCATCCATTCTGGTTCGATCCTTTTAGCAAGCAGCTCTTGCTCTTTTTTATCCCACTTTGGCATGGCAGTCTCGTAGCCCTCTGGCCCCAATTTATGGTGATATTTCTTCTTCTCAGCATTTTTCTTGTTCTTTACTGACATCTCCTTGGCATCTTGTGACTCCTTGTACTCCTTAAATGCGTTCCAGTGATTCGCCTGCTTCGCTAGATAGCCTTCGAATACTGGAGCAGTCTTTTTCTTCAGATATTCTTGCCATAATCTTTTCTTCCACACCTGGAATAGTTCGGCCATCTTCTTAAGAGCCCACTGCTTGACTTTCTTCCTCAATTTTGCAGTGTCGGTAGGATCCTGAATTTCTGGTAGGATGAAATGTGCCATGAGGTCATTCCAAAGACCCTCTTTGTACCTTTCGGCGACATACTCAGTATCGTTCGCCCCTTTGCGCTTATGCCAGTCTTGAACGGTGATCGGGACGTGATCCCTAACCATAACTCCACATAGTTTTTTAAATACATCGGCAACCTTCTTGGGTTCCTTCGGTTCACCCATAGGGGATATGACCTCAAATGTATAATGCGTAGATGGGGCCAACTTTTTGGTCGGGCCTCGTTTGAAAGATTTGCTCGATGTGGAGGCCTAAGAGAAGAAACATTCGTCAATTTATATATATATATACAACTCAAGTAATGCATCTACTGATCGCCAAACTTCATATATACCTCGCCGAACTTCGTTAAGGGTCCACTGGCTTCTCCATCATCGGAGTTATCGCCTTCTCCATCATCGGAGCCGTCGGCTTCATCCTCACTTCGGTCGACCTCCATTCCATCCCCGGAGGGGTTCAGATACGACGACGGAGATTCGGCTGGATCAGCACCTGGGGCGTCGTGGATTATATTCTCGAGAATTTCTTCCTGTGTTAGGTCTCTGCGGATTGGACTAGGTGGATCCATAGTTTCTGCAAAATGCGCACAATATTATTTCAAAATGCATCAAATAAAATGAGTATCAATTGTTATAAATAATTACTAAAGCAATGAATACAAGTCACTTATCTAAAGTGTATCAATTGTTATCATCAATACTTTGTAATTAAAAAATTACTACAAATCTATTAAGTCACAATATATCCACTACAAATCAATTACTACAAATTAATTACTAAAAATTACTTAGTCCTAGAATTTATTTAAATGAATTATCATACTTTAAAACATAAAATGGTTTTCATAACTTATTCCATTTTGAAAATGAGTTCAAGATATTTTATATTACAAAATATTACTCTTAATATTCCTAGAATTTAATTGAGATAAAAATATACATTATAAAGCCCTATTTTGGAGGACAATGTTGTTAAATATATCTTAATGTTGCTAGAATTATAAAGCCCTACTTTGGGTGTTCAAAATCTAACCAAAAAAATATATACATTACTCTTAATGTTGCTAGAATTATAAAGCCCTACTTTGGGTGTTCAAAATCTAACCCAAAAAAAATCTCCATCATAAAAATTTAAAAATTCGAACTTTGAGCCATTTTGGACACTAGCGATACGTGAAATGCATGTATATGTGCTGAGAATTAACCCTAAAAATTACTTAGTCCTAGAAATATTTGGCAGAAATATGTCAAAAAATTGACGAATGCTGGGGACCAAAAAAAAAGTCCCGAGGACCAGCATCAGCCCAGCCCACCGCTCGCCCCTCCTCCCTCTCTCACCGACAGGTGGGGACCACCTGTCGGGGTCATCTCCCCCATCGAGCGGCGCCTCCGAGAGCGGACCGGTGCGCCTCTGCTGGCGGCGGCGTCGCGGTGTACTTGGTCTCCCCTCCCACGACGAGTTGCGGCGGAAGATCGTGGGCCTGCGCGCGCCACCGTCGACTCGACTCACTGCTTGCGGAAACTAGGGAGGCACAGCGTCGGCCGGACGGCGGGGGAGGTCCAGACGGGGAGGGGAGGTCCAGGCGGGGAGAGGTGGAAGAAGCTCACCAGCGCAGCGTCGGCCGGACGGCGGGGGAGGTCGGACGGCGACGAATCGGCCGGCGGACGGCGGTGAATTTTGGCAGCCTGACGGCGTCCTCTGCGCTCTGCCGGCCGTCATCTTCGATGAAAAAATTGCTAAGGACCCAACCGTGCCTTACCTAGTGGATGGACCTTTAGTCGCGGCCCATGGCTCAAACCGCGACTAAAGGGGAGGTCTTTAGTCCCAGCTTGAGCCACGCACCGCGACTAAAGGTGCGGGAGGGATTTTCACGTTTCCGCATGCTACCCACACCTTTAGTCGTGGCCCGTGGTTCAAGCGGGACTAAAGGCCCAAAATTGCGCGCGGAAATTTTTTTTTAACAGAACTAGGACCTTTTTAAAACATTTGAATTAAGCAGTTTTTGCATATTTTTGAATCTGAGAAAACTTTCAACATGAAAAGTGTTTGAATTTGAATAACTAATTCAAAACCGTTTTCTGTTTTATAAAATAATTATTCTAACTATTCAAACTATTAACCATTTTGCCATTTTGAAAGAAGTGAGCCTAGCTCACTTGGCTAGCGGAGTAGATGTACAACCCAGCCACCCAGATTCAAGTCCTCACGGGTGCGAATTTGCGCTTTCCTTTCAAAAAAAATTACCATTTTGAATTAAAAATGCATTAACTTTTATTTTTTGCATATTTTTGAATCTCACTAAACTTTCAACATGAAAAGTGTTTGAATTTGAATAACTAATTCAAAACCATTTTCTGTTTTATAAAATAATTATTCTAACTATTCAAACTATTAACCATTTTGCCATTTTGAATTAAAAATGCATTAACTTTTATCTTTTACATATTTTTGAATCTCACTAAACTTTCAACATGAAAAGTGTTTGAATTTGAATAACTAATTCAAAACCATTTTCTGTTTTATAAAATAATTATTCAAACTATTCAAACTATTAACCATTTTGCCATTTTGCCATTTTTAACTTGCAATACTACCTCTTCGTAAGTATGATACACACGGGAATAATTTTAACTTGCCACAGTGAATTGCAATACTACCTCTCCCTTATGAATCAACAACTGCCAATTGATAGTCAGTTCATATCCAGATTACTTATTCAGATGCTAAAGATCATTAGTTGGAAATGCAGAGATAAAGAATACATTTTACACGATCGTCGTCGTGGCTAGACCAGCAGTAGGGAATGACAACAATTTTGGGTACATAGACGAACCATTTGTCCTAACCAATGATGTGGCTCAGGTTAGTCATACTCCTGCCTAGCCCTATAATACTCGTCCTCGTAGTCGTCGTAGTCGCCGCCATCGTCGTCGCTGTCGTCGGACGGCGCTCGCCTGGACTGGAAGTGAGGGTAGCGCAGGCGGGGGTTATCGTCGGCCGTGATGTAGTCCATGACGCTCTGAAGAGTCCGGCCGCCCCACCAAAGCCGATGGCCGGCCTCGTTGAAGTTCGAAGGAGGCGGGTCGTCCTCCTTGTACCTGGCGAGCGCCCTCTCACGCTGATTGATGAAGAAGGCATCCCAAGTCGGGCGGTAGTCGGGATCCCAGCGGGGATCCATCCGCTGCTCCGGAGTGAGGTCGAGGTAGTAGTGGTTCGTGATGGCCGCCCGGCGCGCCAAAACTTGAGGGACAGGAGGGACCGGCACGCCTCCGGTGCTCAGCCTCCAGCCGGCGGGGACGTCGTAGCCGGGCAGGCAGGGGTAGTTCGAGGCGCAAAGCGCCTCCGCCTCCGAGTAGGTTAGAGTGGGTACGGTGGAAGCCATGAGAGAGTGATGAGGTTGCAGATATGAGTTTAGATGTGCTATGCCAATGGAGGTCATGACTACATATATATATATTGAGAAATGGCGGGAAGACGGAGGCGGGAAGCGGTGGAAAGCGCGGGAAGAAATAAGGCGGGAAAAACTGACATTTAGTCCTTTTTCGAGCCACCAACCGGGACTAAAGGGGTTTATTTCTTCCCGCGCAATTTTACCAACCGGGACTAAAGGAAATCCCACCAATAAGGAAGAAGCTTTGTGAGCCCCACAGCCACCACACCTCGTATCCTCATGAAAAGATGCATCAAGGTCCAGTTTAACGAAGTCAACCTATGGTGGTTCCCAGCTACGACCCAACGCTGTATTTGTTGTAAATATAAGCAATTGTTCGATAAAAATAATCCAAGTATAAATCATGAACATGACGTAAACAGTGCTAATGACATATTGAAACTTGATGATATAATCATGTACTAGGCAAATAGTAGAAGCATCTTCACAAATTGCTAGATGCACACAGGCAGGCAAAAGGACCAACGGACCCGCGACGCATCGTGGCGAGGCGGCCGGAGGAGGAGGAGCGTGCGTGTGGAACGTCTCCCTTCACTTCACACCAACTCATACTAGTGGGAGAAGAGCTCACCTTATAAGTTGGTGCAAATCTCTCCCAACTAGCCATGTAGGACTAAACTCTCAACACTTGCCATGAGAACATGGGCCTTTATGGATTTTCCCTGAAATTATTAGATGGGCCCAAATCCCATCCTAAATATTTCAGCAGTATTGACATTCTTCTCTTCTCAGGAGAAGCTGAAACCCCGGTACTACAATCTCTACTGGCCCCTTTTCCCTTTTACTCGGGCCTCCGAAAATTAGTTACTCGCTTTCACAGGGAGTATTATATTTCCTTCTGTGACAAATCTATAGCTTTAGGGATGTAAACGGCCGCCTTTCAATCCCGTTTAAACCCACTTATATTTAATAGTGCATAAAAGTTCCTATATTCCGGCGAAAATGAGCTATCAAGGTAACTAAACAGGCCTTTTTGGCGTCGTTTATCTATTTACATCTCTAACTGTAGCTCCGCCCATAAGTATTCAAATTGGCACCTGAAGACCAGCTGCCTCATGCATGTACACATGCACGTAGGGATGAAAACGGAGCGGATACGGACGGAACTGAGTGGTGCCACATTTATTTTCATATTTGTTTGCGGAAGCGGAAACGAATACAGAAACCCCGGAAACAAATACAGAAACAAATATTATCAGAAACAGATATGTACCAAATACGGTGCGGACACGGAACAAAAGCGGATGTTTGCCGGAACAAAGCAACCCCTTAAATAATGCACGAAAACTCAATCAAACCAACAAAATTGTCAATTTTCTAAGATGAAATAAAATATAACGAGTTATCATGATTATATAATATAGTGTGCATATGCTATCAACTTTGGCAACATTAAGAAACATCTACTATCGTCCTTAACACTAGTGCTACACTGAAATGTCGAACTGGTAACGACTCGAGAGGGACATGATATGCGAGTATATATGGCCTAAACATGGTAGTTTCAGATCCTTTTATTTTTTTTTTCATATCATGTAATGTCCCTTAATGTTTCTACTGGAATTACTGGCTCTACTGGATGTGGAAAGCACCGCATAGCAAAAACGGAAAGTTCCGTATTACCGGAAACAGAAAGTTCCGTTTCCGTGGTCATTCCGCCGGAATCTGCTGTTCCGTTTCCGTTTCCGCATAAAAGTTTCCGTTTTGCAAAATTATGTTTCCGTATTTCCATTGCGTTTCCCTTTTTCCGCGGAAAAGTCGGAAAAATTCCGCTCCGTTTTCATCCCTACATGCACATAAGGCTTCCATCCCTCTCTCTTATTTTACTTGTTTTATTTTATTTATTTTTCTCATTGTACCACACACCGATATTTTTTTTACTTCGGCCGTTACCAAATCGTACCAATATAATGTAACAAGGGTTCTACTACCGTGACACACTGTTGGGATTGGGTTGCAATTAAAAAGAATGTTCTGACTGTTGTATTACCGTTGTTATTCGTGCTGACTAAGATCGAGAGGTGCAAGTGGGTTCGAATTGTGATTAGCTGGTACAAGTGAGTGGCAACTAAGTTTGTTTTCAGTTGCAAGTGGGTTGGAACTGAGAAAAATGTCCCCTGACATTGGATAAGCGTTGTCATTCGTATTGCCAAAACTTACATGTAGGTTGCAAGTGAAATTCGGTGAAGTCAAGATGAGAATTAGTCGCACTTTTTAAAATTTATTCTCACGTAGGACAGTATGTGCATCCAGTCATAGAATGTTTCATTGCTTATTTTGTTGCACGTTAATGTTTAAATTTCTTTTTATTCCTATTAATTAGTTTGCAGTTGTGTACTTCTTATAATTGTGCCTAAGTTGGCCACGGGTTGCAAACGTAAACGTGTGTCCATTCTGTCATAGAATATTGCATTGCTTATTTTATTGCACGTTATATATTGTTTAAATTTCATGTTTTTAATTCTTATTAATCAGTTTCTAGTTGTGCCTAAGTTGCGCACGGGCAGTACAAATCAACTGGTTAGCCCAAAAATTGTGCCCACACATACACGTGTTCTAACTGGGCTTCAAGTGCACATGGGTTGTAGATGTGTCCTAGGGGCTAGGGTTGTGGATTGTACTGTATCTGTGTTTTTGGCTAGAACGCAAAGTAAAAATAAACAGAGGGAGTATTTATGTTGTGCGCGGGGTTGTAATTGCATCCTATATGATGTGACAAGATGAGTATAATTAATATGATGAAATTGTATCTCTATTATAAAAATTGCATTAGAATGTTATTTAATTTTTCTTACCGTTGTTTTCACAAAATAATCTTATCCGCAAAGAGACGCTCAAAACTCTTCCAAGTGATTATTGATTGATTAAAATTGGCACAAATTAATAAAAAAAGAAGCAACTGGTTAGCCCAAAAACAAATGCCCATGGGCCATCGGAAGGAGCACGTACAACGTTCATGCCTCAAATACAACAAACAATCTATCCACGAGAAAAGAGACATGAATTTAGAGGCCCATGGTCTCGCGAGGAGCTCCACATCGCTTAGTGTAGGTCGTCACATTTGGCTTGGTGACACGCCAGATATCTTTTGTATTCCTATGCGACGGTGTAATGTTTCTGTGAACTCTCCGCAGCAAGTTTCTGACGCGCTTTTTTCCTTACCAGGGTATCGAAAGGGATTGGAAGGTTTTTAATGAGACGGCTTGTTTGCTTAATAAAATGTGTTTAATCTCAAAAAAAAATACAACAAACAATCACACCATGAAAAGCATCGACTGGGCACTAGCACTAGACGGTCACTTATTCAAATCTCACAGATAAACAAGCAAGCAAACCCACATCGGTCGCACCAAGGGATGCGCGACACCGCCGGCACGTCGGCCTGCCCTCAAGCGCTGGGGCTGGACGGGAATGGGATGGAGGCGGCGGTCTTGAGCCACGCCGAGCGGGCGGAGATGTCGTCCCACCACGCCTTGAGGTGGGGCCTGGACGTGATGAGCTCCGCCTTGGGGGTCTTGCTGAGCATGAACATCATCGACAGGTGGTTGGCGTCGGCGAGCGTGTACACGTCGCCGGTAAGGTACTTGTTGCCCGCCGCGAGGTGGGCCTCGTAGACGTCGAGCACCTTGCCGAGCTTGGCGGCAAGCTTTTCCACCGCGGCCTCGTCGGCCGTGCCGCCGAAGAACATGGCCTTGAAGATGAGCTGGAACACCAGTGGTTGCACGGCCGGGAAGAACTGGTTCGACTCCACCTCCAGCCAGACCTCCAGCTTCGCCGACGTCGTGGGCAGCAGGTCCGGGCCCTGCGACTTGTACTTGGTCGCGATGTACCGGTTGATGGCGCGGGACTCTGCAAATGCAATGTACATTCGTTAAGTTTGTGGGATTTCAATTAGCCTCAGATAGTCAGATCTTGGCTAGACGAACAAGCAGAGCAGGATTGCGAATTACCGAAGAGAACTTCGTCTCCGTCCTGCAGCGCGGGGACCTGGCCGAAAGGCTGCAACAGAAAAGCAACCGCGGCAGAGCGAGTAAAATAAGTCAGTAATACAAAGAATCTCTGTACACTCTCTGCAAGAAATTAACGAAGCAAGCCAAGCAGGGGAGAGCGTGAACGCGTACGTTGAGCGCGATGAAGTCGGGTTTCTTGTGGGCGCCGGTGCTGAGGTCGACGGGGACGAGCTCGAACTCGAGGCCCATCTCGTTGAGCACCGCCGCTACGCGCACCACGTTCGGCGACAGCGGCGCCCCATGCAGCTTCATCGGCGCCATCTCGATCTCGCTAGCTTCCCTTCTTGCTCCGCTTTGCTAGTGGTAGTATGCCGTTATCTTGTATCTCTGGGTGGCTCTACACCCATGGTATCTTGCTCACTATATATAGAGTGCTGACCTCGAGCGAGCGCGACTGACCAGACCTACCGGCGGGGCAAGCAGTACAGCGCTGAAACTGTATGATGCCACGTGGTAGTTGGCAGCGTCGGTTGCCACCGGAACCACGCGCCCGGCGTGGGAGTAGACTAATCACAAGCAGATACAGGATCCTCTATTTAGAGTTCCAGACAGATCTCATCCGTCAGCACTTACGGCGTACAGAGATTAAACTAGAAGAACAGTTGAATAATAGCGATACACATTCTTGCATTGCACGGTGGGTAAAAATTGAGAAAAACTAAGATACTCCGCGAGCGTTGCTGCTGGCAACTCTTTAGGAATTATATTGGTGTACGCAAAAGAATATAAACGGTATGATACATTAAGTTGTCTAAATGAATATGCAAAATACAATTGTTCATAGTCGTGATACTAAATTTAATTCTACATGAAATGAGTTTGTGCGAAAAAATATTAATGTGGACAATTGCATGGTTGAAAAAAATGGATAATGTGAAGTTTGCATGTAGGATTAATAAATATTAGTGGAGATGATGTGGATAATTGATTGGCTAAGACAATAAATGATGTGTATAACTTGCATATTGGGATAGAAAATCATTAATGCATTTTAATAGGTTTTGCTTTATAAAAACGGAAAGTCATTTTTTTGCTCCCGAGCTCCAGTGATCTCGCATTTTTTTTAAATTCAAAAATGTATGTAAAAGTTTCAAAACAAATAACTGAAACAAATCAGGCTTGTTCTACATAATATATCTATACCTCTTATAAAGCAAAACCCCACTAAGTTCAATTATGATTTTTCTATCTTCACATACAGCCCATCCACGTCATCAGTTAACCAGAGCCATTCGATTCCCATCTTGAACCGTCCATTGTACTCTTTTCATCATGATGATGCAAGCCGACCAACGTATACAAGTTTGCGTGCAGTCCTATGTATCTTCTTCGCCATATAGAAAAAAATCTTCCCAAGAAAAGGCCATCCATGGCGCGCCGCCGGCAAAGATTGCTCATGCCTCTTCCGTCCACCCTCTTCCCCTATCCCACCATCCAATTACCCCGTGGGTAGCCTCTGGCTTCAGCATAGCTCACCGCCGGTCTCAGCCAGAACTCCCGTCGCCGCTGCTCCCATGCCGCTAGACGTCACCCATGGCAGCCACAACTATCTCGCCGGCGAGCTCAGCGGCGCCTCTCCGCCAGCATCCGCACTCTTCCCCTACACGGCTACGCGTCCACCTTGCCCCTGGTACCTACATAGCCCGCATCGCCAGGTTGGTTCGCCGTTACTCTATACGCCGCCCGCACCCATAGTTATTAACCAATCCCCCATTTGCTCCATTACCCTCGAGAACCACTCGGATCACTTATCTTCCGTTCCTGCCAATTAATCATCTTTTAAAGGGCAATGTTTGTAATCTCTCAGTAGGCCGTCGAGCTGACCCGAATTAATCCATGGTTAATATTGCTATAATTACTCATGACTTTTGGTTTGCACGCCTCTATACATACAGTTTCTTGGCTGCTTCAAATTGGTCTATTCACGAGATCTCCATACCCATGCTGGTCCATACGTAGGCTCGCCCTCAACAGATGCTTCCATGTTTCCCCTTTTAGTTTTTCACTTTTCCTCTCTCTCTGAATGCTTCAGTTTTTCGTACAGCTTTTTTCCTGATCGATGGTAGTGCACGCAGCCTGTAAGTTCATGCTAAATCCATCGCAATCAGGTTACTCGAGCTAATCTAGGCCCACTCATATACAGGGTGACTATTTGGTTCCAACTTTTTTTCCTGGTCGTGTACTTTTACTCCAGTATTTCCTTCAGTCCTGGAAGATTTTTTTGTGCAGGGTTCGTTCAGTGGAACTGTTCTCTAACTATCTCTTAATGCAGATTTGTAGGTACATTGCGGATAATATGTGTGCAAGTTACTTCCTTATTTCCCTATCTGAATCCTCCTCCGGTGTCTTGCTTCTTTACCGTCATACTAGGGAACTTAACGCGGCAATGCCGCGCCCGTGTGGTAAATAAAATTTAAATTTTGGTAATGTGCGCATTTAGAATTTGTGTAGGTTTGGAAATTTTTTGAAGTTTGGAAAAGTTTGCGTTCTGAAATTGTTTAGTTTTTGAAAATTGTTCAAGTTGGGGTGCTTTATAGATTTGATTTCTGTTTACTTTTGCGGGGTGGTCAGATTTGGAAGATATTTAAAAGTTTAAAATATCTAAAATTGAAAATTAATCATACGCCATAAATAGTCAGCATTTTTTTTATTCAACATATTTTTTTCATATTTTGTTGATGGATGTAGTTTAAGTTACTGATTTTGCAGCATTTAGTAGATTTTGGAAATTGTATAAATACCCTAAAACAATATTTGTAAAGTGTTTTAAATTTTTTGGAACATGTTCTATTTCAAATTTTGTTTGTTGATTCAACTATGTTTATTTTGAAAATAAGTTTGGTATAGCTACAGATTGTTGAAAATTAATCTAAAATTATGCGGTATTACTATTATTTTTCGTTGGTGATTTAGTTTTTTTGTAATATGTGTAAGTTTGGGAAGTAGTCATATATATTTGAATATTATGTAACTCGTAGAAGTATGGAAATATACTCATATATATTTGTAATCTCTCATATACGTTTGAAATATACTCGTAGAGCTACAGTGGCCGAAACGCTTCACGCCTTTATATAGTAGTGATTATTCTACAGGTTCGTTTACTGGATTTTTCTCGCTATCTCTCTGAATTTTTGCTAGCATTCAACACAGATGTTACATATCCCAGCAGTCTGTCAAAAGTTTGTTGGTGGATGGTATCATGTCTACAAACTGAAGCCTAATATTCTGCTCCTAAACATTTTCCTCGAGAGAACGACACTTGGTATTTTCTTATAGTGTTCTCGCTTATTTGATCCTCGAGAGCAGACACTTGGTATTCAGTGACTAGGAAAAAAAGGAGTTACAACTTAGATCCAATCGATGGGGTTTCCGTTAAATCTTATCAGTTAATCAAGGCTTATGTTACGTCAGGTACGGATGCAGATCATCTCCAAAAGGCCTCACGTTGTGGCCATAAAGCCTGTGAATAAATAAGATCTGTACTTTTTTCTGTAATTGTGCAGATATACATGGACGGAGATGGCTCTTTGGTGTGCAGTTGTCCATGTATGCACTGAATTCGGTAGAACTACTTCAGTACTGCTTATCCAGTTATGAAGTCATTGTAGTCAAGCTTATGAAAAGAGTCATTGAAGTTCCATCACCAAGTTGATCAGCTCAAGTATCCAAAAGTAGTGTATTGATTAGAGGAATGATTTACAATTTGTTTGAAGAGAAGTTTTTCGTCAGTTTCAATACTAACTTTTGTGAACAAATTTGTTGTATTTCGCCAACCAGTAGATGAATTGTGAAATTTGTCAGAATATTCATCATGAAATTAGTTACTTGCCATAGTATTTACCGGTCAGATCTCAAGTTAAGGTCACTTTCTTTTACCAAAGAGGACATAAGCACCCCAATATCTATTTTTCATCTCTTAATACTATGAGAAATTATTTGTAGCAGAGTTCCGCTTCAATGTGTGACAATCATTTCACGTGGATTAAATTTAGACCAGTTGGATTTTTCGTATTCTTAAAAACAACTTCCAATTTTCATGTGTCCTATTTGTTTTCGTTCACACAATATAGTTCTTAAGAAATTCCCGCTGCAACGCGCGGGGTATCCTTCTAGTTCTATAAATATGAATATCTCAATAAAAAATACAATACATTCTAAGCTAGACAAAAAGGACAAAAGTTGAAAATATGAAACAGCATATTGTTCAATATACTCAGATATAAATATTTGTCATTTTTGTGGAGCTCAAACCGTAAAGTATTTTGCATCGATATTTTGCAGGCTTGTGACATATATCATTGAGATTGTGCATGATTATTTCATATTTGTTTGAAACTTTTAAATATATTTTTTATTTTTTTGAAATAGGCGAGATCACTGTAGCTCGGATCACCAAATCTCCACTCTTATACAAATTATAAATTAGAACGAATAAATCCAATACCTACTCATGCGAGTGTAAAAGTTGTCCAAAAGTCTCTAGTGCGATAGTATGCAGCACTAATTTTTTAGTAAAAATACCTTATCTATTTTCTCTCGTATTTGTGTCCTCTAACCTATTTCTGCAAAAGGTCATTGTCGTGCAACGGTCATCGTCATCTTGGGGCCTGTTTGGTTGCTCGCATCGATTTAGGCCTCCCTTATCCGTGGCCCAACTCAGTCTGGCCCTGGAGAAATATGGCTTGAGCCATGTTGTGCAGCCTGTTTGGTTGCCAACAATGTTTAAGCCAGACCCGTTTGGCTGGGTGCAAATTTTTAATACCTCGATGTTTGGTTGATGTGTGTGTTTGACAGAGCAAAATTCAAGGTGTTTGGTTACGTGTAAATGCCATGATATGGTTACCTTGTTGCCTGACTGGTGAACATACCAAAGTTACCAACAATGTTCATAGGCTTGAACTAAACATACCCTAACTAGTTAGCAAAATAGATGGTGCATCACCAGATACTTCCACATACTTGCACATACTACTCTGATCTACCAGATACCTTCACATAATACCTCACACTAGCAGATCTAGGGTACCAACCGAGGAGACTTACACTGAAGCTACGTACACCCGGGGAAGCAACAAAGGCGGAGGAGCTGGAGGAGGACATCTCGGAGTCGAAAACAAAGACGGTTTGCCGCCGAAAACCAGCTCCGGCCGCCGGACGAGTAGCCGCCGTTCCTCTCTTGAATACCTGCAAAGGGGTGACCTCAAAGGGAGAAATGGTGGCGGGAGTTCCGGCGGGGAGGCGGAGGGGGTGAAATAGGCGAGCGAAATTGAAGAGCGGTGACCGAAAATTGTCCCGCCGCTTTTTGGCCTGCGCGCACGAGCTCGAGCCATCTCCGAGTTTGGACGAGCTCGGCTCCGCGTTCCCCTTCCCTGCACGAGGAACAAGGCACTCGAGGGTGGCTTAGTGGAAACGGCCGATTCGGCCGTTGCTATCGGGTCTGGCCCGAGGCTGATTTAAGGTTCGTGCGGTGCAGGAACGCGAGCTGGGCCAGGGAACCAAATGGCCAAAATTTGCATCGCCAGGTCCTGGTTGGTGACTCGGTGGGCTACCAAACACGACCTTGACTGTCGCGCTCGGCTACCCCCGCTGAACGTGCAAACAACACGCATTTCCTGGTCTCAGCGTTTACCTTGGCACCTCATTAGATTGGAAAAAGAAAAGTTCACGAGTCTAGAAAAAAAAGGGTTGCGGGTTTGAAAAATGTTCTCCAATTCAAAATAAAATTATACATATTAAATATGTTCACTCTGACCAAAAAATGTTAACGGCGTTTGAAAACATTCATCTGGTTTAAAAAATGTTTACAGTGCCAATAAAAAGGTTAACGGGGTTTGAAAAAAGTTCAAGTGGTTAAAAAAATGTTCCGGGGTTCGAAAAATGTTCGCCCAATAAAAAATATTGATCACGTATTTTTTTAAATGTGGTGAACAAAAACGAAACTGAAAAATAAAACGGAAAAAATAAAGAGGAAAATGCAGGTGGACCAAAAAAAAAAGTGAACCAAGAAATGTCAGTGATCCGAAAATAATAGTTAACAAAAAAGAGTGAGTTAAAAAGAAACAAAATTTGGGTGAACCAAAAATAATATTGAACCAAAAATGTCGGTGAACCAAAAATAATCTGTGAATTGAAAAGGAACTAAAGTCGGGTGAACCAAAAATAGTCCGTTAATCACAAAAAATGGGTGAACCAAAACTAATAGTGAACCAAAAATTCAGATGAACCAAAAATAAAAGTGAACCAACAATAATAGTGAACCAAAAAGTAACTAAAATTCGAGTGAACCGAATAAATAGATAGATGGATTTAGAAAATGTTCATTGGTTCATAAAAAATGGTTCATGATAAAAATTGTTCATGATAAAAAAATAGTTCACAATAAATTAAAAAGTGTTTATCCTATAATAAAAATAGTTCACGATATAGGATTATTATAAGGTGTTCACATGTAATAAAAATTTGTTCACGATAAAAGAATCATTCATGTATTTCCGGAAAAACGAATTATGTAAAAGGGAAAAAGGCTGAAAACAAAAATAAAATAAAAAAGTAAAAGAAACAGGAAGAAAATAGGAAATAAGAAACAGAAAAAAGAAACAAACAAACAAAAAAAGTACCTGGAAGAAGATGGGTCGGCCCATGCGGGGCGTTCCTAGGGGCGAGTCGTGCTCGCACTCGCACTCGCACAGAGTGATAAATACTGCCCGCGGACCTATCAGCTCGCAAGGACGGTAGGTAGAGACTCCCTGGCCCGGGTGCGCACTCTGCTTTGAATTTCCGTATGTGCTAGTACACGTAAAGCTACCATCATGCAAAAAATATATGACCTTAAATTCCGAAAATTTCATGCAAAAAATATTATGTATTCATCGCATACCCATGAAAAGTTCTAGCTCCGCCCCAGACATGAGATGAAAATGGATCCAGCAATGTTCACTTACATGACAAGATGCACCTCCGGGCACAATTTGGGAACATCACAGTAAAATATTCCACGCGTATACCGATGACTTGGTAATTTACCTTAAATTTATGAATATTCGTACTTGATAGCCTTGTTTGTGAAGTTTTTCTAAATTATCATGTTACAAATTTGTTTTTTATGATAACAAGTGCACATAAATTAACTCCATGTGGAAGGATGATTCTTTTGTAATTCTTTTCATTTTGTTTCGTGTTTTCAAAACGGGGTCAAAATGACCAACATGACTATTCATAGTAAGGGGTTAAATCTTTCAAAATCATCAGTATTTCTTCTACATAATTTTTTTTGAAACTGTGGGGCAAAAGCTTTGCCCCATATATTAATTAAGCAGAAAGTGCCCGGTTTATTAGTTGAATAAACCGGGCGAAAACCGTACAACAAACACCAACAACAGCGAACACCACGGGGCAGAGCCCACACAACACCCACTCCACGCCCAGCCGGCCAGCAATCCACCCTTACTGGAGAGAAGATTCCGCAACTGCTATGGGAGGAGCAGTTACGGGACACCCGTCGTCTTCTACATAATGACTGCTTGTATGTTTTAAAATGATTGTTTTGAATTTTCAGGAACAAATTATAACACACTTATAGTTCAAATATACATAACTTTTGGAAATCGACATAAATACTTTAAATGTTTCGTGTGCTACAGCTTTGCCGAATGTTTTCTGGTCAACTCTTAGCAACACGGTCTTTGTTGTGTGCCGTGTAAATTTCTCTCGGCAAACGCCGGAATTCCCGTAGTCTTGTACGGGAGGAAAATGGTGTGTGAAAAGAAAACAGAAGAAAGAAAAAAGCAATTCATTTCAGAACAGATCTACACCATCCACCATGCTGCTGATTTTCCATTTCTTCTATCTTTTCTACTTGTCCGTACTATGTCAAGACAGCACTGGCATTATGAACACGGCGTTCCGGGTCAAGGGCGCGGATGCACCCGTTATGTAAAATATTTTTAATTTTTTCAAAATGTTAAAAAAACTTAAATAAAATTTTAGATATACATCATGAAATTTTATGTTAGCACAAAAACGTCCGCGAATAAAAGACATTTTTTGTGACCTGTGCAAAAAAGAACAAAATAAAATCGCGTACAAAGTCATTGTGAAAATCCCAGATTTGTCTTTTTTGCACAGCCCACAAAAAAATGTCTTTTCTTCGCAAAACTTTTTGTGCTAACATAAAATGTCATGTAATATCCGAAAATTTTATTTGGAATTTTTTGATATTTAAAAAAATATTTTTTGAGCAATGGGTGCGTCTAGATGAGCCGATATGGATTTCCGTGGCATTATTGTGTTTTCTCAAGGACAATTACTGCAGGTGTTTATAGTTGATATTCCACATTGTTATAGACCTGTAGCACTTTATCATCAAGGATAAACAGAACGCAATCTCATTCCTTCACTCCGTCATGTTGAACTTCAAAAAATGTGGTCCAACTGAAACGATACAAATAACAAAGTTGACTTCTTTCCAAAGTGAGTTTTCTACTTAAAGACTAGTAATTCAGTATTGAAAATAACGATCTAGGGCTGCTAAGCTGATGATTAAAACGAAACAAATACAGCCTATAGAGGCAGTCCAGCAAAGAAAGCAGCCATACTGGCAAATGAAGCGTGATTCGTCCTGGTACAACCACATTGGTGAAACCAATGGGCGGTGAAAAGATGTGCCTTTTCCTATCCGTAGTGCCAGATCATTCCTTGAATGGAGTTAGATCGATATTGAATGGCTTCTTTCCCTTCGTGACTCGCTTCGCACATAGAAAAAAAGAACAGTGAGTTAAAGAGAGATATGGCTTCACTATACCGAAGGAAGGATATCTAACTTACAGCAATCGCAATCAGTTCCTCCAACAGCTCCTCCAAATTGCGCAATGGCTAGAAACAATGTGCAGAAAAGTTATATGTGAGCATATCATCAAGCAGTGCGAGTGCTGCAAAATATGGAGAGAGAAAAAAGGAGCAAACGGATCGAGTCATGAAATGTCTGAGATTACCCATTGAGTTGGCCCGTCGCATGGTGAATTAACGGGATCATCATGTACCTATCATGGGATTGTGAATCATATAAACCTTAGAACATATTATATCTCGGTGGTGAACCGTCGCAAGAACGCAAGGTACAAAGAACAAATCAGCATGATAGCTTCATCTACCTCCATGAAAATACCATCAACACCAACTGCAACAGAAGTCCTTGCGATGCATGGTATGAGTTCCCGTAAGCCTCCACTAGCAACCCCACCACCATCAAGCTAACAAAACAGAATCAAATATGCCCAGTTAAACAAATAAAAAAATCATCAAGATACGCCCATGCACATTAGGTATTAGTTTCGAAGAGGTTTAATTAGGTCATCAATGTTTTAGTAGTTGACTCGTTTAACAAAGAAAAAAAGGGAAAAAACATAATTCACTTAAGGTTGAGCAGATATGCCTGCAAAAGGACAATTAGCCTAAACAAAGAGAGGCATATTGGAAATAAGTGGGTATACCTTTTTCCCAGCTGGTTGTTGTAGAGCATGTGTTACATCAGCTACCTGAAAATGCATACTTCTCTATCAATGATCTATGTGATTGTACATGCTACATTGGCACATTGCTACTACCACATAAGAAGATAGTTGAATATAGAAAATTGAAAAAATGAAGTTTTAGTAAGAGCATCATCTGGTTCATGTCTAACCAACATCAATTCATTATCGAGAACTAACAACAGAACAAGGAAAGCTAGACTATGTCTGTCATGTCAAGGCAAATGTGCCTCGAGAGAAAAACAAACCGAATGCTTAGTCACTTAGTTGACACTAAAAAAGGCACCATCTTCGTTATATAGATGCAATGTTGTAAAACTGGATAATGCTCTTTTTCAAAATATCATGCCACTGATGAATACCAGACTTCCACACCTACCCAATGTCACCACTGACAGCCTAAACAGAGCTGTTAATCACATAGAAACAAGATGGATAGATGATTATGCATATGAACAAAAGTAAGGTGCTAATACTTACAACAGGGCAATTGGCTTCCCTCAGCCACTCAAAGTTCCTTGGATCGACAATTAGATCACCTGTTTGCACAATGGAAACAACAGAAGATGCTAAATTAGGTATCTGTTACAAGGAAACCATGAACGCTGCAGGAAAACTATAAGATGGTTTATGTTTATGTTAAATCTGAATAAGGAGACAGATATCCTGAGCTCCAAAAGACAAAAAGGTTGTCGTTGTTACATTTTTGCATGGCAGCTGCACTGCAGGCTGCCCCAACCTGACTATTAGTATGGTATACTAGTGCATTCAGACACTAAATGCCTCAACCCAGAGATCAAGAGCTATTTATCCCTCAGATGCCACTTGTTCATCTTTTACTGCATCTAGCTGCACCATGGAACCCATCACTATTGCCCATGCCACATCATATTTCAGTGTCCAGAAAGAGCAGGATATTCTAGTCAGGGCAATGTGTTTCCTGATGATCACCTAGCATATCATATAGTCTAATTTGATATTATGTGTTCTCACTTCTCTCTCATCTATTTTTTTAGCTATTCAATTAATTTTCTCTTACATATTTATTATTGAAGTGGGCAGTGCATAGAAAACAGAGCCAAAAGATGTCTTAACTGTAGCCAAACATGGTGCCACGCTCACAGACCATCACATTTTGATTTCCAGCAAGTCTAATTTTCTCGGCAGAGTTGGCCATAACCTGGAAAGGTACAGGATCACTTCGAAAAATGTATACACAAAAACACCAGGAAAATGAGTATAACTAAATCTCACAAAACAATAGAATGACAGATGCTTGGTGCAACATTTTCCACTGAAAATAACCACAATATCAGTAGCACAAGCACATAACTGATATTTGGCAGCAGAAAGCTCCATCTTGAACAATGGCCTAGCCAAACTCACACACATTGACAGACCAAACTGAAACTGATAGTTTCTTACTTTGTTTTACACAGTTAGTTAGATGACATTTTTGTTTCTAATGTTTGATTTATCTTCAGTAGAATAGCAAAGTTCAAACAAACAAGTGCAAATAGCTTCCACTTCGCCTGACCATTCAATCGCATTAAGAAAAAAAATCACATGAAGTGAAACTTCCCCTAGACAATGACATTGTGGTTTCTTTTCTAGAACATTTAGTCAAACTGAGCATGAATGTATCTAGGGTAATGATAAACCAGACAATGGCACCAGAAACAATGTAGCTAGTGGCGTCAGTACCCTCTATTGATTATATAAGGAACACACAAAATTTGAGATTCAATCTTTCTAATGTTTGACCAATATTTAGTTAAACAACATATAGGTTTAGTGGCATATCAAATTATCAACCATATTATAATGTAGTTTTATCTTCTCATGATTTTATTTATAATATAATTAAAATACTAAAACTAAATTTATGATTAAAGTTCAATATTGTAGAGCGTTCCAACTCAAACCCCATATTATAGGAATCAGCAGTTGGAGCACTAAATTCAAATTTTGGCAAGACTGCCATCAAACTGCAACTTACAGAAGGAGCACAGAATTGTCCTTTCTTGATATTGATAATTTTCCCAGTCTTAGCCGCAGCCACTAGAAGGTCAGTCTGTTCCAGTCATATATTTGTATTAGGCATGCAGAATATGATGTTTAAGTGCATATCCATAGTTAGATGGCAAGTAGTACTGCTCTCTGCAAAAAAAAAAACATGCATATACTGAAGTTTTACCTGGCGACAGAGGAAAGCTGGAATCTGTATAATATCAGCAACTCTTCCAACAGCTTCACACTGATTTAGAGAATTAGTTAGATACCATCTTTCATTCACACTTTAGAGCAAACGATACATAGTGCTAGATTATGAATTCAAAGAGTGCAGTATAGACATGTAGCAGTACAAAGATCTTTTCAGTATAATTGTAAATTCATGTCCGTTTTTTCATAACAAACTTCAAATGCATGAACAAAAAAGTGGTACAGGCGGCGCAACATCTCATAGAAAGGAAACATAACTAACAGACACTGCTAAGTATGCACAAATATTAGGAAAGTGACACGGCAGAATTTGCTTGCAAAACAGAGAAGAATTTCCTAGCATACATGATTGATAAAACCAAATGGATACCTGCCAGCTTTCATGCACGTCAGTGACCACTGGAAGGTCATACGCCGTCTTCACCTTTTCGAGGATCTGATAATAGCAAGGCAACAGTGAGTTATATACAAAAAGAGATGAAAATTTAAACGATCAAATGTTATTTGACATGCCTTTAGGCCTTCTTCCAGACCAGGACCACGGAAGGACTTCGATGATGTACGGTTTGCTTTATCAAAGCTGGATTTGAACACAAGAGGCACCCCAAGTCTGCCATGGAGAGAAAAAAACAAGTTTAGCTTGGCCCAAGAGTAAACAAAAGCATGATGGTTGGTCGCTCACTTAGTTGTGATGGCTTTGATGTGTTTGGCCATCTTCATCACGTGCTCCTCTGATTCAATCACATTGGGCCCAGCTAGCAAGAAGAACGGTTGGGCAGCCTGTTTCAAGAATCAGTGTGGTCAGTTCCTGCACAGATACAACACATGACAAGAGCAACCCGTTTCAAGAATCAGAGGGGGGTGGGGGGGGAGTTCCTGCATATATTGCACAGAAGAAAATAACATGGGTACTACAAAGAGTGTTCAAAATGCAAGTTCTGCTATTTCCTTCCATGATCCCTTCCATTAATCCACAGAAGAAGCAGAAACAGGAGCAGCCGGACAGAGATTTTTCGTAACTCGCACAGAGAATTCACAGAAACAGTAATCCCCTTCAGTCCTACCGAAGATCTCAAGGAGCAAGCATACCCATCATCGTAGCATACTCATCAATCGAACTCACTAAACCATGCAATTATCACTTCTCAGTGGAACCGTTTGTGCATCATGTGCATATCTCAACAGTGACACTCACTTAAAGATTTTCAGTCAGTGATTCATCCTAACCGCAGCACTTAATCCCTAGTTAATTGACCACTTCAACCAGGAGACCGCTAACAAACGGAACCAAATCTCGAAAAAAACATGCCATCACGCCTAGTAAGCACCACGCAAGATACACCGCCACTATCAGCTGCCAATCGTTCCAAGATCGTCAATCTAAGCAACCAGAAAATGGCAACGGGATCCAAGAACTCCCTAGTAGAGCGGCGACTCCTAGACTAGAACACCGTGGCGAGGAAGATATGACCCCCCCACAGAACACCCGCATGCAGGGTGGTCGACGAAATGCCGCACGCGACATCGCGCGCGTTACCTTGAGCTGGCCGTACAGCGCCACGGACGAGGCGTCCATTTCTCTTCCCCCGTCGAGATGAGGTCGTCGCGGTGGAGCGCGGTGGGATCAAGCGGGGGCGTAGTGCCGGAGTCGTTCTGTGGGCGGGATCGGAGTGCGCGTGATGGACGGGGCGGGGTGGGGCGCAATGGGGTATGTGTGGGATGGACACTGGGGGCATGTGCCGTTGCAGTCTTGCAGACCGGCAAGGCGCCCATCCCCTCTTGCCCTATACGTTAACTTTTCTGTCTTTATTGTTCGATTTTCATCGAGACTGCAATTGAATGTTCCTTCTCGCGTGACACACGTGATACCAACCAACTATGCTAGTATTGAATGTTCGTTGATTGCTAGATCCATGTCGTATACGGGATCGGTTTCTTCCCAATTTTTATTTCTTTCAGAATACATGCATCCATCTTCTCTCAACACCATTCCCGATCAAGACAGATATCTCGTAAACAAGAAGTTCATCCAAGGCAACGAAAAAATCGCTGCAAGAAAGAGTATTTCCAGAATGGAACTCCTTTTTCATATTATACTTTCTGATTTGGCCGAAAACACCTTTGTCTGCCGAGCTCCACTGGTCTTGATAGTTAAAAAAAATCAAAAAATATAAGTACGTACTTCAAAAAATAATAGAAAAATCCTTTATGTATCAAATGTTGTCTCCCATGAACATGCAAAAAATTAATTTCAAATATTTTTTAGTCTGAACTACACAAATAATTAAAATATGATAAATTTAGAGATTTGAAAATATGTATATTCAGATCACACTCTTGTCTTTTGTGTGTAGCCCCCATAGTACAAAGTAATTAAAAATGATTTTGGCACGTTCGTTGAGTACACGATATCTGGATCACCGAAGTTTGAGAGCACAAAATCGTCTCTCCTGGTTTAGTTGTTTTTTGAGTAGTGAGTCCTGCTAAAGTTAGTCTTTTTTTTATAACAATGTCCTCGATATCCAGACAGGAAGAAGAGATTCAGGTGTATTTGCCTCACGTTAAAAAAAACGCCCAAACACAAGTGTATCGTCAAAGCAAAGCATCCATTTTTTAACAATGTCTTCGATACCCAGACAGGAAGAAGAGATTCGGGTGTATTTGCCTCACGTTAAAAAAAACGTCCAAAAAAGTCCAAACACAAGTGTATCGTCAAAGCAAAGCATCCATAGATAAAAATGCATTCTATTATGTTCATCTGCACAAAGGCTTTTTTCTTCTACCCCTCCACAGAACACATTATGGCATCGTCACCATGACAGATATTTACAGATAATAACATTAGCATTTAAACTCAGGCGAAGGTGACAGAGATACTGTACAGTACATCCATGGTACAAGGCACAGAATCTGATGCTGATGCTGCTGCTGCTTATGTTGGTTGCTACGGCTGATCCGATGGTTTTAGGAAATTGTGGCACTCCAGCTGCTGCATCTCTCCTCCGCTGACTGGGTCAAACTGGCACCGGTAGAAGCTGCAAGCCAAGAAAGTTACAAATCTGTTGCTAGGAATCACACCATTGCGAGGACTAATGTTCAATTTTTTGGACAGTAGGACTAATGTTCAATTTCATTTCCTTACCTTCCGTCCATGCCAACAACAGCCACAGTATTCTTCTCATGGCCAAATGCAACGATGTACTGCTCACCCTCGTGGAGCCTGAATTGAGCAACAGACCACTCTGAGTGGAAATATTTAGGCAGCACGCCTGCAGCAATGAAATAGACATGCTTAGTGCTGGACGGAAAACTGAGAAGTGTCTGGACACTCTCAGGAAACACACTCAAAACCAACAAACATGACTTTGTGCATGCTCTAAACCATAATAAAGATACAGCACATACCTGACACCTTCATGATGGTTCCTTATTCGTTTTATTTTTTGAGTTATTTCTGTATAACTGTTGATACTCTCTTGCTGTATCAATAGTCATGTACAAAATAACTCAAAAATAAAAGGAAGAAGGAACCATCATGGAAACTAGAGTCTACAAAACATTAATGTATACCAAGTACATTTTGAACGCTGTAAACCTATTAAACACTATAGCCAGTGCCAATGCAGGCCACACTCAAAAGAAAAACAGGTAACCAGAACGATTTTTTTGTACCCTTTAAGGAGAGAAGGCCAGCCACAAATAAATCTGAAAAACTAATAGATTGTTATAATGAAGAAAAAATCAACGAAAAGAAGTATTTTTCATTCTTGTACATTGCAGTTGGTTAGTCTTGCTTGCAAAAGAAAATAAAGTAAAAACACAGTACCCAGCAACAAATAAGATTGATCCAAGCATTTTATCCAAATTAATCCATGGGAGCAATTCATCCATTTATGTTAAACAAAGCATAGTTCTTAGCCAAAGTTATAAAAATGATTTTTTTTCAAGCAAATTACACATAATCACAGTAAACGCATAAGAAACTGAGAATAATCTCATAATTTCAAAAATGGAGATGTATGCAACTGGAGATATATCTGAAAGGGTTAGGATCTTACCCTTAATAAAAGAAAATGATGGGCTCATATGGGGAACTTCAGGCTCTGGAGCTGGCAGAGGCTTATCATTTGTTGTCAAACCCACATTTATCTTTAAATTGAACACATGAATTGTTCCTTTATCACTAGATACAGCCAAATACTGTAAATTATTTGAGAAAGCCAAGCTATATATTTCTGCTCGGTCAGCACCTCTCCTTACCTGCAACAGAATAAGAAAGACAAAACTTTTAAATTCTACATTATATCCCCAGTAGTCAAAAGATAAGGAAATGCAAGACTTCATTTTTTTATGAGTGAGTTAGCAAATTATAGTTTGATATGTACGTTTCTTACAACAAAAATTAATATCGAGATAAATTATTATAATAATAAGGCCTTGTTTGTTACTAGAGTATTTTAGGGAATTGGTGGGGATAATCCTCTAGTGGATTGGGTGAAACCCCAAACTTCACCCAATCCCCTAGGGGATTGGGGATCCAATCCACTAGGTAGGGGTAGTGTATTGAATCCCCTAGGGGATTGAGAAAAAATGAACTAGAGTTTGGGGAAAAGTGGGGATAAAACCTGTCCAATACACTAGAAACAAATGATGTTTTGAGATATGTGGGGATTTGAGGGTTTGACCGGGATAATCCCCACCAATCCCTAAAAAAACTCTAGAAACAAACAGGGCCTAAGGGAGGAAATCCCGTGGTTCTCGTTATCTCAGTGATCTCGGTATTTGCTTTAATTATTTGCGTGATTTGGTACTTGCAATTAAACCTGAGAATGGTCTAAGAACTGCACCATAACCGAGCTGAACCCGCAAAAATAATTGTATCGGCCCAATCCCAACTAAACCCATACAATAATTTTATCAGCCCAACCAAAACAAAACCACTCAATCTTGCACCCAGACCGAACTAAAACTAGTGCCCACAGTGGGTTAAAACCATTAACTAAAATGGGCTGACAACCATTCAATTAGCCCTTTCCTTTTGCTGCAACTTCTCTTTCGCCGCCGGTGCAACCTAGTGTAGCCTTGGTCTTCAGCTGCTTCACCCTCACCCTCCGTTCGCCGGCTCTTCACCTTGCCGGACACCATCCCTTCACCGCGCCACACGGCACACCCCACCTTGTGCTGCAACTTCTTGGCTTCTGGTGGCGGGGCCGACGAGCCATGCAGGGCTGGCCACGGTTGTACTCCCAGAGGCGGGGTAGGCGAGCCGCGCGCAAGCGGCAGCGACGGTCGCAGAGGAAGCGCTGGCGTGCGGGGAAGACTGCGGCTATTTTTTTTCTCTTGAGATGGGGGCTGCGGCTATTGGGCTTTGAGAAATTGAAAGGGCTATCTGGAGAGAGAGAGAGAGAGTATGGCTACTAATCGGTTTCAGAACCGGGTGAGAAGCGTAAGTTTAACCAAGCTGGAACCTGACCTTTTCGAGCCCGTACCTGACTATAACCAGCTGTTTTGTACCGGAAACCAAATCAACCCAACCTGTTGTCAAACTGAACCCATTTACACTTACACCCGAACCAAACAAAAACAAAACCGATCCAATAAAGCCAGTTTTGATATAACCATTCTCAGATTTACTTGCAATGCAGATTGAAACTCTTTACGCAAGAACAATTGATACAAACCACAAGAAATAGCATTAATAAGTGGCCAGGTGTGTATCTGATAGGCAACTTCACTTATGGGGGCAAAGCAAACAAAAGGCGATATTGGTGTAGGTGGTGGGTGAGGGTGCCACGGATTATTTTGGTAATAAAAATAAGGTAGGAAACTTACAATTATAGAACATTCCTATATGACACCAAAAATGTCTACTACATTGTAATTAATCTGTCTACCAGAATATAGTCATATACCAAGTTAACATCCCTTCAAAGATACAAAATAATGTACTACCCAATCTTCAGACCATAAACAATAGGTACATTTTGTACAGTTGACAGCCCTCCAACCTCAACAATGTTTGTTGTGTGCAAGATTTCTAAGGGGAAATATGAGAAACGGACTACAGAGCCACCAAGAATTTTGCCATGTCCCATATTTCAAGGGGGAATTATGAGACATGGTCATCTTCAGAACCAGGGAATTTGCTAATCATGATGAATGATTATAAGTAAAGCAAACCAAATGGTGTACGAAAGCAACATGTTACAAAGTACCGACCAAGATGGATCACCAAAGAAGGATCACAATGTGACACTTTCGATGATGTTAGCTTATTAAACATTTTCTTCTTATGAGAACTTAAAGGATTCATTGTAATTTGTAAATCAATGCTAACAACTGAACCCAAGTGTTAACAGTGATATATGACATGTATTTACATTACTGAACAGATGCATCATACTGCCAAGGAAATGTTATGCGCTTGATTGTAGGACCATTATTGTTTAATATAGTTCACAGATGGTAGTTGGCATGGGAACTGGAAAGCACCATAAGGATCTAAGATCATCACTCTTGAACTAGTACAGTAGCAAAAGTGGTTTCCTTTTTTTAAGATGAAATTTAGAGACTGTATTTCAAATAGAACGCAAAGACTGGATTTAAAAGAACAAACAAAATAAAACATCAATAGTGAAACATAATAAGGGGTGTAATGAACAAGGACTGATAGTTTAAGCGACCAAGGCTAAAATAGATCATGAAAACAACCAAACTGACTACCCAAAATATCTCCAAAGGCACCTGACTACCTGAGGCATATAATTCTTAGGGCATACAAAATAGTGAAATCTTCAAAGCTTCAATCTAGGACGCTCATTCAAATCCTTCTGAACTGAGAACTATAGATTTTGATAGCTCGTACAGGTAATCACTCGATGCAATTTCAAATTATTACTGACTGTAATTGCTAATCAAATGCAGCATCTAGCATCAGCGAAATTGGCGGCACTTTATTATGCTCAGTTGAAAAATCTAATCAATATTTCGACAGATATGCAGTCTAAAAAGTAAGGCTAAGCCTGCAATCGTCATTCTAGTAACCTATGTCGAATAGCACACATACTATCATAATTCATCCGAGACAAGTAAGCTTATGACTTGAATGGAGTACGTTGAGAAAACAAACAAACTTACTTCTTGGAGGAGATTGCCCTCTGCGGCATTGAAGATCCTTACAAGCGTCCCCTTGGTACTGGCGGTGGCAATGAGCCTCCCATCCTGCGACAGCGCAAAGCACGCAACCCGGGAGGAGTGCGCGTTGATAAACTTGGTCCTGCGCGCGCCGTAATGCTCCACCCTGATCTGCCCCTTCTGGGCACCGGGGCAAACAAGCACGATGGAGCCCGGCTGCTGCGACACCGCACAGAGTCCCTTGGGATTCGGCGCGGTCTCGATGTGGTGCACGAGCTTGAGGTCGGCGAAGTTGTAGACGTAGACCTTGGTGTCGAGCACGACGACGATGCGGTCGCGGCGGAGGCGGACGCCGCGGACCGGGGACTTGAAGGAGAGCTCCCCGATGCAGCGGCTCTGGTGGTCGTCCCAGATCATGACCTTGTTGGGCGGGTAGTGGGGGGCGTCCCCTCCGCCGACCAGGGCTAGGATGTTGCAGCGGAAGAGCATCTCGACCACGCCGATCCCGCCCCCGCCGCCGCCGGACGGGATGGGGGCGGTGGGGGAGTCGGAGATGGTGGTTGGGGTGGGGGTGGTGGGGCCGAGTTCGCGGCGGAAGATCTCGCGGAAGGGGTCGCAGTTGAAGATGCGGAAGCCGGATTTTGTCCCTGCCGCGAAGCAGCCGTAGTCCTGGTTGAAGGAGATGTGGAGCAGGTCCTTGGCCGCCGGGAAGGGACGCTCGGCCCCGGGTGGTGCGGTGGCGGTGGAGGCGTCGGGTGGCGTGGGGGCGGAGGTGAGGGAGGAGACGGATGAGGAGTCGTCGCTCTCCTCCTCCTCCTCCCCGCCGGACGGGGTGGGCTCGATTGCGTCGGTGGGGAGGGGCGGCTCCGGGTCCTGCTCCTGCTCCGGAGCCGATTCCTCGGGCTCCGTCTCCTGCTCCGCCTCGGGATCCTGCGGCGGCGGCATCTCGGGGGGTCCCGTACCTTAGGTTTCCAGACCTTGTTGGTCCTGTTGGCCTTGTTGTTGGGATCCGGCGGGGGCAGGGGGTCGTCGAGGAGGGAGAGGGAGCTAGGGTTTGGTAGTGCGGGCGTGGTCGCCATGGGGAGAGAGCCGGGGGAGGTGGGTTGGGGCAGCACGATAACTCGGAGGTTGCGGGTGGGGTAGGAATAACTACAACAGCTTGGAGTGGGTCGCTGGCAGGCGGGGCCCGCTGAACTGGTCCGGGAGTGAGCGTAGCTTGTTCGTGTGGTAGTCCTGTACTACTATGCGGTGCCGGCGGCGGGTTAGCTAGCGTGGAAGGGAAGGCAGGCAGCGCATGCCTTTCGTGGCGTCCTCTTGTGAATATATGTCTGGTAGGATTCCTTGTCGTGCTACTGATATACGAGTATACTCGTACTACTAGGTAAATGTTTGTGACACGTCGGACGAACAGTCTGAAAGAATATGAACGGGCGTGCACAAGCGTCTCTGTTTTGGCGTCACCCATTGTGGCATCAGCAGTGGATGGATATGCGCTAGCGTGGCAACGACTAAAATGATGAGCGATGGTCGGGTTACGGTAAGATCTTGTTAGTCGGGTTTCTGTTCTGGCGATGTTCGACTAATCTTTTTGCTGGACTTCCTCTGCTACCAAGTCGAAGCTGCTAATCAGAGTGTCGTGCGGCGGCGACGAAGACCTGCGTGTGGCAATGCAGTTCTGAAAACCTTTTACAGCTCATTTTTAAAATCGGAGCTGCCAGTCTACTGCGGGATACGTCATTTGTTTGGATGTGTGCTTTACGAGACCACTACGGTGAGTATTTTTTAGGTAGGTGGTCGTTTCTTCGGTGACGTCGGGGTCGCTCACGGTGGAGTGATGACGATGACGCTAGTTAAAAACCTCGACGATGATCCAAGCTCAACAATGTGTGCAGTTTGTGTTTGGTTGTCAGGATAGCCGTTTGTGCCCTCGTGGTCGTGTTCAATGATGGATGTTTGTGTCAATCCGGTTACCTGCTAACTAAAGGTCAATTCTCTTGTTCTTATATTTAATCAAAATGGCAACTCTTATGCTCGTTTCAAAAAAATAAAAGTTAGTGCTTTTTTTTAGATAAAGAGTGTATATTAATATCGTGGAGATACAAATTACATACAGCCTCTGCAACAACGCAACAACCAAAGCTGTTACGGATCCACACGGCCGAAAGACAATAAGAAGAAGAAATAAAAAAGAAAAGCCCCGCTACAGAGTTACAGTCCTTGCAGCAGCCGCACAACCACCACCAAAACAACACCTGACGTCCAATTCTTCAAAAGCACCGTCTTCAATAAAAACAGTGCCAGACACAACCAATTAAGGCCAGACCTTGGTCTTTCACCCTAAAGATAGTCCTCGCTCTCAAAACAATGTCTTCAACAAGCCCACTGTCAGGCACAACCAATTAAGGGCAGACCTTGGATTTTCACCCTGAAAGGTAGGACTTTAGACTTCACGTATGTTGTCGCCCCCACTTACATGCCGCTGCTCCAAGTCACGAGACACCAAGCCAATTCCTCGTCGGCAGAAAGATTCGAACCACCATTGCTAGTCCTCAGATCTCGACTTACATGACATTCTCCGCCAGCACCATGGAACGAGAACATGTCCCATGATATTAACAGCCAGCAGAGTTTCGAAGCGCTCCCTCTGAAACCAAACAGCCAGAGTAAAACATGGGAGCGCACGACCGAATCCCACCCGATCCAGCAATCTCCAGGCATGAATCGCCCAGTGGAGTTCGCCAGCGGAGCCTTCCGGAACACGCCACGGTAGCCAGATCGACGGAGACAGCATCCGGCAAGTCTTCATCTTGATGCAAGGAGGAACCCTAGGACCGCCACCATTATTCGCGAGACCGGCAGACCCCCACGCCGCTAGTCGCCTCCATGCCGGAGTGGACTGAGAGGAAGGAAGCAGTCCAAGCGCAAGGTTGCAGGTGTCGACGATCCGAGGAGCCGCCGGACCCGCCGCCCCGGCCATGGCTGAATCCATCTGGTCAAATCGGGCCTCACAGGCGAGATCTCGACCAGACGACCCAGCTTGCCGCCAGGCGCGCCAAAGACGCGCTGAGGGCACACCGTCTCCTCCTCAATGCCACGCCGTAGGAGGGCCTCAAGCACCGGCCTGAATCAGCCGTGTCGCCCTGTGCTGCCACCGGCGATCCACCATCTCCCAAGGATCACCAGCGAGCCGCACCTCGCCATCCCAACCGACGCCCTTGACGCGGAGGGTGCCGCTACCACTGCCGGCGAGGACAGCGGCGGCGGCCAGGGGGCGGGAGGTGAGTGCCGCCTAGGTCTTGGAGGGTGGAGGGCCCTCCGGAGCCGCTCGGGAGGGAGCGACCCGGGAGGGAGTTGGAGGGAGGGAGGGAGGAAGGTGAGGGGAACTCCGGCGGGAGGGGCCTGGCGGCGGCGGCGCTAGGGGCAAAAAAAAAAAAAGTTAGTGCCTAGCCACGGTCGATCGACGAGACAGTAATTCAGCGAACCCACCGACCCCTCTGCGCTCACCTATGGTTGCCTGCAAATGTACATATCTGCGTCGATCCGTCTGGTCGCATCATGGGCTCGCCCCGGCGACGAATATCGTCAAAGAATAACAAGAAGAAATAAAAGCACCTACATATGCTACTCCCCTCAGAATCAATACATCAGGCCAAGTCTGACGACGAATTAGCTCGTTCCAAACTCAAGAGCAGGCGACTGACTTTCATTTTCCTTTTGGGCATGATCACGTCGATCGTCACACTTGGCCTGTAAAATAGTATCGATCCTCCGTTTATCACGGTATGGATGGTAACTAATGTAGAAAATATCACTATAGAACTCCTCCACTCAACGAATCAGTTTTCATTTTTTTTATAAAAAAACAAATCAGTTTTCAAATGGCACCATGAAGCTTGGCACCTGTTCTAAGAGCGGTTTTATTTTCGTTTAAACTAAAGCTCGGTTCTGGTCTCTGTTTCTGAACCATATGACCCCGTACTGTTCGCTAAATAGCAAGAGCAACCCGGAGTGCAGTAGCGACTTCGAGGATGGAAGGTGTGGGGAGGGCTAGGGCTAGGGCTTATTGTTATGAACACACACAGGGGATACAAGGGAAAGGGGATTCGGGAGAGGAAATTGGGATTCAGGCAAGAGACGGAAGAATAGGGATTAGGGATTCAGAGTCGATTCTCTTTACAGTTCATCGATTCCGTGCTCCCTGTGGAGACTTACCTAATAAAGCAACGAGACAGCTACCCGTGCCACACGCCACGCTACGCTTACAGGGCTCGATGGCCCAACACTAGGACGCAGCCTGTTAAGGAGGCCCACACGCATGACATTACTCCTCCCTTCGAAGAACTGCTTGCCCCCAAGCAGTTGAAGCAGGAAAGCGACGCCTCGGGTCAGCCGGATCTTCCCAAGTCTGAAGCTGGGGAGGATCACCCGACCAACACGCCAATATCTTCGTGGTAGCTTTTGCGTCTTTCACCATGGTCCTTTCCTTGACGATTTCCACTGGAGTTATCGCCATGTCGTAGTGACCTGAAACCACATGCAAAGAAGAGTGCACTTGTGTGTTTGGTGGAACCTGTTTCTTCAGCTGGGAGATGTGCACCACCGGATGCACCTGGCTGGATGCCGGAAGGTCCAACTTATAAGCCACTGCTCCAACTTTCTGCACCACTTTGTAAGGCCCAAAGAAACGGAATGAAAGCTTTTGATTCCCACGCACTTGCACCGATTGCTGAATGTAAGGTTGCAATTTCAAGAATACCATGTCTCCCA
The DNA here is from genome assembly GCA_947311845.1 of Poa pratensis. Lineage (NCBI taxonomy): Eukaryota > Viridiplantae > Streptophyta > Magnoliopsida > Poales > Poaceae > Poa > Poa pratensis. The sequence goes on along the minus strand of CAMZMU010000055.1, from coordinate 7,160,777 downwards.
CTTCGAATGATCTTTCTGAGCGATTCTTGTCAGCTTGTGTCTTCATTCGTTGTTGAGCTCGGTTCAGGTGTTGTTGCATCAAGTCTGTCATGGCGGAGCGCTCCTTGAGCCAAGCTTCCAAATCAGTGGAGACACAAGAGTCCACGGTGATGCCAAAGTTCCTGGGAGGATGTCCATACAACACCTCGAAGGGAGTACGACCCAGAGCTGAGTGATACGTGGTGTTGTACCAATATTCCGCCAGAGGGAGCCATGTAGACCATTTTTTGGGGCAAGAATGAACAAAGCAGCGTAAATACGCTTCCAAGCATTGGTTGAGTCGCTCAGACTGACCATCGGTCTGAGGGTGGTACGCCGAGCTCATGTGCAATGTGGTGTCAGATAATTTGAAAAGCTCTTGCCACAGTCGACTGGTGAAGACTCGATCTCTGTCAGATATGATAGTTTGAGGAAGGCCATGGAGTTTATAGACAGAATTCATGAACTCCTGAGCAACTGTGTAGGCTGTAAAAGGATGGCGGAGAGGTATGAAATGAGCATACTTAGTGAATTTGTCAATTACCACTAAGATGACATTGTAATTCCTGGACAACGGCAATCCTTCAATGAAATCCATGCAAATCATTGTCCATGCTTTCTTTGGCACTGGCAGCGGCTGGAGTAAACCAGGCAGTTTGACATGCTCGGGCTTAGCCTGTTGACACACCTGACAGCCAGCCACAAATAGTTGCACAGTTTCTTTCAACTTTGGCCATGCAAAGTACTGTTTTACCCGGTGATATGTGGCATGAACTCCTGAATGACCACCAATGCCACTAGTGTGGAGGGCTTGCAATATATGGTTTTGGGCTAGGACATTGTTACCCACCCAGATCTTGTCGTGGTATCTCAGCACACCATCTCGAAGTGTGAAGCCCTTACTGTCACCCTCAGCAATGCTCAACTCTTGTATCAGCTTGCGAGCTTGCCCATCATCTTCATAACCCGCTTGTAATCTGTCCAACCATGCTGGCTGAGCCGTAGCAGCAGACATGCTGGCACAAGTGTTTGGCATACGTGAGAGAGCGCCGGCAACCACATTGTTGGTGCCCTTTTTGTACTGGATTTGAAACGGAGACCCATCAGCTTCACAAATGCTTTATGCTGCAAGGATGTGTGCAAGCGTTGTTCTGACAGATGCAAGAGACTTTTATGATCGGTGCGAATCACAAACTCACGGTGTTGCAAGTAGGGGCGCCATTTTTCAATTGCCAATAGAATTGCCATGCACTCTTTTTCATAGACAGACAAGGTTTGATTCCGTGGCCCCAGAGACCTACTGAGAAAGGCCACTGGATGGTCATTCTGTAACAAGACTGCTCCCACCCCATACTGTGAAGCATCAGTTTCTAAGATGAATGGTAAATTGAAATCCGGTATTGCCAAAACTGGAGCTGATGACATAGCAGCTTTCAAAGCTGTGAAGGCTTCTTGTTGAGCCGGCCCCCAGACGAATAAGACGCCCTTTTTTAGCAATTGTGTCAAGGGCAAGGCCAATATGCTGTATCCTTTTATGAACTTGCGGTAATATCCCGTGAACCCTAGAATTCCACGGAGTTCCTTGAGGTTTTTGGGGACTGGCCATTTGTTGACAGCAGCAATTTTGGCCGGGTCAGTTGATACTCCATTGGCTCCAATGACGTGACCAAGATACTCCAACTGTTGTGTGGCAAATGAGCACTTGCTCTTCTTCACCAGCAACTTATGCTGATCCAGCAGCTGCAACACCTCCTTCAGATGAATAATGTGACTTTCCAGTGTTGGGCTATACACCAGTATATCATCAACAAATACCAGAACACTTTTCCTGAGTAGAGGAGCAAACACCTGATTCATTAGGCCCTGGACGTGGCTGGAGCGTTTGTCAAACCGAATGGCATCACAAGAAACTCATACAGGCCTTGGTGTGTTTGAAATGCTGTTTTGTACTGCTCACCTTCAGCCAATCTGGTCTGGTGATATCCAGAGCGCAAATCAAGCTTAGTGAAAAATTTAGAGCCTGCCAATTCATCAAGTAATTCATCAACCACGGGCAAAGGGTGTTTGTTTTTAATGGTCAGAGCGTTGAGTTGGCGATAATCCACGCAAAATCTCCACTGTCCATCCTTCTTGACTAACAGGACTGGGGAAGCAAAAGGGCTAGAGCTTCTTCTAATGATGCCATTACACAACATATCATACACTTGTCTCTCTATTTCATCCTTCTGCTGAGGATTATAGCGGTATGGCCTGATTTTAAAAGGTTGTGTGCCTGGCAGTAGTGGGAACTCATGGTCTTGTTCCCTGGCTGGAGGCAAGGATGATGGTTCTTGAAACAAATGAGGGAACTCATCTAAAAGTTGCTGTATGTTAGGATCAAGTGGTTGTTCTTCCTTAGCAGCTTATGTTTCATCCAGGGAACTCACGGTGTCTTGCTTGGGATGCTGGAGCACCACCATTTGGTATATCATATCACGTTTCAAGAGCCCCTTGAGCTTCTGAATGGTTACCTTCTTGCACTTGTTCGCTCTACCTTGCACACCCCGCAGTGTTACACGTTTCTTGTTATGTGTGAATCTCATGATCTTTTTCCGCCAATGCACCCACATGGGGCTATGTATGTCCAGCCAGTCAGCCCCCAAAATCATGTCATAGCAGCCCAAGTTCAGAACATGGACAGAATGTGCGAATTTGTGACCCTGCACCGTCCATTCAAAGTCTGGCACAAAATTTGTGCACTGCACTGGATGACCATCAGCAATAGTGAACTGACGAGATGGCATTGGTTGTGTTGTGCACTGCAACCTGGAGGCGAGGTCGGCACTGATGAAAGATGCCACACTGCCCGAATCGATGAGAATCACCACCTCATGCTTGCCCACATGACCCATCAGGCGCATGGTATGCTTCTTAAGTGCTCCAATCTTGGCATCAGTAGAGGCAATGAGTGTAAGATCTCCACAATCAGAATCATCATCAGATATACATTCCTGTGAATCATTGATTGGTAAAATTTCCATCAGTTCTTCAATCACATGTAATGGAATATTTTCTGGGCACTTATGTGTTCTGCTATAGCGCTCTCCACATGTGAAACATAAACCCTTGGCTCGCCGATAAGCTTTGAGTGTTTCCAAACGATCCTCCCACTTGGCTGGTTCAATTTTCTTTGCTTCATCAGGTTTTGCCACAGCCTTGTCCTTGGAGTAAGATTTTTCACCAGAAGAAAAAGAATGCCGACTGAATTTAGAGAATTCTTTGTCAACACGACTTGGTGATCTCTTCTTAGTTGCATCCAGGTCCTCTTCCTGCATGAATGCCAAGAGAACAGCAGTATCCAAGTCTTGTGGGCAATGAAGATGAATTGCAGTACGAATATCATCTCTCAACCCATTCATAAATTCATCTACAAAGAACTCCTCATCTAAAGCAAGATTATACAGAAGTAATTGGTTGCGTAGCAACTCAAATTTGTCACAATACTCTGCCACAGTGCCAGTTTGGCGCAGGGCACGCATTTGTCTACGGTACTGCATATACTTGTTTTTGCCAAATTTCTCATGAACTAAACGACACATTTCCCCCCAATCGTCTAGTCTACGCAGAGCCTGCACATTCCTAAGCCATAAGGCAGCAGTACCACGAAAGTTAAGTGAAGCATAGCGAGTGCGAAGACTATCCTGAACATGATACAATTCGAATAGGTTTCACAGTCTTGTTGCCACAATTTCGGATTTTCGCCCTCAAATTTGGGGAAATCCATTTTTGGAGTGAATCCACGCCCCCGGTTACCAAAATCACCCTCACGCTCAGCTGACATCTCATGGATATGAATAGCAGAAGGAGAGCGTGCCATTGGCGAGTGATTGGTACCTGTGACCGGGGTAGATCGCTGGTTCCCAAGGATACCAGGCGCATCTCCCCGGTGAAGCCTTGGATCGCGGTGGTCAGTAGACCCGGAGCTCAGAGCTGACGCAGATGGGCGCGCCGCTGCAGCTCCAGACGGCGGGGGCAGCGGGTATCCGAGAGGATGCTGATCCGCGCCCCGAGTGGCCGCCGCACTGCTCTCGGGGATGTCCACCAGGTTCGGCGCCGTGCGCGGGCTGGACTCGATGGCCGCGACGCGCATCGTGAGCTCGTCAGCGCGCTGCCTCTCGGCCGTGATGGCCGTGGTGGTGTCGCTGAGCGAGGCCTGGAGGTCGTCGATCTTCGTCTGCATCCCGTTGAGAGAATCCAACACCTGCTTCATGTACGCCTCCATGGATGCGCCTTGAGCCGATATCTCGCCCATGGTCTTCTGTAGATCTGTGTCGACTTGGTGGATGGTACGCCGCGGCGCCAGCGTGCTTGTCGGAGTCAATCACCCACCACCGATCGCGGGTATCTCTGAAGAGAACTTTGCGCTACGATTTCAGAGAAATCGAGCACCCGGAGAACGGAATCCAGCGGATTTTGTGGAGATTGCCGATCGAAACCAGGGCTCTGATACCATCTGTTATGAACACACACAGGGGATACAAGGGAAAGGGGATTCAGGAGAGGAAATTGGGATTCAGGCAAGAGACGGAAGAATAGGGATTAGGGATTCAGAGTCGATTCTCTTTACAGTTCATCGATTCCGTGCTCCCTGTGGAGACTTGCCTAATAAAGCAACGAGACAGCTACCCGTGCCACACGCCACGCTACGCTTACAGGGCTCGATGGCCCAACACCAGGACGCAGCCTGTTAAGGAGGCCCACACGCATGACACTTATTTTCACCAAGAAGCTGCTGAGAAGCTCCAAAGAACTGGGCCTAAGTGTGGAAGAAAGAATGCCCTCGCCTCCTTGGAACGCTCACCACGGCGTGCTCCTCCTCTCCACTTACGCTGCACTCCTCGCCCAGAAGCCAGAGCGAGGTGTGTATCTCCAACAACATCAGGGTAGCACAAGGTATAGCTGGATCTGGTACAAGATATACTCTGATAACAGGCACATCGCGTGGAAAAAATAAGCCCAATTCACTTACTTCATGGTTCATGCTACTAGCTGCTAAAGTTCTGAATCTAATTGCTAGATCCAATGCAATGTGGCTACATCAGGCCCTTCCATTCCAGGCCATCCCTAAAGGATCTGAACTTACATGGCAGAGATTAGTAATAACAACAGGAGAAACCTTTGACGTGCTGCAGGATATGATATTGCATAAATGTCTTGGAACTAGCCATTGTCTGATAACTTCCTAAGACTTAAGTTATGGCGCCTTGCAGTGTGCATCGCCGCGCACACTGATAGAACACGACAGTGCTTGGTTTCATTATATATAATGGGGCCGGGGAAGGTCCCCTGTTTTTCTAAAAACACGACAGTACACAAAAAGTAAATTAACAGTGGTAAGAAAAGCGAACTGCCGGATGGTGAGATGATCAAACATTACATTAGTCCATGATCAGCTAGTCATTACTCTCCAGATAAAAGGAGCAGGTAAACAACTTGAGATTTACAATACAAGCTAGACATTCTTTCTGGGACATCCCAGAGTTAAGCTGCACCAATAAATCCCACTAGTGGATAAATCTCAATCTCAGTTGCCTAGTTGACCGACCCGTCCAACACAACAGGCTAGTCATAAGACGGAATTCTTCGAAATAGGGCAGGCACCATATATGCAAAACAGAAAACTAGCTAAGAAAATCAGCCACCCCTATGCTCAAACCAGAAGCGAATTATCTTCAAACACTCAAACTGTACTTACTGCAGAGCTAAGTTAGGCATTGAAGAAATATTATAGGATAGCCCAATGACAGAATTACTCGTTGGTGTCGCACAACAGTAGACAAAAACAAATCGACAACGGTAAAAAAGCAAACAGCCGAATGGTGAAATGATCAAACATTGCATTCCTCCCTGCCTAGTTAGTTTGTAGTCAGCACTATTCCAAGAAAAGCACAGGTACAAGTTAGACATCTTTATAGGGACAACTGAAAATCAAATTATACCAATCACTATGCCGAGCACAAACAACAGGACAGTCATATTTCCAACAAATCATCTTTAGAAGATGCAGACATTTAGTAGCATGACAAAGCAAAAGGAGCTCGGGATGCAGAAGTTGCAGCATGCACAACATATATCACAAAGAGAGAAATAAGCAGAAGACACAATTCATATATTAAACAGTAATAATGGTTTAATAAAACGATCATAATATCCATGATTAAAGTAGTAGAATGTTATACGACTGCATGGGCTACTAACAGCCATGACTACATACAAGTACACAAATGAAAGCTCAGCCACTAAGTTAACTGCAGCTACATAAAGTCAGGGCGTGAGTGCACTCACGTACGAACAACACCTATCACTGCTTCCTGACTTCAAAAGCTAAATCTAATAACATTAGAAAGGTGGATAACTGTGAAGCTGCATTATTCAAGACTTTTAGGGCCCATCTGCCAAAGGCTCCAAGTACAATGGAACATATGGAATATAAGGAGTTTGTCCATGCTCAAATTCCCAATCTCCTCCAAGATGACATATAAAAAGCAGCTTTCTGCAATCAATCTCATATGACATTAGACTGTTGTTGTGCCTATAAACTATGAAAATCATATTGCGTTCGGGTGGAACGAGATGACACTGTAAAAACCTTCAACCAAGTAGCTGACGTTGTGCTTCAAGGTCCATTTTCCACTTTTGTGGTCCTCAAGAGCCCATATTGATAGTTCAGCAGCATCGGGACCATAATTACTATTTACGAAATACAACTGCCTCTGCGATAGAAAAATACCATCGACAGGAATATGGACATCGTCTGGTGGCATAGGAATGTCAACTTGCCACCAATCCTTTCCTTCCATGTCAACAGCTACTATGAACTTGTCAACGGTAGCCAAATGCAGGATCCCGTTGAAAAAAACGCCTTTTGAATCCCTGTGTAGTGCAAACACAAAGTTGTCTAGGCTTTTATGCTTCCAAGTTCCAGCTTTAGAAGAGTATATCGCCAGTGTTTTAATGGGTGCATCCCAATAGGTTAGCGCATACTTATCCCAGGCCTCCTCATCCTCCTCATGGATGAACTCAAACACATGGAAGTGAGAGGACACTGTCGGCTCGAACCCGAGGCGAGCGACGCCCACCTTGCTGGACCAGTCGGTGGCAGGCACAACAACCCATTTCTCAGTGGCGGGATTGCACACCACATAATCCAATGTCTTGGGATCAGTAACCTTCCAACAACGCAGAGGAGGAGGCCATTGCAGCAGTCCATGATGTCAACGCTTTGGTATCTGGGCAGGAAGGAGAGAGAAGGGTCGACGAATTGCTCGTTGGCGTCGCACAACAGTAGACAAAAACAAATCAACAGCGGTAAAAAAGCAAACAGCCGAATGGCTAACATTGCATTCCTCCCTGCCTAGTTAGTTAGTAGTCAGCACTGTTCTAAGAAAAGCACAAGTACAAGTTAGACATCTTTATAGGGGCAACTGAAAATCAAAGTATACCAATCATTATGTCGAGCACAAACAACAGGCCAGTCATATTTCCAACAAATCATCTTTAGAGGATGCAGACATTCAGTAGCATGACAAAGCAAGAGGAGCTCGGGATGCAGAAGTTGCAGCATGCACAACATATATATCACAAAGAGAGAAATAAGCAGAGGACACAATTCAGAAGTAATAGCGGTTCAACAAAATGATCGTAATATCCATGATTAAAGGAGTAGAATGTTACACGACTGCATGGGCTACTAACAGCCATGACTACATACAAGTACACAAATGAAAGCTCAGTCACTAAGTTAACTGCAATAGAGAGCTACATAAAGTCAGGGCATAGTGCACTCATGTACCAACAACACCTATCACAACTTCATAAACATCTGCCCAAGCCACTGCTTCCTGACTTCAAAAGCTAAATCTAATAACATTAGAAAGGTGGATAACTGTGAAGCTGCATTATTCAAGACTTTTAGGGCCCATCTGCCAAAGGCTCCAAGTACAATGGAACATATGGAATATAAGGAGTTTGTCCATGCTCAAATTCCCAATCTCCTCCAAGATGACATATAAAAAACAGCTTTCTGCAATCAATCTCATATGACATTAGACTGTTGATGTGCCCATAAACTATGAAAATCATATTGCATTCGGGGTGGAACGAGATGACACTGTAAAAACCTTCAACCAAGTAGCTGACATTGTGCTTCAACGTCCATTTTCCACTTTTGTGGTCCTCAAGAGCCCATATTGATAGTTCAGCAGCATCGGGACCAGAATTACTATTTACAAAATACAACTACCTCTGCGATAGAAAAATACCATCGATAGGAATATGGACATCGTCTGGTGGCATAGGAATGTCAACTTGCCACCAATCCTTTCCTTCCATGTCAACAGCTACTATGAACTTGTCAACGGTAGCCAAATGCAGGATACCGTTGAAAAAAACGCCTTTTGAATCCCTGTGTAGTGCAAACACAAAGTTGTCTAGGCTTTTATGCTTCCAAGTTCCAGCTTTAGAAGAGTATATCGCCAGTGTTTTAATGGGTGCATCCCAATAGGTTAGCGCATACTTATCCCAGGCCTCCTCATCCTCCTCATGGATGAACTCAAACACATGGAAGTGAGAGGACACTGTCGGCTCGAACCCGAGGCGAGCGACGCCCACCTTGCTGGACCAGTCGGTGGCAGGCACAACAACCCATTTCTCAGTGGCGGGATTGCACACCACATAATCCAATGTCTTGGGATCAGTAACCTTCCAACAGCGGCAGAGGAGGAGGCCATTGCAGCAGTCCATGATGTCAACGCTTTGGTATCTGGGCAGGAAGGAGAGAGAAGGGTCGACGAATTGCTCTTTGGCGTCGCACAACAGTAGACAAAAACAAATCAACAGCGGCAAAAAAGCAAACAGCCGAATGGCTAACATTGCATTCCTCCCTGCCTAGTTAGTTAGTAGTCAGCACTGTTCTAAGAAAAGCACAAGTACAAGTTAGACATCTTTATAGGGACAACTGAAAATCAAAGTATACCAATCATTATGTCGAGCACAAACAACAGGCCAGTCATATTTCCAACAAATCATCTTTAGAGTATGCAGACATTCAGTAGCATGACAAAGCAAGAGGAGCTCGGGATGCAGAAGTTGCAGCATGCACAACATATATATCACAAAGAGAGAAATAAGCAGAGGACACAATTCAGAAGTAATAGCGGTTCAACAAAATGATCGTAATATCCATGATTAAAGGAGTAGAATGTTACACAACTGCATGGGCTACTAACAGCCATGACTACATACAAGTACACAAATGAAAGCTCAGTCACTAAGTTAACTGCAATAGAGAGCTACATAAAGTCAGGGCATAGTGCACTCATGTACCAACAACACCTATCACAACTTCATAAACATCTGCCCAAGCCACTGCTTCCTGACTTCAAAAGCTAAATCTAATAACATTAGAAAGGTGGATAACTGCGAAGCTGCATTATTCAAGACTTTTAGGGCCCATCTGCCAAAGGCTCCAAGTACAATGGAACATATGGAATATAAGGAGTTTGTCCATGCTCAAATTCCCAATCTCCTCCAAGATGACATATAAAAAACAGCTTTCTGCAATCAATCTCATATGACATTAGACTGTTGATGTGCCCATAAACTATGAAAATCATATTGCATTCGGGTGGAACGAGATGACACTGTAAAAACCTTCAACCAAGTAGCTGACATTGTGCTTCAACGTCCATTTTCCACTTTTGTGGTCCTCAAGAGCCCATATTGATAGTTCAGCAGCATCGGGACCAGAATTACTATTTACAAAATACAACTACCTCTGCGATAGAAAAATACCATCGATAGGAATATGGACATCGTCTGGTGGCATAGGAATGTCAACTTGCCACCAATCCTTTCCTTCCATGTCAACAGCTACTATGAACTTGTCAACGGTAGCCAAATGCAGGATACCGTTGAAAAAAACGCCTTTTGAATCCCTGTGTAGTGCAAACACAAAGTTGTCTAGGCTTTTATGCTTCCAAGTTCCAGCTTTAGAAGAGTATATCGCCAGTGTTTTAATGGGTGCATCCCAATAGGTTAGCGCATACTTATCCCAGGCCTCCTCATCCTCCTCATGGATGAACTCAAACACATGGAAGTGAGAGGACACTGTCGGCTCGAACCCGAGGCGAGCGACGCCCACCTTGCTGGACCAGTCGGTGGCAGGCACAACAACCCATTTCTCAGTGGCGGGATTGCACACCACATAATCCAATGTCTTGGGATCAGTAACCTTCCAACAGCGGCAGAGGAGGAGGCCATTGCAGCAGTCCATGATGTCAACGCTTTGGTATCTGGGCAGGAAGGAGAGAGAAGGGTCGACGAATTGCTCTTTGGCGTCGCACAACAGTAGACAAAAACAAATCAACAGCGGTAAAAAAGCAAACAGCCGAATGGCTAACATTGCATTCCTCCCTGCCTAGTTAGTTAGTAGTCAGCACTGTTCTAAGAAAAGCACAAGTACAAGTTAGACATCTTTATAGGGACAACTGAAAATCAAAGTATACCAGTCATTATGTCGAGCACAAACAACAGGCCAGTCATATTTCCAACAAATCATCTTTAGAGTATGCAGACATTCAGTAGCATGACAAAGCAAGAGGAGCTCGGGATGCAGAAGTTGCAGCATGCACAACATATATATCACAAAGAGAGAAATAAGTAGAGGACACAATTCAGAAGTAATAGCGGTTCAACAAAATGATCGTAATATCCATGATTAAAGGAGTAGAATGTTACACAACTGCATGGGCTACTAACAGCCATGACTACATACAAGTACACAAATGAAAGCTCAGTCACTAAGTTAACTGCAATAGAGAGCTACATAAAGTCAGGGCATAGTGCACTCATGTACCAACAACACCTATCACAACTTCATAAACATCTGCCCAAGCCACTGCTTCCTGACTTCAAAAGCTAAATCTAATAACATTAGAAAGGTGGATAACTGTGAAGCTGCATTATTCAAGACTTTTAGGGCCCATCTGCCAAAGGCTCCAAGTACAATGGAACATATGGAATATAAGGAGTTTGTCCATGCTCAAATTCCCAATCTCCTCCAAGATGACATATAAAAAACACCTTTCTGCAATCAATCTCATATGACATTAGACTGTTGATGTGCCCATAAACTATGAAAATCATATTGCATTCGGGGTGGAACGAGATGACACTGTAAAAACCTTCAACCAAGTAGCTGACATTGTGCTTCAACGTCCATTTTCCACTTTTGTGGTCCTCAAGAGCGCATATTGATAGTTCAGCAGCATCGAGACCAGAATACTATTTACAAAATACAACTACCTCTGCGATAGAAAAATACCATCGATAGGAATATGGACATCGTCTGGTGGCATTGGAATGTCAACTTGCCACCAATCCTTTCCTTCCATGTCAACAGCTACTATGAACTTGTCAACGGTAGCCAAATGCAGGATACCGTTGAAAAAAACGCCTTTTGAATCCCTGTGTAGTGCAAACACAAAGTTGTCTAGGCTTTTATGCTTCCAAGTTCCAGCTTTAGAAGAGTATATCGCCAGTGTTTTAATGGGTGCATCCCAATAGGTTAGCGCATACTTATCCCAGGCCTCCTCATCCTCCTCATGGATGAACTCAAACACATGGAAGTGAGAGGACACTGTCGGCTCGAACCCGAGGCGAGCGACGCCCACCTTGCTGGACCAGTCGGTGGCAGGCACAACAACCCATTTCTCAGTGGCGGGATTGCACACCACATAATCCAATGTCTTGGGATCAGTAACCTTCCAACAGCGGCAGAGGAGGAGGCCATTGCAGCAGTCCATGATGTCAACGCTTTTGTATCTGGGCAGGAAGGAGAGAGAAGGGTCGACGAATTGCTCGTTGGCGTCGCACAACAGTAGACAAAAACAAATCAACAGCGGTAAAAAAGAAAACAGCCGAATGGCTAACATTGCATTCCTCCCTGCCTAGTTAGTTAGTAGTCAGCACTGTTCTAAGAAAAGCACAAGTACAAGTTAGACATCTTTATAGGGACAACTGAAAATCAAAGTATACCAATCATTATGTCGAGCACAAACAACAGGCCAATCATATTTCCAACAAATCATCTTTAGAGGATGCAGACATTCAGTAGCATGACAAAGCAAGAGGAGCTCGGGATGCAGAAGTTGCAGCATGCACAACATATATATCACAAAGAGAGAAATAAGCAGAGGACACAATTCAGAAGTAATAGCGGTTCAACAAAACGATCATAATATCCATGATTAAAGGAGTAGAATGTTACACGACTGCATGGGCTACTAACAGCCATGACTACATACAAGTACACAAATGAAAGCTCAGTCACTAAGTTAACTGCAATAGAGAGCTACATAAAGTCAAGGCATAGTGCACTCATGTACCAATAACACCTATCACAACTTCATAAACATCTGCCCAAGCCACTGCTTCCTGACTTCAAAAGCTAAATCTAATAACATTAGAAAGGAGGATAACTGTGAAGCTGCATTATTCAAGACTTTTAGGGCCCATCTGCCAAAGGCTCCAAGTACAATGGAACATATGGAATATAAGGAGTTTGTCCATGCTCAAATTCCCAATCTCCTCCAGGATGACATATAAAAAGTAGCTTTCTGCAATCAATCTCATATGACATTAGACTGTTGCTGTGCCCATAAACTATGAAAATCATATTGCGTTCGGGGTGGAACGAGATGACACTGTAAAAACCTTCAACCAAGTAGCTGACGTTGTGCTTCAAGGTCCATTTTCCACTTTTGTGGTCCTCAAGAGCCCATATTGATAGTTCAGCAGCATCGAGACCAGAATTACTATTTACAAAATACAACTACCTCTGCGATAGAAAAATACCATCGATAGGAATATGGACATCGTCTGGTGGCATAGGAATGTCAACTTGCCACCAATCCTTTCCTTCCATGTCAACAGCTACTATGAACTTGTCAACGGTAGCCAAATGCAGGATCCCGTTGAAAAAAACGCCTTTTGAATCTCTGTGTAGTGCAAACACAAAGTTGTCTAGGCTTTTATGCTTCCAAGTTCCAGCTTTAGAAGAGTATATCGCCAGTGTTTTAATGGGTGCATCCCAATAGGTTAGCGCATACTTATCCCAGGCCTCCTCATCCTCCTCATGGATGAACTCAAACACATGGAAGTGAGAGGACACTGTCGGCTCGAACCCGAGGCGAGCGACGCCCACCTTGCTGGACCAGTCGGTGGCAGGCACAACAACCCATTTCTCAGTGGCGGGATTGCACACCACATAATCCAATGTCTTGGGATCAGTAACCTTCCAACAGCGGCAGAGGAGGAGGCCATTGCAGCAGTCCATGATGTCAACGCTTTTGTATCTGGGCAGGAAGGAGAGAGAAGGGTCGACGAATTGCTCGTTGGCGTCGCACAACAGTAGACAAAAACAAATCAACAGCGGTAAAAAAGAAAACAGCCGAATGGCTAACATTGCATTCCTCCCTGCCTAGTTAGTTAGTAGTCAGCACTGTTCTAAGAAAAGCACAAGTACAAGTTAGACATCTTTATAGGGACAACTGAAAATCAAAGTATACCAATCATTATGTCGAGCACAAACAACAGGCCAATCATATTTCCAACAAATCATCTTTAGAGGATGCAGACATTCAGTAGCATGACAAAGCAAGAGGAGCTCGGGATGCAGAAGTTGCAGCATGCACAACATATATATCACAAAGAGAGAAATAAGCAGAGGACATAATTCAGAAGTAATAGCGGTTCAACAAAATGATCATAATATCCATGATTAAAGGAGTAGAATGTTACACGACTGCATGGGCTACTAACAGCCATGACTACATACAAGTACACAAATGAAAGCTCAGTCACTAAGTTAACTGCAATAGAGAGCTACATAAAGTCAAGGCATAGTGCACTCATGTACCAATAACACCTATCACAACTTCATAAACATCTGCCCAAGCCACTGCTTCCTGACTTCAAAAGCTAAATCTAATAACATTAGAAAGGAGGATAACTGTGAAGCTGCATTATTCAAGACTTTTAGGGCCCATCTGCCAAAGGCTCCAAGTACAATGGAACATATGGAATATAAGGAGTTTGTCCATGCTCAAATTCCCAATCTCCTCCAGGATGAAATATAAAAAGTAGCTTTCTGCAATCAATCTCATATGACATTAGACTGTTGCTGTGCCCATAAACTATGAAAATCATATTGCGTTCGGGTGGAACGAGATGACACTGTAAAAACCTTCAACCAAGTAGCTGACGTTGTGCTTCAAGGTCCATTTTCCACTTTTGTGGTCCTCAAGAGCCCATATTAATAGTTCAGCAGCATCGGGACCAGAATTACTATTTACGAAATACAACTGCCTCTGCGATAGAAAAATACCATCGACAGGAATATGGACATCGTCTGGTGGCATAGGAATGTCAACTTGCCACCAATCCTTTCCTTCCACGTCAACAGCTACTATGAACTTGTCAACGGTATCCAAATGCAGGACCCCGTTGAAAAAAACGCCTTTTGAATCCCTGTGTAGTGCAACCACAAAGTTGTCTAGGCTTTTATGCTTCCAAGTTCCAGCTTTAGAAGAGTATATCGCCAGTGTTTTAATGGGTACATCCCAAAAGGTTAGCGCATACTTATCCCAGACCTCCTCACCCTCATCATCGATGAACTCAAACACATGGAAGTGAGAGGAAACCGTGGGCTCGAACCCGAGGCGAGCGACGCCCACCTTGCTGGACCAGTCGGTGGCAAGCACAACCACCCATTTCTCAGTGGCGTGATTGCACACCACATAATCCAATGTCTTGGGATCAGTCACCTTCCAACAGCGGCAGAGGAGGAGGCCATTGCAGCAGTCCATGATGTCAACGCTTTGGTATCTGGCAGGAAGGAGAGTGAAGGGTCGACGAGAGGATCGGCGTACATTGAACCTGAAGCATTGTTGAAATATCAAACTTTCTTGGGAACCGGTGCTTGTTGTAGCTTTCGCGGAAGAAGCCGGCGAGAGGCTGGGGCAGCTTCTTGCGGTGGTTCGGGTGGGAGAAGAGGTCGCGCCAGCGCGTGGAGACGCACTTGCAGCAGCAGGTGGACTTGTAGGGCACACGCGAGATGATGTCCACGAGGATGTCGTCGGTGAGCTTGTCCACCGGGCACCCCTTCAAGCCCTTCTTCTTCGTCTTCTTCTTCTTGGAGCCCGGCGCCATCGCCGTGCGTGGAGACGAGAACGTCCACGAGCAACCGATCTGCGCACATCAGGGGACAGAGAGGTTAGAGATCCATCCCGGAAGTGAGGGGAAGCGTGAGGGAAGAGGGGATCTACCAGGTGCGTGGTGCGCGAACTACGTAGAGGAGAGCGGCGGCTGCAATCTGCAGCAGCGAGCAAGGGTTTGTGTTCGGGCGTGCGCAGCAGCGAGAAGCGGCGGAAGCGGAACTGGCAAGTGAAGACGAAGACGAAGGAGTGCAGATTGGGCCTTCATCTTGCTGGAATGGGCCACGTGAGTCTAAGGCACAACATTCAGATATAAGATTTTGCTAACCCTAAACAAAAAGATACTCCTATAAAAAGTGCTCCCCTAAAAATAAGATAAAAAATGTGCTTCCCTAGAAAAAGGGATAAAATGTGCTGATTCTGAAAAAATAAAATATATCAAATATGCTAAATAAAGCTTTTAGAAATAAAGAAACCTTTGCATCCAAATATACTAGCACACTGATGTCTAAGAAAAAGGAAAATCAGATACATTTCTAAGAGAAAAAACTCCATCCGAACACTCCATACTTGCATCTTTCGATATAACCTACCTCTGCACCCTCTACCACTCTTTCAAATCTCTTCATTCACAATACATGTTATGTCGTGTCGTGCCGATCGACGACATGTATTTGGTCACCCGGTTACGCTCCTGTATCGCTTGGCACGATCGGCCAAGAGGAAGGTATGATGCAGTATAGAAGCAGTTTTCACTCAGTATGAAACCAAGGTTTAATCGAACCAGTAGGAGCAAGAAATCACTTCGGAAGGTTGTCAGTGGCGCGCTGACGTGGAATCTGCACACAACACAATCAAACTACTTTGCCCCAACGAAACAGTGAGGTTGTCAATCTCACCGGCTTGCTGAAAACAAAGAATTAAACGTATGGTGTGGAAAACAGTAGTAAATTGCAGAGAATGAAAAGGAACAGTGTTTGCAGTTGGTTGTATTATCAGTGTAAAAGAATGGACCGGGGTCCACAGTTCACTAGTGGTGTCTCTCCGTAAAAGATAACTAACATGCTGGGTGAACAAATTACAGCTGTGCAATTGACAAAATATTGAGCGCATAACAATGCATATATATGACATGATGATTACTATGATATTCATGTGGGCATTACGACAAAATACATAGACCGTTATCCAACAGCGTCTATGACTAATAATCCACCGCCAGGTTGTCATACCGAGTTCCCCATTGGTATTAAGTTGCAAGCAACGGATAATTGCATTAAGTAATGTGCGTAAAGTAAACAAAAACATTAGACCTAACGGTGTACCCCTAACCTAAGCATCGATTATTTTATCCCTAGTGGCAACAGCACATGCACAATCTTAGAAGTTGTTGTCACTCTCCCAGATTACCGGAGGCATTAACCCACTATCTAGCATAAATACTCACTCTTGTAGTTACAAGCTTCTACTTGGCCAAATCATCTACTAGTAACGGAAAGCATGCAAGATCATAAATAACATATAAGATAGATTGATAATCAACTTGACATAGTATTCAATATTCATCGGATCCCAACAAACACAACATGTAGCATTACAATAAGATGATCTTGATCATGATAGGCAGCTCACAAGATCTAAACATGATAGCATAAAGTGGAGAGACAACCATCTAGCTACTGTCATGGACCCGTAGTCCAAGGATGAACTACTCACACATCACTCCGGAGGCAGGCATGGTGATGTAGAGCCCTCCGGTGATGACTCCCCTCTCCGGCAGGGTAACGGGAAGAGCTTCTGAACCCTCCTGAGCTAGGATTGACGGCGGCGGCGTCTCTGAAACTTTTCGTGGATAATGGCTCGGGTCTTTAGGGTTTTCGCGTCGGTAAGAATAAATAGGCGAAAGGACGGCGGCTGCGGAGCCACGAGGGCCCCACACCACCCCACGGCGCGGCAGGGGGGCCCGCATGGGCCCATGGTGTGAATGCCACGTGGCCCTCCTCCGTCTCTCCTCTGGACTCCGTCTTCGTGTTGGAAAAATAGGAGGTTCTGTCCAAGTTTCGTCCAATTCCGAGAATATTTCCAGGCTAGCTTTTCTGGAATACAAAAACAGCAGAAAACATGAACTGGCACTGTGGCATCTTGTTAATAGGTTAGTCCCAGAAAATGCATAAAAATGCTATGAAGTGTATATAAAACATGTAACAATTGGTATAATATCAACATGGAACATCAGAAATTATGGATACGTTTGAGACGTATCAGACATCGACGCCGAGAACGAGTTTTGGGCGACTAGGGTGACCGAGCGGGCGGAGAGGAGGGCTGACCGTGCAGAGAGGATGGCTGACAAGCGGAAGCGCAAAGCCGCGGCAGAGGAACAGCTCTACGACCACACTGTTGGATGTATGCCCAAAAGGCAATGAATTTAAACTTCTGATTCATAAATTATGATTTGTATTCTCTATGCTATAACTACGGTGGTTTCTGAATATGTGATTCAGGGGAAAAAAAGCTCACTCGTACGTGTAGAGAATATGAACAAGTAAAACATACCCTAGTTCTTTTACGGACTAATTTGTTGATTGCTTGATGACACTGCTTTCCTAGTCATGGACATTGTTTATGTCAGCATCAATGAGTGGCATATTATTGGATAATAATATGGTCGGGTAACCCAAGTTTTGATATGATAAGAGATTCTGTTAAACTATCTTTTTGTCCTTAGCTTTATCACGGTAAGGTTATTATATAACATGTCCTGTAACCATGAGGTTACTAGGGTTATGCATACTGGAAGAGTTACTTTGGTATTGTCTTAACCATGGCCGTAACTGGGTGGGAATACGACAGTCACTGGGTGATTCCAAGGTGTGTGTATATCCTAATGTTCTGAGTTGGGAAATTACTCCTCGGTGATTAGAGAGATGCGCCCTGGGCCCTCTCGGTATTATAAAGGTATCCAATATGTTCTGTAGACAATGCACGGTGAAGTTACACCATGTGGGATATCATAATACGGAAACGAGTAAAGGGAACTTGCCGGTTAACGAGATAGATAAAGATGTAGTGAATCATTTATTGATTCATGGCAACATCACGGATCTATATCTTGGGTGAAGTTTTGGTATCACGAGTAATGGGAATGATATATTAAATAGCCAGCAGGTTCAACAGAGTGTCTTTCGCATAACGGTAGCAGTTAGTCATGTCGTCCCTGGATCTGACCCTGGCCGGTGATTGGATGGAGACATCCGATCATAGCTACACGTTAACGAACCTGTAGGGTGGACACGCTTAAACTTGGATTGGTTAGTTGTGTTTATGGTTGGTCTGGAACATGGAAAGAGTTTCACCGACATGGTGTCTGCGTGATAGATATGAAAATATCGGAGAGATTGTTTTGTGATAGAAGTTGCTATCATGGTCGGAATTATTCCGAGGGTTTATATAAGAAAGGAGATATTTGTCCGGAGTATTTTTGTCTGCGGACACTAGGTGTCCCGGATCATATAAAAGATGTTTTATATGATAGGTAACTAATTCGGTGAAATATTCTGTAAAAGGAAATATTCAAATAAGAATTAATTAGACAAAATATTATTTAATTAAATATTAATTTATTTAATTAATAAATGATTATGGAAAATATTGTAGCCCAATATGGGGCTACCAAGATGGGCCCTAGGGGCCCACCAGGGTAGCCGCACCACCATACGGTGGTGGTGGCAAAGATGCCGAAGGGGGGAAGTTCCCTCCCAGCCAAAACCCTGATGGGCCCTTGTGGCCCATGGGGCAAGGCGGTGGCCGGCGGCGGCCAAGGGCCGGCCGGCCTAGGTGGGCCCCACCTGCCTAGGTCGGTGCGACCCAGGGCGGGCCCCACCTGGCGGCGGCAGCGTGGCGGGCCGTGGTGGGCCCCACGCGCCTAGGTCGGTTCACCTAGGGCGGGGCCCACCTGGCGACGGCCAAGGAGGAGAGGCGGTGGGGGTTGGGGAGTTAGAGTCCTACTCCAACTCCTCCACCCTACCCGAATTGGGCAAGGGGAAAGTTTTCCCTTGTCCAAGTTGACTTGGACTAGGAGAAAGCTTTCCCCTTCCCCAAGTCTCACTACCCCTTGGGCCATCTATATAAACTCCCACCCCCTCCTATTTGTAGACACACAATTGCAAGTCTAGATCTCTTCTAGTTGGATTAGAGAAACCTCTAATTAGAGGCAACCTATCCGATTAGACTAGATCTAATCTCTTTCTCCTTCTCATGTGTTGAGATCTCCACCTTCATATACACCAGTAGTGCTTCAAGCTTGGACGGCGAAGCCCTGCTGAACCTTTCCCGGCGTACGCGTGCAAGCTCTCGGAGGGGTTATCCATTGAGAAACAGTTGGCCCTCGCTCTACCGGATCAAGGTGACAAGGCTAAGGAGGAGGAGGCGCCGGAATCTCTCTACCAGGCTTGGTTGAGAGAGACGGCGATACGCTGCGTCAACTACGTCATCAACACTTCTTCCGCAACTTCGGTGTTGGTAACGTATTCTATCTAGATTTATGGATCTTTGTATTCACTTGTATCTTCATAGTAGATCTTGGCATGTTGCGTAGTCTTTGGAAGAAATTTTTAAATTTCCGTGCACGCAACCCAATACACACCACCTAGCACGACGAAGATCCCAGGTGGGATGTTCTGTGGACTTCCACGGACAACACCATCTCCGACGAGGAGGAGTAGATATTGGGTTGTGGGTAAAACTTTAAAATTTTCCGTAACCTTACTGCCAGGATCTATTCTATGAAGATATGCTGCACCCCATAATGCTAGATCTAGAAAACTTACAAACACTCTTGCGGAAGATCTTGTGTTTGTCCAAGTAGATGTCGGTGTAGCCTGATGAAGAATCTCACGTCCGCGCCGGGAGGTGAGATTGTTGCCGGCCTGTCATCAAGAGACTGCTTGCGCAGCCCCGCTCTAGCAGTATCCACACGTACACCGCGCCAACCCACCGGAAGCTTTCGCCGCCTAGAGCTACTACCACCGACGAAGAGAGACAGCCTTTCGGCGTAGTTTAGGTGGTAGATCTAATCAAACTTGATTAGAGCTATATGAGATTAGAGAGATCTAATTCTCGACACATGAGATCAACTAGAGAGAGATTAGAGCAATGTCTAATTAGAGCACCGTCTAGATTAGAGCATCGTCTAATTGCACAATATCAAGAGAGAAACTTGTGCAAGTCTTTGTTGTGTTCTCCTTGTGGGAGGGGGTTGAGTATATAAAGGGGAGCAAGAGGAGGAGGTGCTTGGGGAAGGTGTGCCGGCCCTAGAAGGGTTGGCTCCCTCCCCAAGTTGGTTTGGGAGAGGAGTCCTTGTCCAACAAGGACTCCCTTCCCTTTTTATCTTTTTGCCTTTTTCCTTTATTCCTTACATTATTCAATTCAGACTCCTTTTAATCTCCAAATCAAACAAGGAAGGAGAGGAGGGGACTTGGTGCGGCCGGCCTGGAGGTGGGGCCCATGCGGCCGGCCCATACTAGGTATGGCGCGGTACACAGGGCACCCCCTCTCTTCCCCGGCGCATCCCCCCTTCCCGGCAATCCTCCGAAACTCTTCCGGAACCAAATATACTCTATAGATAAAATCGTTGACTTTATCCACTGATGTTGGAAACACTTCCCGGCATCCCGGAACATCTCATGTCCGCCATATTTCTCTCTCGGGAAATTCTGCCCTAATCTGGCATGATTTCCCTCGCATGATAACTTAACCGGAACACCTCCGAATTACTCCGGAGTTGTTTGTGTGACATCGGAGGGACTCCGACCTTTTCTCATAACCACTTAGACTACAACTTTATTATCTCAACAAAGGATTGACTCACAGTTTAAGTGTGTGACCCGAAAGGTTCAGTAAACACAAAGACATGTCCGGGAGCTTACCATACAATAACCATCATTGGGACCTAGACGGCCGTACTGGCTCTCGTGTGTTCATGAGTGAACGACAGAACCTGTGTGTTACTCATTACGCTAATCCCCTTACGTACATGATACTAATGATATCTCGAGATTGAGACAATGTGCTCTAATGTGATTAAACCATTTAATCATAACACATATAATTCTCGTACCAATATCATTCTCTTTTCTCATTCCGTATTTATATTGTCCCGTGATAAATCACGTTGTGTCTGGCCAGACGATTGGGTGACAGTAACAATACTGAGATGGCCTAGAGGATGTATCTCTCCATCGTCTGGAGGAGTAAGTGAATTTCTTGAATAATCTTTGTTCCAATACATTACCCTAGTTCACGCCCAAATGTCACCGTTAAGGTCCCCAGTTACGACAAGACTTTAGGTGACAGTCAAAGCATGAGTGTCGAATAAGCAGTCACCAGATATTGTCAGGGCAATGGAATATAGCTAATGAAAACAAAACATATGATCAATTGCTATCTTCATCGTTGACGATTAGTCTCATAGCAAGATCATACAGTGGGTCGGTTCAGTACTATTATCATTCCGATAATAAACTCCTATAGTTACATGATTTATACAAAGTCCATGATCAGGAAAACATGATCATCAGGTAACACGATAGGATAGTCTTAGAGACAAGACCAGGAACACTTTTACTTGTTCGTATCTCTACACCTGTATTGGAGGTTTTCCTCTTGAAAACGTTGGACTTGTTATTCAAGTGCCCAATACAGTTATAGCATAAAGATATAAACATTAATAATAAACTTGGAGATAAATAATAATTTAATTATTATTGTCTCTAGGGCATATCTCCAACAGTCTCCCACTTGCACTAGATTCAATAATGATTCTAGTTAGCATGATGACATGAGACCAAATGAAACTAAGGTGCCACTCACGCTCTCGCATGCACTCTGAGACTGTGTCCAGAATTTTGATCCAATCAAAATACACAAACTTGTTTATCTCCACACATGTCAAACTTGACTATGTAAGTCGGATTTATTAGGAATTGGATTTCGGCCTTATCTGGTTCCTAGTAGCATCAACAATATCAAGCGTCTCCGAATGATACCATCATACCATCTGTTGAAACCTTACCAAGTCAATGACTTATCCAATAACTTGCTTATCATGACGTCTCACATCAATGATGCAACTATCCTTTATAGAAAATCTATTTATGTTGTACAATCCACACATAATATACTAGTGATTTGATAAAATCAAAACACCATGTATTTATGAATTGAAAATTGCATTTATCAGATTAAATCTGATTCATAATTCCACCACAAATACGTATATGAGGAACATACATTATTCACTAGTAGAAAAACCACCTTTCGTCCAGAGCCGATGAAGCCATTAATCCCGGTTCAGAGAAAAACCGGGACCAATGCCTGGCATTGGTCCCAGTTCGAGCTGCCAGGGGTCCGTGGAGCATTGGTCCCGGTTCGTGGCACGAACCGCACGAACCGGGACCAATGCTCCGGTGCAGGACACGTGGCGTGCCGCGGAGCTTTGGTCCCGGTTCGTGGCACGAACCGGGACCAATACCCCTCCCCTGCCTATAAATAACCCACCCCCTCTCTTCTCTCCTCTTTTTTTTCTGGTTGGATTGGTGGGAAGTGGGTGCTAGTTTTTTTTCCTTTGCCACGCACAAGATGTGTTCGATGAAATGCCCGAGCCACACTTAAGTTCACACAAGATGATATCCTCGGCCGAGGTTAGCAACTTTATCCTTTTCATCTGTAATTGATACAGAAATATTGCACGTGTCGATGTACGGTGGTCATTTCACTATTCAAGATGTTATTGTAATGGTATTTGATAAACTTAATTATATATGCAGATGGATGCACGGATGCGATGGATGTACGGCGAACGACGCAGTTCCGAGTTTATTGCAGGCCTGCATAAATTTCTCGAAGTGGCTGAGGCAAACAAAGTGGATAATTTTATGCCTTGTCCATGTGAGAAGTGTCGGAACGTCAGGGAGTACTCTGACCCGAGAACCATTCAAGACCACGTGATTCGGAGAGGTTTCATGCCCAGCTATAATTGTTGGACCAAGCACGGAGAAAGAGGGGTTAGGATGGAAGACAATGAAGAAGAGGAGGATGATGACAACTATCCTATGTTCCCTGAGGAATGCGGTGATACTGTAATGGAAGACGTTGAAGAAGAAGGAGGTGAACATCGGGCATCAGATGAGCCCGCTGATGGTCTTGGTGGGGTCATTTCTGATGCAAAGCGAGAATGCGATACAGAAAAGGAGAAGCTAAAGTTGGAGGCCATGCTAGAGGATCACAAAAAGTTGCTGTACCCAAATTGCGAAGATGGCAGCACAAAGCTCGGTACCACACTGGAACTGCTGAAATGGAAGGCAGAGACTGGTTGTTCTGACAAGGGATTTGAGAAGTTACTGAAAATAATGAAGCCGAAGCTTCCAAAGGATAACGAATTGCCCGAGACTACATACGAAGCAAAGAAGGCTATCTGCCCTCTAGGATTAGATGTGCAGAAGATACATGCATGCATTAATGACTGCATCCTGTACCGCGGTGAGGAGTACGAGAATATGGATAAATGCCCGGTATGCAATGCACTGCGGTACAAGATCAGACAAGATGACCCTGGTGATGTTGAGTGCGATGACGAGCCCCCCCGGAAGAGGGTTCCTGCTAAGGTGATGTGGTATGCTCCTATAATACCACGGTTGAAACGTCTGTTCAGAAACAAAGAGCATGCCAGGTTGTTGCGATGGCACAAAGAAGAGCGTAAGAAAGACGGGAAGTTGAGACACCCCGCCGATGGGTCCCAGTGGAGAAAAATCGACAGAGAGTTCCCGACATTTTCAGATGACGCAAGGAACTTAAGATTTGGTCTAAGTACAGATGGCTTTAATCCTTTTGGGGAGCAGAGCTCCAGTCATAGCACTTGGCCCGTGACTCTATGTATCTACAACCTTCCTCCTTGGTTGTGCATGAAGCGAAAGTTCATTATGATGCCAGTGCTCATCCAAGGCCCGAAGCAACCCGGCAACGACATTGATGTGTACCTAAGGCCATTAGTTGATGAACTTTTGCAGTTGTGGTCCGAACCAGGTGTACGTGTGTGGGATGAGCACAAACAACAGGAATTTGACCTACGAGCGTTGTTGTTCGTAACCATCAATGATTGGCCTGCTCTTAGTAACATTTCAGGACAGTCAAACAAGGGATACAATGCATGCACGCACTGTTTAGATAAGACTGAAAGTATACATTTGGGAAACAAGAATGTACCTGGGGCATCGTCGATTTCTTCCGAACAGTCATGCCGTAAGAAAGAAAGGCAAGCATTTCAACGGTGAGGCAGATCGCCGGAAGAAGCCTAACCTCCCTGATGGTGATGTTATATATGACATGGTCAAGGATTTAGAAGTAATCTTTGGAAAGGGTCCTGGCAGTCTATCTGTTCCGAATGACGCTGACAACCACGTACCCATATGGAAGAAGAAATCTATATTTTGGGAGCTACCCTATTGGAAAGTCCTAGAGGTCCGGTCTTCAATCGACGTGATGCACGTGACGAAGAATCTTTGCGTGAACCTGCTAGGCTTCCTGGGCGTGTATGGGAAGACAAAAGATACACCAGAAGCACGGGAGGACCAGCAACGTATGAAAGACCCATACAACAAGCAGACGGATAAAGGGCGTCAATACTTAAGCAGCTACGCTCTTACCAAAGCAGAGAAGGAAATCTTTTTTGAATGCCTGAGCAGTATCAAGGTCCCGGCTGGCTTCTCGTCAAATATAAAGGGAATAATAAATATGGCAGAGAAAAAATTCCAGAACCTGAAGTCTCATGATTGCC
Organism: Poa pratensis; assembly: GCA_947311845.1. Lineage (NCBI taxonomy): Eukaryota > Viridiplantae > Streptophyta > Magnoliopsida > Poales > Poaceae > Poa > Poa pratensis. Next base: position 7,135,673 of record CAMZMU010000055.1, on the reverse strand, counting down.
ACGTGATTATGACGCAGTTGCTTCCGGTTGCATTGAGGGGGCTTCTACCGGAAAATGTTCGAGTACCCATTGTGAAGCTATGTGCATTCCTCAATGCAATATCTCAGAAGGTCATCGATCCAGTAACTCTACCAAGTTTACAGAAGGCTGTGGTCCAATGTCTTGTCAGCTTCGAGTTGGTGTTCCCCCCATCATTCTTCAATATTATGACGCATCTCCTGGTTCACCTAGTCGACGAGATTGCCATTCTCGGTCCTGTATTTCTACACAATATGTTCCCCTTCGAGAGGTTCATGGGAGTCTTGAAGAAATATGTTCATAACCGTGCTAGGCCAGAAGGAAGCATCTCAAAGGGCTATGGAACAGAGGAGGTCATTGAGTTCTGTGTTGACTTTATTCCTGACCTTAAGCCGATTGGTGTTCCTGAATCGCGGCATGAGGGGAGACTGAGTGGAAAAGGCACGCTAGGAAAGAAAGCACTGATATGTAGGGACGGGCATTCTTTAACTCAAGCACACTACACAGTTCTACAAAGTTCCACCTTCGTGGCTCCGTATATCGAGGAACACAAGAATTATGTACGCTCCAAGAACCCGGGGAGGATGACTCCTGGATTAAAGAAAAACACATGGAGACTTTCGGCAGTTGGTTGCGATTACAGCTCATGAATGACACCACTGTCGGAGATCAGCTCTACTTGTTGGCCGCGTCACCATCTTCGACTGTATTGAATTTCCAAGGGTACGAGATAAATGGGAATACATTTTACACGATCGCCCAAGATAAAAAGAGCACCAACCAAAACAGTGGTGTCCGCTTTGATGCAACAGACGAGAATGGGCAAAAGGACACATACTATGGTTACATAGAGGAGATATGGGAACTTGACTATGGACCTACTTTTAAGGTCCCTTTGTTTCGGTGCAGTTGGGTCAACATGAAGGGAGAAGGGATAAAGGTAGACCAGCTGTACGGAATGAACAGTGGATCTCAAGAATCTTGGTTGTTACAGGAACGAACCATTCGTCCTAGCCAATGATGTGGCTCAGGTTTTCTATGTGAAGGACATGTCCTCCAGACCGAAAAAAAGAAAAAAAATAAGCAAACGAATACATCAGACGATGAGCCAAAGCGTCACATAGTTCTTTCAGGGAAAAGAAACATCGTGGGAGTCGAGGACAAGACAGACATGTCAGCAGATTATGATAAGTTTGATGAAATTCCGCCCTTCACAGTGAAAACTGACCCAAGCATCCCGTTAAATAATGAAGATGCTCCATGGTTACGGCCGAAGCGATCATAGGCCAGGGACATACGCGAAGAAGGGTTCATGGCATTTATGTAAATCAATGTAATGTATTAAACCTTTATGTGATGTGTAGTAATGTATTAAACCTTTATGTGGTGAAAACCATAATACACGAAATGGGAGTTTCCATCTAGAAGAAATGGGTTATATCACATGTGAGTTTTCTTTTTTGTTTTCTGTTAATTAATTGCATGACGACCGGTGAAACACGCGTGGTAGGTGGTTGTCGGCTCCCACACCTCCCGTGGGAACCTCTCAAACCTCAGCTTCGACCGTCCAAACACGGTTCCCCCTACATACAGCCCGACGGTGGCTCGTGAGTTTGAGCGCCACTTCGATCCAAGCAGCGGTAAGACGTCTCTGATGATCTACAACCGTCCGGCAAGACGTCTTTGATGATCTGCAACTGTTTGGAACGGTCGCAGGTCATCAGAGACGTCTTGCTGCTGGTTGCCCAAAGATGCCTCTCCGAGTGATGCTGGAATGTTTTGTGTGTGAGTAACCTGTCTGAGGAGGGGGGCTATATATAGGGTACGTGTGCTTCTTTAGTCCCGGTTGGTAACACCAACCGGGTCATGTGGCTCCGAAGTGGTCGTGATGATACTGCTGATCCAACAGCTCACAATCCCTCAAAAGAAACACACCCCTGATCCAACGTCTCACAAGCGCTTGAAAGAAACACACGATCCGTGTGCTTCTTTAGTCCCGGTTGGTCACCAACCGGGACTAAAGGCGGGTTTTGCAGTCACGACATGTGTCCTCCCCTAGCGCTCCCCTGGCACGTGTCCTCCTCCAGCGCTGCCCTGGAGGTCTTTATATATTGTCGCCGGCGGGGTAAACCCTAATCCACCATTCCTAGCCACGAACGCATCGTCTCCACGAGATGGATCCGCCACGTCCGCCGCAGCGCCTTCTGGACGAGGTCGAGCGTGCTCGGCAGAGTGCGCTTGGGCGCAACCACGGGAGCCTATCCCGCCGTATGCCCACGAGCCCGGTGTGGAGAGGAATGCCCAGCTACCGGCCTCCTGCTCCACCAGGTGCCGCCGCACCTCCACCTGGCGCCGCTGCACCTCCACCAGGCGCCACCACTCCTCCCGCGGAGGAGGAGGACGACTACTTCGACTAGAGCGACGACGGGGAAGAGGGTTGTGGGTTGCAGATACAGGAGGCCATGGAAGCCTCCTTCCAGTCTGTCCGCGACTACCCTGTCCAGCGAGCCAAGACTTCCTGCCAGCTCAAGGCGAAGGAGGCTTCCGAGCTGGATTGGGCGCGAAAAGACTCATCCTCCATGGATCTTGCCCTCCGCCGCAAACGTGCGCGCGAGAACTGGGCGGCCGCCCACGGGGCTGGCTCCTCCCGCCGTTCCCCTAATCCTACGGACTTCGAGCCAGCAAGTCCGTTTATGTAGAATAATGTTGGTGATATTGGATCAGGGGTGTGTTTCTTTCAAGCGCTTGTGAGATGTTGGATCATGTGTAATAATGTATTAAACCTTTTATGTAATGCATTCTATGGAATGTATTAAACCTTGATGTGGCTCACGAAGTGGTCGTGATACTACTGATCCAACAGCTCACAATCTCTCAAAAGAAACACACCCCTGATCCAACGTCTCACAAGCGCTTGAAAGAAACACACGATCTGTGTGCTTCTTCCTTATTGGTGGGATTCCCTTTAGTCCCAGGTGGTGGCTCACAAAGTGATATCCAACATCTCACAAGCCTTCAAAAGAAACACACCCCTGATCCAACGGCTCACAAGCGCTCGAAAGAAACACACGATCCGTGTGCTTCTTCCTTATTGGTGGGATTCTCACTATATATATATGTAGTCATGCATGGTCTCCATTAGCATAGCACATCTAAACTCATATCTGCAACCTCATCACTCTCCCATGGCTTCCACCGTACCCACTCTAACCTACTCGAAGGCGGAGCCGCTTTGCGCCTCGAAATACCCCTGCCCGCCCGGCTACGACGTCCCCGCCGGCTGGAGGCTGAGCCCGGCTACGACGTCCCTCCTGTCCCTCAAGGTTTGGCGCGTCGGGCGGCCATCACGAACCACTACTTCCTCGAGCTCACTCCGGCGCAGCGGATGGATCCCCGCTGGCATCCCGACTACCGCCCGACTTGGGACGCCTTCTTCATCAATCGGCGTGAGAGGGCGCTCGCCAGGTACGAGGAGGATGGCCCGCCTCCTTCGAACTTCAACGAGGCCGGCCGTCGGCTGTGGTGGAGCGGCCGGACTCTCCAGAGCGTCATGAACTACATCACGGCCGGCGATAACCCCCGCCTGCGCTACCCTCGCTTCCAGTCCAGGCGAGTGCCGCCCGACGACAGCGACGACGACGGCGGCGACTACGACGACTACGAGGACGAGTATTATAGGCCTAGGCAGGAGTATGACTAACCTGAGCCACATCGTTGGTTAGGACAAATGGTTCGTCTATGTATGACGACGATCGTCTAAACTGTTTGTCTATCTATGACGACGGTCGTGTAAAATGTATTATTTATCTCTGCATTTCCAACTAATGATCTTTAGCATCTGAATAAGTATTCTAGTTTTAAGTTAGTTATGCAAAAGATAAAAGTTAATGCATTTTTTAATTCAAAATGGCAAAATGGTTAATAGTTTGAAAGTTCAGTCAGATTCAAATTGAAAATGACAATAATAAAGTATGCAAAAGATATGAGTTAATGCATTTTTGAATTGAAAATGGCACAGTTGATAAATGATGCAAACAGATGTATGGATGATATATTCAGATTCCTTATTTTTTCTGATAATAATAAACATATTATTGTATTATTTGGATTTACAATAATAGACATATAAATAGATGAGGTTCATTTTTCTTAGCATTTTGATATATTAATCATAATTTTCTGATAAACAGATTAAAAGTTATTGATTTTACAAGTTTAAATCATTTCCTGAAAATTATATAAAAGAAAACAAAAAAATTCGAAAAGCCCATTTAGTCCCGGTTCCAGCCTCGAACCGGGACTAAAAGCGGCCCAAAATTGCGCGAAGTTCAACCGGCCCAAAATTTGACCTTTGGTCCCGGTTGTTCTTACCAACCGGGACCAAAGACCCTTTCGTCCCGGTTGGTAAGAACAACCGGGACCAAAGGCCTTTTCTTTATAACGCCTCACTCCTTTCCTCTTCTTCCACATCTGGCGTAGTTCCCCGACGAGACTCTGGCGAAGCCCTGCTCCGGCGAAAAACGTGGCCCCGCCCTCCACCTCTGCCGCCACCCTGCTCCGGCGCGGCCCTGCCCTCCACCTCTTCAGCCGCGCGGATTGACCGGCCGCGGAGCCGCCGCCGTGCCTCCCACTTGACCACCGTCGCCTCGCTCGACCTCGGCCGCCCCGGCGAGCTCCTCTGCGCCTCCTGCTCGACCTCAGCCGCCCCGACGCCGGCCTGACGCCGCCCTCCTCTCCCCGCACACCTCCCGTGCCTCCACGCCGCCGCCTCGCAGCGCCACCGCCGTCCCCACGCCGGCGCTTTTCGGTGAGAGTTAGTGTTAGTTTTTTTTATAGGAAATAGCATTTTAGGTTAGTGTTAGGATTTTTTTGTATAGGAAATTACAAATATGTTTGAATCCAAATTTAGATTGTAGATCATTTAGATTGTATAGGATTTTAGTATAGTAAATAGGATTTTTTTAGTGTTAGGAAATTTGTATAGGATTTTTTTGTATAGGAAATTTTAGTGTTAGGAATTTGTATAGGACTTTAGTATAGTAAATAGGATTTTTTTAGTGTTAGGAAATTTGTATAGGAAAATGTATAGGATTTTAGTATAGTAAATAGGATTTTTTTTTTGTATAGGAAATTTTAGTGTTAGGAATTTGTAAAGGATTTATAGTGTTGGGAATTTTGTATAGGAAAATGTATAGGATTTTAGTATAGTAAATAGGATTTTTTTTGTATAGGAAATTTTAGTGTTAGGAATTTGTATAGGACTTTAGTATAGTAAATAGGATTTTTTTAGTGTTAGGAAATTTGTATAGGAAAATGTATAGGATTTTAGTATAGTAAATAGGATTTTTTTTGTATAGGAAATTTTAGTGTTAGAAATTTGTATAGGATTTTTAGTGTTAGGAATTTTGTATAGGAAAATGTATAGGATTTTAGTATAGTAAATAGGATTTTTTTGTATAGAAAATTTTAGTGTTAGGAATTTGTATAGGAATTTGTATAGAATTTGTATAAGAAATGTATAGGAAATTTTAGTGTTAGGAATTTGTATAGGAATTTGTATAAGAAATGTATAGGAAATTTTCCCAAATTCATGGATTTGCATTCACATATGTACAAATGAGCATCGAGGTACTAACACTTCATGGATTTCCCAAATTCATTCCATGTCACAACATGTTTTACATTTGCATTCACATATCCGATTAACATTTTGTGGGTAGATGTATCTTGACATATGGAACAAGTTACCCAACTAAAGTTTTGTGCATCTATTATATTATTAAAATAACAAACAATCTACGGTGCAGATTTTTTACTTTGACTTAAGATTCATCTCAATGGCTCAGATTTACCGTAATCCACGCACGTCACTAGATGGCATGATTGATATTTTTCCAATCTTGAAAGGATACGTATTCAAGCTGGAGTCTAATTGATTAATGCAAGTAGGAAACCATTGCCTGATCGATTTCCATGGTGCACGCATCCATAAAGGCTAAGCAACACCCGCACGTGAGACCCCAACAGCCACACCCAAATAACCACACGTCCGACCATCGACCGAGAGATCAAACTCTCGCGACGACGCATGAAGCACAGCTAACCGGAAGCACGCAAACAACAAATCTCCGATCAAGGACAAGTCGGCGGATCGAGGCACGACAGCGGCTACAGCACGCACCAGCGCAGCATGAACCCCGACTGCCCGACTGAATCACAATTTCACAATGTTGATCTCATGCAAGCGATCTTGACATCGTCGGAAAGCCATGAATTCCAAATTATCTCGCGCACACAAAAATCTCTAGCCGATCTAAGCCGGCAGAACAGAGACGTGTCCAAGCAAGATTGATTAGAAGAAGGTAGAAGGATAATCTGATCTGCTGCCGCCGCTCTGCACGACTCCGCTAGATGTTGCGTCGCTTCTCTTCTGTTTCTATTTTTGAAACAAGGCAATTGTCCCTGGCCGATGCGACGCCCCCGGTTCTGTTCCTCCTCTGCTGTGGAGATTATTTTCCATTGTGCCATCCTTACAAAAAGCTAGCACGTTAGTCTGTTGTCCCCTCTTCTCAGCTCTGCCGACAGTCTCGATGCCCAATCATGTAGAGCATATGGACATAGCTATGCTGTCTTATTTTACCCCGTGTTAGATTGATCTGAAAGCTGGGAGGTTTGTGCAGTTGTGACCACAAAACATGGGCACACATCTAGATTGATATTTGTTGGAGTTCATAAAATCGGTTTGTGCTTATAATTTTAACCTGGCTGTTGTGGGCATCTCGCAGTTGAGTGTGTGAGACGATTGTCAGTTTTCAGCTGGACCACTTGCATGTTTTCCAGCAATAGAAGCACCCATGTTTTTATTAGATAAGCTAATACACGTATGTTCCTTTTGTTTCAGGTATGTGATCACTATGATTAGTTCATAACCGTGAAAAGGAAGAACCATGCTTTCCACGGCAATGAAGCAAGTTCAGATATTTGACATTAATTCATCTGATGAAAACTGAGTCATTCCCAGTCCACCATTGTTAATGTATCTGGAGCAGCGGTGATTTATCCTGCAATAGTTCAAACTATTAAGTAGGCACTCAGGTTTGACACTAAAGTTATTTTCAGATCGAGTGATAATGTGTTTATAATGTTGTTTATACCTTCTATATATTGAGGATAACAATACATGTATGAAGCTTTAAAGATTTATTTATTTATTCTACAGGTACTTTGTATAAAAAAACTGGCAAATACTATATATTTAGATTTCATAGGCCAATCAATAAACCTATGATTATTCATGTCTATAGCCTGTTTCAGTTACATAGTGCCATATATCAGATGATAAGGGACGACGCTCAAAGGTCGATGATGCGGCCGGTTACCCATACAATCTCTGGTGAGTTTCAAGCGACGACAGCAACGCCTTCCACAATCTAACGCTGAGGAAGTGGCCAAAACATCAAGCCCTCAGTATATGTCAAAGTCTACGACGAGTCAGACTTGATGGTATCGTTCTGGCGATAAGCGACGACGCTCAATGGCCATGCATGCTGCCGTTATAATAGATGGCGATATCAAATCAGAGGTTGTCAAGCTGGGGCTCCGTTATTTTCTGATCACATGCGTCCAATCTAGCTTGGGTAAATTTTCCATCTGAAATAGCGTTCAAACTGACCAATCAATCCATCACGTATTCATGTCTGTTCCTATAGGCCATGTCCTCTCCTTTAAATAACATGGTGTGCTCGTGCTATGCTTCTAGAGAAGATTTAACGAAGGTATAGAAAGCAATCAAAGCTTGATACTCCCAATAAGAAGTTGGCTCATATAAGAATGCATCGTACAAAATAAAAAGTAATATTATAATGCGTGAAATACATTGACGAGAACAAAATATACACTATATTATTGATACAACATTGTGGGTTCTGAAGTACTATATTGCGCCGCTCGAGGCTGGAGCAGATCACCCGACATATTTCCGATGCTATTGTGTAAGGTGTGTTAAATCTATGCATGTATATATCTAAACCTTCTTATTTCGCTCCTATGCAACTGGTGATATCTTTTTTGTATAATATACAGATTTAGTTCTGACCTACTTTTTACAACCACAAATAAACAATTTTGCACTGCCCTTACTTATAGTTTGTTTTTTCTTTTGCAATATACAGCAACACAATTTAGATGGAGGAATTTGAACCATTTTAGCAACTAAACTATGGCTCAAGAATTTCCTAGAAATTTGGGGAGGTACATACCTTCAGGGTTACGTTGTATCCAAGTTGATATTATAATTGTTTCCATAGATGTAATTTGCAGGATTCGACCAGCTCACGAAGCTACAGCCTTCACGAGACACTACATTATTTATCAACACAGTATGTCTCGCCTTTTTCATTCATATATTTCATATGCTAACTTGGTTTTCTATTTGTGGTCAATTGTAATTTATACAAATTACTCATCTACGATGGCACTTCCAAATCGTTTCAAGATTAATGGAAATATCTTCAGAGTTTACAGTGATCACAATTTAAAAAAGTACTTTTATGAGCTGGTGTAGATGCGTGGTTCTACTGCAAATATTTAGTATTCTGCCTGTGCAGAACTCAGGTATGTCATGTGACATATACTTCCCACAATATATGTTATTACTTGATTCGTATGTTTCAAAACTTAGTACATTGTCATGTAGTCTAAAAAGCAGTACTTTCAGGAGAACTAGGAAAAACCTAAAAATTTGCTGCTCAATTGGTAAGTGTTGATCTGCGTTACACGTGTGAAAGACACATTATTTTATTAAATGGTGCAATACCCCAACCATGTGTCGAAGACACTATCTTCGATAAATATATGATGCATCAGGGGTGCAGAGGAATGTTATCTTAGCAGAATGCATTTTTTTCTACACACAGATTATTCCATGCTCAAAGTCATCATCCTATGTCTATCAGTAAGACTTAAATCGGGGTGGGCTAAAATCTTCTTATGGTTAATTCGTTACTTTTGCTGCCTAAGATATAACAGTTTTTGTTAACGAGAAACTATTCATTGACTGTTGATTGCATTTGCTTACAGGGAAAAACATTATTATGTGTTATGTTCATGCCGAAAGAAAGATTATAGTAGCATATTGAACCAGATCTTTTTGTAAGAAAGATCTCGAGGGAGAGATGGTGTTCATAAGGATCATAGGAATATGTGCTCAAGATTATAGAGGGTGACGCAATAGTGGTAATAAACATAGCTCGGGTCACTTTTTAGATTCAAGTAGTAGTCCAATTTGTGTTGAAAATAAATTAATTGTTAAGATTGACATAATTCTTTATTATTCTCTTGCTGAACTGTGATTGCAAAATTAATACCCACAATGGTTCTTTGCACCAAATCAGTATAGTGTGTTGTTTTATAAATACATTCATATCCCTGCACTCTATTTATATGACATGCAATTAGTGTTGAAATAAAATATAACAATACGTGAGTTGAGGTCATGAAGCTGGCAAAGAAAATGTATCCCAAGCTAAAATTAAGTTCATAACTGATCTAGCCACGCAATTTGCGCGGGCCTCCCAGCTAGTTGTTCTTAATTTGCAGAAACTATGGAACGAGACGAAAATCAGGAAAACATCCTCGAGGATATAATCCGCGGGCCGGAAGATGTTGGTGATGTCACCTCGCAGTTTCTGAACAACTCCGGTGAGGGAGATGAGTCTCTCAACCGAAGAGACGGCTCCGGTGAGGTAGAACCCGACGGCGGGGTGGGGGAGAAGCCGGCGAGGGAGAAGCCGACGAGGGAGAAGCCGAAGGCTCCGGTGGAACATTAAATGTTGCAAACTCCGGCGAGGTGCATATACATATATTAATGAAGCCGAAGATTGTATTAATTAAGCCTCTGTGTCTATATACATATATTAACGCTCTTTCTTCTTTTAGCCCTCCGGATCGAGCAAATCTTCTGTAAGGACAAAACGAGGCCCAGCCAAAAGTTGGGCGACCAAGAAAGGTACACGATCGAAAAGTCGCTGAAGACGGCACACCGACTGCTCCCCCTGGTGTTAAAAATAAAATGGTAAAGCAATGCGGAGTTCTTGTTAGGGACTTCATCCCGATCACCGTTCGAGAATGGCATCGGCCAAAGGAGAAAGGAGTAAGATATGTCAGCGATGAGGGCAAAGAAAGACTTTGGAGAAAGCTCATGGTTAATTTCACCCTGGCGCCAGAGGTGGATTCAGATGAGGAGGATCCAGATGAGGCAGAAAAGATTGCCCGGAAAATCATGGAGCAAAAAGTCAAGGACTGGGCACTTAAGAAGATGGCCGAGCTATTCAAGAACTGGAAGAAAAGATTGAACATGTTTGTCAGAAAAATAAGACTCCAGACTTCGATAAAGGGTATGAGAAGATAAAGGACTACTGGGAAGAATTTGTGGCGTACAAGAAATCAGAGGAAGCTCTGGAAAAGTCTGCAAAAAATGGCAAATGCTGCTAAAGATGTACCACCATACTATGGGGCTGGTGGCTACGCTTAGCATGCCTAAGTGGGAGAAACTTGAGGCGGACCTGCTGGCTAATGGGATCACTCCAGAGCCACTCAAGTGGATCGAACGGGCAAGAAATTGGTTTTACGGGCATGGGGGCACGTTGGACGCAGAAGGGAAGTGCATATATAACAGAAGACACAAAGATAATCCCCTACTACCCATCCAAGAAATTAGAAATGCAGTAAAGGATGTTGAAGAGGGACGGTTCATTCCCGATAGAGAGGATGACGAGCTCACACGCGCCCTTGGGAATAAGGAACACGACGGACGGTTACGAGGCGTACCTGGCTCCAAGCCCAAGACAATTGCGATTCCCGAGCACAGGAAGAAATTTCCTGATAGAAGCCATCAGAGGAGAAAGGAAAGGGAGGCAATGGAAGCACGCGCTGCTGCAGACCGGCTGTAATATAGAAGAAGAATTAAAGCGCAGAAGGAACAAATTGCCGTGCTTAGCCAGCAAGGTACTAGCGGCCAATCTCAACGGCACATGGTAGAAGCTGCATGCGATGGTACCGGTGGCCCATCGAATCGGAAAAGCAGCGTGGCTTCCACGGAGCTCCAGGATGGTAATGATGATGCAGTGGCTCCACTTCGTCGCTACCCAGTGGATGATATCACGGAGAGCACACCTTGTGAGATGCATGTGAAAGTTTTTAACTTAACCGTGAAGGTGGCGGTCGGCTATGTCGTACCAATTGGACCTAATCCAACTTACCATTTCTCTCCGGTTCCAAATGGCTACGCTGTTGTCGCGGTGGATGAAGTGATGAAAGATTATGAGGAGCTGAAGCTGCAACACCCTGCAGGTGAAGATGGGGAGGTGCTTGAACTTGGAGAAGCCAAGAAAGCGACCATTCTATGGCCAAAGGAATTCATCGTGCTTCCGAACTGGCAGCCAAGGCCATCGACTCCTCACCAGTCTCCAGCGCAACAGTCCTCTTCACCGCCTCAGCATTCTCCAGCGCAACAGTCCTCTTCACCGCCTCACCAGTCTCCAGCGCAGCCGTCTCCGCCGCCGCGTCAGCCGTTTCCGCCCACCGCTCGTACTATGAGGGGTAAGCGATCACCGAAACGTAAAAGGTCGCCCCTCCCAACAGTACCTCATAAGAATCTTCCCATTAGACCTTATGACAGGACTGTAGCGGAAAACGCCGCGGAGGTGGCTGCCTACAATAAGGCTTTTTTTGCACCAAAAAAGCCCGAGCAGAAGCCGGTATACGATGAAAAATCCAAAAAGTGGAGAAAGTCCTTCCTTGAGCAGCCATCCCAGATATCGATGAATCTGCATCTGACTATGGTCGTGAACTTACTAAGCTAGCACGTGCCCAGTCTGAGCAGAACAAGGAAGAAGTGCAAAAAGCGGGAAACAAATTGCCCAGCTCGGACAGCAGAAAAATCAATCGGTCCCCCCGCTCATAGTGTGTTCCGATGTCGACAAGGACTTCAGAGTCGCTATGGATAAGGACCTGGAATTATTGGACCCCAGAGCCATAGCTGCTGCTAAAGAACTTGGTGTCACTGTATCGCAGGCCAAGGAAAGGCTACCGCCTTGGGTATGACCTTGGTCAACTTTTAGGCTATGAAATCGCCAATGTTAGAGATGGCACGGAAATATGTCCAAGGGGAGCCTATGGTCAGTAATGAGGAGCTCACGGTCTATCAACACATATGCGAAATCTGCATACTGGTACCTGGTGCACACATCAAAGAAGGACGCGAAAGAGTGGTTTGGTGGACGTTAGAGTGGAGCATTTCTTCAAACGTTACATACAGGTTCAATGACTGAACTGTTCCAGTTATTCAAAAGCGCGCCTCGACAAATCTATCCTCTTGCTATTGTCTGTAAGTGATTTATTTTCGTAATTAAGTCTCTAGCTCAGCTCGTTCATTGCCTGTATTATATTATCCTGACTATATATATCCTTTTGTACGCTATTATGCAGAATGAAGATGATGGAATGCAAAAGATCTAAATTTGAGGTTGGGTTCGTTGACCCATATATCGTTAATGAACATACGTTAGTCAATCACCCCAAAGACGTGGAGCATGACCTGACCACCTTTTTAATCAAGCAAATTTCTGTACGGAAATACTATTTCCTTACAACTTCAGGTGAGTGTTTCTGTCTTGTACATATTTTTATTTGGCTTTCTCGATGTTAAGTGTAATTGATGAGCTATGCATGTCTGCTTTATGTAAACGTCCGCAGGTTCCACTGGATTCTGCTAAGCATTCAACCTGACAAGTCCATAGTTGAAGTCCACGACTCATTAAGTTGGGACCAAGCGACGTGGTCCGACATGAAAGAAATGCTCAACAAGTAATTTCAATCATTATCGCATTATATCGCCCTCTTTCGTTCGTTCCCTGATGTCAAGTAATTAATAACTCCTTTGTTCATTTTTTTGCCAAAGCAGGTGTTGGACAATTTTCAAACAGAAGGTAGAAGGTCCATTCAAAGATGAGCTAACTTATATCGGTGAAAGTCCGCAGCAGCCACCGGGGAGTAATTTATGTGGATTCTACGTTTGCGAGTTCATTCGCGAGTTGACCACTGAGCGGAGAACAACTTCTTTGAGCAAAATGCGGGAGAAGCTCGACCCAGAACTGCGCATAGGAGCAATTCAAGAGGAATTGGCGGGATTTCTGCTTAGGGAGGTCATCGATGAAAGGGGAGAACATTATGCTTCGGACGATGAACTACATATGTGATCTATCTCCATGTAATTAAATAGTTGTATTCTCGCAAGAGATCGAATATTAATTATATATGCATCAACGTGTACTGTGTATATAGTAGAGCGTATAATATGCGTACGGAAACGATGGAGAGCACGTCGGCGATGCGAAGAAGGGGGAGACGACGGAGGCACCGGCGAGAGGGAGAGGGGGCACCGGCGAGAGGGAGAGGGGCACCGGCGAGAGGGGGCACTGGCGAGAGGGAGAGGGGGCACCGACGAGAGGGGGCACCGGCGAGAGGGAGACCCTAAACCCTAAATACAAAAAAAACACTCATTGGTCCCGGTTCGTAACACGAACCGGGACCAATGAGTCTCCCCCCACGCCCAGCCAGAACTGGCCACGTGGAGCCCCATTGGTCCCGGTTCGTGTCTGAACCGGGACCAGCATTCGTCCCGATTGGCTGGTCCCGGTTCGGGAACCGGGACGGATGGCCCAACCGAACCGGGACCATAGGCCAGTTTTCTACCAGTGATTTGAGGCTTTACAAAATCTACTAAGTCGTCATACTTTTGTAATATCACTATTGGGTCCTTTTACCAAACCCTTAAGATTAATTACAACTTTTTAAATTAACTGCCTTTATGAGAAAACTTTTATCAAGTATTTCTCTTTATCTGCCGGTGGCTAAATAAAATTTAGCACTTTGGAAACTTTCCGGCATAATGTACTATATATAGCAATGAGATAAGCAAAATCACAATTAAATATGATTTGATCTTATTCCTCTCTATTCGCTCATCATTGACTACGAAGGTCAATGTATCTTGCAAATATCACGCTATGAATTATTGATCAAATTTCTTTGACTCAAGGCACAATTCGAATTACCTTTCGGAATTGAACTTAGCACATTCATACTCATGTTTATTAAATTCGGATCTCATAGACAAAAACTTTAATAAGACATTTTCCGACCTTTTATTTAAAACTCTTTTAAATCCTTATTTTGAATTCGGCCTAGCCTTATTCAACAAATATAATATCAGCTCCCACTGTTTTCTAAGTCCCTTCGATTTATATAATGAAAAGAATGAAATTCTTAATTCATTAATACGATTGACTCCAAACACTCATAACATAATTATCTATATTATTCTCATAATCCAAATGAATTATTCCTAGCAATAACTTATGCTACTTTAGTCCAATGACAGCTTTGAGCATTTGATATGATAAGTTTTGCAACTTCTCACTATCATTTATTCGTCCTTGATAAAACAATTTTAATCAAGACTAGCTCTATGAATATTAGATATTCATATTTGTCCTTTCTTTATGAAATATTCATGTCCTGTGATTTTTACATCACATCCAAAACACTCTCAAGATAAATCTTGAAGCTACATGAATTTTTCTTGAACTCTTTATATGACTCTTACCGTCATTCATGAGTATTCTCATTCTTCTTGTAATAGCTTTGCATTTAATCATGTTCATGGACATTTAACAATTTAACCACTATTGGGTTCAATTATGGAATTCCTCACTTGACCTTTATCGTAATACTTAATTCGAACCATGTATAACTCACATGAATTCCTGGAAAAAATAATGATATGGAAAACATTTGCATGTTACTCCTTTCATTCTAATACTTGTCCAAAGACTCCCAGTCTTAATTTAGTACTAGATTTAGGGGTACGCCTTGGCGCCCCCTGAGCCCTGTTTTGACGACACGCCATACACGATGCTAATAATCAACAGGTAGAAATAATTATATCCATATGTAAACTCGAGGACCAAATTAGACAAATAATAAACAAAAAGCATAAACAGACTTGTGAACGGAGATTTATTCCTCACGTTCGGTCGAGCCACAACATCGTTCCCACTAACCTCCGTCACACGCTTTTGTTTACCATGATAACACAACATATGTTAGGAAGGCCCCACCCTGGTCAAAACCCTAAACAGTTGTCCCCGCTATGCATACAGCACGTACAAACAAAGGACATATTTCTGCCAAGTCCTCAAAGAAGCTATGACAAAAGTAAGACAACTCCGTTCCCAGCAAGAAAAAAATATGTGGCCGCCTTAAACAGCAGGGCATCCAGATCTGCCCAGTATGGTGGCAGTCCAATTACTTGAACTATCCCACTTCCGTCCAATCTCGTAGCCGAGGCGAGCGTCCAGAGCGGCATACAAGACTTGATCGTAGCTCAATGGAACATTGCCCCATCCCAAAATCCGGAGGTCTTCTAAGTCGTCATCGTCGTCCTTGCCCTTCTTCTTGTCCTTCTTCTTCTCAAGTTATGTCCCAATGATAGCATTGGAGAGAGCATAGAGACTCGGAGTAGGATTGCCGGTTGGGTTCCGGCTATCACTTTCGAGGTCGACCGCGAACGGAATAACAATTCCGTAGTGGCGCAGCATCCACACGTCATTGTGGATAGCCACGCTATAGAAGTTGATGGTATCGTCACCTAAGAAATCCACGAGGAGCTGCGACACCCTATCAGCCTTGCAGATCTGGAAGACAAGAGTCTCAGACGCCACCGAGAGTTGAAGGACTGCGGCACGCTGCCTTTTCTCGGATGGAAGATCCCTCTGTCGAGCCAGGAGAGGGTCGGTGAACTCGCAGTCGAGTCCAACACACTTGATCGGTGCGGCGTCGAGAAAGAACTTCTTCACGTCGCGGATCCACCTCTCCACGCGTGATGCACGGAGGGTGACCCATACATTGAAGTGCATATCTTCTTTGATGAAGTAGTACAACCGAGACGGAGGTACGCGCGCAAGTGGCTCCATTGGAATAGAAGGGAGGGATAGAGAGTGAAAGTTTTTGCAAGGATTAGAGAGAGATTATGTGTGCTTAAGGCCATGGATTAGTGTAGCTTTTATATAGGGCAGAGAGGGAGGCCGGCGGGCGGTGCCAGTGATTAAATTCGCGTATGAATCAATGCCGGGCTGGTCATCTTCCAAAGCACAATCAAAACGGCGGCTTGATCAACTTCCAACGCGTATGAATCAACGCACAGTCAAAGGAGGCGTGCATGCATGCAAACACCGTCGTTTCCCGCGCATGCATGCTAACGTGCTCGCATCCTGGGCCCATTTGGAATTGACACGGCCCAACAGTCCATCTACCGTGCCCACTCGGGACCCAATCCGTGTTCAGAAAAAATACTCCAGCCAATCAGATTGCAGTATGAGGCCTCTCGCGGATCGCAAAGATTCCTTCTAGAATGTTGAATCGGACGACCCAAATTGTGCTAGGCTTGGATGTTGCAATGATCTAAATGGGACAATTTTTTTTGAATTAATCTTCATATTATTTATTTTCAAATTTGAACCAAATTTAAAATTTCACCTTGTCACTCTAGTGTTCCTATTGTTCTAGTGGTAGATTTGTAACTATTGTTCTAGCTTGGATGTTGCAATGATTTCATACTATTATGTGGTTGTTTCAAATGAGCTCTAAAGGTAGGGTAAACGGCTCCATTCCTAAGCAAGATTTTTTTCGACCTTGTCTAAATCAGTCAAATAACTTTCCTACACATCCATTCTACATTTGGTTAACCGGGCTATATAGACTGATACGTCCATTTCGAATCACTATTTTATACCATCATAATTTGTTCTTATTCATAGATCTAGTATCTATCTATACTTCTTAATAAAACAAAACCCCACTACGTGTAATTAATATTTTTCTATCTCCACATGCAAGCTATCCACATCATCAACTTTCTTAGTCAATCAATTGTCCATGTCATCTCCATTAATATTCCATTGAGCTACACCCATTCGACTCTCGTGGAAGCGGTAGACGACATGGTTGAAGGGATAGTAGGCCTCCGAAACTCTGCCTCTTGTGATCCTGTACGGGGGAGGGGCGCAATCGCGCGACTGCTGGTTTCGATCTCATATCAACGGAAGCTTGCGGCAATTTATAGAGGTTGTGTGTGTAGTTATCGAGGGGATGATAAGTTCCGGATCCTCCCCAGTTTCTTTGTCTCGCGGAGGTTACTGGTCGAGTCCCTGGAGTTGGCACTAAACAATCCAGCAAGTCCTCTTAAGCCATAGCCGACTCCCGGGTGGATTCGGACGCGTCGAGTCGGAGGCAGGGAGTTGGACGCGTCGAGTCGGGCACGTGGAGACGGACGCGTCGAGTCGGTCCCGTGGAGTTGGCACTAAACAATCCAGGAAGTCCTCTTAAGCCGTAGCCGACTCCCAGGTGGAGTCGGACGCGTCAAGTCGGATGCGGGGAGTCAGACGCGTTGAGTTGAACACGTGGAGTCGGACACGGGTAGTCGGACGCGGGGAGTCCGACGTGGGAAGTTCCCTTTATTTTAATGCCGGATCGTCGCCTTCCAATTTACTCAAGGGTGCTTTCATGACTTACGAATGAAGAAAACTTGGTATTTTGTCGGTACTGGCATTTCTTATTGTTCTTGCTGACAGCTACTCGCATTAATCGTTGCCACGGCGTTACAATACCGGAGAGTTATATTTATGGATCGCATTGAAGAGTACCGTGTGTACGCTATGACGTCGATATCAATGATGCCGACTCCAAGGAGAAGAGGAAAATATAGGGGAACAAAATATCAGAGAAAATACAGGGGAACAAAACCCAACCACATCCAAACATAACAAACTTTAACCAAAAGAACAAACAAAGGAACCAACAAAAAAAAGAACAACAGGTACAAAAGCACAACACTAAAACAACCTAAAACCAACAGAAATAACCTGAACCAAAAGAATAGTGGACCAGTAAGCCGACAGCCGGAGAACAAACAAACCAACATGAACAAACATAAACTCTAAATGGACAGCCAGGCATTAAGACAGAGAAGTCTGGCTGCACATGTATGAGTCGACGGCTTGGAGTCGGCGGGATCGACGAGCAGTGAGACGAATAAGGTCAGCCTAGCCGACTCCCCGGGAGTCGACCAGCCGACTCCCCGGGAGTCGACAAGTACTGGGAAAAACCCACAGTAGTCTATTCACACTATTCATGTACGGCTTAAGGAGTCGATGGCCTTCAGTCGGCAGGATCCTAGAGGGGTGAGACGGAACTTCCGGCTGTACACATATGAAGAGTATGCGTCAGCGATGACATCTTCTGTGTAGTAGTCGGTTGCATTAACATGTGCTTCCAGGTTATGTGTCTGTCCGTCCAGGTAGTTTGGCATGCTGACATACAGTTGGTCGCATTGAATCGTTACCATGAACAAAACTACTACTGTAAACCATATCCAAACATGACGAACTCTCACCAAAAGAATGTCAACCAGTGAACCTATGGCCTAGGAACAAACAAAGGAACGAACAACAAAAAAACAGCTACAAAGGCATAACTCTAAAACAACCAAAAGACAACGAAAATAACCTTAACCAGAAGAACAATGAACCAGTAAGCCGACAGGCAGAGAACAAACAAACAAACAAACCAACATGAACAAACATAAGAAAACTGAACAAGGAAAATGCAAGAAAACACAAAAGAAACGAACAACATCGGAGATTTAGGTCCTAGATTTAGGGGTACGCCTTGGCGCACGACCCCCCGAGCCCTGTTTTGACGACATGCCATACACGATGCTAATAATGAACGGGTAGAAATAATTATATCCATATGTAAACTCGAGAACCAAATTAGACAAATAATAAACATAAAACATAAACAGACTTGAGAACGGAGATTTATTCCTCACGTTCGCCCGAGCCACAACATCGTTCCCACTAACCTACGTCACACGCTTTTGTTTACCATGATAACAGTACATATGTTAGGAAGGCCCCACCCTGGTCAAAACCCTAAACAGTTGTCCGTACAATGGTGAACTTTTTTCTGCGAGACCAACAGTGGAACCACAACGGAACCTAAGACGATGGCCCTGGAAGACTACACGGAAGAAACTTCCCTCGCTTTGCCAACTCGAGTTCTTGGCGAAGAACAGATTTGGCCTCGCCTAGCCCCTGGATCCTTTCTTTAAGGAGTTGAATGGTCGTCAGCAAGCCCGTGTTGTGCAACACAATGACCGAAAGAGGGAGACGAAAAATCGGAGAGAGAACGTTCCGCGACGGTTACGTTGCCACGCGTATGCGTTACCACGTACATGAGCGATAGAAAGAAACCATATACATACACATTCTTAGTTAAACTAAAATATAATAACATAGACGCAGTAGTAGAGTAAAACATAAGACTAAACTAAACAATGACGATCATGGACAGGACTTCCTTGCTTCCATGACCAGTACTTCGATATCCTTGCGGATGCGACGAGCTTCCTGACACTGTGCGGCAATCTTGTCTCACAGAGAGTCAACTTGCTTCATCAACTCGATGTTGCGCATCCACTCAGTATCCACTTCTCTCATGATCTTCAATGTCCTCTGTTCCTCCGTCGCCGAATGAACATAAGTAGCTTTTGCAAGGTCAACATTTGCAATTGACTCCCGGAGAACCTCGGACATCCGCCGGTCACCACACGCGATCTGATCCCTGAGGTCATCGAGAATCCGAAGCTCCGTCGCCGTTTGCTCAACATCCAAGGTAGATTCAAGGGCAACGGCATCACAACCACTGACTCTGAAAGTAAAGTGGAACGGGTGAACAACTTTTGCAAAGTCAACATTTGCAATTGACTCTCAGAGAACCTCGGACATCCGCTTGTCACCACACGCGATCTGATCCCTGATGTCATCGAGAATCCGAAGCTCCGTCGCCGTTTGCTCAACATCCAAAGTAGATTCAAGGGCAGCGGCGTCACAACCACCGACTCTGAAAGTAAAGTGGAACGTGTGAATAAACAATGTTAAAAGAGATAGGAGTAAAAAACGGTCAAACAAATACCCGGATTCAGTCAAGGACTTTGACTTCTTTGCAGCAGAAGAAGAGATCGGTGAGGAAGACATGATCAATTCCGAAGAAGTACCAATGCCAACAGGCGGAGAAGAAAACAAAGTCAGAGTGGAGAAGAAATGTGTGGGGAAGACAAGGAATTTACCCACCACCCGCGAGGGACAAACTATGAGTCTAGACGTCACGGCCAGACTTTCTACACATGACATCACCATGGTCATGATGACGAATCACCAGCCAAATGCATCGTCTCCATTTGTCTTTAGACCGCTAGGCAAGACCGACTTGCCTAACCGATGGAACTATAATACACAGACATAAAATATGCTAGAGAGCGGAGGCCCCCGTATTGTTTACTCACTTGCCTTCGTGCTGTTAAATCAATGTGTCAGAGAAATTAAAAGTCCTCTTTGATAGGCATAGCAACAGGCAAAACCAATCATTTAATAACCCAGTCGATTTCTTCATCCCTGAGGCTGACATCCATGACGAAATTCTACACATCGCGAGACGCCACGGAAGGTTGTGCACGCCGACTTCAGCAACCGAACACAGGAACACCTTTAAACACTTCTGCCTTATCCCTCTCCACGCGGCCACTACCCCGACACATGCCCTTGATACAAATCACTTTATCGAAACATGTTTTAGGGTACCATTTCATGCATATTCACACAGAAACATTTCCTACCGCAAAGGTGATCAGACAGTACCCTTCTAAAAGATATAAAATGCTTTCATATCCGGAAGATTCATGGAGTTGGGACGCACTGGCAACCTGCCAGATCGACTGTCCCAACCAGCATACTCAGTCAGAGATAAAAGGCAGAGAGACTCGTGTCCAACACTCCCGAGTGGACCATTAAAAACCATAGCCATCTCATTGCATTGTCTGGTCACGGTGGCTCCCTGGAGACGACATGACAGAGCTAGGAGTATCACATATTAACGAATTCAGAAACCACGTTGCCGATTGCACGTTGCCGACTCAACGTTCCCGACTCCACGTTGTGAACGGCACGTCCGACTGCATGATGCCGACTCGACTTCCATTGTATAGAAAACGTCACGTGTCGCACAATTACTTTCTGGCCGATCATGCTGACTTCCTGGAGTCGGGCTCCGTGGAAGACAGGAACCAAGGGACAATAAGAGATGCCAACCATCCATAGCACATGTAATAAATGCGGCCGAACTAACCGAAACAACCAAGCATCAATGCAGAAAGAGACGGGACACAAAGTCAAAGAGAGGAGCGGCGGCAAGGACAAGGAGTACGTCTAAGGAAGACGTAACAATTAACACGGACATGAACGCAGGTCGAGCCGACTCCAAAGAGCCGGCTGGATCAGAATTATAAACTCTTAGTACAAACATAATTATTCAGACATGTATTACTCCATATGAATACAAGGCGGCGTCATCTGAAATTCCGAGTCTTCCACTTTTCTGCAGTACTCCGCCAGTAGCTGATCAAGACGGAATGGACAGTCTTCATGTGAACCTATTCCATAGCCAGATACATAGTTTGATTCAGGATACCAGGAGAGGTGAAGTCAGACCGGCCGACTCCCCGGGAGTCGACCAGCCGACTCCCAGGGAGTCGACCAGTACCGACAAAATCCTATAATAAATGCGGCCGAACCAGCCAAGCATCAATGAAGAAAGAGACGGGACACAAAGTCAAAGAGAGGAGCGGCGGCAAGGACAAGTAGTATGTCTAAGGAAGACGTAACAATTACAAGGCGGCGTCATCTGAAATTCCCAATCTTCCACTTTTCTACAGTACTCCGCCAGTAGCTGATCAAGACTGAATGGACGGTCTTCATCGTCGATCATGTGAACCTATTCCATAGCCAGATACATAGTTTGATTCCGGATACCAGGAGAGGTAAAGTCAGACCAGTCGACTACCGACAAAAACCCACAATTGTCTATCCACACTGTAATTCATGTCCGGTATAAGAAATGGCAGGCTTCAGAAGGAACGGTTAAACAGACGACGTAATAAATACTGACATAAATGAAAGCAGATGGAGAGGGCTTTACCCACATTAACTTGTTTGCCCCTTCTGTAGGATTTCCCTCCGATGCGGACAAAATGTTATTTCTGGCGCAAAATGTTTTTTATATTCTCTTTGATGGACAAGGTCAGCCTTGCCGCGTTGACTAGACGACTCGCCGGGGAGTCGTCCAGCCGACCCCCGGAAGTCGGCTACGGCTTAAGGAATGGCAGGCTTCGAAAGAAAGGGACTTGGTTGCCAAAATAGAAAACTGGTCACGCGCTGGGCCATCATTATCCATTATTTGGTCGTCGGTCGAGTCCCTAGAGTCGGCGGGTCGGACCTTAGTGAAATGAACTGTCAGATGTAGTCTTTGCAAACAAATTTAAATACCCCAGGAGCAAGAGTCAACGGCAACCAATGACGAAAAGACGTAAAAGTTCATTTTGTGAACCAACCGAATCAACCCAGCATCAATGAAGATAGAGACGGGACAAAAATTCAAAGAGAGGAGCGGCGGCGAGGACAAGGAGTACGTCTAATGAACAGGAACGCAGGTCGAGCCGACTCCAGGGAGCCGGCGAGGTCACATGCAGTAACAAAGAAAATTTAGAACATACACACACAAGAATCTAGCAAATCCTTATTCACACCGACTCCAGTGACAAGTCGGCACTTAAAATGAAGTCCCAAAAGGATCATCGACCGACAAGTCATCCATTACAGGCCTAACACATCCAGTTCCAAATCTATCAAAAGTACGCAACGTAGCGAAACGAATATCAGCATCTAGAGAGGCTCTCTTGAATGACTCTTGGTGGAACCGCTGGGCACGCCAGCACATGTCCAGGTGCACAAAGAGTAGCACGATAATCATTAAAACAGATTTCTTTAAGATGACAATTAAGACACTCAATGGATTCTACCATCTTGAATGATAACACATCCTTCGTCTTCATATGCCTTGTTGCCTGTAAAAAAGCAACACCGTAGTAAACACAACAGCGAAGACATTAATAAGCAGAACATAAAATTTCAACAACATACGGAGCTGAAACATTTGTTTAACGGTGGGCCCTCTTATCTCGGAGGGTTTACTTTGGAAATAGAGTGTGGATAGACTATTGTGGTTTTTTGTTCGTACTGTTCGACTCCCGGGGAGTCGGTTGGTCGACTCTCGGGGAGTCGGCAGGTCTGACCTTGTCCATCAAAGAGAAAATAACGCACAGAGTGAAGCTCAAGAAAAGCACAGAGAAGAAAGAATGGTTATTCGCTTGACACGTTATCTGTCTTACTGAAAGGAGATATGTTGATGCTGATTCTCCTACATGCTTCAGACTTATAAGATTACTATACTATATTTAATGTGGAGTCGTCCAGCCGACTCTCCGGGAGTCGGCTACGGCTGATGGCAACAAACCAATGGACACGACAAAGACATTTGAGGAAGAACCTATCAAGTGCCTATTCTTGCCGGCCCGAGTCAACTGACATGGTCGGAGGATCAGAAATCTCGAATATCCGTATATACTTTCACAGATATCCTTAAACAAACAACTGTTAAAGATGAAATGACCTTACTTGGACATGCAGCTTCTCGGTGCAAGGAAAACATTTAAGAAATCCAATTACTTCGAACAGATTCGGTCCGGAAGAATTCAATGCTAATATTTTCACACCGCGAAAAGACAGGGCCAAGTTAACGGGAATCATTTTCTGAAGAGCCAACAAAGACGCAGCAAGAAAACAGTACAAATCATCAATATCGAAAAGAGACAAACCAACGATAAAATAAAACTAAGAAAAATAAAACGGTTCAAGAAAATGAATAACTATACCTCGATAACCGGGGAGCCGATAGCAAGCCGGGAGAACTCGGTGGAGACGTACCACTAGTAGAAGCAAGCCCATCTATCCTGGGTCCAGAGGGCCTTTGATCCCGGGTTTACAACCGGGATTAAATGGTCGGGACTAGAGGGGGGTGGCTTTTATCCCGGGTGACCACGACCCGGGATAGATGGGCCTCCACGTGGGCGCGGCTGGGCGCGCAGGGCGGGGGAGCTTTGGTCACACCGACATCATGTTTCTCACGTCGAGATCACGTCAATTACATTGGAGGCAGAAAATAATTTCTAGGGTGAAAAAATTCTCCGGATTTCTTCAGGACCTCCTTGTTCAAAAATCCTGCCAATTCCTCTTGAATTGCTATAAGGCGCTTCGTTGGTATGAGCTTGTCCTTCTCTCGTTCCATCTAGATCAATAAGAAAATGTGAAATCATCAGAAAATGTGAAAATGGAAATGAACACAAATATGGTAATGAAGTAGTTGCCGATAGTGTATACAGACCTCTGTTGTTCTGAGCTTTCTACCCCGCTGATGAACAAAAGATCGTATGTTCTCGCAAACATAATATCCACATAAATTATTCCCTTGTGCCTGCCTCAGACACCACTTTACAAAGAATAGAATTTAATCAAAATAACAATCAAGCATGATAATGGTGCTGAAACTAGAATTTAAAAGTTGCGCGGACATATATATATAGTACTACTACTTACCTTGGTTTCATACCAAAACAGGTGCGGTTTCCATGTCCCACGAACCTCGGTAATGAACTTTTCCCAAACCCTGGCCGGCAAAAGAAAAAATCAAAGGACTTGAACGAACGAAAGAGATCGATATATAGAGCGATAATGACCGAAGTTACCTCTGAAACATTGCTTGCAAGTTGATATAATCGTCCATATCTTTGCTTAACGAGTCCAGGACTTGAACGCATGCTTGTTCAGGTCTAATGTCTACCAGAATCCAATGGTTGCTTCACACATTTATATGTCCATGAGTTACACTAAACATCGAGTAAGCAAAGTAGAATGTGTAGAAGGTACGGTAACACTCACCTGAAGTTGTAAGGAAGAAGTATATCTTCACATGTATGGTGTTTCACTAGATATTGGAGCATGTAATGCTCGGTGTCCTCGGGATGGTTCCTTACGGTTACTTCATGAATCCAATATGGGTCCATGAACCCTAAACTATAGATTTCGTTGTCTCTGCATTTGACGATCTTCATTCTGCATATATAATAGCGTACAAAAGAATAAAGTTAGATAATTGGCAACGAACGAGCTGAGATAGAGACTTAATTAAATTGCATAAAATAAATCACTTACAAACAATAGCAGTTGATGATGGCTTTGTCGAGGGAGTCTTGATTGAATAACTGAAATATTTCGGCAAACGGCACATACATCGCGTTATCCTCTAAATAATGGTCTTTCTTATATGAAACGTGGAAATACTCATGGTGCTTCTTTACGGCTCCCTCGTACCACTCATGCAAACGTCGCAATTGTGTCGGCAGAGATTTGACCATCTCAGGTCTGACCAAGGGCTTCCCGTAGGCATATGTCCATGCATACATATACTCTTTGGGGTTTTTTATGCGAATTGTGTCTTGCTGTATTTCCTTATCGGACACCACTTTGAACGCGGGGACCGACTGGTTTGCCTGTTCTCCGAGCTGGGCCACTTGTTTCCCGGATTTCTTATTAGCTTCCCTCTTTTGGCGAAATGCAGCCTCCTTCTCCTGCTGGGCCTTTTTAGCTGCCATCTGCTGCTGCTCCCTCTTTTGGCGACATGCCTCATTCTCCTGCAAATTCCGTTCTCTAATTAACTTTTCAATGGTACGATCATAGTCGTCTCGCAGAATAGGCGGCCGTGCCGGCCCAGTCGATAGATTTTTCAGAAATTGTGCCACTTTTCCCGGTGCTATTACCTCCTTTCGCATGTGCCATTTCGGTGCCAATTGTTTTTTCACATCAGCTCGCACCGACTCCTCGAGTTCCTCTGGAGTCAAGTCGTAGGATCTCTTTGGAAGAGGCTTTCGCAACTCACGTTCCTCTCGAGTTTCTGGCGGGAAGTTTAAAGCGCACCTCTCTGTATATTTCGACGGGATCTTTAGTTTCCGCGAAACAGAGCGCACTCTCTCTTGAGGTGGTGGGGATGGACTTGGGCTGGGCTCCCGACAGTCGTCACGAGGTGGCGAGGATGCATCTTGAGGTGGGGGGATGGATCTTGAGGTGGTGGTGCAGGGGATGGATCATGACGTGGGGAGGGAGGATCTTGAGGTGGGGGGATGGATCATGACGTGGGGAGGGTGGATCTTGAGGTGGGGGTTGCTACTTGGAGGAGTCGGTGGCCTTAGCGGCGGCAAGTTTGGAAACAAGATGTATTTCTTTGGCCACAGAATGATGGACTTCTTGGCATCTCCTAGTGTCCTCTCGCCGTCACCTCCAGGAATGTCAAGATTTAGATTAGCATATAACGGCACAATGTCATCCACCCCGACAATAGCATAGCCAGCTGGAATCCCGCCGAGATGGTACCTTGGTCCAGGTTCATTCAGTAAAGCATAGCCGACCGCCACCTTGAAGGACAAGTTGCCCATTGCCATATGTAGCTCGCATTCTGTCTTCTCCGTGATATCATCCACGGGGTATCGAGTCGGCGGCGCTTCAAGTTCAGAATGTTCCATCTGCGTGGAACCCACGCTGCTTTTTTGCTGATTAGATGGGCGGCTTCGACTTCTGGACTTTCTAGCTGCACACGAGATTCCCTTTGCTGACTTTGCTCCAGCTGATGCACCTTGCGTTCCAATGCCGATAACCGGTCGCTCTCCTCCTTTTTCTTTCTCTGACGGCTTCTATAAGTGTGAGCGTCTGCCGGAAAACCTTGTGCCCAAGTAACTCCGTATCCATAACCTCGTACTCGTCCAACTTTTTCAGGATTCCCGAGTGCGAGTGACAGCTCGTCTTTCTCTCTGTCGACCTTGTAGGTTCCATTTCGAACTTGCTCTATTGCTTTCTCAAGTTCTGTGGTTATAAACCTAATCTTTGCCTCCCATTTTCCCTGAGCAACAATCTTCCCTGTGTCAGGGTCCAACCCAGCGCCATGCGCGAACAACCAAAATTTGGACCTATCGGGCCAGCCCGCTGTCTGTGGAATCTTCCCCTCATCAAGCAGTTTTGCTTCAAATGCTTCCCACTTAGGCACGGCAGCCTTGTAGCCACCTGCCCCCAAAGTGTGGTGATATTCCTTCTTCGCAGCATTTAACTTGTTTCTTTCCGATCGGGCCACAGCGGCCTCCGATTCTCTTTGCTCTTTAAATAAGGGCCACTGGTCGTTTAGCTTCACTTGTGCTCTGGTGAATACTGGAGTGTATTCAGGATCTTTTCCCTTCTCTTCACAATAATCTTTCCATATAGTTTTCTTGTGGGTTCGGAACTGTTCGGCAGCCTTGCCAAGAGTCCACTCCTTGACTTTCTCCATCCACTTCTCGTTTTCTGTCACTTCTGGAGGCAGGGTGACCTTTGTCAAGAGCTTCTCCCAAAACAAATCTTTTGTTTGGTCGTCGACATAAGTCCAAGTCTTGCTCCCGTCCTTCCGCGGATGCCATTCTTGACATGTGATCGGTACCATGTCCCTAACTAAAACTCCGCATTGGTTTATAAATTTGCGGCGGCACTCTAAGGGTTGCATTGGTTGGCCAGTAGCATCAACTATGTCGATCACTACCCTTTGACCCTCCTTCATCGGCTTCGACGGGCCTCGAGGCTTCATGGCTTTCGACCCTTTCGACCCTTTCGACACTCTAGATGCAGATGATTTGCTTTTTCCAGAGGGCTAAAAGAAAAAAAAGATTCGTTAATAACCGCAGGATCAAATAATTAAGCTATGTCATCGATCAACAGAGGCTTAATTAATATATACCTCGCCTGAGTTTGTTACTACCACTTCCTTCTCTACACAAATTTCTGCTCCCTCACCAGAGTCATTGAGAAATTGGGAGCTGAATTCCTCTAAATTTGCCACATCGTCTTCTTCACCGACAGGCACGGCTGCACGTCCTGCTATAATCATACACATTCGCTCTTCACGATCCTCGTCTCTAACGCCGAGGCCCGGAAAAAGTGGATCCAATGGCTCTCCACGCTCCTCGTCTATGCCGAAGTCGTCCGGACAATTTGGATCCATGGCTCAATTAATGTGCCTGCAATCAATTTTGTAACAAGAATATGAATATCCATATGTAAAATTAAATATTACAAAGAACAAATAATTTTATAGCAACTATTAACACCACAATTTCTTAGCAACTATAATCATAGCAACATTTTCTAACCTAAAAATTTCTAACTTGTCATACCAACAATTTCTTAGCAACTACAAGAATATGAATATCCATATATAATTTAAGATGACAAAGAACAAATAATTTTATTACATGATTTAAAATGGCACTAGCTAATTGTCCACTAAAAATTTAAATTCAAGGAATACAAAATCTAGAATATACTAAAACTAGCAAACTCTACAATCTACAAAATCTAAAATCTATAATCTATAAAATCTAAAAATACTAACCAAAATCTACAAAATCTAACAATACACTAAAACTAGCAAACTAACAGTACACTAATAATCTACAATATTTTTACACTAACAACTAGCAAACTAATCTACAAAATTATGAAGAAAAAAACTCACCTTGAGGAGCTACGGCCGCCGGTGGAGCACGCCGGTGGTGTAGCACGGCCTGTTGCGGCTAGCGGCGTTGGACGGCCGGAGTAGCGAGGTGGAGGTCCGGGCCACGCGGCGGAGTTGGAGGCCGGTCGGGTCAATCCGCGCTGCGCAGTCGCTGAGGTGGGCGGGGCCACGCTGCGGAGGCGACGGCGTGGGCGACCGGCGGCCGGAGGAGGTGATGGAGGCTGGGCAGCACCGCGGAGGGCAACGACGCGGGGGGGCAGCACACCACTGCGGCGACCGCAGAGGGCAACGGCGTAGGGCGACGGCGCGGTGGGGCGAGGCAGGGGAGGAGGCGGCACGGCGTCGGGGCGGGGACGCAGCGTCGAAGGGGCACGGAGTCCGGGCAGCGACGGCGCCTCGGTGGCCGGAGCAGGCACGCACGTCCGCGCGGGATCGAGCAGCGCAGGGCTTCGCCGTAGTTCTGGGCTTCGCGATTTGGGGGAGAAGATAGAAAATTTTGGTGGAAACCACCTCATAACGCGCGAAATTGACCTTCCATCCCGGTTCCAGCCACGAACCGGGATGGAAGACCCTTTCATCCCGGTTGGTAACACAACCGGGACCAAAGGTCTATCTGGGCCGCGAAAAATTGCGCGCAAGCCCAGCAGGCCTTTGGTCCCGGTTGGTGTTACCAACCGGGATGAATGGTGTTTTTCTTTTTTTTTCTTGTTTCCTTTTCTTATTTCTATTTCTGTTTTCTTTTTCTTTTACATCTATTAATTTAATTGCTTTTGTAGTTTTGTTTTTCTTTTACATGTTTTTGAATTGTTATTTTAGTTTTTTTTAAAATTTAACTTAAATGGTCCAATATATATGAAAGGCCTTTTTTTTCTTGTTTCTATTTGTGTTTTCTTTTTCTTTTATATCTATTGATTTAATTGCTTTCGTGATAAATTTGATTTTTGACTGAGATAAGGTTTATCTTTCCTCCTTATATAAAGGCCAGGGGCCGGGATAAGGTGGGGTTGGTGGGGGCTGGGATAAGGTTTATCTTTCCTCCTTATATAAAGGCCAGGGGCCGGGAGACCTGAGAGCCTGCCCCTGCTCTCTCCCTACTCCGCGCCGCCGCCGCCCTTGTCTGCGCCGCTCGACGCCCTCCTCCGCGCCCGTGGCCTCCGCGGCGCCGCGCTATATCCTCCACACCACCGTGGACCTCCCCTCCGTCCCCATGCCAAGGTGCTGCCCTCTCCCTCCCCTACCTAGGTTGCACGCACCTTAGTTGTTTGATCAAATTCCCCACTCATTTTTTCAGATCTCGGCGGGAATCGATGACGACCACCCATTTGTTGGAACCGGGCAGTGTCCGGGACTGGGCTCCGCCGGGCTGGCACTGGGAGGTGTCTTCCGGGACGCGTAGTTTGGTGAGGAATCCGGGTGACGTCGTCGACCCGGATCTTGTTTGGTGGCCGTCGCGTGGGCCAGCCTCGGTGCAGAGGCCGCCGGCCCCCGAGGTGGAGGTGCGTCACCGTATCAGAGAGGAGGACGAGCACGTCCGTCGTTACCTGGTTAGGTTGGATACGCAAGCGGTGCATGACAATATGTGGTATACACTTCATAGGGATCCTCCTCATGTGAGTATTGCCCCAGTGATGGTTCCTTATCTTTGGGTGCAAGCCGCCGGCCGCTCAGCACCTCGCGGCTTAGGACCCGGCAAAAGTTAGTTATATTATTCGTGATGTATTATGGATTAAATAAAGATGTATGCGTGATACTTTTGAATATTTGATCAATGATGTTTTTGTAAAGTGAGGACAATAATGTTCCCTGCTTTGAATTATTCTGCAATCCCCTTTTATAAAGCGACGGTTACCGCTGGCGGACACGTGTGACTGACACGAGTCGTGACCGCGAAGCCCGCCTTTAGTCCCGGTTGGTGTTACCAGCCGGGACTAAAGAAGCACACGGATCGTGTGTTTCTTTCAAGCGCTTGTGAGCCGTTGGATCAGGGGTGTGTTTCTTTTGAGGGCTTGTGAGCTGTTGGATCAGCACTCCCCACCACCACCACCACTCCCACCTCATCCACAGGTACACTTTCTAATCGCCTATAAATAGCGGCGTCCCTGCAGCGAACGGCACACAACGAGCATCTACCTTCGCCACCGAATCCAATGGCTGGATTTAGCCTACCTGCTGGCATGTTCCTTGGCATTATTGTGTTCGTCCTTGTTCACCGGCCAGCCATTGGAGCCACCTCCTGTAGGTCGGTGAACAATGACAACACAACGACGCTGTTGGAAACACAAGCCCTCAGGTAGGTTGAATCCAGCCACTGGATTAGGGTGACGCAATGATGAATTGCCGAGGAGGTGGGAGTGGTGGTGGTGGTGGAAGTGGTAGCCATGCCCCTCGGTCCGATCCAAGCAGCGGCAAGGCGCTCTGATGATCTGCGACATTCCCAACACTTTTTGGGACGGTCGTAGATCATCAGAGACGTCTTGCCGCTGTGGATCGAAGGTCGATTTGCTGCTCACGACGACTTTAATGCTTTAATACATTACTACACATCACATAAAGGTTTAACCATGGAGCATCTTCACATAGAAAACCTGAGCCCAACGTTGGGCTGTATGATGGTGCTCTGGCCAACAAGTATAGCTGTTCTTCAACAGTGTTGTCATTAAAGGCCTTTTTTTCTTGTTTCTATTTGTGTTTTCTTTTTCTTTTATATCTATTGATTTAATTGCTTTCGTAGTTTTGTTTATCTTTCGGGGACGTCGCTTAAACGAAACACACGATCTCAAAGAGTAGGAACCATCACAGGGGTGTGTTACCAACCGGGACTGAAGAAGCATACGGATCGTTTCACTCACACAGTTACATTATTACACATCACTCACACTTTTCATAAAACGGACTGTAAGGAGGCTTCAATGGCCTCCTGCATCTGTGGCCCGCCGACCTCTTCTCCATGGTCGCTCCAGTTGAAGTCATCGTCGTCGTCATCCTCCTCATTACACAATCTTCTTCTACTTTCTACCCGTCACTTTCTTCTGATTGCGCCGTAGCCATGGACAAGCTTCTCCATTTAACGCGAGACTTGGGTCAATTTTCACTGCGAAGGGCCGGATTTCTTCAAAATTGTTGTAATCTTCTGACATGTCTGTCTTGTCCTCCACTCCCACGATAGTTCTTTTCCCTGAAAGAACTATGTGACGCTTTGGCTCATCATATGATGTCTTCGCTTGCTTATCTTTTCTTTTTTTTGGTCTGGAAGACATGTCCTTCACATAGAAAATCTGAGCCACGTCTTTGGCTAGTACGAATGGTTCGTTGTCATACCCAAAATTCTTGAGATCCACTGTAGTCATTCCGTACTGCGGGTCTACGTTTACCCCACCATCCAGGTTGTACCATTTGCACCGGAACAAAGGTACCTTGAAAGAAGGTCCGTAGTCAAGTTCCCATATCTGCTCTATGTACCCATAATATGTGTCCTTTGTCCCATTGTTGTTTGATGCATCAAAGCGGACACCACTGTTTTGGTTGGTGCTCTTTTTATCTTGGTCGGCCGTGTAAAATGTATTCCCATTTATCTCGTACCCTTGAAAAGCCAATATAGTCGAAGATGGTCCTCTGGCCAACAAGTTTAGCTGTTCTTCGACAGTGTTGTCATTAATGAGACGTGTGTGCAACCACCCGCAGAAAGTCTTCAAGTGTTCTTTTTCAATGCATTCTTCAGCCATTAATGAGCGTAAAGTATTCTTGTGTTCCTCGATATACGGAGCCACCAAGCTCGAATTATGTAGAACTGTGTAGTGTGCTCGATTGAAAGAATCCCAGTCAGAAAATATTTGTTTCTTTCCTAGTGTTCCTTTTCCACGCAATCTCCCCTCATGGCGCGATTGAGGAACACCGACCGGGTTAACGTCAGGAATAAAGTCAACACAAAACTCAATGACCTCCTCTGTTCCATAACCCTTGGAGATGCTTCCTTCAGGCCTAGCACGGTTATGAACGTATTTCTTTAAGACTCCCATGAACCTCTCGAAGGGGAACATGTTGTGTAGAAATACAGGACCGAGAACTTGAATCTCTTCGACTAGGTGAACTATGAGGTGCGTCATAATATTGAAGAAGGATGGTGGGAACACCAACTCGAAGCTGACAAGACACTGAACAACATCCTTCTGTAAAGTTCCTAGAGTCAATGGATTGATCACCTTCTGAGAAATTGCATTGAGGAATGAACATAGCTTCACAATGGGTAGTCGAACATTTTCCGGTAGAAGCCCCCTCAATGCAACCGGTAGTAATTGTGTCATAATCACATGGCAGTCATGAGACTTCAGGTTTTGGAACTTTTTCTCTGCCATGTTAATTATTCCCTTCACATTCGACGAGAAGCCAGACGGGACCTTGATACTGTTCAGGACTTCAAAAAAGATCTCCTTCTCTTCTCTGGTAAGAGCGTAGCTGGCAGGACCTTGATACTTCTCTGGATTAAGGTGGTCGTCTTTCGTCTTCTCGTGCATATGTTGATGGTTCAGTCGTGCATCCGGTGTATCTTTCGTCTTCCCATACACACCCAAGAAGCTTAGCAGGTTCACGCAAAGATTTTTCGTCACGTGCATCACGTCGATTGCAGAGCGAACCTCTAGGATTTTCCAATAGGGTAACTCCCAAAATATGGATTTCTTTTTCCACAAGGGTACGCGCTTGTTGGCGTCTTTCGGAACAGATAGACTGCCAGGACCCTTTCCAAAGATTACTTCTAAATCCTTGACCATCTCATATATAGCATCACCATCAGGGCAGGTAGGCTTCGTCCGGTTATCAACCTCACATTTGAAATGCTTGCCTTTCTTTCTTACGGGATGCTCAGGTGGAAGAAATCGACGATGACCTGGGTACACATTCTTGTTGCCTACATATATACTTTCAGTCTTATCTAGACAGTGCGTGCAAGCATTGTATCCCTTGTTTGACTGTCCTGAAATGTTACTAAGAGCAGGCCAATCATTGATGGTTACAAACAACAACGCTCGTAGGTCAAATGCCTCTTGTTTGTGCTCATCCCACACACGTACCCCTTCGTCACTCCACAACTCTAAAAGTTCTTCAATCAATGGCCTCAGGTACACATCAATGTCGTTGCCGGGTTGCTTCGGACCTTGGATGAGCACCGGCATCATAATAAACTTCCGCTTCATGCACAACCAAGGAGGAAGGTTATACATACATAGAGTCACAGGCCAGGTGCTATGACTGGAGCTTTGTTCCCCGAAAGGATTAAAGCCATCTGTACTTAGACCAAATCTTATGTTCCTAGCGTCATCTGCAAACGTCTTGAAGGTCCTGTCGATTTTTCGCCACTGCGACCCATCAGCGGGGTGTCTCAGCATCATGTCTTTCTTACGGTCTTCTTTGTGCCATCGTAACAACTTTGCATGCTCTTTGTTTTGGAACAAACGTTTCAACCGTGGTATTATAGGAGCATACCACATCACCTTGGCAGGAACCCTCTTCCTGGGGCACGGATCGCCGTCAACATCACCAGGGTCATCTCGCCTTATCTTGTACCGCAACGCACCGCATATCGGGCACGCATTCAAATGCTCGTACTTCTCACCGCGATAGAGGATGCAATCATTGATGCATGCATGTATCTTCTGCACCTCTAATCCTAGAGGGCACACAATCTTCTTTGCTTCGTACGTACTGGGGGGCAGTACGTTATCCCTTGGAAGCATCTTCTTTATTATTTTCAGCAAATTCTCAAATCCTCTGTCAGTTGTACCATTCTCTGCCTTCCATTGCAGCAATTCCAGCGTGGTACCAAGCTTCTTCTGGCCATCTTCGCAATTTTGGTACAACAATTTTTTGTGATCCTCTAACATGCTATCCAACTTCGACCTCTCGTTTTCACTTCCGCTGTTTATCCGTGCATCAAGAATGGCCCGGCCAAAATCATCATTGGGCTCATCATCATTGGGCTCTTCTTCAGCTTCGTCTTCCCCCATTGGAGTATCACCGTCTGCAGTGAACGTAGGATAGGTGTCATTATCCTCTTCTTCTTCATTTTCTTCCATCATAACCCCTCTTTCTCCGTGCTTGGTCCAACAATAATAACCATCCATGAAACCCTCCTCCAACAGGTGGACGTGAATGGTTCTTGACGTAGAGTAATCCCGCTTATTCTTGCAGACTCTACATGGACAAAGAATATAACCACTCGACGGCTTGTTATCATTAGCCACACGGAGAAAACTATGCATGCCATTGATAAAGTCGAGACCGCGTCGGTCACTGTACATCCATTGCCGGCTCATCTGCATTATATAAATATATCAAAAACCATTACACTACATCATAAATATATAGTACTGACCAAATTAATTAATACAAGTTCATCACATTAAAACCAAAGTAGAGTAGTGCCCAAATGTAATACATTGTTCTAATGAAACATACATTAATTGAACCTAACATACAACTATCTAAAGAATTTAAATCCAACAACAAATGCGATCAAAATCGCAACTAAGGTAACTATTGAACCAACAGCATAATGATACCAAGCCTCTCGACTAATGGCATATTTTCTAATCTTTTTAAGCTTCAAGCGCATTGCCTCCATCTTCATCTCGTGAGCAGCGACGACGACCCCGTAAGCATCATCGATGTCGGCAATCTTCAAGTCCAATACACTCTTCTCTTCTAGGTATTGGAGACAAAGATCTTCGCTTATCTTCAATTTTGCTTTCAAATCGTCGTTTTCCTTTTTAAAATACTCGACAATAGGGTCGACTGGAATTTCCGGTTCAACTACCTCCTAAATAAAAATATCTCTACGTCAAGTTGGTCGGGCATGAGTGTGATAAACACGAAACGAAACAAATAGTTATGAAAATATACCACATCCGAATCATAGATCGGACGAGGGCCGACGGGGACGGATATCAAAACCATGACACTATACATATAAAAAACATAAGAAATTAATTATACAAGAAATAAATATGCATTTAAATCATACAAGTATATATATGTTTTAAAAATAAAAGATAAAAAAGAGGCTCACCAAAGTGGTGCCGGTGACGGGACGACGCGGGCTATCGACGGGTGAGACGGGGACAACACTAAAATCCACAAATAATAAATTAATTTGAGCTCGCAAATACACTTTCTAGCTTGGGCATTTCATCAAACACCTTGCTAGCATTACAAAATTGAAATGAGCTAAACTAGCAACGAAATGAGCTAAAGTTGCAACGCCGGAGGAAAGAACGATGTTGCTAACCTTTGAATAGATGGGGTGCCTTCAATCCTCTCAAATGGTGCAAAAAAATGGGGATTAATTTGAGTGGGAGAGAGGAAAATGGAGGAGAAATGGTGATGAACTCGAGCTAGCTCGGGGTGGAAGAAGATGATATAGCAGGGAGACCCTTTGATCCCGGTTTGTAACACGAACCGGGACCAAAGGTCCCCTGCCAGAGGGGCCCAGCGCTGCGACGCATGTGCGCGCATGTGAAGACCCTTTGATCCCGGTTCGTGTCACGAACCGGGACCAAAGGTCCCAACCGACCCGGGATCAATGCCCACGGGCGCCACGACGGCTCGACCCGGATCAATGGTGCATCTATCCCGGGTTATAATTTGGCCGGGATAGATGGCCCAAACGGATGACCCCTTTTCTACTAGTGTACCTTAACACTTTTAGTCTTCACGCGCGAACAACTGTAATTGTCGTTGGACCCAACGGATCAAGCAAAATAAACTTTTCGTGACAAGGCATATCCTCAATAACCAACTCATGAAACACCTCAAACGCCCTATTGTTCCACCAGCAAGACATCCCAATGGTTTTAATACTCGCAGACGAAATACAGAGGGTCCTAAATCCATAAACACACTCGAGCTGAAGTGCCTCTAGCACAATACATGCGGCAAGCAGAAACTCAATGTCCACCCTCAAGATACGAACATCGCAAAGGACAAGGCTTTTAAGCCGAGGAAGAATAAGCGTATGACAAATGTCAATAGGCGGAAAGCAGCAGTTCACAAAACTAGAAGCACGTAACGTGAGCACGAAACAAAAAATTGACAGCGGCAGCCGTCGCACTACCTGGCCACCAACGAATTGGAACTCCTCCAGTTTATCTAGCGCGGGGGAAAGAAA
Source organism: Poa pratensis (assembly GCA_947311845.1). NCBI lineage: Eukaryota > Viridiplantae > Streptophyta > Magnoliopsida > Poales > Poaceae > Poa > Poa pratensis. The sequence goes on along the minus strand of CAMZMU010000055.1, from coordinate 7,098,841 downwards.
CCAACCATCTAGAGTACCACAGAGGTCACAATCGGAGTGGAAGACTCCAACGGAAAGCCGCTTCGAAGGACCAGGGTGTGACGCGAGGATCATTGAAACTGCGTCTATCCATTCGCTATCCTGATCACAAAGCCGATGATCGACGCTGAGATTAAGAGGGACTGAGCGCCAGATGGGCCACCACCGCCGAGAAAGGACGGTCATCCGAACAGCGAATTTCGTTGAAAGAAAAGAGGCAATGATGCACAACATCTCATCGGGGAGACGATCGGTATTGTCAACGTTTTCCGCCGACTCCAACATAGCTACCGAATTCAGCTCAGGAAAAGTATTAATTACACCTGCTTATAGGAAAGAAACATTAACAGTATAAAAATTGACTTTTATAAACACAGATAGCAACACGACCACAAACCAAATCGAAACAAACGCACAATAAATATGGAAGACAAACACGAAACCATGAAAAGCGTACACGCATACGTCACAAAAAAAACTGTTCAAATCAAAACACAGCAACCTTAACCAATGTAATGTAAAAAACAAATTGGACTACCATAATATAGAATAGAGCAGCCGACTCTAGGGAGACGCACGGTAAGACGGAAAATATCAGAGCAGCTGACTCCAGGGAGACGCATGGTAAGACGGAAAATATCAGAGCAGCCGACTCCAGGGAGACGCACGGTAAGACGGAAAATATCGGACCAGCCGGCTCCAGGGAGACGCACGGTTAGACGGAAAAGATCCGGTCAGCCGACTCCAGGGAGACGGCCGCCAAGACGAAAAATATCAGATCAGCCGACTACAGGGAGACGGATAGTAAGACGGAAAAGGTAAGGTCAGCCGACTCCAGGGAGACGGCCGGTAAGACGAAAAAGGTCAGGTCAGCCAACTCCAGGGAGACGGTAAAACGGAAAAGGTCAGGCCAGCCGACTCCAGAGAGACGACGTAGCCAATGTACATGACAACAGTGAAAGCCAGCTCAGCCAATTTCGACCTTGCCCACCGAATGTATGGATCCCACGCAATAACTGACATATTTTTTCTGATTAATATCGTTGTCAAAGGACATATATTTCGCACGGTACTGTAAATGTCGTGCGCCTTGCTCTGTCCAAAATACGTAAACTTGTTTTACTCCCCTACATGTCAAACTTGACAATGCAAAGTCAGATTTATTAGGAATTTGATTTCGGCCTATCCAATAACTTGCTTATCATGGTGTCTCACATCAATGATACAACTCTGAATTTATCAATTGAGAATATATCTCTGAATTTAAGGGGTTACCTAAATTAACGTATACATATAAAGCAATACGATCACTAATCAAACCAAAACAAAATAACAGTCAGAATCACGCACATAAATCAAAACCAACAAATAAAATATATTAAAACAAAAAAGTAATGAAAGGAAGGAACATGAGCACAAAACAAACCGAAATAACAACATAGTAAAAACATCGCACACATACCAAAAAGCATAATTTTTTTATAAAGCCATCATCAAACAACTGATAATCAACTTTAAAAATAACAAAATATGTACACACAATGAAGGCAACTCGTAAAAAACAGACGTACCTTCACGCCGACTCCATGGACCCGGAAGGATCTGACAGTGTATTAAGACGGAAATGGTTCTGAGTGGTCACCGCCCTAGCTGTCATTTATTATTTTTTTGCCATATACACTGCGCTGGGGGGAAGAGGTACTTTTATATATGTTTACCCTTGAATCAGATGGGTACTACAGCTTCGAATTCTAATCGGATACCTACAAAATAAAACATATCTAAATCAATGAAAAACCATACCGAAACAACATCGCCAATGAACAATAAAATATGTAAAACACAGATCACAAACCCAACTAAACACCGGAGGCTAAAACCAAAGAAAAAACATGAAAGAACCAAAAAGAGACAAACAAAAAACTATAACACTAAAACAAACGGGAATGCAGTGTAACCACCTCAAGGAAGCCCAAAGTGCAACATCATAGATTGTACCGAAAAACCGACCTGCATCATGTGCAAAGACCAAATCAAAGAATCTTCAAAGAAAAACGAACTAAACAGTTACGATTAGCCAATCGAACTATCCACCATCCAAACTCACCAAATTCAGAAAAAACCGAACAACATGATGACCTACACACACAAAACGAAACACGAAAAAACAACATGAGAGCAAAACCCATAAAAAAACTGAATTAAGTAAACACCCAAAATCACAGAATAACACGAAGCAACAAACTATCAAACAACAAGAACAAACCCCACACGATAACAAACAACAAACAGACAACGAAATGAAAATCATATATAAGAATAACATTTAAAATAACAATGAAAACATAACCGACCTCAAGCGGACGAACATGAAACCAAATAATCAAGGACCTACAAAAAAATAGAGGAAAAAATAGAAATGTTAGAAACCCATAGAAAAAAGAAGAGTACATCGCATAATAAGAAACAAACAACAAATTAGCAACAGAGAGAGCAACACACGTAAAGAAAACCCACTCTGATCTCAACGCGAATAAACGAAACCAAAAGCCAGCACTGACCTTAACCGGACGAACATGAAACCAAATAACCAGCGAGCTACGAAAAAACAGAGAAAAAAATAGAGATGTTAGAAACCCATAGAACAAAGAAGAGACACCACATAATAAGAAACAGGATCCACCGCACGGACAGCAACATGAACAAAAACGACCAAAACAGATAGACCAAAACACGTAAAGAAAACCCACCCTGAGCTCAACGGGAACAATCGTAACCGGAAGTCAGCAAACGGATTACATGGAATACCGGCAGAGCACGGCAAAAGCACGACGGAGCAAGAACAACGAGGAAGAAGAAAAGAGGAGGAAATGAAAAATGCAGTGACCATCCGATCCAGAATGCAGCCTATATACCCCGTTCCCCCAGCACAGTATGCACTCCAACCTCATTAAATCGGTAAATCACTTGCAACCAATAGCGCGCTGCCAGCATCACACAAAAATGGACCTTCTGAAACCAGCACAGTGCACCGTACCCGCCGACGAATGGAGAGAGGCCACCTCGGATGGAGAAATCGGGCCCGATTTTCATATGACATCAAGAACAGTGCTGATCCTGCGAAATACCCAGCGTGCCCCGGCGTACGGTAGAAAATACGCAGCGAGCACCCACACACGAGAGAGAACAGCGACGCGCACACACAGGGCAACCGACATGTGGGCCGTGGACCGGATGGAGCCCACCGTCAGCGAGATAGAGGGGAGGAAGCGCGTACGAAGAAACCTATCCGAGAGGGGCACCGCTAAAACCCATTACGGTAAATGAACAAAATCAGCCAATGGGAGCACCGTAGAGCGAATCTGTACTGCGCAGGGCCGTCCGCCACACCACTTAAACGCGCAGCGTGAGGCTGACTGGCGGGCCCTCGGGCTACAGAGGCGATCCACGTAGGATGCCAGCGAGAGTGGGTGCAATAAGGTTGGTACGGTTAGCGACTTTGAAAATCCCTATTCATCCGCATCTCAGGAGCTGGCAGCGATTGGAGGGAGCGGAGGCACACTGCGGGGAGGATCGGACGGCCAGAAAGGCCAAATCGCTGAGGAGCCTCCAATGGGTCTCACCGTTTATATCTTTAGATTATGATTTCCACTCTCTCTTCATGAGAAGACACTTTTCTCCAATTCTAAAGTCAACAAGCTTTTAGAATTATGTGTGGAAAACAACTGCCAATATAATCCTTTGGACTTATTCTTAATGCAAAACATTTAATCAATTCGAATCAATACCTAGATTCACAATTGAAAATTTTGGAACTTTCTATCAAAATAACTCCAAGTTAAAATTGACATAGGTCCCTTGAATACAAACAAAATAATCTATTTACTTTAGTGGGTAATTTGGATTTCTATTTCACATCACATTTAGAACAAGACCATTTGTTTCAATTATTATAGCATTTCCTTTTAATCTTTATCTTGCAAAAGATTTTATTACCATGACAGTTTCAAATCATCAAAATTTATCATTAGTAATTTGACTAAGACAACTTTCTTTCGCCAACAATGTTACAATAATTTATTAAGTCCTTTCAAATTTATCAAATACCTTTGATACCTTTATTTTGATTCTCACACTCTCCCACAGAATTTATGAAATATTGCCACTTCAATAATTTCATTAACTCTATTTCATTAATATGCAACTTCATATTAAATCTTCAATAGAATTCAATTAATGGGTAGATTCCACTCCTTTATGTAAATTTCGAAATTTACTAGTGCCTAGCACTTTGCCAATATCGCATCTACCAAATGCCCAACATTTTGTGGATTTCGATTTTCATTAAATGCCTAGCACTTTATAAATTCCGATTTTTCTAAGTGTCTAGCACTTTGTGATTTCGGTTTTATCAATTTAATTTTGGAGATAAACTTTAAGAGTCTCAAAGAGAACCAACAAAAAGTGTAACTCTAAACTTAAAGATTAAACCAACTTTATTATTACTCAAAACTTTAAGTAATATCTTTGAATCAAAAAATAAAGACTTAACAAACACAATTTAATGACATATAACAATAAGGAAGATAAACTCGAATTCACAAAATGAACTCCTTCACATACTTTATAATTCGAACAAAACTTGTTCCAGAAATATAAAATATTCATTACAAAATGATCGAACTGAAAATAACCCTTATTTAAAGTCCTAGTGTAATCTTCTTCATTGACTTGGACTGTAGGCATAGTGGTGATCATGGCTTCTTGAGTGCCTTCTTTCCCCCACTTCCTCCAGTTCTTCCTGAATCTCTTGCCGCTTTTCCTTTTCATACTGCGATCATGCAACATGAAAAATTTCAGTATAAATACCAAAATATATTTGAGCCGAGAAAATGTCAATAACTTGTGTATAACTCTTATACCTTTTGTGGACTTGCCACTGATCTTTCAAGAAGGATGCTGTCATCATATGATGCACATAGATATACATCTCAGCTGATAAGAGCATTTCGAAGATTTCCTTGACTGTCTTCTCTACTCCATCATTTCATAACAAACCACGAAGGCATAGTAATATGATGGTAGTGACCTTAGAAGTGTGTCAACCGCTTGATTAGAACTGGTTGCCCAATGTCCTCAAGCTTCCTTAGTATCTTGCAGAACTTAGTCTTGTGCTCCCTCATTGAGCCTCCGCTCAAGAGTTTTCAAGCTCTAAGTTCTCCATTGAATTTGTAGTTAGCATGACATAACTGGAAATAAAACCGAGCTTTCAACGCTTCCATGAGACGGAAGGGGCGATAGTATGGATAACAATCGCTAAGCTCAGGACTTATCCTGTCAAGCATCACCAAACTCACTTGATACTTATCTTCCTCCATATGAGAATAGTCATCTTCAAGCTCTGGAACAGGAGTGTCCAGCGCATGCTCTAAATTGTGTCTCCTAAGATTTTCTCTTAGCCCGTGAAGCCAATCAGCAAAGGTCGCGCTTCCCGCAGTCAACTTTCCTAACAACTCATCTTCATGCACTTTTTCAACGGGATCCATTTTCTACAACAAAACAAGTTTATTCAGACTTATAGTTTACTATCAATTTTAATGCACTACTTTAACTCAATTAAATTGAATCCAAGATATGTTCCCACTAAGCCCAATAATCCTCATGATTGGCGCTAAGTGATTCTGGACCCGGCAGCCCGACGACACAAGTATGGATACATATCATGGCCGTGGCCTACCGGTAAGCACTATGCTAGTTGTAGTAGCTACAACTCATGTCTGTCTTTCGACGTGTGTTCAGAACTCATAACTAGTTATGCTAGGACTTCAAGATAACCAACCGATCATGCTGCTGGAACGGTTCGCACCCGCCTCCCTAACCCTTGGCACGCATTACTCGTGGAAACACGGCGTACGGCGACAAGCATCCGATTTGACGGTGCCACGGTTGGAAGAACGCGATCTCCTTGATATTTTAACTTGAGGATTCACCCTAATAAATGTCTACTGCGCAATCAAGGTGCAAACAACAAAGGATAAACATCACAGACAATTAATAATAATTCATGTGCTCTGGTATAGCCTTTGTTATTCTCCGGAAGTTCTTGACGCTCGTCCTTGAGGATCACCATCTTCAAAATTCCCGGTCAGACCAAAATTCCCAAGGGAAAATCGTTGTAACCAAGAACTCGCCAAGTCCTTGCCGCCAGCATAGCGCCGGAGCCTCCTCCCGGTCCATGCGCCGAACTCTTCTTCGCACCATTGTCGATGACGAACTCGATCAATTGTTTTGGCTTGGCCAACTTGTTAAAACACCGTAACAAATAGCTATACCAAAACACATGCACACAATCCTTCAAAACCAAGTTGGACGCTGATGCATGTAAAATGCATACATGAACTTTACATTTTATTACATGTTATTTGCATCATATAAGGGTTATATTCATGATTTATATTAAGTTTTGGGGATAATTAACAACTCCCCCATTTTTCTGGAATTAACCCTGCGCTGTCAGAAAACCCCTTTTTCTATATTTTGATGTTTCGGGGACCCAAACGACGTCCAAATGACCTGAAACTTTGCGGGGATCACTTTTTTGGAAGGAACGAAACGTAGGCGCAAAGGAATCGAATAAACGGAGACCAGAAGGCCGAAAGGGGTGGGCCCACGTGGCCAGATTCCCTGACCACGTGGGGTCCCCCATCCTGGCCCTCGGGCCTCCGCTGCCGTCGATCTTTCTTCCCGAAGCTTCGTCTTGACCTAAAAACGACTATATATAGACCTCCCAGGGCTTTCGCGAAAGGAGGCGGCGGAGAAACATGAAACACACGAAACAGAAGATAGAAGGCTGCCACCGGAGAAGATCGGAGGGGGGAAACGCTGCCGGAATCACCTCCGGTAGGCTCCTCCATCCCCCCTCCGGAGTCTCCATCAACATCAACGTCAAGACCAACACCATCTCCATCACCATCTTCGTGATCCACTTCATCCCCCTCATAGTTTGAGATTGTTGAACCCTAGCTATTGTTTAAGTGCTATTCTACCTGTGTATGATTAGCTACTTGTCATTGTTTTGTGGTGAGACTATATTTTCAGATTGTGTTGTATCATTTATACCACTGAATCACATCATGTCTTCACGTTGTGAGTAGTTCTCTCATGCTCCTGGGGGCATAGGATGGATTGGCAATGATCTATATATAACATGTGTTGGTATTTTGTCTAGTGTTTATCTTTTTATGTAATTCTATGATGGTGTTGTCCGAACGTCGACTGCACATCACTTCACCTAGATGGGCTCATAGGAGAACACCGTAGTGTAATGAATTGAGGGAGACTTGGGAGGACATGTAAACCTGAGACCGAGTCATGAAGTTACATTATGAGGGTATTAGTATCGGGGACCTTAGAGTGTAATGCTATGGTGGGACTTTATGTCTTAATAAATCTTGTGCAGTCATTTACTTGGCCACATGATCCATCATAAGAGGTTTAGTATATTTATTTAGCTATACCTAATAATGGCTCCGTCCTAAGAAGATTAAAACTTGACAAAATGCTACTTTGTTGTTCTAGAAATATTTATGCCATGAAGTCTAGGTAGCCCTTGGGAATGTTCTCCACTTATAAGAAATACACACTTGAGCTTGTCCTCTTGCTGCATAGAGGATTGGGCTTTTCTCTCTTTGAGAGCTGTCACCTGCTACTATTTGTCTGCTGCATTTTTACTGTCTTGCAATTATACAACCGAAAACACCAAAAACACTTGCATCTTTTATTGTCAATTTATCATTCTTACTAACCAATACCTTCAGCTCCTCGTGGGTTCGACAACCTTTTCTATTCGAAAGGTACTACAATTGATCTCCTGCACTTGGGAGTCATCAGACGCTACTAACGTTTGTTTGCAAGTTTTACGTGGCCTTGTAGGATCTACGGAAGAACCGTCACTACCTACGGACTGAAGCATGTTTAGATTATTTGCTAGATTAACTTTCGGGGTGAAGGACAACCCAACATTACGAAAACGTTGCGGTTCCCCTTCTAAACGATTACAGTTGCACGTGACCCCCGTGTGGATCAAGTCCACATTGCCCTTTCCGCTATCAAGTCAACGAGACCAACTATAGAAAGATTCGAAGCTACTGAAGCACTTTGTTGGCGCCGATGGGCATACTAGGAGCAGCCAGAAGGTCCGCGGATTGCCAGAAGTCTGAGATCAAACTATGCCGCTGGAAACAAGACGATACCGCATATTGGGAAGCAACATAAAATGAACTTATGCATATAATGCAATGCTCACACCAACATGTGCTCTAGATCAAATCATATCTACGCATAGATCCGCTCTGATACCACTACTGGGTTGCGGGTAAAACTTCTTCCGCAACTTCGGTGTTGGTAACGTATTCTATCTAGATCTATGGATCTTTGTATTCACTTGTATCTTCATTGTAGATCTTGGCATGTTGTGTAGTCTTTGGAAGAAAATTTTAAATTTCCGTGCACGCAACCCAATACACACCACCTAGCACGACGAAGATCCCAGGTGGGATGTTCTGTGGACTTCCACGGACAACACCATCTCCGACGAGGAGTAGATATTGGGTTGTGGGTAAAACTTTAAAATTTTCCGTAACCTTACTGCCAGGATCTATTCTTTGAAGATATGCTGCACCCCATAATGCTAGATCTAGAAAACTTACAAACACTGTTGCGGAAGATCTTGTGTTTGTCCAAGTAGATGTCGGTGTAGCCTGATGAAGAATCTCACGTCCGCGCCGGGAGGTGAGATTGTTGCCGGCCTGTCGTCGAGGGACTACTTGCGTAGCCCCGCTCTAGCAGTATCAACACGTACACTGCGCCAACCCGCCGGAAGCTTTCGCCGCCTAGAGCTACTAGAACCGACGAATAGAGACAGCCTTTCGGCGTAGTTTAGGTGGTAGATCTAATCAAACTTGATTAGAGATATATGAGATTAGAGAGATCTAATTCTCAACACATGAGATCTACTAGAGAGAGATTAGAGCAATGTCTAACTAGAGCACCGTCTATATTAGAGCATCGTCTAATTGCACAATACCAAGAGAGAAACTTGTGCAAGTCTTTGTTGTGTTCTCCTTGTGGGAGGGGGTGGAGTATATAAAGGGAAGTAAGGGGAGGAGGTGCTTGGGGAAGGGGAAAATCCCTTCCCTTGGTGCGCCGGCCCTAGAAGGGCTGGCTCCCTCCCCAAGTCCTTGTTGGACATCCCGGAACATCTCATGTTCGCCATATTTCTCTCTCGAGAAATTCTGCCCTAATCCGGCATTATTTTCCTCTCATGATAACTTCACCGGAACACCTCTGAATTACTCCGGAGTTGTTTCGGTGACATCGGAGGGACTCTGACCTTTTCTCATAGCCACTTAGACAACAACTTTATTCTCTCAACAAAGGATTGACTCACAGCTTAAGTAAGTGACCCGAAAGGTTCAGTAAACACAAAGACATGTCTGGGAGCTTACGAGACAATAACCAGCATTGGGACCTAGACGGCCGTACTGGCTCCCGTGTGTTCATGAGTGAACGATAGAACCTGTGTGTTACTCATTATGCTAATCCCCTTACGTACACGATACCAATGATATCTCGAGATTGAGACAATGTGCTCTAATGTGATTAAACCATTTAATCATAACACATATAATTCTCGTACCAATATCATTCTCTTTTCTCATTCCGTATTTATATTGTCCCGTAATAAATCACGTTGTGTCTGGCCAGACGACTGGGTGACAATAACAATACTGAGATGGCCTAGAGGATTATCTCTCCATCACCTGGAGGAGTAAGTGTCTTTCTTGAATAATCTCTGTTCCAATACATTACCCTAGTTCACGCCCCAAAGTCACCGTTATGGTCCCTATTTACGGCAAGACTTTAGGTGACAGTCAAAGCATGAGTGTCGAATAAGCGGTCACAAGATATTCTCAGGGCAAAGGATTATAGCTAATGAAAACAAACCATATGATCAATTGCTATCTTCATTGTTGACGATTAGTCTCATAGCAAGATCATACAGTGGGTCGGTTCAGTACTACTATCATTCCGATAATAAACTCCTATAGTTACATGACTTATACAAAATCCATGATCAGGAAAACATGATCATCAGGTAACAAGATAGCCTAGTCTTAGAGATAAGACCAGGAACACTTTTAATTGTTCGTATCTCTACACCTGTATTGGAGGTTTTCCTCTTGAATACGTTGGAATTGCTATTCAAGTGCCCAATACAGTTATAGCATAAAGATATAAACATTAATAATAAACTTGGAGATAAATAATAACTGAATTATTATTGTCTCTAGGGCATATCTCCAACAGTAGATTAGGTTTATCGTACTCTGCATTTAAATTTCAGTATGAACTAGATGAGCTTTATTTTCAGTTTAGTTTTTATCTTCAGTTTGATCTGGTTTTCAGTCGTCTGTGTGTAAAATAGTGTTTGCGGCGCGCTATTATAGCGCGTCTGGAAAAGCTCACAACGCGCACGCTAAATTATCCAGCATCTGGAAAAGCAACCCCCTCCCCCCGCGCTAAAAGTGTTTGCCTAAAGCGCTATTTCAGCACTGCAAAAAAAATTAGCGCACCATACTATCCCGCGCTTGTTGGAGATGCTCTTGCATCAAGTTACAGGGCCTGCAGTTTGCAATGCAAACTTTGCATCTCTGCACACACTAATGAGCAGGCACGGTATTTTTCCTTGACTACTTGATCACTACTGCTCCAACAAAAGAGCGAGTATGCCTGAAAAGTTAGTTTTTTTAGAACTGTGGGGCAGCTTTGCCCCAACCATTTATTAAGAAGAAGGTGCCCGGTTTATTAGTAGAAAAAATCGGACGAAAACCATACAACAAACACCAACAACAAGGAAGGGGCCAACACAACCATAAAGGGCAACACCTAAAACCAGCAACTCCCGAAGCGACAACCCCACTCTACCTAAGCAACTGCAGACTGACAACTATCCAAGGACCACGCAGCTGCCGTTAAGCAGTCGCGGGCGCCTTACCAATGGCGCCACTCTTCTTGCCTATGTTCCTAAGAGCCTTTTTCACCTTCTTGATTTGCCAAAAGAAGTCTCCTCTGCAATGAGGCAACCAATCGCCATGCCAGATCTAGGGCTAGCTGCCTCCAAGCAGGCGAGCAAGCCACCAAGTTTTTTCGCGAAGACCGCCTCATCAATACGTGCCAACATATCTTCACGGTCAAAGAGGGGCGACCGGATAGACTTCATCACCCCAGGATTAGGAGCTTCCTCATCAATAACCTGGTCACTCAAGGATGAGAAAGTGACAGAACCAACCAGATCTCCACTATCCACAGAGGAGGGAAACTCGCAGGACTCAGACGGAGGATGGGATAGCGCCATGTCCACCGCCAAAGGCTCCAAGGAGCCAACCTCGTCACACAAGGGTGACCCTGATGTAACAACCACACCACCTACAGGAACCACACTCCCAAAGGACTCGGGCGAGAGAGAGGCAACACCGTCCACAACACCACTTTCCTCGAAGTCCAGCTCTTAAAACGGTGGTGAAGTCACAACTGAGATCTCGAGCGAGTTCGCCTTCACTTGCACGACAGAGACAGGCATAGCCGATTCCCCACACAAGTCAACGAGTTCAGGCATGATCTGAAGCACCGGAGCCACGACCATCGAGCTGGTCGTAGCACAAGGAGAGAAACAACCATCTCTCTGGTCTTCCACGAGGGCCTCCTCGACACCATCCTCAGGTAACGCGGCTATCTGCATCTTCTCGGAGCACACTCCCACATGCAAGTCTCCCATGTCCTCATAAGCGGCACAACAATCCCCAAAAGCCGCACGATAGGCCACCATCGAAGATGACGGCGAGGTGCAAAACAAGGGTGAGCAAGGACCAAAGAAGCCACCTATCCCCGTGTCAACTGAGGTGGCCTGCGCAGGGTCCAAGGCGACAATTCGTGAAGCCTCTTCACGCAAAGGACGGATTGCCTCAGCCACAAAGTCTTGTATCTGGGAGCGAAACAAAGCCAAATGAGTTGCAAAAGCTGCCTGCAACTGATCCAATGCAACCTTATCAATTCCATCACATACAACAACAGCAGCAGCACGACTGGCATCGCAAGTGTCGTGACCCTTTTCAACATGGTGGAAGACGCCATGAACCTCCGAAAGTCTGAAGCAGAGCGATCAGCTCCCACAGGCGGCAGCGGCACAATCTCGGCCCACGAGCGAGGATGTGGTGACCCGTGAGGCGGGTTGTGGAGGTCGTGCGGAAGAAGCATCCGGCATGATCCGGTGGCGATGACACTCCCGCTCCCGGTGGCCTAGACGCAAGCAGCCAAGACACCTGAAAGGCTCACGGCAATCATGCACGAAATGGTCATGCGCAAGACACCGGAAGCATCTCCCATGCGCCCACCGCTTGAAGGTGACGTTGCGCGCAGAGACGGGTGGCCGGCGGTCAAAGGCGCCTCCGGCCATAGCAGGTCGAACATCAGTCTTCATAGCCACGGGCATCAACTGCAGGCTGGAGGAGGCGCCAGCGAGGGGAGCAGCGCCGACGAGAGGCAGGACAGGTTGAACGGCAGTCTTCACGGCAGCGGGCATCAACTGCAGGCTGGAGGAGGCGTCAGTGAGGGGAGCAGCGCCAGGGGCGGACCCAGGGAAAAATGGGACTGGGGGCACAGAAAAATCACAAACATTTTTTTTCCGAAAAAATCACCAGAACGTGACTACACAAAGCTTAAACGTGTCCAAATATGATATATATATATAAGTTCTCTCACAATTAACTCATCCAATAGCAATATGACAAGTTTACTAATAAAACGTACACACCTTTTTGAACAAAAAGATAGATATCCAAATAGTTCATACATTGAAAAAATGAGAATATCATTGTCTTGCAAATAAATATTGTTACCTGCGAGTAGAAAACAATGACACATGTTATGATCAGAAATACAACTACTAATGGAGGTGATAAAGGTAGAAAACGTGTAAGAAATAAACCATTACATTTTCCCGCGGCGATTCTTCTTATGAAACGATCAACGATCGCTTCATTGGTAATTGTGTCCAGCAATACCTTTTCTATATAACAAATGAGGCTATTGCTTAAATATTCATCCCAATTTTGTTACGCAAAGCGGTCTTCACAATCTTCATAGCTGAAAAGCATCTCTCCACGGTGGCAGTGGCAACAGGAAGAGTTAGTACTAACTTCAAAAGTTGAAATACCAACGGATAGGAGAGATGCTTCCTTGTATCAACCATGAGTTTAGCCAAATCACCAATACTGTCCAGGCTAGAAAACCTTGTATCATGGAGTACATTATCTATGTAGAGGGAAAGTTCATGCTCAAGGGTCACCATATCTTTGTGATTAAAGTCATCAGGATAAAACTTAGCCAGCCGCACCAACTTCTCCTTATCAAACTGACAAAACAGATCACTTGGACTCAAAGCAGACATACATCCAAGCAACTCAGAATTTACCTCGTTGAATCTATTATCAAACTCTTCTCCTAACTGATCCAGAACAACAAAGAAACAGTCAACACGGTAATGATGTTCATTGTTAATTCCCGTCTTCTGTCTTGTTTTCTTTGGGTTCACATATTCCTTTTCCATATCAACTATTGAGATGCCATGCTTCTCACAGAAACAAGTTACCTTCTCCATAAGAGAACTCCACCCCTCATTTGTTCTAAGCTTTTTTAGTTCCCGCTTAGTGGATTCCACATCAGAAATAGCATTCACAATGTCTTTATCCTTTCTCTGCAAAGTTTTTGATAGCCCATTTGTTAAAGCCAATATCATCATCATCATATGTAGGAAAAATACAGAATCAAAAGTCCTTGAGTGCCAACATGAGTCGCTAATCTCTCTGTTTTCTTCCAGCTGTCCCATCCTTCTACAACAAATGCATCATGGCCATGATGGTTATCTTTAACATTGTCCCTGAACAAATAACAACATAAGCAATAGGCTTTGTCCGTCTTCTCGCTGTACTCAATCCAATTTGCATACTGATCAAACCAATCAGGATTAAACCGCCTCCTTCTCTGCTTCTTCCCAATCAGCTTGTATGGAAAATTAAAACCACGAGGCTGACGAGGTCCCCAAGTTAAATACTTTCTCCTGATCTGGTCACGTTGATTGGGGTGATAATCTGCCATTCTCTTCCGTTTAGATGGATCTCGAGGAAGTTTGTCCAGATCAATCAGTTCAGGGACAGCTGAATTATGTCTCGCTGCTGGTGCTGCAGTTCTTGGTGCGTCTGGGGTTGAACTCTGTACGGTGGTGCTGGTGTTGGCACTTGCTAGTTTCTTACTAAAATACCTCTCCATTTGTTTCCTTCTTCCCTGGCAATCGTTGAACACAGTCTGTATAAGTTCATATGCTAGTGGTAGCAGGAAAATAAAAATAAATGTGCTAGTACATTAGTCAGGCTAGCCGGATCACATTCAGGCCGTGATTGCATTTCCAAATCCTAAATGTGATAGTATACTAGTACGTCGAGTGGCGGAGCTAGGATTGGCAACCAGTGATGTCAAAAGCTCAAAATGAGTGATAAATTGGGCTAGTGAGGTCATTATCTAGTATTTGAGGGGTCAAAATTGTGAATTCACAACTAGCATAATGGTGTTCTCCAAATTTTTGTGATGTCACTTGACATCATATACTAGGTGCAGCTCCGCCACTAGCATCTTTTACATGGCAAAGTTTGGTGGCTGGGATACAAAGCTTCAAAAGAGGGTATATCTGGCGTGTCAGAACTGGTGAATCGATAGAGATTTGGAAAGATCCTTGGATCCCTTCTAGTCCGGACAGACGGATTATTTCACCACGTGGTGACTGCATTCTAAGATTGGTATCCGATCTTATTGACCCCACTACTGGTTCCTGGGATGCGGAACTAATTAATTCTATCTTTCACCCAATTGATGTTCAGCGAATTCTTCAAATTCCAGTAAATTACAATGCGTTTGAGGATTTTATCTCCTGGCACAATACGAGATCTGGAATTTTCTCAGTTAAGTCGGCCTACCATGTCGAATGGAAGCACCAGTTTAATGGAGTTACCTGTCGTTCCCTTATTACTGGTACGTCGCTTAATAACCCCACTTGGAAAATTCTTTGGAAACTTGACACGCCTGCTAAGATCAAGATTTACTGCTGGAGGATACTACACGGGGTGCTGCCTGTCAAATCAATCTTGTTTAATCGACACATTGGGACAAGTAATATCTGTCCGATATGCAACAATGAGGAAGAGGATATCATGCATATGGTCTTTAAATGTGAAGACGCGGCAGTTATCTGGAGAGGTCTTGGTCTGGAAAGTTTAATTCGTGATCACATGCAGCCGAACCGTTCTGGCGTCCAAGTTATGGAAGCTTTGCTAAATTCAGTGGTAAGTGTGCTTCCGGGTTATGATACAATTAAAACACATAATGTTATTGCTGTAGCTGCTTGGTATATTTGGTGGATCCGTTGGCGCAAAACACATGGCGAGCAGGTTCCTCCGATTCAGCATTGCTTAACTTCAATCAAGGCGATTACTGCTAATGCCTCCAAAGGGAAATCACCCGCTGCATCTCAGAAGGTGGCCTGGGTAAAACCTTTATCACATTCGGTTAAGATCAATGTCGATGCAGCCTTTGATATTGCGAGTAAAACTGGAGCGGTTGGAGCAATCATAAGAAATAATCAGGGGGTGTTCATAGCTGCTTCCTCAAGTTTCATACCGCATGTGACGTCTGCCTCTACAGCGGAAGCGATGGCGATGAAGCATGGGCTGGAACTAGCAAATGCCCTAAGCTATTCGGATGTGGAAGCTGAATCGGATGCTTCTGAAGTTATTAAGTTATGCTCAGGGACGGAACGCATATGGAACGAAGCTACATCAATTTTTTCAGATATCTTGCATCAGGCGGGAAATATTGGAAGAGTCAAGTTTGTGCACTGTCGAAGAGAGGCAAATAAAGTAGCTCATAAAATAGCTAGACACTGTTTTGATACGACTAATTCCTGTAATTGGGTTGATGAACCCCCTAGCTTTATCCTCCAAACTCTCCTAGATGATGTAACTATTATATGATTTGGAGGCCGCAAGTTTCAGACGCGCTCTTTTCCTTACCAGGGTACCTAAGGGGACTGGAAGGTTTTTAATGAGGCGGCTTGCGGACCTAATATATGGTGTGGCTAATTTTCAAAAAAAAAAAAAAAGGTGCAGCTCCGCCACTGGTACGTCCTGCTACAACACTATATTTTTCACCACCGTACAAGTAAGATGTGTTGTATTTCACACCTAAAAGATCAAGATAGCTAGATAGAAAAGATCATAATCAAAACTTGAAAAGCCCTAATGTTACCTGTGCGTTTATTTGGGGATGAGGAATTGGGGATACAGTACTGCAATTGCCCGACGCGAAGACGGCGCCGGCGGCTGGCCGGCCGGGCAGGCGGCAGACTGCCGGTAGGCAGACGGTGGCGATCTGGCGGCGGGGAGGGCCTGGCGGAGGGCGGAGGGCGGAGGGCGGCGGCGATCGCCTACTCTCCTCTCGTTCTCGATAGACGAAGCGGCGGAGTTAATTGACGAAGCAGCGGAGTTAATCAATCAGATATGCACGATTATTGAAAGGCGAACCGTCGAGACTTGAGTCTGTAACGTGCAAAAGAGGCCTAGCAAGCTGAACGATCCTTTCTTTTCTTACTGGGCTTTGATAACTAAGTTTGGGCCGGACGGATTAGGCCACTGGGAGCACAACAAATGGGCTGACTGGGGGCACGCGTACTCAGCTGACTGGGGGCATTTGCTTAATCCTATACGACATATATAGGTAAGACTGAAAATCGAGTGGGGGCCAATGCCCCCACAGAGCACAACGTGGGTCCGCCCCTGTAACTGCGTGCAAAGTTCCACCATGCAAGACTAGTGCCCATCTGCCAATGACTCCGAGTACAAGGGAACATATGCAAGATAAGCAGACTTCTCGGGCCAAATTTGACAATCCGGTCCAAATTCGCGAATAAAACATAGCTTTCTTGAATCCATCTCATATGACATTAGTGTGTTCCGGCGCCCACAAACTATGAAAATCATATTGCGTTCAGGGTGGAACGAGATGACTCTGTAATTTGCAAATGAAGAATACTTTGCTCCAAACAGTTTGGAGTTGCTGACTTCGTGCTTCAAGGTCCATTTTTCACTATCGTAGTCCTCAAGAACCCAGACTGACAGTCTAGAACCACAAGAACCGGCAGTACTATTAGCAAGATACAACCGGCCCTGTGATGGAAAAACATCATTAACAAAATCAGGATCATTTGGTTGACTAGGAATAAAAAAGAGCCACCGATTATTTCCCTCGACATCAAAAGCTGCTACCAGATTATAATCGCATGCCAAATGCAGGATCCCGTTTAAAAAAACACTTCGTGAATCCCATGGTATAACTATTTCAACACTATCAACGCTTCGTTCTGTCCAAACTCCAGTTTTAGACCAGTATATTGCCACCATTGCTATGTGTCCATCGAAATCGCTTAGCGGATCCTCATCATCCTCATCTATTGCACAAGTCTCATCATTAATGAACTCGAACACATGAAAGTGGGAGGAGACGCCGGGTTCAAACCCAAGGCGAGAGCGATCTTCACCTCGGTGGACCAGCAGGTAGCAGGCACAACCACCCATTTTTCGGTGGCAGGATTGCACACCACGTAATCCAATGTCTTGGGATCAGTTGGATTCCAGCAGCGGCAGAGAAGGAGACCATTGCAGCAGTCCAAGATGTCAAGGCTCTCGTATCTGGGCAGGAATGATAGCGAGGGATTGATAAAAGGGTATCCTTTCCCTGAGACGTTGGTGAAATATCGAGCTGTATCGGGGAAGCGGTCTGGGTTGTATCCCTCGTGGAAGAAGCCGGTGAGGGGCTGGGGCAGCTTCTTGCGGTGGTCGGGGTGGGAGAAGAGGTCGCGCCAGCGCGTGGAGACGCACTTGCAGCAACAGGTGGACTTGTAGGGCACGCGCGAGATGATGTCGGCGAGGGTGTCTTCGGTGAGCTTCTCCATCGGGTCGCTCCCCTTCACGCCCTTCTTCTTCGTCGTCTTCTTCTTGGAGCCCGGCGCCATCGCCGCGCGTGGAGACGAGAACGTCGAGGAGTGACCAATCTGCGCACATCAGGGGACGGAGAGGTTAGAGATTCATCCGGCAGTGAGGGGAAGCGTGAGGGAAGAGGGGATCTACCAGGTGCGTGGTGCGGGAACGGCGAAGCTGGGAGCGACGGCTGCTATCGGCGGGCGGCGGCGGCGCCAGCGAGCGAGGGTTTGGGTGGTGTGCGCAGGCAGCTGCCGGCGGAAGTGAAGAGGACTGGATGGGGAATGGCCGAATGGGCCGTGTGACTTTGTAACGACTCTCAAAAGCAAAAAAAAAAAAACACTATGATATAGACATAGTGACATACGTCTTCTCTCGATATTAGAACCGAATATATAGTAGAAGACCTGTCAGAAAAAATATATATATAGTTGAAGACTTGAAGTAAAACATTGCAACGAAAGAGCATCTCCTCGGCACCACCCAAAGCACCAAAAATTCATTGTGACCCGGATAGCAAAATATGCCTCATCCGCACTTCAATTGTCCGGTCCGACCCAAATTTACTCCAAACTTAGAGGTCTGCTCTGGGGTGCCGGACAAGCCTTCTGACAGGTGGGTTACCTTATCACTGACACACGGGAGGCAGAATGCACGGTCAATCAAAATAATGATCTCGTCGGTTTCTCAAACGCCTTCATGTCTTTCCACGCGCCGCCCTGAGCCGTGTCAACGTGTCACCGACATTGATGTCGATGGCGTCTCGGACTCTCAACCCCTTCACCTACCTGCCCCCCCCCCCCCCCCCTTTATAGCGTCGCCGCCCTGCTCGCCTGACGGCCACCACTCCCCAGCATTCTCTTCCCCTTCTTTCGAGATGGGCAGAACAACAAGGCCGGCGGCTCGAACGCTGAAGAGGTCTACCGCGGCCACAGCCTCCTTGTCGATTAGGCCTGGCTATTCGAGCGGTAAACCTATAATCGGTCGACTACCATTTGCCTAAGAAGTAGCGTCTGAGCCCCTCGATAGCTTGTGCATCGCTGCGAGACTCCATAACGTAGGAGGAGCGGCACCACCCTGACAATGCCACCACCAACTACGCCTCATGGTTCGGCCGCTTCCGGCTGGAGAGGTACGCCGCCCTCGAGCGCTGGGACAACACGGGAGGCACACAACGGAGCGCCGGAAGAATTGGTGGCGTGGCCGCACGTTGGACGGCATGCTCGGATGGGCGCGCCAACGTGCCGCCGGTGCCGCTGTCCAGCTAGAGCCGCCTCGCCAAGTCACGCCACACGTTGCTCCGCTCGCGCCAACCTGGGAGCAAGATGCGCGACAAGCTCCCCGCCGCCGTCAAGCAGGAGCCAGAGAGCAAGCGGCCCCACACGTTCTCTGCCGTCAAGCAGGAGCCCAGCGTCAAGCGGCCTCACGTGTTTCCCCCAGATTGACATGTGTTGTCGCCTCTCCGGGATTCCGTCGATGACAGGGACATGCCCGGCTTCACCGTGACCCTCCTTCGCTTGACCAGCGACCCCGTGCCACCGCCGCGCCACCCGCTCGACCTGGAAGATTGCTCGGGCTACTAACTGAACTGCAGCCGCCGACCGTCGTTAAGGAGGAGGACGAGGCAGGGCTGTTGCAGCAGCCGGCACCCAAGTACGGCGGCGTAATTTACATCTCCGACGACGAGTAGAGGCCAGCTAGAATTACAGCAGCGTCGTGGTTTGCAAATTTCGTTGAAATTTGTGTAAAATTTGTTCAAATTTGAAAAAGGCCGTTCAGCGAGAATGTTTTCATCTTTCACACTTGTATTTGTGTATTAGCCGTGCAGGGAGTATTAGTTTCTGAACGGGACCTACATATTTTACGGGACCTCTGAAAGAGCCGTTGTCTGATAATTTCCTCAGATTAAGTTATGGGCTTATGGCCTTGCAATCTGCATCACTGCGCACATTGATAGTACACGAGGCCAGACAAAAAGCGATCAGCCCAATAGTGAAATGATCAAAAATTACATTCCTCTATGACTTGCTAGTCAGTACTGTTCAGATGAAAAGAGCAGGGAATCTAACTTGAGATTTACAATCCAAGGTAGACATCTTTTTTAGGTACATCCGACACTTAACTTTACCAATTACCATGCCAGTGCAAAAATGTCAGTTTCAGTTGTTTCGTTAGTCACAAAGATGTTAGTTATAAGACGGAATTCTTGGAAATAGAGCACGCACCATACAAAGTTCATCATATGCAGAACAGAAAACTACCTAAGAAAATCACTGTCGCTGCTTGCTCAAACCGTAAGTGTCACTTAGTGCAGAGCTAAGTTAGGCACTGAAGAAATATGATAGGATAATCCAAGGAAAGAATTGTTGATTGGTGTCACACAACAGTAGACAAAAATAAATCAACAGTGGTCAAGAAGCAAACAGACGAATGGTGAAATGATCAAACTGAAAATCAACTTCTAACAACAAAAGAGCAGATGCAGTTAGACATTTTGAAAATCAACTTATAACAATCATTATACTGAGCACAAACAACAGGCCAGTCATATTAGGAAATTATTAAAAATTGAGAAGACACCATACAAAGAAGGCATCTGCTATCAGAAGTCTCACACGGTGGAACAAACCCATCATTCACTACAAATGTGCACTCCAACAAACAAATTGCGCAATTATATAAAAAGATCTAACAAGGAGTAACATAATCCAAATTCCAACTTCGGCAACTATATATCCATCACAGCACTATCGAACTCCAGAATAAATACCTTACACAAAAATAATTTCATTATTGACTGGAGATTAAAAATAGGATGCAGACATTCAGCAGCTTGACAAAGCAAAAGGAGATCCAGATGCAAAAGTTGCAGCATAACAACATTTTCAAAAGAGAGAAATAAGCAGAGAAAAACATTCAGATGTTAAACATTAATAGTGGCTCAACAAAACAATAATAATATCCATGATTAAAGTAGTAGGGTCTTAAACAACTGCATGTGCTACATACAGTAATGACTACATACAAGTACACAGATGCAAGCAGTCACCAAGTTAAATGCAACACAGAGCTACAGAAAATCAGGACATTAGTACACTCAAGTACCAACAGCGCATATCGCAACTTCATAAACGTCTACCCAAGTCACTGCTTCCTGAACTCAAAAGCTAAATCTAATAACACCGAAAGATAAATAAGTGCGAGGCTGCACATATGGATCCAAGTATCCATCTGCCAAAGGGACTTTTAGTGCCCATCTGCCAAAGGATCCAAGTATAGCGGAACATATGGAAGATAAGAAGTCTCGCGGCACTGAATTTGAAAATCCCATCCAAGTTGACATAGAAAACACAGCCTTCTGCGATCCATGTCATATGACATTAGCGTATTCTCGTGCCCACAAACTATGAAAATCATATTGCGTTCGGGATGGAATGAGATGACCTTGTAATGATTTGCATATTCTGAATATCGTGCTCCAAATAGATCCAAGTGGCTGACATTGTACTTCACGGTCCATTTTTCACTATTGTAGTCCTCAAGAGCCCAGATTGATTGCTGAGAACCATCAGGACCAGCAGCATTGTTTTTGAAATACAACTGTCCGCGTGATACAAAAATTGCATGGTCACCACCATAGTGTGTTGGCATAGGAATATCCATGAGCCACCAATCATTTCCTTCCACATCAACAGCTACTATATCATTATCAAGGGCAACCAAATGCAGGATCCCATTAAAAAAAGCACATTTTGAATTTGTGGGTATTTCAACCGCAGTGCTGTCCATGCTTTGATGCTTCCAAACCCCTGCTTTAGACGAGTATATCGCCACTGTTTCAATGTATCCATCGCAATCGTTTAGCTCAGACTCATCTTTACCCGAGAACAAGTGAGAGGAGACCATTGGCTCGAACCCGAGGCGAGCTACGACGTTCACCTTGGTGGACCACTCGGTTGCAGGCACGACCATCCATTTCTCGGTGGCAGGATTGCACACCACATAATCCAATGTCTTGAGTTCAGCGGGCTTCCAGCAGCGGCAGAGCAGGAGGCCGTTGCAGCAGTCCAAGATGTCAAGGCTCTCGTATCCGGGCAGGAATGACAGTGAAGGGTCGACGAGAGGTTCACCTTCCCCGGAGACGTTGGTGAAATATCGAGCTATGGTGGGGAACCGTTTCATGTCGTAGCCCTCGTGGAAGAAGCCGGCGAGGGGCTGGGGCAGCTTCTTGCGGTGGTCGGAGTGGGAGAAGAGGCCGCACCACCGCGTGGAGACGCACTTGCAGCAGCAGGTGGACTTGTAGGGCACCCGCGAGATGATGTCCAAAAGGATGTCGTCCGTGAGCTTGTCCATCGGGTCGCCGCTCATCAATGCACTCTCCATGGGGCCCTGCTCCATCGCCGTACGCCCGTCCGTGGAAACGAGGAGCTATCAATCTGCAGATCGGGAGGAGGAGCAGAGGTTAGAAATCCGTGCTATTCAGTGAGTGGAGCGTGGGGGACGAGAGGATGTACCAAGTGCGAGTTGCGGGGAGAGGAATGTCCAGAACGAAGGTGCTGTGTGCTTCCATCTGCAGCCGGCGAGCGAGGGTTTGCGGCGCAGCTGTGTGCGAACTGCGAAGTGGGAGGTGGAAGACGCTGCAGGTATCTGGGCCGTCCGGATCTTTGCAGGAATGGGCCGTGTTAGTGAAAATGCCGTTCTTTAGCAGTCGAAATACGACTACAGGAGTGGTCAATTCGCAACAAGAAAAAAGTGTCAGTTCGTGATTCTGAAAGAAAAACATCAAAAAATTGCTCGAAAGAGAAAAACCTACGAGTGTCAGTTCAAAGAAAAACTAAGATTTGGGGGCTCCCCGAACGAAAAACAAGTGACGTTTACTCTTTGATTTGTACTGAGAATCAGATACATTGGTATCAGATAAAAAACGTAGCGTGCCTCTAGTGGATTCTTGTACGCATGAACTGTGCTCATGTAGGATTCAGTGTACTACTGTATATGATCATACTGGTACTAATGTTTGACAATTGAGGGAACATTATGCTGCAGTTCAGCGAGTGGGGAAGTACGTGAAGAAACAAGCCTGAAGGATCATCCCTGGAACGCAGATCCGACCAGAGCCAAACAGCTCGACTTCGCCGTTTGTCTTTACCTGAGATTGAACACGTCCGACGACAAGGCGAGCAAGAACAAATCGCACCGTTGCATTGCATCCGACCTATAGCAAGAACAAATTCTCTGTGGTTGACTGACTAATTTCTATAGGATCAGTACACTGTACACGTCCAAGTCTTGCTTACAGTTACTACAGGCCAAGCTTGACGACGAAGCACGTTCCAGATTCAGGAGACGTTTGGCTTCCTTCTCCTTATTTGTTGACAACATCATCGCCTACTACTATATTGCATCGACGCATTGCCGCACTCATCAGTACATTTAACCCAACTACGCAAGAACATATAACAATACAAAAGTTCTGAAACCGTTTTCAAGCGAAACAAAGCTGCTATTGGGTTTTTGGCACTGTTTCTGAAACACACGACTTCATACTCCCCGCTCAATGCAGTGAACACAAAATCAAACGGAAACTGAAACCAACATAGCTAGTAGCACACCCTACACAAGCCTGGGTATTTGGCTCGTGAACCAGCAGCTGAGTTCAAGGATTGTACACAGAAACGAGGACACCTGAGAGCCACTTACTAATATATAAGAATTCAGGCGCATTGCAATGGAATCAGACGGACCAATTTTACTCCCCACGTACAAAGCAACTGCACACATTGGCCGTGTGCAGCAGCAGAAAATAACAATCGACAGCGGACAAAAGCAAGCAGCTAAAAAGAAGAAATGATCAAGCAGTTCGTGGGTTTAGCCAGCACTACTTTCAATATAAAATCAGGTAAGCAACTTGAGATATACTCCACGAACTGCTTGATCATTTCTTCGGGTAAACAGTGAACATTGCAATCGATTATTATGAGAAGAACTCCACTGCCACTGTTTACCCGAAGCCTGAAGCTAATTGTTTTTTATGTGCCCCTTCAGATTACACTAGAATAATCCAGTGACCAAGATGTAACAAAAGCATACCGCTTGTTTAACAGCTTAATATAGTGATCAGCTTGTTCTACAGTACTTGTGATACCTATCTTACGGTATTTAGAACCAACTTAAAACATAAAAAGTCTCCTACTTCAGGTGGCAGCCCAACAATGTCAACATCTGCTATTCCAAAATATATATGCCTACGAAATTGAGTAAATCCACATTAAACTATCAAAATAGTATATCCTCAAAGCATACTAATCATGAATAAATAACTTCCATATACACATCGTTGAGGGGGGAAAACAAGAGTTTCAAAGCCATATTGTATAAAAGAATGGAATTCATGCATCACAAAGCAAATGGAGTCAAATGTTTTTGATATTCATGAAAAGAACTTCACCGTCACTGTTTACTCAAGATCTGGAGCCAAATGTTTTTGATATTCCAAAATATATATGCCTTAAAAGTCTCTCCTACTTCAGGTGGAAGCCCAACAATGTTGACTTCTGATATTCCAAAATATATATGCATAAAAATGAAGTAAATCCACTTTGAACTATAAAAACTGTATATCCTCAACAGCATATCTAATTGTGAAAAAAATGCCTTTTATATACACTATTTCATCATTGAGAAGGGTAAAACAAAAGGTTTCCAAGCCATGCTGTATAAAAAGAATGGAATTCAATGGAGATCCACATACATGCCAATACTATAGTTCTCCAAATGCCAAAAAGGACCAAGATTAACCAACAAGTTGCAACACAAATAAATTATTCACAAACAGAGAAATAAGCAGAAACCAAACTCTAGATATCAAAGACAACAATAGTACAGCAAAGCAATCATGGTATTCATTGTTCAGTAGTAGATTGATGAAACTATATACAACGACACAGACATAAGATCAGTTGCTAAGTAAAGGGAAATAGCTAATAGCAAGCTCCATAAAGTCAGGTACATATATTAGTGCACTCAAGCACCATGAGCAACTGTTACAAGTTCATATAGGTTCCATCAGAAAGATAGGCAATTGTGAAGTTGCGCTACAGAAGTAGGACTTTTTAGGGCACATCTGCCAATGACTCCGTGAAAAAGGGAACATATGGAATAAAAGGAGTCTTCTCGTCATTCCAACGATTTTCAATTTGACAATCCTGCCCAAGTTGACATAGAAAACGTCGCTTCCTGGAATCCATCTCATATGACATTAGTGTGTTCTCCGGCCCACAGACTATGAAAATCATATTGCGTTCCGGGTGGAATGAGATCACATTGTAATCAACCGCTGAATAATCTGTCCCGAACAGTTCCAAATGGCTGACAGTGTGCTTCAAGGTCCATTTTTCAAGACTATAGTCTTCAAGAACCCAGACTGATAGGTCAGACCAATTAGATTCAGAACCAGTACAACTTGTAAAATATAACTGTTCCCGTGATAGGAAAACATCAATGAGAAGACATTCATCAACGAATGCTGGCGAAGGAGTACCGACGATCGACAGTAAATTTCCTTCGACATCAAAGGTTACTACGTTATCACCAAATGCAGCCAAATGCATGATCCCATTAAAGAAAACACCTTTTGAATATGCCGGTATCGAAATCCAAATGTTCCCAACACTTCCAAACTTCCAAACTCCAGCTTTGGACGAGAAGGTCGCCACCACTTCCAAACTTCCACCAGCCTTACTTTTATCGGCCTCACTTATAGCCCACACATAATCTTTTATGAACTCGAACACATGGAAGTGGGAGGAGAGAGCGGGGTCGAACCCGAGGCGAGCGAGCTCCACCTCGCTGGACCAATCGGTGGCAGGCACGTCCACCCATCTCTCAGTGGCGGGATTGCACACCACATAATCCAATATCTTGGGGTCAGTAGGCTTCCAGCAGCGGCAGAGAAGGAGCCCGTTGCAGCAGTCCAAGATTTCAAGGCTATCGTATCTAGGCAGGAAGGATAGAGACGGATCGAACAGAGGTTCACCTTTCCCTGAAACGTTGGTGAAATATCGAGCTCTCTTGGGGAACCGGTTCCTGTTGAAGCCCTCGTGGAAGAAGCCGGCGAGGGACTGGGGCATCTTCTTGCGGTGGTAGGGGCGGGAGAAGAAGTCGCGCCACCGTGTGGAGACACACTTGCAGCAGCAGGTCGACTTGTAGGGCACCCGCGAGATTATATCCACGAGGTACGAGGATGTCGTCGGTGAGCTTGGACATTGGGTCGTCGCTCATCAATGCGCTTTCCATGGGGCCCTGTTACATCGCTGTCCGTCCGTGGAGACGAGGGACGCCGAATCTGTAGATCGGGGCGGAGGAGCAGAGGTTAGAAATCTGTACAATCAGTGAGTAGCGCGAGAGGGGAGAGAGGATCTACCAAGTGCGTGCTGCGCGAGCTGCGGAGCGAGGAATGGCCAGGGCGACGGTGCTGTTTGCTGCCATCTGCGCCGGCGAGCGAGGGTTTGCGGCGTAGCTGTGCAAGCTGCGAGAGTGGAGAATTTTTTTAGGGACTCACTGCGAAGTGGGAGGTGGAACCGTGGAAGACGATGGGAGCTGCATGTATCTGGGCCGTCTGGGTGAAAATGCTTTCTGTAGCAAGTCGATTCACAAAAAGAAAAAGAAATCTCAGTTCGTGATTGTTAAAAAAAAATTTGCTCGAAAGAGCACCTACGATTGCCAGTTCAAAGACAAACAAGGATTGAAGGTTTCCCGAACGAAAAACGAGTGCCGTCTTCTCTTGATTTGTACCGAGAATGAGATACATTTTGGTATCAGAAAAAAAAAGCTTAGCGTGCCTCTAGTGGGTACTTGTAAGCGTGTCTTTCGCGTCGGTGTTGCTAGTACCGGATATGCGAAGACAGTGACCACCATGAATCTTGCGAGTGAGAGCCGGATGAAGAAACAAAGGAGATCTCCGTGGTCGGCAGCGCGTAGCGCAGATTTTCCGCCGTTATTGTTGAAGTAGACGAAAAGGTTGACAAAAAAATTGTGTAAAATAAAATAGACTGCAACTCTGGCGGAACGGTTTGTGGTGGACGAAGACGGCGTGGTGGTTGTTGAAGATGTTTGAGCTTGTAGAGGGTAGTAGTTTGTTGATGAAGATAGTTGCCGGCGAGGTAGATAGTTGCCGACGGGGATGTTCTTGATGTAGAAAATTATCGGTGATGATAACCACGAGTGTTGTTGGTGTAGCCCTTGTGTTGACAGCGAGGGACTACAAGCGGCCAAGGACGTGACTTGGCGGCGTAGATCGTGCAGCACGACGCAGCTGGAGCAAGATGCATCTTTACTTGGAGCTGATCCATCCTTGACCCACATGCATATCACGCATGCATGCAATGATCCGAGCCCACATGCACAGCACGCATGCAATGATCCGAGCCCACATGCAAATCGATATTCCGGCAGGCTAGGTAGATATTTGGTAGCTAAAAAAAAAGATCTAATTGGAAAAATGAAAAATTGCTAAAACTACGGAACCTAGCTACGAGATGTTGTGCCCCCGGCGGAGATCATGCAGGCGATCTCGCCAGGCGCGGTGCGGCGGTATATGTGGTGGCTAAACCCTAGTCTCTGGAGCGGATTGCTCTCATACCATATAAGATTGTGGAATATGATTGTATTGTATTGATTATAGATTAATTACAATGAGCCACGGTGGAATGTATATAAAGGGGACAAGACTTGGGGACTACGAAACCTACTAGAGATAGACTTGGATTATAATCCTAATACTACCAAATAAACCTATACGTAATATACTCTAACAGTGCTAAACTGTGATCAGGTAGGATTTGATGTACTATATGATTATACTGGTACCCAGTAATGTTTGCGACACTTGACAGTTTTTTTCTTAAACGAGGCAAAATATTTGCCTTTTCATTAAAATAGAATAAGTGAATTGGCCTGTTTATAAAGAAAACTGGTCGAAAACCGATATACCACAAAACATGCCACGCCGGTCTCGAGGAGTCGCTAATTTGCCCTGACAACAAAAGCCGACACTCACGCACCTCAACGCAACATGACGGAGGCGAACAACAGAAGCCGCCACTCCAACATCCACGCTGGGCCCGAGGCCGCACCCACACGAGTTGATGTCTAACTCACCCAAGTGACCAAAGATGACACTCAAACTACTCGATGCAAGAAAGTGGAGGCCAAAGACCGGACCCGCTGCTCCGACATCCACGCCGGCCCTAGGGTCGCGCTCCGCCAAGCCGATGACGAAGACTCGTCGTCGCCAACCACCAGCGCCCTCCACAAGACCCTCTGACCGGCGATTCACCCAAGACGAGGCCTCAGGAGGCAAACAACACATAAGCGTTGACCTCGCCCGACCCCGTGTGGGATCTGTGGTTTCCCCCGGATGAACCTGGGTGAGGGAGCAAGACCACCACCTTGAGGACGCCTTCAAGAAGGATGCGGCTCCCAAGGGCGTCGCCGCCGCCTGTCCCGGCCAACGGCCAGACCAGAGCTTTTGCTCGGTGGTAGATCACGAACCACCACTGTCGTGGGGTCACTCTTCGACTACCCCACGGTGGGGATACCTGGGTCACGCCAAGCCCATCAGCCTTATGACGAGGGCCCAAGGAAGGCCCAAGGAGGACGACGTGCGGCCCAAGATAGTCGACGCTAGGTCATGCGACCCCCCATGCTTGTAAGCGCCATCGGCACCGTTCACCTGAGACCTAGCCTACCATATAAAGGCTAGGAGGGTCCTTCGTCTAGGGTACGCTCATAGCCGCCACACAAACCCTAGCGAGATTGCCATCTCGCCATTGTAGCCACAACTCACCATCAATAACCAGACAAGCAGGAAGTAGGGTGTTATCCTCCGGGAGCCTGAACCTGGGTAAACGCCTTGCTTGTCAGCCGTCGTGATCACCAGCGCTCATCTCTCTCCCCCTCAATCAACCCGGGGTGCAACCCAGGGATTTGCCGAGTCCACACCTCGTCAATTGGCGCCGTCTGTGGGAAAGAACGAGCGCTGGAACCATGGTCGCACCGGCTCCATCAACTTTGAAGACCGACGTCTGCATCACCAAGGAGCCAATCTGCTTCGGCTCCTTCGAGTACACCTTCCACCCGCCGGCCCACCGCTCGGTGTACGCCGATCTGCACGTAGGTATGTGCCTCACCTTCGGTACCATGCACTACTTCGTAGACAGCTGTGGAGTACTCAGATCCACGGCGATCGCACCGCCCGCGGGGTGGCACCCGCATCTGCCGCGGCTGCGCCAACCACGCCCCCACCTGCTGCGGAGATCGCATCTGCTGCGACTGCGGCGCAGCATCTTCGACTGCTGAGAAGATCGCGTCCGCCTCGACTACTCCGACCGCCTCCGCTGCGGCAGAGATCGCGCCCAACGCGGCCGCGCCATCAGCGTCTCCGGCTACCACGGAGATCGCATCTGCTACGACTACGTCGACCACCTCGTCGACCACCGCGCGGATCGAGTCTACTTCGACTACCTCGATCGCGTCGCTGGCAAGGCCAAGATCTACGTCAACTTCGACTACGTCGACCACACCCTTCGCGCGCAACGAGGTCGCGTCGTTCTATACCCACCACTCGCGTCTCCATCGACTTACAAGATCGTCAACAAGCCAATCGCGCCCACGTCGACAACAGCGACATCACTCCTCACGACCGCGGCGAAGATCGCGAAACTCCAGGGAAGGAGCCTCGGCGGCGACTGTGGTGTCCACCACGTCGCACCCATTTTCAGCTCCGAGCACGGCTCGGACGAAGGAAGCAGCAGTGGCAGCACCCGTCCCACTGCCCAGATCTACCCCGCGCAAGTCTTCATGATCGGCCAGAGGCCGCAGGGCAACGACGACGAACCCGCATACCCACTGGAGGTGGTCATGCCGGACCAGGTGACGCGACTCACCATCACCCGCGACATGGCAATCAAAGCCCTGAAGCACGTCGAGGACGGCACGTACCCCCCACCGGATGCACCCCGGGAGGACCTTATGGCGGTCCAGTACCTGCTGCGGAAGGAAGGCGAACGACTCCGCGCAGAGAAGGCCGAGCTCCTCCGACGCAAGGAGGAGGCCGACGCGTCGAGCGCCAGGAGGGCCGCTTACTCGTTCACTGCCTCAACAGAGGTCTCGCAAGGAGCAAGGCGCCACAGAGCCCGCGTGCCCCTGATGACGGAGGTCGACCGCGCTAGAGTCACCCGCAACCTCGAGTCATCATACATAGAAGACGCAGACGGAATACCCGTCCCCAAGACACCCGGAGCCGCACTCATGGCAGTCGAAACATACCTGCGGCTGACACAGCCGCCTGAGGGCGACTCGCGCGCTCTCCTCCACAAGCAGCAGATCATGTCTATCAAGGCACTCGAAGACGCACTGGTAAACAAGGCGCCGACAGAAAAAGCGCGAGAAGATCGAGATCGCCGCGACCACGAGCCCGCAGCACTCGCAGCCCCGGCGACAAGACAACTGCGACAACCGCAGCCAGGTGAAGACCTCCGCAACGTCATCACACAAAGGACGGTAGACCGCAGCCGCATCCAGCGGCCGGTCAGCACGTCCAACTTCGACTACGACCGCAACGACGGCGACTACGAGCCGTGCGGCGCCGCATGCTTCAGCTTCAACATACGCGACACAAGAATGCCCAAGGGCTTCAAGCTCACGGCAGAAGCAGTCAAGTACGACGGGAAGCAGGACCCGAGACTCTGGCTAGAAGACTACCTCATAGCCTGCAGCTGCCAGGGCGGTACTTCGACTACGGCCATGCAGTACATCCAGCTGATGCTCACGGGCTCTGCACGCGGGTGGCTCAACACTCAACCCAAGAACGCCTTCAGGACGTGGGACGAGTTCGCGGAGCCTTCGTTAAATCCTTCCTGGGGACGTACTCGAGACCGACGACGTTCGTCGAACTACAAGCATGCAAGCAAGGACGAGACGAGCCGCTCCGGTCATACATCCAGCGTTGGACCTTGCTCCGCAACACCATGGAGACCGCCTCGGAGGACCGAGTGATGGATGCCTTCATGCACGGCGTCTCCCGCCGCGACCTCCGCGAGGAGTTTGGTAGGCTCCGGCCGAAAAACATGATCGAGGTCATGAAGATAGCAAACCAGTGGGCAGACGGAGAGGACTCGGTCCGCAATAGTTCACATTACTCCCGAAGGACGAAGCCGGACCAAGCAACTGGCGAGAAGGGCGCCACAAGAAGAAGCCGCGTTACAACGGCAACGACTCAATCGAGCTAGTAGCGGCGGGATTCCAAACCCCCCGTGAGGATGAAGCGCGCGACAGCAGTCGCCAATACAGCCATGCACAGTACAGTCGAAGCGGCGGTGACCAGAGTCGCCAATACAGCCAGGGGCAGTACAACCGAAGCGGCGGCAGCAGCTACCGCAGCGACGGAGGCCATAAACGCGAGTGGCAGAAACGCACTCTAAGCCCAGCGGAAGAGCTGGAACAACCCTGCAGGCACCACATGTTCAGGAACCCGGAAACGGGCAAGTGGGGATCCAACCACCTGTTGAAGGACTGTCGAAAGGCACGCAAAATATACGAAGCCATGCAGAAGATAGTCACTCCAGCACCCGCAGCGCAGCCAGCCGCGCAGCTAGCCATCCAGGCAGCACCCGCAGTCGCCAATCCAGCACAGGCGGCGGGAGCCTTTCTGCAGCAGCAGCAGCAGCCGCAGCAAGATGCCCCACCGGTGATCCAGGACGCATATCCAGCGGCACGCGGACAACTCAACATGATACAGAAGGGGCGCCCCTCAAACAGGACCCAGAAGATCATCACTCGCCAAGTTTTCCAAGCCATCACCTGTCCACCTGCAGTACCCGACTACCTGAGAGGGTCAGAGACACCAATCACTTCTCCAGAGCAGATCACCCGCCTGCAGTACCACGACCCGGGCACGCCGCTCTGGTAGTCGAAGCTCTGATCGGAGATTACACCCTGAAAAAGGTGTTCATGGACGGAGGCAGTGGCATTAACATCATCTTTGCCGACACCCTCAGAAGGATAAACAGCCAACGACGGACTTGGCGGCATCAGAGACCACCTTCCATGGCATAGTACCAGGGCAAGCAGTCACGCCCATGGGAACGATCACACTCGACGTCATCTTCGGCACACCCGAAAACTTCAAGAGGGAGTCGATCGACTTCGAGGTAGTCGACTGGAAGTCGCAGTACCACGCGATACTCGGGCGCCCAACCTTCGCCAGATTCATGGCGATACCTCACTACGCCTACCTCATGCTCAAGATGCCTGGACCCAAGGGCGTCATCACGGTGCACGGCGACTTCGACCGCTCCAACAGCTGCGACCGCGAGTTCAGCAAGATCTCCGAATTCTTCGGAGTCGAAGAGCACTTCGAGGCAATGGCAGTCGACAACGACAAGACCATCTTCCCAGCCCGCAAGAAACCAGCCAAGGACGCTGCCTTCAACGCGGCTGACGACACAACGACCCATCAGGTCCACCCGACTGACGCCAGCAAGACGGTCAAAGTATCGTCGAGTCTGACTCCCGCATAGGAAGGCGCGCTCGTCGAGTTTCTACGTGAGAACTGGAGAATCTTCGCATGGCAACCCTCTGACATGCCAGGAATACCCAGGAACCTCGCCGAGCACTCCTTAAAGGTCCACAAGGACGCCAGACCCGTCAAACAGGCCATGCGACGCTTTTCCGGGCCCAAGCGAGACGAAATCAGCAGAGAAATCGATCGACTGCTGAATGCCAAGTTCATCCGAGAGATCAAGGACTCGGACTGGGTCGCCAACCCAGTCCTAGTGGAGAAGAAGAAGACGAAGAAACTCCGCATGTGCGTCGACTTCACCGCCCTCAACAAATGCTGCCCCAAGGACCATTTCCCGCTCCCGCGGATAGATCAGATCATCGACTCGACTGCAGGCTGCGAACGCCTGTCCTTCCTGGACGCCTACTCAGGTTACCAGCAGATCAGACTGAACGTCGACGATGAGGAGAAGACAGCATTCATCACACCCGACGGCGTTTTCTGCTACCAGACGATGCCCTTCGGGTTGAAGAACGCTGGTGCCACGTACCAGCGCACAATGCAAGCATGCCTCAAAGGGCTCATCGGGCAGATCGTCCAAGTCTACGTCGACGACATCGTCGTCACCACCCGCAAGGAGGACACCCTCATCGCCGACCTCCGCAAGGTCTTCGCCGCCCTCGACGAGTATCAGATCAAGCTGAACCCAGACAAGTGTGTCTTCGGCGTGCCAGCCGGAGAACTGCTTGGGTACCTCGTCTCTGCAAGAGGAATCGAAGCCAACCCTGAGAAGGTGCAAAACATACTCGCAATGCCAGCACCGACCAAGCTTCACGAGGTGCAACGCCTAGCCGGCCGAGTCGCAGCTCTCAGCCGGTTCATAAGTAAGTTGGGAGAAAAGGCCCTGCCTTTCTACCAACTGATGAAAAAGACAGACAAGTTCGAGTGGACAGAAGAAGCGCAAGTCGCGTTCGACCAACTCAAGAAAACACTCACGACTTCCCCAGTACTGGTGGCTCCACTGGAGAACGAGCCGCTATACCTCTACGTGTCAGCCACAAACAGGGTGGTCAGCACGGTACTCGTAGTCGAACGAGAAGAAGAAGGACACAGTTACCCTGTTCAGCGACCCGTCTACTACCTTAGCGAGGTGTTGACCCTGTCCAAGCAGCGCTACCCGCACTACCAGAAGCTGGCCTACGGAGTTTTCATGACTTCAAGGAAAGTAATCCATTACTTCTCCGAGCACCCGATCACGGTGGTAAGCTCCTCCGGGCTCTCCGACATCCTGACCAACCAATGCGCGACAGGACGAGTCGCTAAGTGGGTCGTCGAGCTAGGACCCTGGGGGCTGAAATACGCTCACCCGAAGTCAATCAAGGCCCAAGTGCTCCCAGAATTCACCACCGAGTGGATAGAAGCCCAGCTGCCAGATGTCCCCGACCTGTCCAACGCATGGACAATGTACTTCGACGGCTCCAAAAAGTTCAGATCAGCCGGGGCAGGAGTCATCCTCATCTCCCCCAAAGGCGACAAGCTGAAGTACGTGCTACAGATGGACTTCCCAACACCCTCCAACAACGAGGCTGAGTACGAAGCCCTAATCCATGGCATGCGAATGGCCAAGAACTGCGGCGCCACTCACCTCATGATCTACGGCGACTCCTACCTCGTCGTGCAGCAAACCATGAAGCCTGTGACGCCATCGCCGACAACATGATCGCCTACAGAGACCTGTACAACCAGCTGGAGGGCACCTTCGACGGCTGCGAGTTGCGGCACATCGGCCGCGAAAGCAACGAGGAAGCCGACGCCCTCGCCAACCTGGGCTCAGACAAGGCGCAGGTGCCACCCGGCGTCTTCCTTGAGCGCATCACGCAGCGGTCTGTCAAACTTCGACCCACGCCCGGATCCTCCACACCATCAACGAGCACCGCCGACCCGCCAGGCAAAGAGAAGGAGCCAATGGAGGTTCTGCTCATCGAGCCCACCTGGACGAGCCCATATCTGGCGTACATGCTGCACCAGAGACTGCCAGTCAACTCAGTCGAAGCCAAGCGCATTATTCGCCGTTCGAAAGGCTTCACCATCATCAAGGGGGAGCTATACAAGCGAAGCATCTCAGGAGTCCTGCAAAGGTGCGTTGATCCAGTCGACGGTCAAGCCATCTGCTCGAAATCATACAGGCACCTGCGGGCACCACGCCAGCAGTCGAGCCTTAGTGGCCAAAGCTTTACGAGCCGGATTCTACTGGCCCACCGCAATGCAAGACGCAGAAGAACTCGTGAGGAAATGTCTCGGCTGCCAGGAGTTCGCCAACAAGCCGCACGCACCAGCTTCAGCACTAAAGACCATCCCACTTGCCTGGCCCTTCGCTCAATGGGGGCTCGACATGGTGGGTCCACTCAAGAAGTCCTCGCCAGGAGGACACACGCATCTCCTGGTGGCAGTCGACAAGTTCACGAAGTGGATCGAAGCCGTGCCTATCACAAGTTCGACTGCCTCCTCGGCAGTTAACTTCATCAGGTCGATCATCTTCAGGTTCGGAGTGCCACACAGCATCATCACCGACAACGGCACGAACTTCACAGCCGAAGAGTTCAAGGACTTCTGCTCCGAGCAAGGCATCAAACTCAACTACGCATCTGTCTCGCACCCGCAGTCCAACGGGCAAGTCGAAAAGTCCAATGGTTTAGTCTGCAAGGGCATCAAGAAGCGCCTGCGAGTACCATTGAAGCGCGCCGCAGGCGCCTGGGTTGAGGAGCTGCCGTCTGTGCTGTGGAGCCTGCGCACTACGCCAAACAGATCCACTCAGTACACGCCATTCTTCATGGTCTACGGCGCAGAAGCAGTCATGCCATGCGACATCAAGTTCGATGCACCCCGAGTGGTGGCCTACGACGAGTCCGAGGCAGAAGAAGCACTCGAGGACGACATGGATACCCTGGACGAAGCACGCGACATCGCCCTTACCCGCACAGCCGTATATCAGCAAGACTTACGCAACTATCACGGACGGCGACTGCGGCCCAGAGCGTTCGTCCCCGGAGACCTTGTCCTCCGCCTCAAACAGAAGAAGGTGCACAAACTAGCCTCCCCGTGGGAAGGTCCATACATCGTGACAGAGGCAATTGGCGGCGGAGCTTACCGCCTGAAGGACTCGAAGACAGGGACAGTCTGCAGCAACCCGTGGAACGTGGCGCAACTGCGCCGCTTCTACGCCTAATCGACTCCCCCTTGTAACAAAGTGTACTATCTCAAGAAGCGGCAGGTTCCAGACGCACTCTTTCCCTTACCAGGGTACCTGAGGGGACTGGAAGGGTTTTAATGAGGCGGCCTGCTCGCAAAAATCAATGAAGTGATTTGTGGAACAAGCTCTCCCCTTTACTTTTTTAGTCAAAAAGCAACATAAACCTAGGCCGTCACCCGACGCACTCGGGGGCTGCGCCATACAGGTTCAACTCAAAAACCTAGGCCGCCACCCGAAGCACTCGGGGGCTGCGCCGCACAGGTCTAAGTCAAGCCTAGGCCGTCACCCGACGCACTCGGGGGCTGCGCCATACAGGTCACTCGCAAAATCCTTGGCCGCACCCGAAGCACTCGGGGGCTGCGCCGCACAGGTCTAAGTCAAACCTAGGCCGCACCCGACGCACTCGGGGGCTGCGCCATACAGGTCAACTCGAAAACCTAGGTCGCCACCCGAAGCACTCGGGGGCTGCGCCATACAGGTCACTCGCAAAATCCTAGGCCGTCACCCGAAGCACTCGGGGGCTGCGCCGCACAGGTCTAAGTCAAACCTAGGCCGCACCCGACGCACTCGGGGGCTGCGCCATACAGGTCCAACTCGAAAACCTAGGCCGCACCCGAAGCACTCGGGGGCTGCGCCATACAGGTCACTCGCAAAATCCTTGGCCGTCCCGAAGCACTCGGGGGCTGCGCCGCACAGGTCTAAGTCAAACCTAGGCCGCACCCGACGCACTCGGGGGCTGCGCCATACAGGTCCAACTCGAAAACCTAGGTCGCCACCCGAAGCACCGGGGGCTGCGCCGCACAGGTCCAAGTCAAAGTACTAGGCCGCACCCGACGCACTCGGGGGCTGCGCCGCACAAGTCTGACTCGATACACCTCGGCTGCACTCGAAGCACTCGGGGGCTGCGCCGCACAGGTCTAATTCAAAATCCTAGGCCGCACTCGATCCGCTCGGGGGCTGCGCCATACAGGTTTACAGACGTCTACAAGATACAATTTACTAACTCGGGGGCTACCCCCACCCGACATACATACACTCATATTTCCACTTGGAAAAATTTCTTTTACAAGCTAACGCTATGCAACAGCACTCTACTGCTCTTATTCTACAGGCTCGCCCTTTGGCGCATCAAGTGGCCCTACAAGGTGCTCGCTAAAGTTCTGGACCTGCTGAATCATCTGGCGCGCAGCCGCAAGAGTATCGGCATATTCACCCTCTCCAGGCAAGCCGTCAAGCACCTTGTGCAATGGAAGATTAGGCCGGTGCAGTCGAACGTATGCCAACGCCACGTTCGCCCCGGCAACAAGTTGAGCGTGCACGACTTCCTTCAACGCACTGCCTTCACGGAACCTCTCCAGAAGCGCAGTCAGTCCATTCGGCTGCTCGTTGTGAGGAAAGTACACCTTGTTGATCTGCCAGAGGGTTTTTCTGCAACCTTCCAAGAGCACAGCAGCCCGCCAGGTGCGATCCAGCATTCGTGCCAGTACACTACCTCTGGATTTGTTCGACCAAAACTGGCGCGCTTCGGGTGAGTCACCGGCGGCCTCTTTCTCTACTCGCTCGTCCACTCGAAGCTGCTCAGCCTTCAAGTCAGAGTTCACATCTGCATCAAGGCCAAGCATTAAGCATAGCAGGAAGACACAGAAGCCGAAGCAAAAACGCTAGAAGGCCAACCTTGCAGCTGTCGACTGATCAAGTCCATCTCGCCAAGCAGAAACTCTTCACGCTGGGAGAACGGCGCAACGGGCCGCGACCTCAATCGCTCCAGCTCCAACTCAGCACTCTTCAGCTTCGACTCGAGCTCAACCACCTTGTTCCTCATGAAGGTGATCACTCTCTGGTCATTTACGCTTCGCACAGGAGCTGGAGGAGCTTGACGGCGGCGACGAGTAGGCGCAGCCGAAGTGGTGTCCTCCTCATCGTCCGCGCCAGTAGTTCCAGCAACGTCAGGAGCTTCGCCCATATCAGACTGCCAAGAATTGACAGCGTCAAGCCAGGAAAAGAATCAACATAATTCATCCAAGCCAGACATCAAAAAAGACTCGGCGACTGCACCCCCGAGGGAGCGAATTCACATTTCATCATCAGCATGTTCACTCGCACAATATAAAGTGCATTACAGACTCAAGCCCAAAAGCAGAAGCATAGTCCTAAAAGGAAAAAGTCTACACTACAGACTCCGACTGGGAACGGCTCTTCCTAGCAGCCAACTCTGCAGCTTTGGCAATCCTCCTCTCGAAGGTGGCGACCAACTTCGCAGCTAGCTGGCTCGCCTGCACCTTCACACCGCTAAGGGACGCGGTCCTGCCATCAGGCTT
This sequence comes from Poa pratensis, assembly GCA_947311845.1. Lineage (NCBI taxonomy): Eukaryota > Viridiplantae > Streptophyta > Magnoliopsida > Poales > Poaceae > Poa > Poa pratensis. The sequence goes on along the minus strand of CAMZMU010000055.1, from coordinate 7,060,555 downwards.
CCGAGGGAAGTCGCTGACAACCTTCTCAAAATCACCTACGACTTGGTGACCAAGAAGTAGCTGGAAAGTGAGCTCGGAGCCGCGTACCGTCTGCGCGCGTGAAGTCCGCCAGGACATTCGAATTGCCTTCGAATGGAGCCGCGAGTGCGTCAACAGCAGCTGGTGGCGGCTTGCTGGGAAAGATACTCCGGTGCACAGTCGCTAAGGCCTCCGTCGACTTCTGCAGTGCCGCCGTCGACTGCTGCAGCGCTGCCGATGCATACGCGCAGACGCGGTCGACGAAGCCAACAGCCTCCGCCAAGCCGACACTCTCGCTGGAAGTCCCTTCTGGAGGAGCACCTCCGCAAGTCTCTGTTCAAAAGAAATCCACACCCGTAAGACGTCAGAAGTCGAAGAAAGGCAAAGTAGGCACTGAGCCGAAAAACTTACTTCCAACAACATCTGCGAGTGCGAGCAAGCGGTCGACCTGGGTCTTCTCCAGAGCATCCCGAGCTTGTTCCCGCTCTTGGGCTTCACCCAGCGACTTCTCCAGCTCCGCGACCCGCGTCTTCATGCTCTCCTTCTCGCCTACGGATCAACGGAGCAAAGTTAGCAATAAAGGCAGTCGAAGCACCCCTCGAACACAAGGGTTCACACTTACTATTCGCTTGCTCCAGAGCAGTGCGGAGCTGATCCCTCTCCTGCTCCATGCGAACGAAGGCTGCGGCTCCCTCCATCTGCTGGCGATAAAATGGCTGCAGGAACACAAGACATTAATCTACGCCCGACTATTCTAGTCACGCGCATCTTCGGGGGCTACTCCCATCGGGAGCGCTGTACGCGCACCCGATACAGATCTTGCAGAAGGAGTCGAAGAACACTTACATGCTCAAGCAGCCCAGCGTCAACCGGAGTCGCATCAGCAGACCTCTCTGGCATGGCGGAGGTCGAAGCCTTCAAGGCCAAAACGTCACCCGCCAGAGCCTCCTCTCCGGTCGTCCTCGCAGTCTGCTCGATCATGGGAGCAGAAGTGTGCTCCATCTCACGAGGGGAAGAAACAGCAGCGCCAGTACGGTCGCTGTGACAAGAAAACTCAATTCAAGGACCCGCAAGTGAAAAAGCACACTCGACAAAAACAAAGCAATGGTTATGCGACTAACCTGACGACATCATCTTCACTTCCCAGGGAGACGGAGGCCATCCTCGCGAACTCGGTCGGCGGTGCAGAGCCGAGTGGAGGCACGACCAAAGGTTCAGCCAGGTCACTCGGGTGCCTAGCACCCGAAGAGGACTCGCTCGTCTCTTCCTCGTTCACACCCGCCTCCTTCACAGGCGACGAGGCAGAACCAGAGTCGCCAACCTTTCGCCTCTGCCGCTTCCGCAGCGGCTCCTCGTCTTCATCATCCTCCTCCAACTCTTCACTCGGAGAGGTGGCGGAGGGAACTTCATCGTCATCAACCTCGTCTCAGGGAACTCTGCCTCTTCATGAGGTCCATTCTCCATCAACGGAGGAAGACTGACGTAGCTCGAACGACCCTGTCAGCAAAATGAAGCGTTCGAGTAAGGCAAAAGGATTCGACAGAAGATACAAGACAAAGCAAACGAAGCTCACCTCAGGCACAGGATTATTAGGCCCATATGGCTCGACTGGGCACTTGACGTTGCACGGGTCAGCGGCTCGGAGACTAGTGATGCTCCTCACCTTCGACTCGACCGCGTCATCATCAAGCTCATTGCCAGCATCCTCACGCGCCCACATCGGGTGGACGCGACTGCGCAGCGGCTGCACCCGAAGCCTGAAGAAGGTGGCGATGAGGTGAATTCCACCCGTCTCGCGCCCGAGACTCTTCAGAAGGCCACGAAGTAGCGTCAACAAGGGCTGAGTCGCCTCCCTGTCCTCCTTCGACAGCGGGTGCGCCCACGCGTTCGTCTTCCGCAACTCGCGATCAGCGGCGAATTCGGGAAGCCCTGCTTGGTCGCACCTGATGTAGAACCACTTCTTCCGCCAGCCCTGGACGGAGTCGGACTTCTTCATCTGGAAGTAGGAGGTGTCGCCACGCACCTGGATGCCGAAGCCGCCGACTGGGTACACCTGCTTGCTCTTCCCCACGTTCCTCCTCACGAGGAATAGCGACTTCCACAGCAGCCAGTTGGGCGCGATTCCCAGGAAGCACTCGCAGAGCACGAAATAGCTCGCGATGCTCAAGACGCTATTGGGAGTCAGATCGTGGATCTGAATCCCATAAGCATACAAGAGACCACGGACGAAATCATGGAGGGGGAACCCGAAACCCCGCGGAAGGAAATCCACGAAGCACACGCGTTCCCCCTCGCGAGGAGCGGGGAATACCTCTTTCCCGGGCGCGCACCGTCGCCTTATCTGCCGGCGGCAGCAGTCCCTGCGCGCGGAGGGCCTCGAGGTCGGCCTTCTTCACCGACGATTTGACCCAGTCGCCGTCGGGCTTCTTCATCACGCTCGCCTCGGCGGCGGCGACGGCGCCAGCAGCAGCCTTCCCCCTCTTCATCGCGGCCTTGCTCATGGAGGGTGAAGACTAGAAGCTGACAGAGAGCACGCAGCGCAACAATGGCGGAACAGAAGCAGTGGAGACGAAGAAGGAATGGGGATGGATGAACTGTTCACCGCCGCGGTGAAAATTATATACCGCGCGGTCAGTAAATCCTGGCCATCCCTGCTGAAACCGCTCTCCGCAACATCATCTGGCCGTCCACGTGTTGCGCGGAGAGAGCAACCGTCGACGGCCACGCCGCCCACTACGCGCGGGAATCAAGGCGCCATCATCACACCGCGAAATTTTCGCGCCCAACGGTCAGAAAAAAGCGGCAACCGCTGTCTCCAGTCAATACTGACAGTGGGCCCGCACTGTCACGTCCCGTCGGACACAGAGTGAGCCAAAAAACGTCAGCACTGACGTCAACTGCGCAGGCGTAGCAAGTACGCCAATGAGCCGAATAAACTCGAACAGCTCATTCGAGTGCAAGAAGATTCAGTAAGCTCCAAGAGCTGAAGAAACTTGTGCAGTAAGCTAAACAGGCCGAATACACAGTAAGTCACGCAAAGCCAGTCGCGACTCCAACATGCCGAGTCCCTTCTTTACTCCCATCGGGAGCGGGCTTTTCGACTGAAGAAAAATTGAGTTTAACCTCAATTGCAAGCAATTCATCTTAATCTCGGGGGCTACTCCCATCGGGAGCGCTGTTCGCGCTCCCGAGTGACTCAGAACAATAGCAGTCGAAAAACACCGACTAAGTCTGTACTCACAGTATTTTACCCTGGAAGTGACAGTTTGACTAAGGAATCCTCCATAAGCCCTGAACGGCCGGAGTCGACCAATTTTACTCATCTCTTTCAGGAACCCGACGGCGTGCCCAGGAGGAAGGAGTCCTTTACCCGACTCTACGATTCGACTAAGCACTCGGGGGCTCCTGTCGTGGGGTCACTCTTCGACTACCCCACGGTGGGGATACCTGGGTCACGCCAAGCCCATCAGCCTTATGACGAGGGCCCAAGGAAGTCCCAAGGAGGACGACGTGCGGCCCAAGATAGTCGACGCTAGGTCATGCGACCCCGTCATGCTTGTAAGCGCCATCGGCACCGTTCACCTGAGACCTAGCCTACCATATAAAGGCTAGGAGGGTCCTTCGTCTAGGATACGCTCATAGCCGCCACACAAACCCTAGCGAGATTGCCATCTCGCCATTGTAGCCACAACTCACCATCAATAACCAGACAAGCAGGAAGTAGGGTGTTATCCTCCGGGAGCCTGAACCTGGGTAAACGCCTTGCTTGTCAGCCATCGTGATCACCAGCGCTCATCTCTCTCCCCCTCAATCAACCCGGGGTTCTTAACCCAGGGATTTGCCGAGTCCACACCTTGTCAACCACACCTGCTGTAGCGCCCTGACCCGACTGCTATACAGTGATGCTGTGTGTCATCGGTTAAGCGATACAACCGGAGGTTACGGGTTTACCAATCCCCGGCCAAAACCTTTGGCAGGCGTTGCTGGGTACACCTCACACCAGACAACGCAACACCCCGATTGATGCCTCAACACAGGCACAACTATCAAAGCATAATAGTAAGATCAAGACTTGTGGAACAACTGGCACATCACAGACTCTACGCCACAAAAATCACATATAGTTCAACTCTTATACAGAGAAAGATAGCAAATGACAAACAGAGGTCACAGACCCAACATTACATCAAGCGGAAGCGAATTAGGTTGTTCTAAACAACAAGAACCAAATTATGGCCTAAGAGGCCTACAGATAAACATCACAATGCCAGCTGTTCCAGGATGTCCCAACCTGGCACCTGGGAACCCCAGACTACTCGTCGACGTCCACAAAGAACCCACCTTCGAGGTCGGTGAAGTCCTCCTCTGAAACAAAACAAAGACGTTGAGTTCGACGAACTCGCAAGATTAAGAGCTAATATATGCTCCATGATTGGCTTTCAAAGGTTTTATGGCTGTTTTGCATAAAGCTGATTTTATTTATAAAACACAACTACATGGCATCGACTATTTGAACATTTTCAAAGAGGGGTAAGAAGTAACTCTTTTCTTTGAGATCACCTTTCTCCAACATCACCAACATCACCATTGTACCTGTTCATCAAAGGCACCTCCCGGATCACCCTCGAGGAAGTCAACCTTACATTCGTGAAATTGGTACCTCTAGTACCCAGTTTTTAATCATTCCGTTAAAGTTATTCTATGGTCTTACCTTCACTTCCCAAGTCGTCCATAACCGCGGACACGGCTTTTCGAAAAGATTTAACCCTGCAGGGGTGTACAAATGTTTGCCATGCGTACCGTCCGGCCCATTACCTGATCATTAGCTCTCTTCCTTGGAAAGCTGGCTGGGTGGGAGCGGTGTCGACTTCTCCCTCGTTAAGGACCTTCCAGGATCATCAGTGCCGGTAGGACAGGTTTGGTGACTCCTCCAACACCCTGTCCCGCGGACACTTACTTTCCTAATACCACAATCCTCATCCCAGTTCATACCACCATTATCACACACGCGCAAATGGAAGCCCGAACTAGAGGACCCTGGCTAGCCCCGCCCGAGTTATTTAGTCTATGAGGGTTCCTGCACTGCGAATGCATAGGCCTCACGCATGGGTGCACGCTCAGTCTTGGTTCAAGAGGTATAGAACTCACACCTAGTCGGCAAGAACGAGACAACCCACCACATTCCATGTGGCCTCTCATCCCCACCTTCTTAGCATTTTATTATCCACCTCCACAATTCTCCACCATCAACATCACTGTCACAAGTTAACACCTGTTTCCAGCATTCACCATCCCTAGTACAACTAGGCATTTCACTAAGCAGGGCTAAGCACTTGCATAGCATAGTAAGTATTCCATGGCCAACAATACAAACCTATGGTGATAGGAAGGTAAAACAGGTATTGGCAACAGGATTCTAATGCAACTAGTAGGATACTCTAATCCAGGCAAAAGACATTTAGAACCGCATGCAATATTATAGTGGAGAAAATAATTGCGGAAAATAGGATAAGATATGCTCAGAGGGGGATTACGCTTGCCTTGTTCAGAGTGCTGGTAGTACTGCTCGGCGGGGTATTGAGGTAGAACCCCGTCTGCTTGATCTAACGAAGCACACACGGAAAAACAAATCAATCACCACACATGTGTACCATGCAATGCACAATCACATGATGACATGACAAGTTTATGCAAGGTAGCATCATTTAGTTTATCTAGCAAAATTAAATGGAGAGCCAAATAATTAGGCAATTATTTGGAAGCAACCCCATATTTAGCTTAATGACCACATTGTTCATACATTTAATACATTACTAAGAAGTGACTCAAATATGCATGAACATGGCATGAATGGATAGGGTTTGTTCTCCCGATCGAATTGGTACCTCCTTCGTGGTTTTCCGAGTACCGATGAATAGTTAGTGAATTAAATAATTATTCGAATTTAATTTTTTTAAACACATTATGAATAACCTCAAATAAATATTTGTGATCATGATGTGAGATTAGCATGGTTTGATAACATTTGAGATGCTGATCATTTTGATACCTCACTTGTGGAATTTGGATCAATATTTAATTAGTTATGAATTATTTAAATTTGTTTTATTTCCAAAAAAGGAGAAAAACTACTGTAGCCAGGCCGGTTCTCAGCCCGGCTGGGCCGGCTGACAGGCCGGCCTCGCTCCAAAGCCGGCCGGCACACAACCCGGTTTGGGCCGGCCCAGGAGCCGATCAGTGGCCCGAGAGCGTCGGCCTGTGGCCCGGCTAAGCCGGTTTCTCGACCGGGCCAGTGAGGAAAAGAAGAACGACGACGACGGGAAGGTGGTCGACGGTGGCCACCGCGGCGAGCTACGGCGTGGATACGGCGAGAGAGGAGAGGGGAAGGGACCAGCACGGCCATAAACTCACCACGAACTCGTGCACGACGACGGAGTGGCCAGAGGTGGAACGGAGGCGGCGGATTTCGACGGCGGAGCCGCGTCGGGGGCGGAGACGAGATGGCACGGCGGCGGCGATACAAGGCCTCCCGCCTCGATTCCTCGGGCGTGGAGGTGGAGTGGACCACGGCGGAGCTCGAGGTGGTCGTCGATCTGCTTCGGGACCTCTCAAATGGCGGCGACGAACGCGGCGGAGCTGCGCTACGGTGTGGCCATGGCGGGGAGCAGGAGGAGAAAGGAGCAGGTGTGGGGAGAAAAGAAAATGGGGAGCAGTGGCTTCGGGTGCGTGCTCCGCGTGCAAGTAGAGGCAGGGGGCCAGGCGACGCGCGGGTGCGCCGCGGCACGGTGGTGCGGTCCGGCGGGAGCAGCACGTCGCCCCGGGTCGCTACAGGAAGAAGAGATGAAGGTTTTACATTTTAGTCCCTGGGAGTTTTAAGACCAACACAAACGGGTCCTTCTTGGTACCGGATTAAATAGAACAGCAGGTGGAAATGAAATATTTGGGCCAATTAAACACCTCCAAAAAGTATGCCAATTTTCGGGGAGTCTCTGTATACCAAATTGAAGTTCCCCTAATTTTTACAGATTATTCGGAAACCATTTGGTAGGGAAAAAAAATAGGGATTGCTCACAGTTAAATTTTGAGATACTCTCTTTTTATTTTATTTCACAAATCAAAATAGTTTGTCGAAATTATCCTTGGAACCTTTGGAGCTTCCTCGACAACTATGAGAAGACAAGGAATTTGTTTGGCAAACTTTGAGTGTCAACTTTGTTGTGAGATCTGTTGGAACAAGTTTTGCATGTTGGTTTCCAAATGTTGCCAAAACAAGTTAGTGTTGTTTAGCAATTGCAAATGGAGGCAATGATGCATGTATGCCATGATGCAAATGAAGCAAAAGTGGAAAATTTATACAGATTTTCAGGTTCTTAACGTTGGGCTGTTACACCTGCCCTTCGAGGACCGACCGAGCCACCGTTGCAAACCCGCGCACAAACCACCAGCCCCGCGGGCCGAAAGGTTAGAGTCCACCACCGAACATAGGTGCCGGGGCCCAAGTCCGTCTCATGACGAGCCACCACCTAGCCTGACGTGACATCTGAAGTCGCCATCCGGGGCCTCTCGCCCCGGCTTACGGGCTCCACGCCAAGCCGCAGCCCGACGAGATCCCCCCAAGGCCGACTGACGATCACCGCGAAGAACGTTGTCCATCGTCGAAGCCGTGGGAACTGAGCAACGGGCCCAGCACCCCGCGCCGCCACACCTAGGCTCCCTGTCGCAACGCCGAAAACTGACTACATCCAGATTGTCACCACCAACCGAACGATTGCCAAGAAGGGAGCAATATGTGTGCAGCCGGTCGCCGCCGCAGATGGTTAGCCGCCCCCGCCACCGTCGCCAAACACCACAACCAGCGAGGAGGACCCCATGCTCTGTCGGTCGCCGCGAGTAGATCAATGTCAGCCCCCACCAGATCTACAGCCCGGGGCCGCCGCCCCGGCTTCCACCGTCGCCCTCGCTACTCCTGGAATCCAGCGCCTTACCTCAACACCGCTGCTCGAGGGCCTCCTCCTGGCTAGCCATCCCGAATTGGGAGGATGGCGCCGCCACCTAGCCTGGAGCGGCCGCTCCGGTGACCAGAGGATGCATACCCCGTACGCGAAACTCGTGAGCGAGCCACCGCCGTCGCGCCGAGCCGAACCACCCATCTGCCACGGCCCAAGGGCACGTGAGCAAGATGGACGAGCGCAGTCCGCAGCCACGGCGGCAGCGCCGCCCCGCGCTCGCGGTCACCCTCCTCAATCCGTCGCAGCTACGAGCGCCATGATCGCGCCAGGGCGCTGCTGCCGAGCCACACCATGCCACCACGAGATGAGATGCCGCGCTGCTCCCTCGTCCACCGTGAGCTCGCCCGCACCACCTTTGGAGGCTGGGGGCCGCCGCCGCCGCTGCAAAGCCAGCGGCAGCGGCGGAGGGGAGCCGCCGAGGGAGATCTATCCGGCGACGGGCTAGGGTTTCCCCGGGCCACTCGGGCGTAGCGACATGGGGTCAGGGCTACTCACATTCCGATTTTCACACTTGACGGAATATAATGCTGCAGTTAAGCGAGTATGGAAGTCCATGAAGGATCATCGAGCCAAACAACTCCACTTCGCTGTCTGTCTTTACCTGACATTGAACACTTCCGGTGACAAGGCGAGCAAGAACCGGCTGCCCGCTCCCCCAGGCTGGCAGGCTCCACCATGGACCGCTTTCATCGTCACTAACAAACAAACGCCACCGCATGCTCAACAAGCTTACCATAAGAATGTGTTATGTGTCGTCGTCACAGTGTTTCTATAAGATTAGTAAGCATCCAAGTTTTGCTTACAGGCCAAGCTAGATTCAGGAGACGATTGACTTCCCTCTCTCCCTTTTTGATAACATCATCGCATCGATGCATTGCCGCACTCATCAGAACAAATAACAATACAAAAATTCTGAAAATGTTTCAAGCGAAACAAAGCTCCTATTAGGTTTGCCGAAGCAACACAAAATGAACGGAAACTGAAACTAACATGGCTAGCAGCACACACTACACAAGCCTGGGTATTTGGCTCGTGATCCAGTATCGCTGCACAACACCACCGGAGTGCAGCAGCTGAGTTCAACGATTGTATACAGCAACGATCCAGGACAACAACGCACCTCCTAAGAGCCACTCACTGATATAGCCATGGAATCAGACGGACCAATTTTTACTACACCCCACGACAATGCAACTGCACACATTGGCCTGTGCAGTAGCACAAAAGAACAATTGACAGCAGACGAAAGCAAGCAGCTAAAAAGAAGAAATGATCTCAAGCATTTCATGAGGCTGACTAGGTTTAGCCAGCAGTACTTTCAATATAAAATCAGGTGAGCAACTTGAGATCTACGGAGTACAATACAAGGTAGACGTGTTTCTAGGGAACATCAGAATCGATTAGTATGAGAAGAACTTCACTGCCAGTTTTTACTCGAAGCCTGAAGCGAAATGTTTTTTGTGTGTGTAACAAAAAAAATCTGATTGTTTAACAACTTAATATAGTCTCTGCTTGTACAATTATGATGCCTATCTTAAGGTATTTAGAACCAACTTTCACTATAAAAGTTTCCTACTTCAGGTCGAAGCCCACAATGTCATTCTCGAAAAAATATGTCTGAAAAATGAAGTAAACCCACTTTCAACTATTAAAACTGTATATCCTTAACAGCATATCTAACCTGAATAAATAAATACCTTCCATATACATCACTTCATCACTGAGAGGTGTAAACAAAAAATTACAAGCTCAGCTGTAAAAAAACGAATGGAGTTCAAGAATCACACGGCAAAAGGAAACCCACATAGGTGTCGGTACTATAGTTCTCCAAATGCCAAAAAACCAAAGTTAACCAACAAATTGCAATACAACTAATTTTTTCACAAAAGAGAAATAAGGAGAAATCAGACTCTAGATATCAAAGACAACAATGGTACAGCAAAGCAATCATGGTATTCATGGCTAAGTACTAGAGTGATGAAAATGTATACAACGACACAAATATAAGATCAGTTGCTAAGTAAAGTGCAATAGCCAACAGCAAGCTCCATAAAGTCAGGTACATGAGTGTACCCAAGCACCATGAGCAACTGTTACAAGTTCATATATGTTTCATCAGAAAGATAGACAAATGTGAAGCTGTCCTACACAAGTAGCACTTTTTAGGGCCCATCTACCGATGACTCCGCGAACAAGGGAACGTATGGAATAAAAGGAGTCTTCTCATCTAAGCTAAGATGTTCAAGTTGACAATCCGGTCCAAGTCTGCGTAGATAATGTTGCTTCCCACAATCCATTGCATGATACATAAGTGTGTTCTCGTCCCCATAAACTATGTAAATTATATTTAGTTCCGGATGGAATGAGATAACATTGCAATTAAGTGCTGAATAGTTTGTTCCGAACAGTTCCAAGTGGCTGACAGTGTGCTTCAAGGTCCATTCTTCAAGTCTATAGTCCTCAAGAACCCACACTGATAGGTTAGAACAACGAGATTCAGAACGAACACTAGCTGTAAAATATAACCGTCCCTTTGATACGAAAACATCATTGATGTTCGACTCATGTGATAGCCAAGGAGTATGAATGTTCCACAAAAGATTTCCTTCCACGTCAAAGGCTACTAACATACCATCCATTGCGGCCAAATGCATGCTCCCATTAAAGAAAGCACCTTTTGAATGCGTGGGTATCTCAAATGGAGCCTCAACCATTTGATGCCTCCAAACTCCAGCTTTGGATGAGTAGGTCGCCACCGCTTCGACATATCCCTTCCAATCTTGCTCTGACTCGTCTATTCCCCAGGCCTCCTGATCAATGAACTCGAACACATTGAAGTGGGAGGATATGGCTGGTTCAAACCCAAGGCGAGCGACCTTCACCTTGCTGGACCAATCGGTGGCAGGCACAACCACCCATTTCTCAGTGGCAGGGTTGCACACCACGTAATCCATCGTCTTCGGATCAGTGGGCTTCCAGCAGCGGCATAGCAGAAGGCCATTGCAGCAGTCCAAGATGTGAAGGCTCTCGTACTTGGGCAGGAAAGATAGCGATGGGTCGAAGAGAGGGTCACCTTTCACAGAGACGTTGCTGAAATAGCGAGCTGTCCTGGGGAATCGGTCTGCGTTGTACCCTTCGTAGAAGAAGCCGGCGAGGGGCTGGGGCAGCTTCTTGCGGTGGTCGGGGTGGGAGAAGAGGTCACGCCAATGCGTGGAGACGCACTTGCAGGAGGTGGACTTGTAGGGCACGCGCGAGATGATGTCGGTGAGGATGTCGTCGGTGAGCTTGTCCACCGGGGTACCCTCTACACCCTCCACGCCCTTCTTGGATCCCGGCGCCATCGCCGTCGGTGGAGACGAGGAGCGGTCGATCTGCGCACATCAGGGGATACAGAGGTTAGAGATCCATCCCGGCAGTTAGAGGAGCGTGAGGGAAGATAGGATCTACCATATGCTTAGTGCGCGAACGGAGAAGCGTGGCACGGCGGCGAGAGCTTCCGCTGCCATCTGCAGCAGCGAGCAAGGGTTTGGGTTTGGGCGTACACAGCAGCCAGATGCGGCGGAACTGGCAAGTTTTTTTTTTTTTTTTTTGAGACTGGCGGAACTGGCAAGTGAAGACGACGACGGCACGAGTGCAGATTGGGCCTCCATTTTGCCGGAATGGGCCGCGTGAACACACAACATTCAGATCTTTACTACTCCCTCCGTCCTGGTATCAGGGCACAATCCCAAATCTGAGTTGTCCCGAAATCCATCCACTCCTAGACACAATTTTCATTAAATGCATGTTAATTAGGCCTCACTGTTTCCTCTCTCCCTCCCGAAATTAATTCAGTCTTTCCTATTCTACCGCACCAGTGTGAATAGAGCATGGTTTTATTCCTGCATGTAGTGTGAACAGGGAAAGGAAGGTTTCATGGCAGCACAGCGGCTCCTCTCTTCTTCCTTTCCATTGCGCTTCTCCTTCTCTTTTCTATAAAACGGATCACAATAAAAAGATTCAACTATGCCCAGCACTCTTCGCCACAAAATTTGAGAACTTAATTAAGGTTGGGACAATGACTTTTTAAACAAAAACGAATACAGTAGGTAACCATTTTTTTTAGAAAACAAACCAGTCACAAAAGCATTGCAAATGGATGATAATTTCACATATCAAATGGATGACAATTTCAAATGTTCAGAACAGTCCTTAAATTACATATCAAAGCATTGCACATCTTCTCAAAATCACTCATGCATAGTTCACCATTACGTACAAGTGAAACTAAAAATCTAAGGTCCGTTCAAATACTCAATTGCGGCATCAACATATTCTTTGTCTACTGTCAAACGAACCGGAAGAAGACCTTGTCTCTCTAGAGCTTATTTCTTCAAGTGAGGCAAAGCATAGTGTTGTGATCCCTTGTGCTTAATTATCTCCCTCATGCATGCTTGATGACTCAACCAAATTCTGTTCAGCTTTTGATGGGGATACTCAGCCAGGCTTTGATTTACCTATTGGCGAGCTGGACCAATTTGAAGAACCTGCTTGATTTGGAGGAGGAGGACGAGATGGGCGGGAGAGACCGACGCGGCGAACGGCGCCAGCCCTAGGTCTCGACACCGGTTCGCTGCCGGCCGTGCCAATGGAGAACGAGGGCAGTGGAGCACGACCCGCAAGACCTAGGGGAGGAAGGCCACCGGCATGACGAGGAGCATCGCCTGACCGAGGAAGAAACGCAGCGCGAGAGAGACCCCGGAGGCCGAGAGGCGGAGGGCGGCGATTTTCCTCGCCTCAATGCTCGGACGCCATGGAAACGAAGAGGAGGAGATGAAAGGTGTTTCTGTTCGTCTCCCTATCGCCATGGATATAAAGAGGGAAGATTGGCACTAGAATTTCGTTCGAGTTTTGGATTTTGCTAGGGAGTCGATCGGCGCCAGAATTTTCGTGGCAAAATTTTGGGTTTATAGCAAGGAAAGAGCGCGCGGAGAAGATTTCGCACGTCCAAATCGCGGGAAAGCTCGGAGGGAAGAAGAAGAAGAAGGAAATCACGATCCAGCCCAACCAATGCATGCACAGATAAATCGTTAGAGATTTTTTTCTTCTGTTATTCCTGCAGTCAATCAAGTCTCGCCTAGGTCCAAGAGATTCAAAAATTGTGCCCTAGATACCAGGACGGAGGGAGTATCTTCTTTACTATTAAAGGATAGTCCGTGGTGAATGCCTGGTGTCACACATTTACATATTTACCACTCAAATGCCACCGCAACTGCTCACCCTCTTTCTCTCCTGACCAACGAACAAATCAGCCCAACAACTAACAAATCTGAGCGCATGCAGCTAACAAACATTATCTATCTCAACTAACCCAATGCCCACAGCCGCCTCTGTCCCACTCCCTCTCGCATTTCACATCTTCTCCCCGATTTCTTCCTCCTCCCAGCTCGACCCAGCCCGATCGACCATAATGTCGTCGCCAGTCACCACTTGTCAACGCCAGAACCAGGCCTCCGCTTCCGCTTATCTCCTCGACACCTCCTCCCTGCTCAGCCACCAGCCCGAGCTGCCACCATGCGTCACCAAGGAGCCAAGCCTCTACCTCCTCCGATTTTGGATTTCCTCGACGTCGCCGCCATGCTGAACAAGATCATGAAGCACAGCGCCGGCAAGAGGACGCGCTCCGAAAGGGCCGAGCTGCAGTCCACACCGCGGCGCAGGAGTGCTCGCGCCGGCTCCTCTGCCTAATCGTCGGCATTGCTTCCCTTAATTTATGAAACGGCCGGCGGCACACATACAACTCTTTTCTCCTTGTTTTCCATGTCTCTCTACTTCTAAATTTCCGCATAAACACTATAATGACACAAAAACATATCTTGTAGAGATCTAGGGGCTTCTAGAATTATTTATATATAGTTCCATCATTTTTAAACGTCCAAGACTCCGACCACAAGAGACAGCTGCTGGCACGCTTCAGAGATCCACCATCATTGTACGTATGTAATTTGCATCCGACCTGACACCCTTCCCTGCAAGTCTAATAGGTGTTTGATCAAATGCTTCAGTGGCAGGTTACCAGGTCCTTTGGCAGGGAACAACGATGTTGGTTCCTTTGGTCTGGTAAGAAGGATTATGTTTTGATGCCTGGTTTCTGCTATTTTTTCCCTCGTGTTTGCTACATCTGGTGCAACGGTGGACATGGAAGGTTTCTATGCATATCTTATAGAGTTTTTCTGTTCTAACTAAAATAGTAGGTCAACGTCAATTTGTTGCAGCTTGAGAAATTTACACCGACAAGAACTGATAAGTTAAGTTTTTGCAAATCTTTCCACTTGTGAAAGAGAACAACTTGGTTCGCTTCTGACAGTAGGTGGAGTATGTTTATGCAGAGCTACTTATGTATGTTTTCTCCTGATTTCTTAAGCTCCAGGCCTTCTCCTGATTTTCTTAATGGTGTCTTCTCCTGATTTCTTACGCTCCAGGTCTTCTCCTGATTTTCTTAATGGTGTTCTCCTGATTCTTAATCTGGTGATAATTTTCTCCTCTGCGCACTTGACCAAGGCGGCAGTAAATTACTTTGGCAACATCAATTTCATGTAGTTTATGCAGACCTTCTTATGTAGTTTACTTGTTTTATGCAACTTACGCTGGTCACTGGGAATCAAGAGAAAAAATGGTATTTCCCGGTTGGCGTGGCAGTGAGTTTGCTCTCCATCTTGATTAACCTCGTCTTATATGTATAAATATATTGATCCCAGTGGGTTGGAGGAAAGGATTGACTACCATAGAACTCCCTTTTGAGTTGAAATTTTTTCTCTATAATATGTGGCTGATGCACTGGTCAGTCTCATACTATATATTTTTGTTTTTGTTGCAACAACTTATACTAACAGATGAATGTTTGATTTCATTGATATTGGAATTTCTCTTCAGCTTCAAATAATGAAAAATCATTTTGATCTAAAAGGGTCTAATCTCTACCTGAGAGGGTTTACTCAAAGTTAGGTAGGAAAAATTGTAAATCACAGCAAAATAATATTTATATGGATATTATACCTGGTGCCGCATATATACAGTAGGAACATTCAATCCGTCGTCATCTTTCTTGTTGTCTCTTAAGATGCGTTTTCCATTAGTTTCTCAGTTATTTTGGTTTAGGAACAACTTATATGATATTTTTAATACTTTATGTTATTAATAGTCATGTCTTTTCTGTTTCAAACTCCATGTGAATATATTAAGAAGAAGAAAGGCCAAAAGAAAGGCCAGAGTATGGTTACAGGTTAGGATGACTCCAACGGGGCGACGCATCTAGTCCGCGTGCCTCCGTTCCTGTCCGTGGAAGCCAAAAACACAGTCCAATGGGACGACGCAAACGGACCGCGGTCCGTTTTTCGGTCCGCCGCGACCCATTCTTGGCCCAAATTTGGGCCACCAATGCGTCGGCCGCGGATGCGAGCGGAGCGCTTTTGTGTCCTGCCCTAGTCCGCCCCTGGCCCGCGCTTGGCCCCCCGTGTCAGTGTGATACAACGGTCACCTACCCCGCATTAACTGTCCCTAGGAGTCGCCGGAGTCGCTGCGCGCGCCGTTGCAGACGCGGCAGAGGAGGCCGAGATGGAGCAAACACGTCGCGTGGCGGAGACTGCCAAACGCGCAGCCAGGCGCAAGCGGCAACGCGATGCCGAGGCCGGCGGTGCTACGTGTTTCTCAAGGCTGTGGCCAAACGGGCGGCTGGCTGGACGTTGCTCAAGGCCGAAGCCCTTGATCTCCCCCCTTATCGGCCATGGCGGCGGCCGGTTATTAATTAGGTTTAATGATAGTGTAGATTAATGTAGGGAGATGGATCGCCGGCCGGCGTTCACATTAGGCCGACGGCCCGGCTACTTCAAAACCGCGTACGGCCGACTATATAGTTGCCTCGCCGCGGTCCGCTGCTCATCATCGCACCGATGGCAAACCGGGAAGACGAAGCTGTGGCAGTGCAGGCGGCGCTTGCCGTGCCGAAGGAGGAGCTTGCCGTGCCGAAGGAGGAGGACGTCGTGCCGAAGAAGGAGGAAGTCGTGCCCGAGGAGGACGCCGTGCCGAAGGAGGAGGAAGTCGTGCCGGCTACTCCACCGCGCCCACCTGCCCCGGCGTACAATCCCTGGGAGCCCTGGTCTCCCTAGGAATCTCGGCTCACCTTGGCAGACCCAAGGTGGTTCGCACCGCCGTGGGCTCCGGCCGCCGCGGAACCAGAAGCGGCAGTGGCGCCGGAGTACGTGCCGGGATCTCCACCGCCACCACCGGCCATCGATGCGCCGGCTACTGCACCACCACCACCGGAGGAGGACGACGACGAGGAGAAGGCCTAGATTATAGGTCGTATTTTATTATAAATTCCCAATGTAATCTTCAAAATTCTATGTTTAATGAAATATTGGAAGAAAAAAAAAGTTGGTCGGACTGGATGCGTCGGGCCGTTGGGGGCAGTGGTCGGAAAGGGGCGGACATGGACCGGACGCACGTCCGTTTGCCGACCCAAACGGACCAAACGCGGACCAAACGCGCGTCCGTTTGGGTCGCCCCGTTGGAGTCATCCTTACAGGTTGATATGCAAAAACGACCGTCTACAGGAGCTACACACAAAGTTCTGACGACGATCAAAGATCAGAAATCAACGACCAGAAAACTAGCTAGGCAACAGGAGGCGACCTCTGTGCTACCACCCACATCTTAGCATCCGAATTGATTTGCTCGATGATGAAAGAGATAGACTTAATTTTTTTTATCAAGACTCCCGTTTCTTTCACGCCAGATGCTCCAAGAGACCAACATAACAGTAGAGTTAAGCCTGTCCCAAAGTTTGCCCTATAAGCTTGAGCTGCTCTGCTGCCACCAAATGCGGGCATCCATCGTTAGTATGGTATTCGGAAGACCAGCCTAAGAATCGTTCCCCCTATAATGTTGACCGTGGCGCAGCCAATGGACAGGTGGTTATGATCTTCAGTTTCCGAATTGCAGAAAACACATGCATGTGGCAGGCCTCTTTTCTGGAGGCGATACGCGGTCCAAACTCTCCTGCGCACGAACAACCACACGGCGAGTTTGCAACGGAGGGGGGCCCAAGATCTCTGATATTGACTTAAACTATCCAGATTATACAAACCCGGATGAATCTTTTCTTTCATTGCTGTTTTGCTCGCATTTACAAGAGTTGTATTCCTACTGTCACACAACAACTATTCCTACTTGCACACAAGACACTATTTTTTTTACCATGAGGGAGGTAATTACTTCTAATATGTTTCTGGAGATACAACAAAACTACCTTACTTAATAGCTGGGCGTTATGGAGTTTTTTTGTGGTTGTTTTGAAAAGAAGTGACTATTTGTGTTGCTTGATGTTGTATCAGGAGAAATGAGGGTCAACTAAAAGGAGCAAGAGAGCAAAACTTGGAGAAGAGGGTAGCCAAAAAAATCAAGAAGCCTATGTAAGTAGTGCGCTGGGCAGTGAAGGAAGGATGTGGGCCGAGTTCGAGAAATAGGCAATAGTTGATTGATTGTTCTGTAAAAAAGAGGATAGTTTCTTGATTGGGTTAAGGCTAGAGATGTTTCCATCATGGGTGCTTGTGTGGTAGGGAGAGAGAAAGACGGCTGACAAGTGTTCACCGAAGAGGCCGACAAGGAAGTGGGTGATACGTCTCAAACGTATCTATAATTTTTGATGTTCCATGCATGTTTTATATTAATTGCCACATATTTTATATACACTTCATAGCATTTTTATGCATTTTTTGGGACTAACCTATTAACAAGATGCCATAGTGCCAGTTCCTGTTTTCTGCTGTTTTTCTGTTTCAGAAAAACTAGTCGGAAAATATTCTCGGAATTGGACGAAAATTGACGTGCACCCTTATAGTACCAGAAGACTCCATGGGCCATAAGGGCAAGTCCGAGGGAGGCCCGAGGGCCCCACGCCATGCCTGGGCGCGGGCCCCATGCTGGCCGCGCCGGGCCCTGGCGTGGGCACCCCGGAACCTTCCCGAAGCTGGCCTTTCGTCTATATATTGCCTCCGTCCCGTAAACCCTAGAGGAGTCGACAATTTTCCCGAATACATCCCAGAGCTCCGCCGCCACCAAACTTCGTTTCGAGGGTCAGAAGATCTCGTTCTGGCACCCTGCCGGGACGGGGATTGACCCCCGGAGCCATCTCCATCAACTACGGCGCCTCCACTTCGACTCCATGATGGTTTGTGAGTAGTTCCCCCATGGACTACGGGTTCTAGCTGTAGCTAGTTGGTACTCTCTCTCCCATGTACTTCAATACAATGATCTCATGAGCTGCCTTACATGATTGAGATTCATCAGATGTAATAGGTGTTGTGTTTGTTGGGATCCGATGAATTGTGGAATTATGATCAGTTTGTTCATCATATTATCATACTTATGTTTTATTTAAGATCTTGCATGCTCTCCGGTACTTGTGGTTCCCCTGATCAAGTAGTTGCTTGTATCTCCAAGATGGAGTATTTATGCTCGATAGTGGGTTCATGCCTCCAGTAATCTGGGCTCGAGATGACAGAAACGACTAAGTTTGTGGATGTGCTGTTGCCACTAGGGAGAAAACAATGATGCATTGTCTACGTGACTTTTGCATTGTTTACATTACACACTTTACTTAATGCAATGATCTGTTGTTTGCAACTGAATACTGGAGTGGATGCGGATGCTACCCTGAAGGTGGATTAGTTAGGCATAGATGTGCTGGATAGCGGTCTATGTACTTTGTTGTAATGTCCAATTAAATACTAAAGTGAACTTTATCTTATCATAATATGCATTGTCATGCCCACACAATTTTATCAATTGCCCAACTGTAATTTGTTCATCCAACACATGCTTTGTTTGGAGAGTTACCTCTAGTGTAGATAGCTGGAACCCCGGTCCATCTTAATCATCATTGCTTTCCCGCCAACTATGCACCAGCTATTTTCTGACGCCATTACTGCTGTGTTACTGTCACTATTGCTCTCATATTACTGCTCCTTTCACATCACCCCTGTTACTAGTGCTTTTCCAGGTGTGGCTGAACTGACAACTCAACTGCTAAGTCTTATAAGTATTCTTTGGCTCCCCTTGTGTCCAATCAATAAATTTGGGTTTTACTTCCCTCGAAGACTGTTGCGATCCCCTATACTTGTGGGTCATAAAGACTATTTTCTGTCGCCGTTGCCGGGGAGCATAGCTCTACTCATAAGTTCACCTGGGGAGTACACTCTACCTCTCTCTCTGTTTTTATTTTATTTTGTTTTGTCTAGTTTACTTTTGTCTAGTTTTATTGTGCTTAGTTTATTTCTGCTTAGTTGTGTTTAGTTTAGTTTACTTTTGTTTTGTTTTGTTTTTCTTATATACTCGAAAATCCATAAAAAATTGAAAAACCGAAAATCTAAAAAACTTTTGCCATGGATGACTTATTTGAAACAAAATATTATTGGCAAGGTGGGTTCACAGAGGGCCATCAAAAACATTTTAAGAAACACCGTTTGTCTGAAAAAGGGTTACTATTATGGAAGTTTATTGAGAAAGTTAAAACATGTGCCTGGAATTTATGTATGCTTTATGATGAAAAATGTTCTTGTGGACTGCGTCATCTTCCTTTCCAATGTGCTCACAATGATAATGAAATCTTGTCTTCTTATGCTAATGGGGATTATGATTTTTATAATGTGGAGAGAATAGAGGAATTTGTTGCTTTTAAGGGTGCCCTTGAAATTTGTTCTTATCTTGAGCATAAAATTGATGCCCCTTATAAATCTGAAAGTCTTGCTATACTTCAATATTGTTTTGATAACTATAAGGATAGGAATTCTTATATTACTGAACATTATAAGAGATTGTTTCCTTAGAAAGAAGAGACTAATGCCTTGCAGGAACATGTGGAAGAAGAAGCTGCTGAAGCTGAAATCTCATTGGATGAAAAGGAGGAGGAGAGTGATGAACAAAAGAAGGAAGAGTGGATTAACTACCCATGTCTACCTTCTAATAAGAGTAACTCTTTAACTCTTACACTATTTGATTGCCCTCCATGCTTACAAAAGGAGGATGAAGGTTATGTTCCTATGGATTCTCTTGAAATAGTCTCTATGAATGAAACTTGTGGAATTAATTATGCTACTGTTATTTATGATAATCCATGCTATTTTGATAAATCTTATGAAAATCCTTTATTTGTGCCTAATTTCGAAATGCATGGTAATGAGGAAGTTTGCATAGAAAATGTTTATGATAAAGCTCTAGATGATGGCCCTATGTTGTTTGATAGTATTAACTGTACTACTACTGAAAATGGGATTGGAGAGGTCTTGACTTTATCTAGATGGAGTCCCTTACCTCTTGAGAGTGATCAATCATCTTGTTATAAAATTGTTAAAAGTGGGTTTGAAATTTTGAATTCCACTATCTTGGAGCTTGATAAAAATTATGTGTTTGTAGATCATGAAAAACATGTTTTATGTGATAGTTATATTGTTGAGTTTGTTCATGATGCTACTGTTAATTATTATGAGAGAGGAAAATATGGTTGTAGGAATGTTCATGTTACAATAACACCTCTCTTTAAGATGCAAGTTCTGAAGTTACTTTTATTTTACCTTCCTATGCTTGTCACTATGTTCTCCATGGATTTATTTGTTTACAAGATTCCTATGCATAGGAAGTGGGGTAGACTTAAGTATATTTCGAATTTGCTTCTTGATGCTCCCTTTTGCTTTATGTTTCTATCTTATGTGAGCATCATTAAAACTATCAATAAGCCTAGCTAAAAGGCATTAAAGAAAAACGCTTGTGGGAGGCAACTCATTGTTTTTACCTACTGTTATTTTATTTTGTTGAGTCAAGGAATTTGTTTACTTCTGTAACAATTCCTTTGTATCTTTTATTTGTTGTTTTGTTGTGCCAAGAAGAGCCTCTAATGACAAGATGCTGCTAAAATTGGGGTTTCTGCCCGAAACAGATTTCTGGACATCACCGTTTATTTCGGTAGAAAATCAGGGAAAATCGAAAACATCTGCAATTTTTTGTGCATATTCCTGATATATGTACGCATCTTTAGTTATTCTATCATTTTCTGATTTGAGCAATGGAAGTGCCTAGAAATAATTCATCTTTACTGGCCGTTCTGTTTTTTGACAGATTCTGTCTCTGTTTTTTGCATTGTCTCTTTGCGGGTTTTATGCGAGGTTCTCGAACGTGGAGGGCCACAAATAAGCTTAGTAATTGTAGCTAATGTTTTATTGAGTTCTAGAAATGTGTCTCTACAGAACCATAGTGGATTAAAGTTTTTGAGTACTAACCCCTCTAATGAAGTTTATGTGAGATTTTGTGTGAAGGAAGTTTTCAAGTATTAAGAGAGGTGGATGATATAAAAGATCAAGAAGAGTGAAGAGCTTAACCTTGGGGAGTGATGCATGTAAAATGCATACATGAACTTTGCACTTTAATTGCTTATATTCCAATCATATTTGCATCATATAAGGGTTATATCAATGTTTTATTATGATTTTGGGAATACTTCATAGTTTTCCCATTTATTTGGAATTAACCCTGCACAGGCAGAAAACCGTAGTTTTGTATTTTAATGTTTCAGGGACCCAAACGTCAACGAAATCACCTGGAAATTTACGGGCGTCAATATTTGGAAGGAAGAAGGACTACGGAAAAAGGAAGCAAGCAAACGGAGGCCCGAGGGCCAAACGAGCATGGCCCACGCGGCCAGGTACTGTGGCCGCGTGGGACCCACCCGTTTGGGCCTCGTGGCTCCGTTGCCGTCGATCTTCGCTCCACCGCCTTCGTCTTGACCTAAAAACGCCTATAAAAAGGTCCCCCGTCGTTCTTTGGAAGGAGCGCCGCAGAAACACAGAAACACCGAAACGGAGATCAGGAGCTGCAGATTGGAGGGGGAAAACTCCGGCGGGGCGCTGCCGGCGTGGTCTCCACCTTCTCCATTGACTTCTCCACCGTCTCCATGATGAAGAGGGAGTAGTCCACCTCTGGACTATGGGTTTGTGGAAGTAACTTATGTATCTCTCCTCTCTTGAGCTTCACTAATTAGCACCGTATGAGCTGCTGAACATGATTACGGTCACCGTTGTAATACCTTTGTGGTGGATCTTTATGAGTTCATATATGTTTGAGATTGCAATGTTTGTTTCAGTTATGAGTATAGATGCATATTATGTACCCCGTTCTTGTTTACTTGTTTTGATCAAGCATGTTTATGAGAGCGTGTGAGGGGGAACGTGTGCATTAGTTGGAGTAATGGGGGGTGGCTAGTGCAGTGAACGTGAGAGAAAGTTCTGCGATCCACTTTGGTATCTTTACCTTACTTTGTTACCTCACTAGGGATAAACTAAAATACCATGCTACCGGGGATGTGGGCGTGACCATTGCCACTACTCCATGACTAGATCTAGCATGTTCTTATTTTCACTTCATGTCATGATACTTATTGCTATACTCTGAGTTATCTTAATTACTGAGGTGTTATGATTTAGTTCGCATCTTGGTGGAGTATAAGAGAGGTTAATAACCAAAAGATCTCTATGTTAGGACATGATGCCCATATATCTAAGTAACTTGTTATCAAACCCAGTGTTGCAATCTCATATGTTAACTTTGTGTGTTCCATTGTCTACCACTTTATAAAGAGAGAGTGCATTTGTGAAAACATGAACCCCAGTCCATTTTTAATCATAAGAAACACCTTTCCAACACCATATACCACTTTTATATTTTCAGCCATCATTAAAGCCGAAAATACAAAAATACTTTTCATCTTGCATACATCACTTAAAAACCCAAAAATATCATTTACCATTGCATCCACCATCATTGCATATTTATTTCCTGTTTGCATTGCATAACTATCCTGATATCATTCTTACACCTTGTGCTTGACAACCACAGGTGAGGTTGAGGACCAAAACATCTAACCTTGTTTTGTAGGTAACCAAAAGAAGGATAAGAAGATAAATCTACCACTTCAGATTCCCCGAGAGTTCGATATTAAACCCTCGAGTCACCCCTCGTGGGGAAAACTGTCTTCCACTATACTATACACTCTGCACTTGGAGTCTCAACCTAAATCCCGTTATTTGTGCAGGCATCAAGACTTGCTCTTCGGGATCATCTGGGAGGCTTCCCTGGATCTCCCCAACATATTTCAAGAAGACTCAAGCATCTAAGCTTGGGGATGCCCAAGGCATCCCCTTCTTCATCAGCAAATTATCAGGTCATCTCTAGTAAGACTATATTTTAATTCCTTCACATATTATGTGCTATTCTTGGAGCGTCTTGTGTGTTTATTTTCTGTTTTGTGTTTGTTTTGTTCTCAGATCATATCAATGTTGGATCCTAACTATCTTGTTTGGGAGAGAGACACGCTCCGCTTTTTCATAGAATACTCCTATTCTTCACTTATATTTGTTGAGTATTCTGTTTGGGCTCTGTTAAACTTCTAGGTCTTGTTTTTCATGTATCTCTTATTCAGAGCTATTAGTTTCTTTTATAGAAAGAACTCTCTTACTTCACTTATATTTGTTTGGAGAGTAGGTTAATATGTTGGTTCAGAAAATGTCATGCATGTGGTTTGTTATGATGAAAAACTTGCATAGTCTTGTAGATCATTAAAGTTTGATAACCTGATTCTTTGCAAACGTTTTGAGGTATTAAATAATAGATGGTAATGCTTGCTGATTACTTAAGTGAAAATTATTAGTGGATTGTTGCTTTAAAACTTGTACCGTACTACAAACACTGCTATAACTGTTGAAGGTGTAGTTGGTCTTGATAGCTTTCCATGTCTAAAGGTAATTCGTAATAACATAGTTGTGTGCTAAGGTCGAGAGATCTAACGGGGTACTTGTGCCGCCGTGAACGGCCCTTCTTGGAGTTAATTTTAATCATGCTCTTGATGTTGAACCTGCTAGTTGTTTGCAATAAACTTGTGAGTTCTTTTTGACTAATGTTAAGCTACGGTTTTTGGCACTTCCACCATCCAAATTTGCTAGCCTCTTCGGTGCTGTGCATTGCCCTTTTCTCACAATGAGAGTTGGTGCATACTTCGCCAGTACATCCAAAACCCGTGGGAGGACTTCCTCTTGTTCTCCTACACATAAGCCCATACATCTTCCTCAAAACAGCCACCATAACTACCTACCACAGCATTTTCATAGCTGTTCTGAGATATATTGCCATGCAACTTTCATCATACATTACATGACTTGTTGTCATTCATCATTTATTTATTGCTTTGCATGATTCTATACAGCTGATGTGTGGTTTACCCATGTTACGCTAGATCATTGCACATCCTGCTACACTGGCAGAGGCATACAGTTTTATACATCATGTTCTGTTGTTATGAGTTATTTGTACAAAAAATGTGTTGTCATTTTAGAGTGTTGCCCCTGCCAGAAAAGAGCCATGGAGGCCATTGAAAAGAGAAACAGAAAAAAAGAAAAAAAAAAGAAGAAAAAAATAATAAAGAAAAGGGGAGGCAACACTACTATCCTTTATCAAAGTTGTGCTCATGTTTAGCACCTGTAGTTTCATAGTTATCATATTTGTGCTCATGTTTAGCACCTATGCTCCATTTGAGAGAGTTCTCATGTTTCATTAGTATAACTATGTGGGGAATTTACACTATGGAACTTGGATTGTATATTCCAATGATGAGCCTCCTCAAAAGTGCTCTAGGTCTTCATGAGCAACCGAGTTGGATGCACCCCCACTAGTTCCATTGGAGAGCTTTCATATACATATACATCTATGTGCATCCGTTGCGTGGCAATCACTACTCCTTGCATAGCTTCGATTATAAGACTTCCTCTTGTCTAATGATCATTTTTTAGCTTTGTAAGACTTTCTTCCATTGGCCTTCCAAACCCCCATTAACGTTCTCTTTGCTATAACATCCTGGTGCCAATACCAAATGCTCACGCTCACCGGTTGAGTAGGCTTCGAAACAGTTGATTCATTATATTCATGTTTATTTTTACTTGACTGGATCCTTTCTATGTTGTGAAAATTTACTTGATGCTTGGAATTGAAGGATAGAACTCCTACACTGAATACTTAAAACATCTATAATGAACCTTGTATGGTTTCATGTCTTTAATGCATCATTCATGAAAAGTTTTAACTTATTTAAACTATCTTGATTTATTATCTCTTGGTTAATATCAATTATAGACATTTGCTTTGAATGATTTGATATCAGCTCACTTGCCTTACATCACTATTGGATTAAGATTGTGTTGGTAGCATGTCACTTCAAAAATTATATTGTTTTATTGATTACCTACTCGAGGACGAGTAGGAACTAAGCTTGGGGATGCTTGATACGTCTCAAACGTATCTATAATTTTTGATGTTCCATGCATGTTTTATATCAATTGCCACATGTTTTATATACACTTCATAGCATTTTTATGCATTTTTTGGGACTAACCTATTAACAAGATGCCACAGTGTCAGTTCCTGTTTTCTGCTGTTTTTCCGTTTCAGAAAAGCTAGTCGGGAAATATTCTCGAAATTGGACGAAAATTGACGTGCACCCTTATAGTACCAGAAGACTCCATGGGTCAGAAGGGCAAGTCCGGGGGAGGCCCGAGGGCCCCACGCCATGCCTGGGCGCGGCACCATGCTGGCCGCGCCGGGCCCTGGCGTGGGCACCCCGGAACCTTCTCGAAGCTGCCCTTTCGCCTATATATTGCCTCCGTCCCGTAAACCCTAGAGGAGTCGACAATTTTACCGAATACATCCCAGAGCTCCGCCGCCACCAAACTTCATTTCGGGGGTCAGAAGATCTCGTTCGGACCCCTGCCGGGACGGGGATTGACCCCCGGAGCCATCTCCATCGACTACGGCGCATCCACTTCGACTCCATGATGGTTTGTGAGTAGTTCCCCCATGGACTACGGGTTCTAGCTGTAGCTAGTTGGTACTCTCTCTCCCATGTACTTCAATACAATGATCTCATGAGCTGCCTTACATGATTGAGATTCATCAGATGTAATAGGTGTTGTGTTTGTTGGGATCCGATGAATTGTGGAATTATGATCAGTTTGTTCATCATGTTATCATACTTATGTTTTATTTAAGATCTTGCATGCTCTCCGGTACTTGTGGTTACCCTGATCAAGTAGTTGCTTGTATCTCCAAGATGGAGTATTTATGCTCGATAGTGGGTTCATGCCTCCAGTAATCTGGGCTCGAGATGACAGAAACGACTAAGTTTGTGGATGTGCTGTTGCCACTAGGGAGAAAACAATGATGCATTGTCTACGTGTCTTTTGCATTGTTTACATTACACACTTTACTTAATGCAATGATCTGTTGTTTGCAACTTAATACTGGAGGGGATGCGGATGCTACCCTGAAGGTGGATTATTTAGACATAGATGTGCTGGATAGCGGTCTATGTACTTTGTTGTAATGCCCAATTAAATACTACAGTGAACTTTATCTTATCATAATATGCATTGTGTCATGCCCACACAATTTTATCAATTGCCCAACTGTAATTTGTTCACCCAACACATGCTTTGTTTGGAGAGTTACCTCTAGTGTAGATAGCTGGAACCCCGGTCCATCTTAATCATCATTGCTTTCCCGCCAACTACGCACCAGCTATTTTCTGACGCCATTACTGCTGTGTTACTGTCACTATTGCTCTCATATTACTGCTGCTTTCATATCAACCCTGTTACTAGTGCTTTTCCAAGTGTGGCTGAACTGACAACTCAGCTGCTAAGACTTATAAGTATTTTTTGGCTCCCCTTGTGTCGAATCAATAAATTTGGGTTTTACTTCCTTCGAAGACTGTTGCGATCCCCTATAATTGTGGGTCATCAGTGGGTAGAATAAATCAATATTTATCGGATAACCAGAAACCTCATGGGTATATTTGTCTGGAGTTCTTATACATTTGTTGTAGAGTTCAGTGCGATGAGTTTTTATTGCTTAATTACCACATAACATTTTCTCTTCATTGTTCATATTGAACATCCATCCATCCAAAAGGGATTAGGAACCACCTCTGGAATTGGAGAATGCAAGCACTCAATCACTAACGGGCGGTAAGTGGAGTCAGAATGATCAGGCAGTGCAACAGCGATAAATAAAACCCATTAAACAATAGTGGAGGCGGAGGTCAAGAGGGCTACATTGAGCAGAAAAAATAATGTGAATCCTAGCGAAATGCGGGTAGAGAAAGAGATATCTCGAGAGGAGAAAGGTGCAAGTTGCCTCTAGAGATGGAAAGATGTGCCGATTTGTAACCCAATCACAAGCTGCATGAACATTTTCTTTCACATGTGTGTTCATAGTGAAAAATATGTATACATATTTGTTGTTGCCGACGCACGGGTATCTTGCTAGGTGGAGTGAGATAATGCAAGTAGTTCAACAGGCCACAACGACAAAGGTGGAGGTAAAATTGAGAGGTGGAAAAAGAAGGCAGTGGCAACGACACATGGGGAGTTCATTAAATGGGACTTCAATCTTCAACCTTGTAATTAATGAATTAGGTGCGTATCTTGCTAGGTGGAGTGAGATAATGCAAGTAGTCGAGCAACACCGTAAAAAAAAAGTGGAGATAGAACTGAGAGGTGGAAAAAAGTGGTGACATGAACTTCGACAAAGAAGGTATATGGCGAAACGATGCCGAGCAGGATAACGCCATAAACGAGTAGCAACAACAGGAAAAAAAAGTAGACGTGAACTATGTGGTGTTCAACGAATGCAACTTCAACTATGTAATTTGTGGATTAGAAAAATGTGGACCCGACGAAGCAACGATGCAAAATGGAGTGTTGGTGGCCAGAAGTAAGAATTTCAGTGGCCATGGAACCGGGAGTCGATAGACAATCGAAGAGGGAGGAAGAGAACTACACAGAAGAATAAAATAATACAATTCAGATTAATGGTTTTATACGTAGTTATTCTTCATCCGTGGCAACGCACGGGCATTCAGCTAGTTAGGATAGTTGGTGGTGTCACACCCCCGTGGTGTCACACTTCTATTTAATTACAAAGACTATGCCACCGCACCTTATCTCTCTATCTCTCCCCAGACCACGTACAACACCAAACAAACTCTCCTCGTGGAGCTCAGTGCAGGGCCGTGACGTGCTCGGGCTGGGCGCTGACGGTCATTCTTGTGGCACCGTTCCTTCCTCCACCTGTCCTCCACCCCAGAAGCAACACCGAGTCGTCGACCCTCTCCACGGCCTAGGATCTCATCGCATACCGAAGTAAATTTCTATCCCTATGTCTATTTTCACTCTTGTGCAAATCCTCGATAGGTGATAAATTCTAAATGTTTTAGTTGAATTCTACCACGATTAAGTCGGTTGTCGAATTATTTTTAAGGAGTTCTCATCGTCAGAAAATTACGATTTGGACATTTGCTTGAAGACATTGAGATCGAGGATCACGTGGTGAAGGAAATGGTGGAGAAGGAGAAGAAAAAGCAAGCGGGATCTCAAGTGGGTTGTTTTGCATTGCTCAAAACTGACCTCTCGGTCATGAAGTGCTTGTGTGGGATTATTTCGATGAGATTTATCCCGCTCATATTTTCCGTAATGTGCAAAGGTATTTAGTGCGCATTATCAAAACTTGAGAGGCAAAATTGCCGATTCTATATTAGTCAGAGGAGTGCTACCTAACTCATTGGGTTAGTGCATATCAAAAGATATTGGTCACAATGTGAGTGATCACATACAATATTCTAGTCGATCACACCGAGGAGTATCTTGCATTAGAGAGGACACAACCCTCACGACCGTGAGGATGTTTGCGAAGACGGTGATCAAGGTATTCAGTCTGGAGTATATCCGAGCTCCCAAGAGGAGACAAAGAGGCGAATGGCAATGAATTCCTTAAGGGGATGGTCGGGCATACTTGGGACAAAGAATGCTTCAGGGGGGAGCCGCAATGGTGTGCCACAAGCTTGGTTTGCTATTGTTTGAGGTCCTGCTTATTACTGGGACAAATAATCTCGCATATATCATCATTGCTTGTGTGATTGTTCACAACATGATAATCAAGGAGGAGAGAGGTTGCACCTAGACTACGACTATGACAATGTTGGTAGCCAAGTGAAGCCTTGCCGAAACCGCATTTCTTGCGGCATACCGTATGATTGAAAACCAGGAGCCGCATACCCAGTTTCGTGATGATCTCATGAATTACCGGTGGCAAATTTCAGGGAACAATTAGGCCCCCATCATTGTTTTATTTGAGTATGTGTGATTTGAGCCGTTAATCATTGTTTAGTTGTTGTAATTTGCATTTCAAAACATTCATTATTGTTTAATTGTTTTTGATTGCAATTCGAATTATTGTTGTATTGTGTGATGTTAAAAAATTTATTTTGAATTATATTTGCGTGAAATTATAGATTAATTTATGAAGACATGCATATTAACATGAAAACTATGAGAAGTCTGTTTTACTGTACGAGGGTACGAGATATGCAGGATGAAAACGCCGTGCCATACCGTAAACTACGTTTGTGACAACATGCGGTTTCTTTTCGGGCGGGCACCATACCACATAAGTGGTTTGGGGTGTACCGCAAATGGATTATGCAGGATCTATGCTTGTACCGTTGGGTGGGCACCGTACCCCAGAAGTGGTTTGGGGTGTACCACAAATGGATTTTGCAGGATCTATGCCGTAGCGCAGAAGCGGTTTGCAGACTTTTCGGGATGAAATTCTACAGGATCTGGTAAGAGTTGCTCCAAGGATTTTCCTTACAATTTGAGTAAGAAGTTCATTTTAGTGGCCTCTAGTACTAGGTAGGGAGTACCATAGTTTTAATATTGGTCCCCAAGAAA
The DNA here is from genome assembly GCA_947311845.1 of Poa pratensis. NCBI lineage: Eukaryota > Viridiplantae > Streptophyta > Magnoliopsida > Poales > Poaceae > Poa > Poa pratensis. The sequence continues at coordinate 7,030,668 of CAMZMU010000055.1, read as the reverse complement.
TAATAATATGAGTATGATTTTAATCTTAACTATGTACCAAGTCTGGTCCCCAAGGATAAATAGAACCCTAAATTCACGGATAAAACCGGATGCTGAGTTCATAGGTTTGTATACTCCTCGCTCAGTATCCGGGCAAAAGTGAGCCAAAACAGGGAACACATCAGCGGAGACTAGCATCGCTACAAGCCTCAGTACGTATTTCACTTCTATCTGAACTAGCATCGGAGCCGGTTAGAGCTTGGGCTTCCCCGCTGTGGAAGGCTCCCCTCCCCCTGAAAATCAAAATCTTCGTGTGGCAGCTCCTTAGGGACCGCCTTCCGTCGGGGGTGGAGGTCTGTAAGTGACATGGACCGGGGGATGGTCTTTGCCCTTTGTGTGGGATCCCCGAGACGGGAACCCACATCCTGTTCGCTTGTCCTGCGGCCAGGTTTCTATGGAACTTCGTCCACGAGGCACTTGGGCCTGCTTGCCAGGCCTCAGACCTCGGAGAGTTCCTGGAGACCCACGCGAACCGTACCGGGGGAGCCGGCGCCTCTTCTGGTTGGTGTTCGCGGCAATGGCTTGGACCCTTTGGACGATTCGTAATAAGATGGTGATTGAGCGGGTGTTTCTTCGACGTGCTTCTGACTCCATGTTTAAATTTCTGACTTTCTTGCAGCAGTGGCACCCGCTTTCTAGACAGCGCGACAGGGGCGGCTAGATGACATGCTTGACAGCCTGCTGGTGACCGCACGCCGCCTCTCCTCCTCATCTAGCAGCTAGCACCGGAGGGCTGCGCTCTTTTTGTTCTTCCCGCCTGTCCCTACCCCCCTTGCTTTTCTAGCTTTTTTCTTGTTGTTGGGCTTACTTGTGCTGTTGCCCCAGCAAACTCTTTTAGCTTATTTTCGGGTACTTGCATCGTTGTATGAACTTGTTTGGCATGTTGCTTTATTTATAAAGCGGGGCGAAAGCCTGGTTCGAGCATCGCTGTACAGCAACATGGAGTTCAACGGGTGTAACGAGTGCATCCAACAATCAAAGACGTACAGCAATGCCAGTTCACAGCATGCATGTCCGGTAGCAGATTCTTTTTTCACTATCTTCTGGGAGTCACTTACTGCATGAATTGCAACAGCGAGCTTGGCAACTCGAGGTAGATTCCAACGTCAGCAAGATCTTGAGTTGAAAAAAAGCAAGATCTTGAGTTCAGCTGGAGATTAAGAGCAAGAAATAACCATGTCCAACGGGATGTCGGATAAATGAGCCCGTTGTTTGACAACTTAAACCTCAATTTCACAGGAAAAGAACAGCCAATAACTCAAACCTCAAGTGAAACATCTTTTACCCGTAAGTGTCACTTACAGCAGAGTTCAGTTAGGCATTAAAGAACATAATGGGATAATTCAATAACAAAACTGTTGATTATAACAGAAATACAGTAGTTGTGTAACAGATTAATAGTCTCAACATGTTTTAGTTGACAAAAAGAAATCCTACTTCAGGCGGAAGCACTTACTACAGATGCGAGGATCTGATATTCCCGAAATTTGCTATCTACAGATGACATCAACCCAGTTTCAACTTCCTAAACTACATAGCCTTGCCAACAGTGTTTAATTAAAAAATACTACCTTACTTAAAGATCACTGAGAGCTTGAGAGGATAGAACAAAAGCTTACATGCCATGTTGTTCAAAATGCTAATCAGGCATTCAAGCATTGCAAAGCAATGGAGATCCCTGCACATACAAGGATTAAATTTCTGAATTCTACCAATGCCAAACAAAGGACAGAACACTTAAAATCACAAACAGAATTAAGCAGACACCAGAATCTACATATTGAAGACATTAACCATAGCTCTACATCGCCTTGTCTGCTTATACATATAAGACACCAATACAAGCAGAGTAACAAAGTTAAGTGCAATAACTAGCTACATAAGTCAGGTACATAAGTACATTCAAGCACAAAAAGAAACTAGCACAACTTTATAATCATCTACCCAAGTGACTCCTGCTTGTATTCAAGACCTTAGCTCCGATATCATCAGAAAGATAGACAATTGTGAAGTAGCATTACGCTTCTAATGCTCATCTGCCAATGACTCGGAGAACTATGGGACATATGGCAAGTAAGGAGTCTTCTCACGCCAGTCAGGCGATTCAATTTGACAATCAGATCCAAGGTTACGTATAAAGCGCCTCTTCCTAGAATCCATATCGTATGACATTAAGGCCTTCTTCTTGCCACCGACTATGAATAGCAAATTATGTTCTGGATGGATTGAGATGACACTAAAATCATACTCATACAATGTATGCTTCTTTGCAAACAGCTGCAAGTGGCTGACATTGTGCTTCAAAGTCCATTTTTCAGTAATGTGGTCCTCAAGAACCCAGACTTCTAGTTCCTTACTGTCAGGGAAAGAGCAACTGAATATTCCAGGAGGGCAAAGCCCAGTACATGTACATGTGTAGGTATGAACAGTAAATATACATCTAACACCCCCCCTCAAACTCATGGTGGGTCAACAACACTGAGTTTGGAGAGGAAGAACCCATGCTGCGCTCGAGTCTGTGCCTTCGTGAAGAAATCCGCCAACTGTAAGTCGGAGGGCACATAGTGAAGAGCAAGAATCTGATCCTGCACAGCAGCACGCACAAAGGAGGCATCCACGCCGATGTGCTTGGTGAGCTCATGCTTCACCGGGTCACGCGCAATGCTGATGGCACCAGTACTGTCTGACAGTAGAGAAGTCGGTGCAGCAGCCGAAACACCAAAGTCTGCTAGCAACCATCGCAACCAGGTCACCTCAGCCGTCAACATAGCCATCGCTCGCAACTCAGCCTCTGCACTGGAGCGGGAAACTGCCTTCTGTTTCTTCGTCTTCCAGGCAATGAGAGACCCGCCAAGAAAAACACAATAGGCAGACAGGGAGCGGCGATCAGAAGGATCACTGGCCCACGTAGCATCAGAGTAGGCCTGGAGCTGGAGAGAGCTGGAGCGAGGAAAGAAAAGGCGGCGAGAGATCGTGCCACGAAGATATCGTAGAACACGGAGAAGGTGACTATAGTGGACAGAACTGGGAGCAGAACGAACTGACTCAGAATGTGGACAGGATATGATATGTCTGGACGAGTGACAGCCAGATAGACAAGACTCCCAACAAGATGGCGATAGCGTGTCGGGTCTGTGAGGGGATCACCATCGGTAGCACGAAGCTGAACATTGAGCTCCATAGGAGTCTCAGCAGTGCACTCATCACCAAGAGCGGCGCGAGCAAGAAGATCCTGAATATATTTTTCTTGGGAGATATAGAAGCCATCAGAAGTCGAAGAAACCTCAATCCCAAGAAAATAGCGAAGAGGGCCAAGATCTGACATCAGGAACTGCTCACGGAGGCGGGCCTTAACAAAGGCAATATACTCAGAGTCATCGCCAGTAATGATCATGTCATCAACATATAAGAGGAGGAGCGTCCGACCACGAGGTGAGGTGTGGACAAACAGCGCAGGGTCATGGTCGCTAGGCACAAACCCAGCAGCAGTCACCACAGAAGCAAAACGCTCAAACCAGGCGCGAGGGGCTTGTTTAAGGCCATAGAGAGAGCGCCGAAGACGGCAAACCATACCATCAGGAACAGAGTACCCCGGTGGTGGCTGCATATAAACCTCCTCACGCAACTCACCATTGAGAAAGGCATTCTGGACGTCAAGCTGAGACACAGACCAATGACGAACAGAAGCCACAGCGAGAAGAGTGCGAACTGTGGTCATGTGGGCAACAGGAGCGAATGTCTCATCATAATCGCGTCCCTGCTCCTGCTGAAAGCCACGAGCCACAAGACGAGCTTTGTAACGCTCAAGAGAACCATCGGAGCGAGTCTTGATCTTATAGACCCACTTGCAAGTGATGGGACGAACACCGGGAGGAGGGGAAACAAGGTCCCATGTGCCAGTGCGCTCAAGTGCAGCAATCTCCTCAGCCATCGCAAGCTGCCACTCAGACTGAGCCATGGCATCCCGATAGGAGGTGGGCTCAACAGTAGCAGAAAGACCGTACTGGGAAGGAGAATAGCGAGCAGGAGACCGTAAGGAAGGGCGAGAACGAAGGTTATGAACCGGTGTAGACGGGGAAGGTGGCGCGCCGGAAGTAGAGGGTATGTCAGAGGAATCATCCACAGCACGAGGACGACGAGTGTAGTGGAGAGGAAAGGGAGAAAGGGGAGGACACGCCGGAGCGGTAGGTGGAGAGGAAGGAGGAGGGAGGGTGGTGTCGGAGGTGTATCAGAAACCGGGAGACTCGGCGGAGGCGGAGGTGGAGGAGGAACAATAGGCACAGAGGGAGATGTGTCGGGGAGTATAAGGAAGGAGAGATCGTCAACTGAAAAAGAGGAGGTGGTAGGACGCGGATAGTATGGACGAGACTCATCAAAAGTCACATCACGTGAAATACGCAGACGACGACCGACAGGATCCCAACACCGGTAACCCTTGTGCTCATCACTGTAGCCGAGAAAGACACACTCAACCGACTGAGCAGTTAGTTTGGTGCGTTCTCGCGGAGCAAGAAGGACATAGCACACACACCCAAACATACGAAGAGCGGAGTAGTCAGGAGAGTGACCAGAGAGACGCTCCATAGGAATACCACCCTGTAAGGCAGCCGAAGGCTGGATATTGATAAGGTAGGTGGACGCAGAAATAGCCTCAGCCCAAAAGTGGGGAGGAAGAGAGGCAGCGATCATCATGCACGACTTGTCTCAAGCAGGTGGCGATGCTTACGCTCAGCAACACCATTCTGAGCATGGGCACCAGGACAAGAGAACTGGGCAAGAGTACCCTGCTCGGCAAGAAAACCACGCAACATCTGGGAGATATACTCACCAGCCGAGTCAGCACGAAAAACACGGATGGGCGTGGAAAACTGGGTGTGAACCATGGCAGCAAATCGCTTGTATATGGAGAGAACCTCACTCGAGATTTCATCAAATAGAGCCAAGTATAGCGAGAGAAGTCATCAATAAAAAGAACATAGTAGCGATGACCACCTTTCGAATCGAAGGGAGCAGGACCCCATACATCAGAATGAACTAAGTCGAAAGGGCGCTGAGAGACTGACTCACTCGTAGGATAAGGTAATTGAGTCTGTTTGCCAAGTCTACAACCATTACAATGTAAAGATACATCGCCAGAGACAGACCCTAAGACACCTTGATGCACTAGCGAGGACAAGCGAGATCCACATATATGACCAAGCCGATGATGCCACTGTTGGAAGGACGCAGAGGAGGAGGTAGCAAGAGCATGCGAGCTGGCGGGTGTGGTGGAAGGAACACAAAGCCAGTCGACCTCCCAAAGGCCCTGAGCCTCACGGCGCCGAGGGCCAGCTCCAACTAGAGCCTGGGTGCGACGATCCTGAACAGAGCAAGAGTCGGTATCAAGAATGACACGACAGCCAGAATCAGTAAGTTGAGCAGCGGAAAAAAGATTCATAGTAAGACGGGGAACATGCGAAACACTAGGAACAGAGAAGGACGGAGTAGAAAGAGTGCCACGACTAGCAACAGGAAGAGCTGTGCCATCGGCAGTGAGAACATTGAGAGGAGAATCAAGAGGTCGAAGAGAAGACAGAGCAGAAGAATCAGAAGACATGTGAAAGGAAGCTCCAGAATCCAGAACCCACGGAGATGTACCTGACTGAGTAGGCGGTGGTGGCGAAGTAGAAGCAGTCAGCGAGGCAACGGTGCCCGTCGAAGAAGAGCCAGAGGAAGCCAGCATACGCTTGAGCTGGGCAATATCCTGAGCAGTGAAGGACTGTGCAGACGGAGACACACGAGCCGCAGGAGAGGAGCGACCCATTTCACGCTGCTTCTTGAAACAGTCAGACTCAGGATGGCCCGGCTTCTTGCAGTAGTCGCAGAACATGTGAGAGCGCCGACCCCCCCCCTGCAGAGGGCCGCCCACCCACCCCCCGCGAAGGAGTGGGTAGTAGCGGTGGAACAGACGACACCGGAGCACGGGCAGCAAGCACAGTGGGAACCACAAGCAGCCCAGCAGAACGGAGCCGAGTCTCCTCAGCGCGAAGCTCTGCAAGTACCTCTGAGATGGGAACACGTCGACCACGGGCAAGCAAGTGTGCACGCCGAGGCTCAAACTCGGGACGCAGGCGAGACAAGAACTCATGGACACGCTGAAACTCCAAATCTGACCTCACTGTCTGACAGCAGCGACAAGTACCACAAACAACAGTCCGCAGAGAGTCAAGCTGACGCCAGATGGCAGAACACTGTGTATAGAACGCATCCACAGTAGACTCACCCTGCTGAAGATCATGCTCCTGACGGACCACAGATAGGTAGAGAGCATCACCCGAGGGCTGATAGCGCTGACAAAGGTAAGTCCACATAGCAGCAGAGTGCCTAATCCCATGAACTCAGAAGCAAACTGAGGCAGAACACTCGCAGTGAGGACAGCAGCAGCACGAGCATCATCATTGCACCACTGAGTGTAAACAGACAGAGCATCCCGATAGGAGAGAGAGTCCGAGTAATCCGATACCTGCTGGTCATAGGCTTTAACTGCAAGATCATCAGCATTCTTGGCGGCAGCACGATCAGCCTCAGAAGCATCAGCGGCAAGAGCGGGTGGCACCGGTGGAGTAGGAGCCACAGGAGCAACGGGGCACGGCGGACAGAGACCTCGCCAGAGAGAACGCCCCACAACAGGAGGCCGCGCATGTGGATGCGCATAAAACCCACAAACTCGGCGTAGTTGGTGCCATCAAAGATCACGAGCACCGGGGAACAGCAACATAGCCCGAAGAGGACATCGCGGGCTCTCTGTTTTTTTTTTTTTTTTTACACTAGCCGGACCTGGGGCCGGTCAAACCGGGCTGAGAACCGGAGCAGCGGCAGAGGCGTCCGGCACAGGGGCCGGTCCCAGCCGGGCTGAGAACCGGAGCAGCGGCAGAGGCGTCCGGCACAGGGGCCGGTCCCAGCCGGCCGGGCGACCGGAGCCCTCACAGAGGCAGCCGGCACAGGGGCCGGTCCAACCGGGCAGACGACCGGGCGCACGAACTCCTCCCCGCTCGATGCAGCCCCGAGCTCACCCGCTCGATCTGCTCGATGCGGCCACGGGATGCGCCGCCGGGAGCCGGAGCGGACGGCCGGAGAGCCGCGGGAGGCAGCGAAGGCGGCCGGGGTCGCGGAAGACCGGGCACGGGCGGCGGCCGGACCTGGAGTCGCGGGAGGCCGGGAACGGGCGGCGGCCGGACCTGGAGACGCGGGAGGCCGGGCACGGGCGGCGGCCGGACGAGGCAGGCCGCAGACAGCAGCGGCGGCGGCGCGGCAAGCCGGGCACGGGCGGCGACCGGAAGTGGAGTCACGGCAGGCCGGGGATGGCGGCAAGGACGCAGCAAGCCGGAGAATGGCGGCGGTGATGCAGCAGGGAGGTCGCTGCACGGCGGCGGCGACGCAGCAGGCCGGAGACGGCGGCAGCGGCGCGGCAGGCCGGCGACGGAGACAGCCCGGAGTTGCTACGGGTGGGGAGGAGGAGGAGAGCACCTTGTGCTCTGATACCATGTCAGGGAAAGAGCAACTGAATATTCCAGGGGGGCAAAGCCCAGTACATGTACATGTGTAGGTATGAACAGTAAATATACATCTAACACTTACCATCAGCGCCAGCACTACTATTGACAAAATACAACTTTCCCTGTGACTGAAAAATATCATCGACGGGTTCTTCGTTGTAATATGGTGGCGAAGGAATTTTAGAGAGCCACCAATCATATCCTTCCACATCAACTGCTAGCACCAAATTATCAAACACAGCCAAATGTAGGATCCCATTATTAAAAGCGCTTTTTGACGTCACGGGTATTGCAAATGGAGGGCTGTTAACTGCTTGATGGTTCCAAGCTCCAGCCATAGATGAGTATATTGCCAGCGCTCTGATTCGTGGGTACCAACTGCTTGGTTCAGAATCATATATTCCGCAGGCCTCCTCATCAATGAACTCGAACACATGGAAGTGGGAGGAGACGGCCGGATTGAACCCGAGACGGGCGACCTTCACCTTGCTGGACCAACCGGTGGCAGGAACCACCACCCATTTCTCTGTGGCAGGATTGCACACCACGTAATCCATCGTACTGGGATCGGTAGTCTTCCAGCAGCGGCAGAGGAGGAGGCCATTGCAGCAGTCCAAGATGTCAAGGCTCTCGCATTCTGGCAGGAACGATAGTGAGGGATCAATAAGATCGTAACCATCCCTTGAGACCTTGGTGAAATAGGGAGCCTTCTTTGGAACGGGGTCCATGGTGTAGCCTTCATAAAATAAGCCGATGAGGGACTGGGCCATCTTCTTGCGGTGGTCGGGGGTGGGAGATGAGGTCGCGCCAGCGCGTGGAGACGCACTTGCAGCAACAGGTGGACTTGTAGGGCACGCCCGAGATGATTTTGGCGAGGATGTCGTCGGTGAGCTTGTCCGTCGGGTCGCTCCCCTTCACGCCCTTCTTCTTCTTCGCCTTCTTGGAGCCCGGCGCCATCGCCGTCCGTGGAGACGAGGAGCGGCCAATCTGCGCGGATGGAGGGACGGATGAGGAGAGGTTAGAGATTCGTCGCGGCAGTGCGTGGAGAGCGATGGAAGAGAGAGGATCTACCAAATACGGCGAAATGGGGGACGGCGGCGAGAGCTTCAGCTGCCACCCTCGTCAGCGAGCGAGGGTTTGGGTTTGGGGCGAGATGCGGCGGAGATGCGAGTTTTTTTTTTCAAGGGAGGAGATGCGAGTGAAGGCGAGTAGACGACGGTGGAGTGCCGATTGGGCTACAGTGTGAGTCATTTTTCTTTGCTGATATGGGCCGCGTGAGTCTAAGACTAGTCATAGTGGGAGGAACATTGCTAGTAACTTCAATGCCACGTAGGTAAAAAAAGATGATGTGGCAAGTAATTAATGAGGAGAGAGGAGGTTAGAGTAACATAGCTAGTTATCGGAACATCACACACCCCAAGGCAAAATGAGTCTACAACCTAATAAATGCTATCATGCATGACACCACAAATAATTTACTACCCACTATAAAGATAGTAACAATAGGTAGTAACATAAGTATGTTACCACTCAATGTTACTCTCCACTATAACTAGTCTAACGCACTTCTTTCAGAATTAAAATGTGCTAAAAACACTAACTTTAAATCCAAATGTAGAAGTACATGGAAATACATATCGGGTCATGACTAACTGCTTAATTTTTTTTAAATGTACAAAATTTAAAATAAAGTTTCAAATATACTTCAAGACATAGCACAAAAAAATTCACAGAGAAAAGACATTTTTAGTGACCTATGCAAAAAAGACAAACAAAAATGTGTCATACAAAGTTATTTTAGAGCGACCGGATTTGCATTTGTTTGCACAGATCACAGAATATGTCTTTGCTCACTGAAACCTTTTTTGCTAACACAAAATGTCCTTACGTATATCCGAATATTTTTTGAAATTCTTTTACACCTTGAAAAGTTTTTAAAACCACCTGTGACTCGAAATGCCATGTCCAAAAGTACATTGCTATTAAGGAAAAAAGGAAACCAGATACAATTTATATCTTCATAAAAGTAAATATTGGCCTGACCAAACTTTTCAGCATATCACACCCGCGTAGATTTTTTTTTATGAGTGTGAAGTATTGAGAACTTTATAATAACTCACGAAAACATTTGAAGCATTTCATCAACATTTGCAACAAACATTGGGAACTATCATATAATCACGCTTGTGCATTCAAGGCATTTGAAAAACACTCACTCAACATCGAAAAATCCACGGAAGCTAAGCTATTGCTGAGCACCGACTAGCTAAATCGGGCTCGCCAATGACGAATATGACTCACTGGTACCCTGTTGGCACTGTATTTGGTTAGCATGTACACATTCCCTTAGCCTTGCATCTTCCCAGACTCGAAACCACTAAGGATTTTGGATTTGGCGTTATCCCCGCGCCGGGTGTGGGTGGAGACGGGGCTCCCTCGGCCTGGTGGCGGTGCTTCTCTGAAGCCTAACTTAGCTTTGCTTTCCAATGTCAGCTCGAGGACATTTGTGGTGAATGATGGGCTTCCACCTGAAGTATCAATATTTTACTAGTGCCTTCTTACTTTCTGTTAGTTTGAAGCATAACCATCACAAGTGTGGTCTCTGGCAGTGGAGACATTTTGATCCCGGGCACCAGTACTCCCTCCTGTTTACAAAATTCAAACATCATATTTATAAGTTTTAAAAAATTCTAAAAAATTCCACGTGTAGCCAATGATGTATCCCACATCTTTAGATTGAGATACTTTGTATTATGGGCTACACAAAAATAACAAATCTGATAAAACTTAGAGATTTTAAATTATACATTCTCAGATCTACACATTTTTCATTTTTGTGTAGCTCAGAATATAAAGTTTTTGGAGTTGAAATTTTGCACGTTAGTGGGATATATCATTGGCTACAGGTGGAATGTTTTTCAGATTTTTTTAAAACTTATAAATATGATTTTTGAATTTTTTAACAGGAGGGAGCACTGGTGCCCAGGATCACAAACCACTTTCCCGTTCTCTGGATAGTATATTGAACAGTTAAACGACTAGTGTTCTTGTTACATCACTGTGCTTTTTTTCCAATGAAAAAATAACTTTTCTTTATTGGATTTCCCTATTATATTTTCTTAATCCTAACTTAGCTTCGCTGAAAGCGGTGAGGAGTTCGAGATATTTAAGTAAGAAGTGACACATGTTGTCTTGCATGGACAAAGTTCCGCTTGTGAATGACTTGTTGTGTTTGACGAGGTCAGTTGCATCGACATCCGGAGAGCGCCGTTTTGGCTCCCGGGAGCATATGCTCCCGGTATTTTCAAAAAAATTCAAAATTTGAAAACTTATCAAAAAAATCTGCAAAAAATCATGCACGTACATGACCATGGTACGCACCACCGTGTATTTTTTCGCATCGAAATGACATCGTATGCACCCTGTACAAAAATGACAAATTTCCTGTCAGAAAATGAGATCTAAAAATTTGAATTTCTGACAGGAAATTTGTCATTTTTGTACAGAGCGCGTACGATGTCATTTCGGCGCGAAAAAAATACGGTGGTGCGTACCATGGTCAGGTACGTGCATGATTTTTTTCAGATTTTTTTGATAAGTTTTCAAAATTTGAATTTGTTTTGAAAATACCGGGAGCATATGCTCCCGGGTGCCAATGCGAATTTCCCCGACATCCGGAACTACTTACCGGAAATGATGTTCATGTTCCTGTTATAATTAAGTGGTGGAATTAACTTCAAATATCCCTATGACAAGATGTCATGTCTACCTTATCTTAAGTTGCTTCTACTTAATCATTGAGCTACGATTTAAGGAGGAGGCGGCGATTGACAAACTAGAATGGGAGTGGTGGGCGGCAGTGTGGAAGAGAAGGGGAGAATTACATAGGGTGTACCGAATTTTCTACTTTTACATGGCCACAAAAATGTCGTTTTTCATGAAACTTCTTTGTAAATACATAGGGTGTGAAGATGTATGTGCGATTTTTAATTTCTTTTGACATTATAAATACGTTTGAATGCATTTTTTAACATACGTTTTAATGTATTTTTAACGCTGCTCCCTATCGATTCCCATGTTTTTGAGAATCGGGAATTTGATTACCAGTACAAAAGAACTCATACATGTCTCGTCTCGGCCCATGTAGAAAGCCCACGTACGTCCACTGCCCCGTATCTCGCCGCCGCTCACACAAACCCTCGCCGCAACGCACTCGCCGGCGCGGCGAGAATACCATTGCTCTCGATGCTCCTCTAGTCGCAGTTCTCGCACCAAGCCTTCTCGCCCCCCTCACACACCGGATAAAACTCCGAGCATCCCCACATCCTTCCCCTGATCTGGCACAGACTGCGCCGCTTCTTCTTGTCCCCACGGCGATGGCGCAGGGCTCCACCTCCACGGGGAGGGCCTTGGCGCGCGACCCGATGCCCAAGCTCACCGACGACCTGCTCCTGGAGATCCTCTCCCGCGTGCTCTACAAGTCCGACCGCCGCTGCAAGTGCGTCTGCACGCGCTGGCGCGACCTCATCGCCCACCCCGACAGCCGCAAGAAGATGCCGCAGACCCTCGCCGGCTTCTTCAACGAGACCTTCATCCCCGACCGCTCTCCCAAGTGGGTTCGTTACTACACGGACGTCTCGGAGGGAGTTTACCCTCGCTTCGACCGGCCCCTCTCCAGTGGAGGATCTACGTTGAGCTGACCCCACTGCTTTTTAGCAAATCTTCATATTCATGTACGTTTTAAAACTAAAAAAATCTAAAATTAGCTAAAACCTGTGGTTATCTTGGCTCTGACCACACAGAGTTAGCCTCCTGGCTCCGCCGCTGCCCCTCTGCGAGCTGATCGACATGTATGGCTGCTGCAATGGCCTGCTCCTCCTCCGCGGCTATAATCCCCCACAACCCAAGACACTGGATTACGTGGTGTGCAATCCCATCACTGAGAAATGGGTGACCGTGCCCGCCTCCATCTGGTCTGGCGAGGTGGGGGTTGCTCACCTCGGATTCGACCCGGCCGTTTCCTCACACTTCCATGTGTTCGAGTTCGTACCTGCCAGTGTATGGGATGCCAAGTCGGGTCGAGAAAACTATGGCACCAAAGCTTTGGGGATCTACTCGTCCAAATCTGGAGCTTGGACACATCGATGTGCTTGGGACAATCCAATCATGTTATGCAGCCTTAGGAGAAGCGTCTTTCTGAACGGAGTGTTGTATCTGTCCTCCTATGAAGATTTTGTTCTAGCTGTTGATGTGGAGGGAAATTGCAGGGTCATTCGTATCCCTACGCCACGTACTGCTGGTGATGTTCATAATGTTTATCTATCACAGGGGCAGTTGCATTTTGTATATGAGGGTGATTCTGAGCTATCGATCTGGGTTCTTGAAGATCCAAGTAGTGATAATTGGACCTTGAAGCACAGTTTCAGCCACTTGCAACTGTTTGGTGAAGAGTATTTGTCGTTTGTGTGGAATTTCAACGTCGCCGCAATCCACCCAGAACATAATGTGATATTCATAGTATGTCGTGCCAGGGATTTCGGGTTACCAAAGACACTAATGTCATATGATATGGATTCCGGAGAGCGGCGGTTTATATGTCATCAAGTATGTATGATCGCTACTACTTATTGGCCATTTGTTCCTTTGTTCTCAGAGTTGCTGGCAAATGGCCACTAGAAGTCTTATTCTCAGCTTCATAGTTGTCCATCTTTCCGATAATATTGGAGTTGAGACTTGAACACAAGCAGAAGTGAGTTGGGTAGACCTTTATGAAGTTGTTATAGTTTTTGTATGTGCTTGACTGCACTAGGTACCTGGCTTTCCGAATTCCGAGGCTAGCTGTAGGAGTTAACTTAGATTTTTGCATGTGCTTATGTACTTATATATTGGCAGCCCATGCATTTGTAACACCTTGTCCCTAGTACTTAACCTTGGATTCTATGGTGACCATTATAAATGTCTTTATTATCTAGATTCTGGTACCTTTTTGTGAGTAATCATCTGTATTGCAACTTCTGGATTCCAAATTCGGGCTTCCATGTTCCTTTTGTTTTTTTGCATTTGGAGAAATCTGACCCTGGTATGTACATGTATGTCCTTTTGCTATGTCATGCTTAAACGTATCAATCCCTTCTTCTTTTAACAATATTACTTCTGAACAATATGTGCAATCATCTGTATGCATTTTTTCTAATTAAATAAGCTGTCATGTTTTAGAAGTTCAACCAGGATTTATGTCATTTCTAGATACAAGACATTCCAGATTATTACATATTTCTCATGTTCCAATGTCAGGTCTTCACATTTGTGGTGAATGGTGTGCGTGGGCTCCCACCTGAAGTAGGAATCTTTTACTAGCAAATGCCTTCTTACTCTCTGCTAGTTTTAAATACTGAGACATAGCGATCACAACTGTAGATAGTATATTGAAATGTTAAGCAACTAGTTTTCTTGTTGCAGCAATTAACTTTCTTTTACTGGATTGTCCTGTCATATTTCTTTGAATAGTATTATTTTTTTGCGGGAATATTTCTTTGAATATTAACTTAGCTTTGTTGGAAGTGGCACTTGGATGACTTGGATATAGTTTACTTTGTATTTTAGTGAGCAGTGGCAAATGTTGTCTTTGCAAAGAACAAAATTTGATTGTGAACGGCTTGTTGTGTTTGACGAGCATCCAAAACTACTTACTGGAGTGATAGACATTTATGCTCCTGTCATGATTAAGTGGCGAAGTGATTTTTCATATTGGAGTTGGGTCTTATTCTCAGTTGCCTATCTTTCTGGTGATATTGGAGTTGGGTCTTACACACAAGCAGCAGTGACTTGGTTAGACCTTTATGAAGCTTTTATAGTTTTTGTATCTGCTCGAGTGCACGCATGTACCTGACTTTACGAGGCTAGCTGTAGCAGTTAACTTAGGTCTTTACCTGTATATATATTGGCAGCCGATGCATTTGCAACATCTGAGTACTTAACCTTGGATAGTATGTGACCATCATAATATCTTTATTATATATATTGGCAGCCGATGCATTTGCAACCCCCAGTACTTAGCCTTTGATACTATGTGACCATTATAACTGTCTTTACTATCTGTATTGCAACTTTTGGATTCCAAATTTGGTCTTCGACCTTTTTTTGGCATTTGGAGAAGTCTAATCCTGGAATGCACATGGATGTCCTTTTGCTGTGCCATTCTTGAATGTATGAATCCCTTCTCTTAACAATATTGCATGGAAGCATCCATTTAGCTCCTGCAAATAGCACAATCATCTGTACGCAATTTTCTTCTTCTAATTATATAGGGTGTCATGGTTCAGAAGTTCAAATAAATTTATGTCATTTCTAGTTTCTAGATACAATACATTCCAGATTATCACACTATACTCCTATTCCAATGTCAGATCTTCATATTTGTAGTGAATGACAGGCTTCCATCTGAAGTAGGAATCTTTTGCTGGTAGATGCCTTCTTAGTTTCTCCTAGTTTTAAATACTGAAACATACCTATCACAATTGTGGATAGTATAGTGAACTACAAGTGGTGTTCTTGGTACACCAATTAACTTTCTTTTACTGGATTGTCATATCATATTCTTTGAATCCTAGCGTAGCTTTGCTGGAAGTGGCATTTGAGGACCTGGAGATATTTCACTCTGTATATTAGTAAGCGGTGGCACCTGTTGTATTTGCAAGAAGAGTGTTTCAACTGTGAATGGCTTGTTGTGTTTGACCAACGAGGTCAGTCGCATCGACAGCCGAAACTACTTACTGGACACGACAGACATTTATGCTCCTGTCATGACTAAGTGGCGAAGTGAATTCTCAGATGTCTCTGTAAAAGATGTCTATCTACTCCCTCCGTTCGGAAAAGGATGTCACAAAAATGGTCTATCTATAGTTCATTTTTGCGACATCCTTTTCCGAACGGAGGGAGTACCTTATGTTGCCATCTCAAGTTGCTTTTGCTTTTACGTTGACAAGCTCGTGCAGTGCTTAATCATGGAGAAGATAGATGGCAAAACGGAATTCTTGGCGCTGTGTCATGCTTGAATGTGTGAATCCTTTTTTTTCTTTTCCTTTTAACAAGTTGCTTCTGCTTTTACACTGAGAATTGTGGAGTACTTGATCATGGAGAAAATGGATGGCAAAACAAAATAATTTCTTAGCGCTGCGCCATGGCTGAATCCATTTTCCTTTTAACAACGTGGCATAAAATTCGTTTTCTAGATAGAAATTATTCCAGTTCATCTAATTCTTCTCTTATGCCAGGATGAATCTTGACAGAATGGATGGATGTGTCGTTGGTCTTGAACTGGAGCTCGTTCATCCTGCGGCTCCAAATAGAGCTCCGTCTGTGTATGTGGGTCATTCTTCTCTTATGCCAAGCACTGACCATCTTCAAACACCTGAGAGAGAGTATTGATTGGGCAAGAGTAGTTTGGAGCTTCGCTTTCACCATTTTGATTCCTGGACGGCGACAGCTTCCGTCATCTATCGGGCCACGTCCGGCCGCGCCACACCAGGCTCCAATACGGCATCCTCTGTTCCTCCCCCAACCCCGTCCTCAAAGATGCCGCCACCACTCTAGCTAACCTCTCCCGCCTCCCACTCCCTACCACCATCCCCCTCCACTGCCGCCCAAGCTCCACCCTCCCCACCATGGCATCCCACCTCCGCCTCCACCTCGCCGCCCCAGCACCGCCCCTCCACCACCAGCAACACCGCCTCCGTCTCCCCCGCCCACCAAAATTGCCCCTCCGGAACTTCCAGCCCCGGCGCCGGCGTGCTCCCCTCTTCGGCGCCCCCGCCTCCTCTCCCCCGCCCCGCTCCGGGCCTCCGTCGACCGCGCCGAGGAGGAGGAGCAGGACTCGGACGGCCTCGTGGGGGAGGACTCGGCGGTGTTCCGCCTCGGCGACCAGCGCGTGGCCTCCTGGGCCTACTTCGGCGGGATCCTCGCCATCGTGCTCTACGGCCTCAACGTCCTCGGGATCGACCCGGCCACCGGCTTCGGGACCGCCTTCCTCGACGCCGTCGCATCCCTCTCCGACAGCCACGAGGTGCGCACAATTCTCTGCTACCCGCTGACTATCATTAAATTCAGTTGGCCCGGGGATTCCAGTAGTATTATTTGACATACTGAGAATACGTGAGTGAGTCCGTACGCGTATGAACCTGAGAATCTTCAGTTGTGATGGAATTACTAGTTTGTGTGGGGGTTTACAGTACACTCTGGTGCCTGAACTACTAGAAAAATAAGACACCTGAACTTAAACCAGGGAGTCTGGAGTGCCATTCGAATGCTGTTCTGTTTCGGTGGTAAACTCAAACCAGGAGCAAATAATAGTATCTGGGTTTCTTCGACAGTAAACTAAATGGATACCTCACTACCTTGAATGAACCGTTTAAATAGCTTGTTATGAACTCCAATAGTGTTTGGCATCCTAAATAAGTGAGGCCATAAGCATGAACCTTACCTAACCTAGTCCTTCTTCGATGTAAGTGGGTTTTCGACTTACTATAACAATTTTCAGTTATCGAGGACACAAGAAAATTCAGAGAATTGGTGGTTTTCATTATGAATAAAAATCCAGTTTCAGTTTACCCAAGAAAATGTTCTCAACGATGCCAATCCCTATATTTCAGTAATAACTGAGTAAAATCTTTTTTTTTTTGCTGGTTAGTAAGTGCATGCCTGGCACGCATGAATTGAACTTGCTTTGCTATTCCATTGAGAAAATCAAACATTGTCCATGTTCAGAAGAGTGTGTAAATCTAGTAAACGTACAACTAATTAATCAAAATAAACAGTTTACATGTGAGAATCCATATTGGTTTGTGATAGCATGCTTCTTTTGGTATTATTTTGACTGTGGTGAGCATTTGTTGTGAAATATTTTTCAACCTCTATCATCATGACTAAGTATCTCAAAAGGTAAAAAAAAATCAACTAAAGAAAAACCCACTGGATTATAGTGTGTGGTCGATCTTAGATCTCATATAATAGAATGTTTACCTAAAAAATGTGAGGATATACGTGCTACAAGTAGAATAGTGTACATGAACTCCAATAAAGTCTGTCTAATATGCGTGTCCATCATAAAAAGAAAGAAGAATAAAAATAGGGGTAACTTTCAGAGTTCCAGTTAATTAAATTCACGCATGGAATTTTTATATGGTTGAGGAATCATGCCCAGTTGAGCCATAAATATCATAGTATTTATGTATTCACAAATAAATACTACAAATTTGAGAAATCAGTATGAAATTGCTATAAGAAAATATATCTCCGTGCAACAACACTTCTTGAAATTCATTCAAACTAGGACTCGGATGATGCTATAATTTTCATTTTCCTCTAAATAGGATATAGTTGAAGAAAATAATTATTTTGACCCTATGCGTAATCAAATCCAGATGTACCTTTTCACATTTATCTAATCCTATAGTATTTTGCTAGCCTGTGTAAGCTTACCGTGTGCTACTATTGCATCGCAACCATTTATATTATATTACTAGGGGAAGGGAGCGCGGCAATGCCGCGCGTGTGTGGGTATAATTTGAATTTGCATTATTTGGAATTGAATTTTGATTAAATGGTATAAACAGTTGGGTTTTTTTGTTTGTGGTAGTGTGTTAAAAAATTCGCATTTGGTAATCGCTTTTCGAAATACCCTATGTTATGCAAAAAAATCTGGGAAACAGGAAGTTTGAAAAAAAGAAGGGAGTCATACAATTTTAAATATTTTATGACGTATCTGATTTCATTTTAACGTCCACGAAATACAAAAATTTGGAAGGCATATAAAAATTGAAAACTTGATAATTAGACATCATTTTTTGAGATGTAACCTTTTTAAATTGTTATTTTTGAATTTTAAATTGAAAATTTATTTGTAGCGTTTTTTTTAAAGTTTGTTCCTGCCGGAAGATTGATATTTTGAAAATTTAGAAAAATTTGACATATTATTATTTACATGAGGAAATGTCGAACTGAATGTTTTTTTTAGAAAATTTTGTTTTTTTAGTTTGTATTTTGAATTGTAAGTTGGAATATGTATGAATTGTAAATTTGAAATTTATCTATTTTGTGTCTAATTTTTTTCTTTTTTTTTGTGCCGGAAGTTTGATATTTTGGAATATTATTTACATTAGGAGATGTAGAATTGAATGTATTTTTTTTTAGGAAAAATTTGGGTTTTCTTTTTTAGTTTGTATTTTGAATTGTAGTTTGGAATATGTAAGTTTGATATATTGGTTGTATTATTTTAGCAATTTTTAAAAATCTTTTTCCGAAATTTTTTTTTGACATACTATTTACATTAGGAGATGTAGAATTGGATGTTTTTTTAAAAAAGTTTGATATATTGTTTGAATTATTTTAGGTTTTTTAAAAAAAAAAAATCTGTCAGATATTTTTGAATATTATTTACATTAGGAGATGTTGAATTGAATGTATTTTTTTTAGGAAAAATTTGGGTTTTTTTTTAGTTTGTATTTTGAATTGTAGTTTGGAATATGTAAGTTTGATATATTGGTTGTATTATTTTAGCAATTTTTAAAAATCTTTTTCCGAATTTTTTTTTTGACATACTATTTACATTAGGAGATGTAAAATTGGATGTTTTTTTTTAAAGTTTGATATATTGTTTGAATTATTTTAGGATTTTTTTTTAAAAAAAAATTCAAAAAAAAATCTGACAGTGGGCCCTGTGACGTCAGCCTGACGTCAGGGGGGTGGTGGCAGCGCCGCTCCGGCGCGTCTATTTACATTAGGAGATGTAAAATTGGATGTTTTTTTAAAAAAGTTTGATATATTGTTTGAATTATTCTAGGATTTTTTTAAAAAAAAAATTTCAAAAAAAAAAAAATCTGACAGTGGGTCCTGTGACGTCTGGCCGCCCCGCCCGCGGCGGCGCCGAGCTCACCGGCGGCGCTCCGGCGCGTCCCAGGACGCGCGGCTGGTCGCGCCCGACGCGCCCCGGCGCGGGGAGGCAGGAGGTGGCGGAGCCGCCGCTGGATGGTCGCCGGAGGGCCGCCGGGGACGCGCGCAACGCGGCGGATGTCCGCGCGGCGGCGGCGACGATTGCGGCGTGGCGGCGGCGTCCCGGCACGGCGCGGTTGGCGAGGAGGTGGAGGGCGGCGCGGCGCACCTCCCCGTGCCCTTTGATTTGGACGGGGAGGGCCGGAGCGGCGGAGGAGCGCGGCGGCGGCCGCCGGCGACGGCACGGTCGCGAGAGAGAAGGAGAGGAATTTCTGCCGACGTTTTTTTGCATAAAAGTCCGTGTCTTTCTGTGTAATTACAAAAAGGTCCCTCGTGGCGTTGAATTGTGGACCGCGGGTTTGTTTCCGGAAATTGCGAGGTCCTGTTTGTAAAATCAGCGCGTGCGCGAGCTGTGATTGGCTGCGGGGCTACGTGTCGAGGTGTGTGTGGAAGAAATTGCACTGCTACAGTGTTACTGTAGCATCTACAGTAGTGCGCGGGGATGTGTTGGGTTATTGACCGTTGGATCGCGCCATCGGACGGCGTCCGTTTAAAGGACGACGTGGAGGCCGGAATTGGGGCTGAAAATGTTGTACTTTTATATACTAGGGGATTATCCCGTTCATTGTTCAGTCCCGAGTCCCTACTATTTCAGTTTATATTTATCTTGTAGTGACTGTTGCTTTTGTTTGTGCTTCGATGGCATCCCAATTCTTAATCTTCATCCTTCCATTGCAGGTCGTTTTGTTGCTCCTTACTATCATCTTTGCTCTAGTCCATAGTGGCATGGCAAGCTTTCGTGAAACTGGTGAGAAAATAATAGGGGAGCGAGCTTACCGTGTGCTATTTGCTGGAATATCCCTGCCTCTAGCAGTTAGTACTATTGTGAGTGATTTGTATAGTTTCTTCTTTTGATATATGGTTTCTAAATTCATAGCCCCCTGTATCTTAGATTTTCTTCTTCTGTTTTTCAGGTCTACTTCATAAATCATCGGTATGATGGTATTCAGCTGTGGCAAGTTCAAGGGATCACAGGCCTTCACGAGCTTGTTTGGCTCTCGTCTTTCATCTCATTCTTGTTTTTGTACCCATCCACTTTCAATCTCTTAGAAGTGGCAGCGGTAGACAAGCCAAAATTACATATGTGGGAAACTGGAATAATGCGCATCACAAGACATCCACAGGTAGTTTCTTGAAAGCCATGCATATTTATATATACGGGTCATGAAATTATTTTGTGCTAGAAGATTTTAAGCTCTAATTTTTATACTCGCATCATATTAATACATGCCTTATCTTGTAAGTACTCCTACCATTCTAATCATCAGTTGTATTTCAGTTTGTTGGGCAGGTAATTTGGTGCTTAGCTCACACGCTATGGATGGGCAACTCGGTTGCTGTCGCGGCCTCCGTTGGGTTGATCGGCCACCATGCATTTGGTGTTTGGAATGGCGACAGGAGGCTGGCATCACGCTACGGTGAAGCCTTCGAAGTTTTGAAAAGAGAACCAGTGTTGTGCCGTTTGCTGCGATCGTTGATGGACGGCAGAAACTACCCAAAGATTATTACAAGGAGTTCATCCGATTGCCGTACATCACGATCACAGCTTTAACTCTGGGAGCATACTTTGCGCATCCGTTGATGCAAGCGTCCAGCTACAAACTTCCCTGGTAACAATGCAGATTGATGTACATATGTCATTTATTACCGGAAATTGTCAGCAAACATAAACAAATGAAATAGATACGGTGCTTTTGCCTGTCAAAACATGTATGGATGGGCAATCGGTTTTAGAACACGAGCAAATCGATTAGAACACTGTAAAACAATTTTACTTGAGATGCGAAAACTATTTGGCAATACATGTGAAACAAAAACTATGTGAAGTGACTGAAACGTTGGTTTTGCATGCAAGGCATCAGATTGAATATGAACGAGCTCCGTAATTTTAATGAACGAGCAATTTCTTAACTAATCTCGCAATTTTTTGATTTCTTGTCACGACTTGCAATTTGCTTTATAAATCTTGTTTTTTGATTGTACTGGAAACAAGTGAAGGCTAAATATGTATTATCTGGACCTTGCCCTTCCTGAATGCAGCGTTTGCCGGTTGGTTTTTTTTTTTTTTTTTTTGCTTCAGTTGTGCTCATTTTGTTTCAACTTGACGAGAGATTGTGTTTGATGTAACAATTTTGATTTGTTCCAAACACTGAAATTATGTTTCCGCCGATTACAGTACAAGGTAGTGCAGCTTGTTTCACTTTAATGCCGTATGTTTTGCTTCCAAAGCAATGAAATTTGTATCCCCTTCGAATAGACATTGCTTTAACGAACATATATCAAGCATAAAATAATATTTACATTGTATAGATTTCTTGTGTTTGAAAAAAAAGTTTAAATTTTTTCTTCACCAAACTATAATTTGTTTTCACCCATCCATCCGTCCACTCCAAAGTCATCTGCTATCTCAAAAGTTAACTACTTCAGGTGAAAGATCTCACATCGGCACAAGAGAACAAAGGAATGAATTGGAACATTTTCTATCTAGAAATGACATAAATCCAGTTTGAACTTCGATAACATGACAACTTCTCGAATTAGAAAAAAATTGCATACAGATAATTGAACTATTTGCACTATTTGCAGGAGATAAACGAATGGTTCCATGCCACTTCGTTACATGAAAAGACGATTCATACATGGCACAGCGCCTATGATTTTGTTTTGCCATCCATATTCTCCTTGATCAATTACTCGACAATTCTCAACGTAAAAGCAGAAACAACTTGAGATAGCAACACAAGGTAGACAACTTTATAGTAACATCTGAAAAATCACTTCACCACTTAATCATGACAGGAGCATAATTGTCTATCGTGTCCGGTAAGTAGTTTCGATGCGACTGACCTCGTTGGTCAAACACAACAAGCCATTCACAGTGGAAACTCTGTTCTTGCAAATACAACAGGTGCCACCACTTACTAATATACAGAGTGAAATATCTCCAAGACATCAAATGCCACTTCCAGCAAAGCTAAGCTAGGATTCAAATAAATACGATAGGACAATCCAATTAAATAATGCTGATTGGCGTAACAAGAGCACTAGTTGTTTACAGTTCAATATACTATCCACAGTTGTGATAGCTATGTTTCAGTATTTAAAACTAGCAGGAAGTAAGAAGGCATCTACGAGCGAAAGATTCCTACTTCAGGTGGAAGCACATCATTCACTACAACTGTGACGATCTGACATTGGAATAGAAGAATAATGTAATAATATGGAATAACTTGTATAAGCGATCACACAAATCCTGTCTGAACTTCCGAAACATAATAAATTAGGAAAAAGAGATAAACGGATGCTTCCATGCCATATTGTTAAGGGAAGAAGGGATTCATAAATTCAAGCATGGCATAGCAAAAGGACATCCATGTACATTCCAGGCTTAGACTTCTCCAAATGCCAAATAGAAAAGATCAAAGCCCAAATTTGGAATCCAGAACTTGCATTAAAGATAATTATGCTCACAAAAAGATACCAGAATCTAAATAATAAAGACATTTATAATGGTCACATGGTCCCCAAGGTTAAGTACTGGGGTGTTGCAATTGCATCCGCTGCCAATATATATAAGTACACAAACTCATGCAAAAAACCTAAGTTAACTGCTAAATCTAGCCTCGTAAAGCCAGGTACATGCATGCACTCGATCAGATACAAAAACTATAACAGCTTCATGAAGGTCTACCCAAGTCAGCGCTGCTTGTGTTCAAGACCCAACTCCAATATCACCAGAAAGATACACAACTATGAAGCTGAGAATAAGACTTTTAGTGCCCATTTGCCAGCAACTCTGAGAACAATGGAACAAATGGCAAAAAAGGAGTAGGATAACGACATACTTGGCTACCTATAAAACGCCGCTCTCCAGAGTCCATGTCATATGACAGTAGAGTTCTTGGTGATCGGGCAGTCTTGGAAATACGCACTATGAATATCATATTGTGTTCTGGTGTATGGACGCAACCTCGTAATTCCACAAAGACGACGAATACTCTTTTCCAAGCAGTTGCAAGTGGCTGATATTGCGCTTCAAGGTCCAATTATCACTACTTGAATCTTCAAGAACCCAGATTGACAGCGCAGAACCACTCTTATATGCCAAATGCAATTTCCCTTGTGATAGGTAAACATTGTGAACATCACCAGCGGAATGTGGCGTAGGAATACGAATGACCCTACAGTTTCCCTTCACATCAACGGCTATGACATAATCTTTTTCATAGGAGGATAGATAGAGCACCCCGTTGAGAAAGGCGCTTCTTGAAAAAACGGATAACGTGATTGGATTGTGACTGTCCCAAATACATCGGTATGTCCAAGCTCCAGCTTTGGACGAGTAGATCCCCAACGCTTTGGCACCCATGTTTTCCTCACCCGCCACGGACTCGGCATCCGAAACATAAGCAGGTATGAATTCGAACACATGGAAGTGGGAGGAGACCGCCGGGTCAAATCCCAGGTAAACCATCCCCACCTTGCCCGACCAGATGGGGGCAGGCACGGTCACCATTTTCTCGGTGACGGGATTGCACACCACGTAATCCGTTGTCCTGTTCCAGACGAGAAGAAGGCCATTGCAGCTGTCATGCATGTCCAGAACCTCGCATTCTGGCAGGACGAATGAGAGGGGCCGGTCGAAGCGAGGATAAACTCCCTCGGAGAGGTCGGTGTAGCAGCGAACCGACTTGGAAGAATTTTCGGCGATGTAGGTCTCGTTGAAGAAGCCGGCGAGGGTCTGGGGCATCTTCTTGCGGCTGTCGGGGTGGGCGATGAGGTCGCGCCAGCGCGTGCAGACGCACTTGCAGCGTCAGGTGGACTTGTAGGGCACGCGCGAGAGGATCTCCAGGAGCAGGTCGTCGGTGAGTTTTGACATCGGGTCGAGCACCAAGGCCCTCCCCGCAGAGGTGGAGCCCTGCGACATCGCCGTGGGGACAAGAAGAAGCAGGCAGTCTGCGCCAGATCAGGGGACGGATGTGGGGAGGCTCGGAGTTTTTGCCGGCAGCGAGGGGAGCGTGAAGTTTTGGTGCGAGAACTGCGTCGAGAGGAGCGGGGAGAGCGACGGGGTCCCGCCGCGCCGGCGAGTGCGTTTTTTTTTTTTTTTTTTTTTTGTAATTTTCATACTTGTATTCAAACTAGAAAGATCGCAGTACATATCGGAACACAAGGAAAGAAAGAACAAAGAGGAAAAAAAGAACAGCACCGCAGCCACTCTCCATCTTCAACCTCGAGGTTGCCCAGCACGCCGCCCCTCCACCGTCGAGGACGCCGAAGAAGCCAGCCACCGGGAACGCCCACCATGGGAGCAGAAGAGCTCCTAGCCCGAAGGCGTTGTCGAGCCGCATCAGATCCGACGACGAAGAAGCAGAATCGGCCGGGGGGCCTCCCCAAGCTCTGTCTGCCCCAGATCAGAGGCCTGCACCACCGATCTTCCGCCTGCTCACCACCACCCCGAACTGCGGCCGCCGTCTTGAATCCCCTCTGAGTTCCTGCCGCCAGATCCGCCGCCGCCAGCACGGATCTGACGGAAGCAAGTCGCACGCGGCGAGTGCGTTGCGGCGAGGGTTTGTGCGAGCGGCGGCGAGATACGGCGCAGGTTTTTTTGTTTTTTTAGGAGAAGATACGGCGCAGGTGAATCGACGGGGTAGTCCACGTACATGGGCTTTTTACATGGGCCGTGACGAGACAAGTATGAGTTCATCAAATTCCCCTGAACAAAGAATCGATAGGTAGAAGCGTTTAAAATGAATTAAAAGATTTTTTTATAGGGCATAAACCCTAAACAAAAACATGAAACGTATTTTATAATTTAAAAATAAATGAAAAAATCGCAAGAACATTTTCACGTGCTATGTACTTAGAAAGTCGTTTCAGGAAAAATGACTTTTTGTGGCCGATGTAAAAAATACAAAATTCACTGCTAATATAAGGCTTTTCACGACACATTTTTTGGGTCTTTTTACACATAACACATAAAGTGTTGGGTTTTTCATGAAAAATTACGTAAGCACATAGATGACATGTACGCGCAAATTTATTTTGGGATTTTTTATATTTTGAAAAAAGAATTCGTAAAGAGAGCATATGCACATAGAATGTGGCCATGTACGTCGCGATTTTTTTTGGATTTTTTTGATAATTTGATTTTTTTTCTGCAAAAAGAGCATATGCACCTAATAGACAGTGAATTTCTGAAATTAAACGCTTAAACAAATAAAGCATGCAAACTGCACTTTTGTTGAACCAGTACAAAATTGAACTTGTATCGGCGGATTTTTTTTATAACAGATTTTTTTGTCATTGCGTCCATGAGTTTAATTATTTATTCCCACCTTCAACTAAATGAGCAGTGAAAATTGTCCACCAACACCTTGTCAGCCCAAACCTACGAGGGGACTCGGGGGTGATGGATATGCTCAACTAGACCCGCCCGACAATTAGACATACCAAACCCTACCTATTTCTCCCATTTTCTTCCACACTGCCGCCCACCACACCGTCGCCGCCGCGGCAAATCATGCTCAATTCTTAAATAGAAGCAACTTAAAATAGGACATATATCTTTTTTATAGGGATATCTGAAGTTAATTCCACCACTTAATTATGACAGGAACATGAACATCATTTTCGGTTAGTAGTTCCGAATGTCGATGCAACTGACCTCGTCAAACACAACAAGTCATTCACAACCAGAACTTTGTTCATGCAAAGACAACATATGTCACTTCTTACCGAAATATCTCGAAGTCCTCAAGTGCCGATTCTAGAAGAACTGTTAGGATTAAGAAAATATAATAGGGCAATCCAATAAAAGAAAGTTGTTTTTTCAAGGGAAAAGAAAGGGGACTGATGTAACAAGAAAACTAGTCGTTTAACAGTTCAATATACTATCCACAGACCACACTTGTGATGGCTCTGCTTCAGTATTTAAAACTAACAGAATGTAAGAAGGCACTAGCAAAAGATTCCTACTTCAGGTGGAAGCCCACCATTCACCACAAATGTCCTCTATCTGACATTGGAAAGCAAAGCTAAGTTGGGCTTCAGAGAAATATATTATCCGATAGATGATCCAGTAGAAGAATGGTGATTGGCGTAACAGGGACACTAGTTGTTAACAGTTCAATACACTGGTTGTGGTGGCTAGTATATTTGAGTATTTAAAACTAGCAGAAAGTAAAAATGCATCTGCTAGCAAAAGATTCCTACTTCGTTCATTACAGAAGTGAAGATGTGATACTAGAATAAGAGAAGAATGTAATAAATTTAAATAGACATAAATCCAGTTTGAACTTCCAATACTTGATAGCTTATCTAATTTGAAGAAAAATTGCATACATATAATTATGCTATTGGCACTTGGCAGGAGATATATTCAATTGTTGTAATAAAAATGGATTCATCACACTCAAGCATGGCATAGCAAAATGACATCCACATACATACCAGGATTAGATTTCTCCAAATGCCAAATGGCAAATGAAAACTCAAAGCTCGAATTTAGAATCCAGAAATTGCAATACTCACAAAAAGACACCAGAATCTTGATAATAAATACATTTATAATGGCCATGAATTGATCATGATATCCAAGATAACTAGATAAGTACTTGGGTGTTACAACTGCATAGGCTGCTAATATATAGAAGTACACAAAGTCACAAACACATGCAAAAATCTAGGAACTGCAGTAGCTAGCCTCGTAAACTCACTCAGGCACATACAAAACCTATAACAACTTCATAAAGTTCTGCCCAAGTAATTTTTGCTTGTGTTTATGATATAACTCCAATATCATACATATACACAAATGTGAAGCTAAGAACCCCACTCCGATGAGTAACCAGTAACGTTCTAATATAAAAATAGGTAAACAAAAATTAAGCATATGCAATGGCATACAAGAGCACCGAACATGAGATTAGGGTCTAGAGCACCGAACATGAGATTAGGGTACAAGGAGACATGTTCTTTACTAAAAAAATCATCTGAAGTTTAACTCACATTAATTGTCATGACAAGAGTATGAATGCCATGTTGAGGGTTTCCCTGTCCGAGCCCATCAAACACAGCAGGGCGAGAAGCAAAAATTCTGGAAATCGGCTACAGCAGCCGAGTTGCATAAAATCATGCACATGGGTTCATTCAAGTCATCAACAAAACTACCACGACTTCACAAATGTCTACCTAAGTCACTGTTGCTTATATTCATAAATCCAACTGACATAAAAAAGATACACCATTGTTCCATTTAGAAAAAAACATAGATAGACAATTGTAAACCGCACTACACAATCAAGATAATTCTAGTGCCCATCTGCCAATGACTCTGAGAACAAGGGAACATATGAAAGATAAGGGTTCATGCAACTCCATTCAATGTCACATATAAATTCCCGCTTCCCAGAATCCATCTCGTATGACATTAGTTTCATCGGTGACCGGTAGCGCTTCCCACATATTATAAACATCACATTGCTTTCTGGGTGGATTGAGATAACTGTGTAATTAGCCTCAAACCTTGGATACTCTGTTCCACGCAGTTGTGAGTGTCTGACATTGTGCTTCAAGGTCCAATTTTTACCAATAGAATTTTCAAGAACCCAGACTGATAGTTCACAAGCACATGTATTTACCAAATGCAGTTGTCCCTGTGATAGATAAACATGATGGACATCTTCAGCATAATGTTGTGTAGGGGCAGGAATGATCCTATAATTCCATCCATGCCAATTGCTACAACACAACCATCAGACGAAGACAGATACAACATCCCGCTGAAAAATACGCCTTTTGAAACGGAGGATATTGAAACTGGGTTGTCCCAAACAATTGGATGTGTCCAGGATCCAGCTTCGGACGAGTAGATCCTTACTGCTTTGGTGTGGCTACCACCACCCTTCATATTTTTGGCAGCCACAAGACGAGCAGGTGCAAACTCAAAGACATGGAAGTGAGAGGAGACTGCCGGGTCGAACGCGAGGCGAACAAACCACACCTCGCTGGACCAGCTGGTGGCAGGCTCGGGCACGGTCACCCATTTCTCAGTGGCAGGATTGCACACCACGTAAGCAATTTTCATATGACTGACTACCCAGTGTCGAGTGAGGAGGAGGCCATTGCAGCAGTCCAGCAAGAAGATGTGCAGTGTACTGCGTCTCGGCAAGAAGGACAGGGAAGTGTCAATGTGGCCATAGCAGTTCCCCGACACGCTTTGGTAACCAGGCAGCACAGACATGCTTTCTTACTTTTGTAGAAGAAGCCGGCGAGTGTTTGGGGCATCTTCTCCGTGTCCCTCTTCTTCTTGCAGCCCTGTGGCGCCGCCATCGCCGGCCAATCTGCACATAGAGACGGAGGAAGGAAGGTTAGAGACTGCTCTACCGAGCGAGAGGGACGAGAGGAGGATCTACCAAGTGCTAGCTCGTTGTGCGATGCGAACTCCGAAGCGAGAACTCGCGGCGGCAACACGGCAAGGATTTGTGTTCGCGGCGGCGGCGGCGGCGGCCAGGGTTTGTGTTCAACACGGCAGGCGGTGCATGTATTTGGGCCTTTTATCGTTATATCTGGGCCGTATGAGCCGAAGAGCAGACTTATATATCCTTTGCCTATTCTCAAAAAAAAAAAAAAATCCTTTGCCTTTGTCTATTTTTTTTTATTTGCCTAGAAGCAGTAGTGGTACGAATTTCGCTAAATAAAAAGTAGTAGTACGAGTTGCACACGCGTCACTAATCACCTTGAGATTTGTTTTAGCAACCAAACCAAGTATATTCATTTAATTCGCACAAATGGAGCGCATTATTCAATTTCTAGCTTGTTTCTGTACAAGACATGGAGATTGCATCACAACAGGAAACCACCAGAGTTTATTTTTGCTCGTGAACTTATCAGGAAAATCGTAACAAATGTAATGCACCATGCTCGAAACATACCCGGGCAACTTTGTCATCATGTTGCATTACTCATGTCAACTCACTCTGTCCGAACTGATTCAGTTGTGCAGACCAAGTTGTCCAATCTAAACTCTTTCCGCGTAAATATCAGTTGCCAGATAATTAGAAAGTCCTAGGTGGAGCAAACATATGTGTTCAAGGAGGAGGCAATTTGGCTCCCGAGCACACGTGAGCTCTTTATCGAGGCCGTCAATTTCGTCTCTCGGGATGTGCACGAGAAATCGAGACAGACGCGCTGCCTACCTTTTCCGTTACTAATTAATATGGTGTTCTGTTAGCACATAGTTTTGAAAGAGATGCTGGACCGTGGTACAGGATGTTAGCACCAGCCACGAACAGGAACTTTGGGCATCGAGAAAATCTTTAGACGTGCATAGAGCAGGCGGGCTCCCAGGACCAGCCACGAACAGCACACGATGCTTCTTCTCTGCGTCGAGGTGCCGCCAAATAGATACATGGCACTGCGCCACCATCCACAACTCTAAAGCAGGCTACGCCACCTGTCGGCAGAGCTCGGCTTGGCCAGCATATCATCTCACCTGGAGACGGCGGCTCGTCTCACCGAGCTCCGCGCAACCTGCCGGGTACACCGCCATGCACGCACTGCCGCACTGGACGTGCAAACTGCAAAGGTGGGACGCCGGCCGGAGGGCCGTGTCGACAACAGATAACCTCGCGCGCCTGGAGTGTCCTGCGCTCACGAAAGCATGAGCAAAACACCGCCGAATGGAGCTCGACGAACGAGCTGGGCTGTCGTCCGTTGCCGCAATCGGACTGGCAGCTGGGCAGAGATGAATGGCTGACACCTCCAGGAGACGCCAAGACGGGAAGACCACCAGCACGCCGCGTGCCGTTGAACACCATGCAGACGAGGCTATCAGCCGCCAGAGGGCAGCGATATGTGCACTTGACCAGATCGTGCGCGTGCAAACTAG
The DNA here is from genome assembly GCA_947311845.1 of Poa pratensis. Classification (NCBI taxonomy): domain Eukaryota; kingdom Viridiplantae; phylum Streptophyta; class Magnoliopsida; order Poales; family Poaceae; genus Poa; species Poa pratensis. Next base: position 7,000,161 of record CAMZMU010000055.1, on the reverse strand, counting down.
GGCGGCCAAGACAACCGGCGCGCGTGGCGTCTGTACCTCCGCAACGACGACACAAATGGCGTAAGCAAGCACTGCTCGCCGGGATCCCTCGACAGCGGTTTCCACAGGACACTGCCTCTCCATCAAAGCTTCTGAACATGGCCACGCAACCGGCCGGCAACGCCACCGGAACTAGCCCGACGAGTTCGTGCTCGCGCTGTCGTAGATTGTGGGCGTCGTCGTCGACTTTGCCGAGACACCAAAATCCGCCCACGTGGTGCTCATGCGCTCCGACGCGCCGGCGTCGTGCCCGGCGAGAACGCAGACATGGTGGCGCTGATGAAATTCATGGCGGGAGGCTCCGAGGAAAGCGGAGCATGATCCGTCCACCGTCCCGGCGACGCTAGTGCCGGGGGAAGCGTGAGCGGCGGTGCTGGTGGACGCTTCTCCGCACACGTGTGAGCTATGGCGGCACCTCGTCGGAGGGCGGAGAAACGCCGTGCCATGCCGTGGCATGAGCGCGGTGCCGCAGTGGAAGAAGCTGTTCAAGGCCGTTTGCATGTCGTTAGCTCGCTGTTAAGTTGCATTAAATTGAGTGGGTCAGGACGGGGCAGACATGTCAGGAGAATCCGAATCTCAAAGCTCTTGAACGATGGAGATAACGGGCTCGGGAGCCAAATTGGATTTCCGTTCAAGAATGGAGTAATTCATGCTACATTAGAAAGGCTAGAAAATACGCGGTAAACTCAAAGGCTCTAGAAATCTGATCACAGTTAGAACATAATGAATGATGAAAAAATAGAAACAAAACTGAATCAACATCCCATTTGATCCTCAAATTAAGACTCAAGAAATCAAAGCCACTGTTTCACCCGGCATCGTAGCAAGACGGAGATCAAATCGTGGAGCCACAAACCGGTGTACGTACCGTTTTACTTCTGAACTGTACATATATCGAGTGTATTCAAAATATGCTTAGAAGAAAAGCACATGGAGTGATGGAGGTACAGCCTACCTGCACCTTTGCTAGTTGTCCTGAACATGAAATTAGTTTACTTCTTTTGTGACAGTAACTTCGACTATGATCTTGACGTCTTGGCTGGTGATTAAGAACAACAAAGTAACCTATTGTGAGCGGTGGAAGATCTGGTCCGGAATAAATGTCTTGTGGTGAACCATGGTTCTGTTACCTCCTTTACATTAGTTAGCATGGTACTTTATTTCCACCAATTGTTATGACAGGAGAACAAATTTAATTTTCAGCTAGAGAACATCACGGAGTGCAGAGCGAGTTCAACGAGTGTAGCCAACAATCCTAGACACCACTGCATCTCTGGTAGCAAAGACTACAATTGGGTCTTCTCTGACCGGTATCAGGAACCTCCTTGCACAGAATCAGGCTAAATATTACTCCCTCCATCCCAAATTATAAGGCGCCCTTTAATTACGCTGGTCAACGTTGCACAAGTTTGACCATAATTTGTACTTATAATATGACATAAAATTTGCATACAAATATATGAGATGAAGGAGTTTTGTAAGACGAATCCAACGGTACCATTTCTACATTCTCAATCCATATAGTTTGTTATATATTAGTGGTCAAAGTTGAGCATCAAAGACCTGCACGAAAATAACGCGCCTTATATTTTGACACGGAGGGAGTAACTTCTACCAATAATTATGACAGTGCACAAATGACAATTTCATAGTTTCAGTTGTTCAGTACTTGACCATCGTGTCAAACGCAATAAGAAACCATAAAATGGAGTTCATAAAAGGGAGCGTGGTATCATAGAAATTCAAAGGAAAAAAAGAACTAGCTAAGAACTTCACTGCCACTACATATTCAAACCTGAAGTGAAACATCTTTGAAGCTGTGTCATTTACAGCAGCAGTTAGGACTTAAAGAAATATGATAGGATAATCCAATAACAAAAATGTAAACCTCAACATGTTCTAGTTGTGATAGCTATCCAATAATCCAATGCACATTATTTCTGCTTAAAAAATAAAGATACACGATTGTGAAGCTGCACTAGGCAACCAAGACTTCTAGTGTCCATCTGCCAATGACTCTGAGATGAAAGGAACATATTGATGATAAGGAGACACGCCGCCCATTTCAAGATAGCATATAAAACGCGGCTTGTTGGAATCCATTTCGTATGACATTAGTGTCGTCATTGGTATGTGATAGCCCATGTAAGAGCTCAAACATAGTATAAATATCACATTTTCTTCTGGGTGGATGATAACATTGTAGCTCTGCACAAACACAAAATTGTGTTTTCCGAACAATTGCACATGGCTGACATTGTGCTTCAAGGTCCAATTTTCACTAGTAAAATCTTCAAGAGCCCAGACTGATAGTTCAGAAGCACCATAATGTGCCAAATACAATTGTCCACGTGATAGATAAACATCAGAACGAGCACGATTGCCATGTGGCGTAGGCGTAGGAATGACCCTAAAATTTCCCTCCACGTCGACGACGGCTACAACCATATCATCATATGTAGTTAAATACATCACCCCGTTGAAAAATGCGCTAGCTGAAAAACTGTGTATTTGAATTGGACGGTCCCAAGCACTTCGATGTGTCCAAGCTCCAGCTTTGGAGGAGTGGATTCCAACTTCTTTGATGTGTATGCTGTCGCCCCAATTTTCCTCATCCACGACATAAGTAGGTGCAAACTCGAACACGTGGAAGTGGGAGGAGATGGCAGGGTCGAACCCAAGTCGAGCGTCCAGCACCTCCTTGCTAGACCATACCGAGGCAGGCACGGCCACCCACTTCTCGGTGGCGGGATTGCACGCCACGTAATCCAATGTCTTCCTGCGGTAACTGCCGGCCCGCTGCGAGCGTCGGCAAAGGAGGAGCCCATTGCAGCAGTCCAACAAGTCCATAGTGTCATGCTCTTCGCATTTTGGCAGGAACGAAAGGGAGGGGTCGATGCGAGGGCACCAGTTTCCCGATACGCTCTTGTAACCACGAGGGGGACGTGGAGGGCGGGCTGAGTTGCTGATTTCGTAGAAGAAGCCGGCGAGCGTGGACTTGGGGAGCTTCTTGCGATGGTCAGGGTGGGAGACGAGGTCGCGCCATCGCCGGCAGACGCACTTGCAGCAGCGGTGGACTTGTAGGGCACACGGGAGATGATATTGACGAGGAGATCGTCGGAGAGCTCGGACACCGGGCTCCTCTCCGTGCCCCTCTTCTTCTCCGTAGAGCCGTGCGACATCGCCGTCGCCAGTGAATCTGTAGTCATGCAGATCGCGAGGAGAGGTTAGAGATTCACGCACCGGTGATGGAGAGCGTGATGGAGGAGAGAATCTACCGATCGATTGCTAGCTTCGTGTGCGATCTCCAAAGCCAGAGTTTCGTGGCGGCAAGGGTTTGTGTTCGTGGCGGCGCCTAGGCTTTTATCTGGGTCGTTGAGTGGAACGGATCAAAGACGGCCGCTACTTTCGAACGACTTACATGTCGTCCCTAAATCTCCCTTGTTCCCTTTCAAAAAATAAAATTTCCTTTTCCAGAGTATTTTATCGTACAGTTAAATCGCGTGTAGAATCGATGTAGGAGTAGTAGAATTTTTGGAGAGCTACAGGTATGTCAAACAGGCTGCGCTTCCAAAAAAAAAAAAGATTTGTATCCACGCCTGATTTTTTTTCGTGGTTTCCTCAAGGCTCTGTTTTAAGTAGCCGGCTATCACCCGGCTATACCTTGCGAGAGGATCCGCGCTACAGATAAGACCTTCAAAGGCTATAAAGGTATTAGCGGCTAATAGCCCGGCTAAATGAATTTAGTCCCAATTTAGCCATGTAGCCGCTATATTCTGCTCAGGGGATCAAAAAAATTGGACCAAAATTTGTCCGGCTAGGGCCAAATTTGTCCCGCTCAGCTAATATTTGGATTGTACTAGTTAATGTTGTAATATGTTGTAATTTGTGGACAGAACCATTTCCAGAACTGCTGATTATTTGTATCTATTATGTGACTATGTTATTCATCTGTAAATTGTTGATACATATACAAACATATGCTGCTCAAATATATTTTTTTTAATATTATTTAGCAAAACGGCTATAATGTCATAGCTGCGCTATTGCCCGGCTATAGCTTTTTATAGCTTCTGAAATCGCCGGCGCTAAACACAATAGCCCGCTATTTTAAACAGAGCCTCAAGGTTGGATCACAGCAAGAAATCACCATGAATATTCGTATTCGTGAGTCGAGAACCTAGTACGCGTCGTGCTCGAAACATATCCTGGCAACTTTATCAACCAGGTGACCTGGTCGTTTAGTCATGCAAATTGTATTGAACTTTCTCCAGATTTTTTTGGTTAGGATCTTTCTGCACACAGATACAATGAAAAGTTTGAGGGGGGAACGAACAATAAGAAGTCTCTATATTGATAAACTTGAATTACGTGCATTAATTTCCTAGCGCGCGACAACAGGATGCAGATACAATTCTGAGCATGAGAACCAGGTTGGCTTTGAGGCCAGTGATAGAGATATTAATCAAACTAGAGAGACAAGGAAAAATTCGAGATTTGAGTTCAACGAATTGAATGCCGTATGTGTACCAGGAAGCCTCAACCATAGCGTTAAACTCCTACTACTTCCATTACAGTATCAAAGTTTGAGCCGGAAGGAGCATTATGCATCCAACAGTCCAAAACTTGCCTAAACAAACATCACAAGACAGCCTGCACCTCAGCTAGCTATCCTCAACATGGGATTAGTTTACTTCATTGTGCCCGGAACTTCAACTAGCATATGTAATTCTTGGCTAAAAGTTAAGACAACGAAAGTAAAATTTGGCATCACGCGCAAAATCTGATCATGAATAATGTCTTGGGTGAGAGTGAGACATGGTTTAACTAGCTTCTCTCCTGAAGTTGACATGTTACTTTACTTCCACCAATTACGACAGTAGGAGCATAAATGTAGTTTATAGTAGTTTTGTCAGGAATCACTTCCCCCGTCGAACACAATAGGGCAGCCAGAAGGCCACAACACAGTTTCTTGTAAATAAGATTATATGCCTCTGGAAGTGGAAATTCACAGGCATAAGGTAAATTCACAGGCATAAGGTAAATTCATGATAGAATTGGTGTCCCGTATAACAAGATTACTAGTTGTTGAAAACCAACAAACAATATAATAGTCACATGTTACTAAAAATCTCCTACTTCAGAGTTCAGACGGGAGCGATAATTCACAAGTAATGTGAAGATCTGATATTGGGATAAACGATCAAGTAATATATCAGAAATTTCCTATCCAAAATGAATCAAATCAAATTAATTCATTAGAATAAAATACATGTGCATATTACTTAATTATTGATAGTTGATAAACAATAATTACCATGCCGTGCTGTTCAAAAATGGGATTCGGGCGTTAAAGCATGACAGAGCAAAGGAAATACATCGACGTACATACTAGGGCTAGAATTCTCCAAATGCCAATAAGGCTTAAATAAGGTCAGAGAACAAATAATTGAATCCTGAAGTTGCGGTACACATAACTTACTCCCAAATAGAGACAAAATCTAGATAGTAAAGACATTCATAATGGTTCAAACAAAACTGCAATAGCGAGCCATAAGTACATGAGTGCACTTGAGCACCAACAAAAACTATCACAAGTTCATAAAGGTATACCACCAAGCCACTGAGACTAATTCCTCATAGGAAAGAAAAGACAAGTGTCAAGCCGCACTATGCTTCTAGTGCTCATCTGTCAACGACGCTATCTCTGAGAACAAGGGAACATATGAAAAATAAGGAGTCCTGCAATCACCTCCAATATCGTGGGATATTAGTGCCTTGGAATCCCTACATACTACGAAAATCTCACAGTGTTCTGGGTGGACTGAAATAAGGTCATAGCCATGAAAATAGGACCGGTGACTTGTTTTGGGAAGTTGAGAGTACTTGACACTGTACTGCGTCCAAGCGCATTTTTCACTTCCAGGATCCTCAAGAACCCAGATTGATAGTTTGGAAGCAGCATCGTTTGACAACAGATACATTTGTCCCTGTGACAGATAAATCTCATCAAGACGAGCACTGTAACTTCTTGTTTTTGTAGGAATCCAGATGATCCTCCAATCATCTCCTAGTACGTCAACGGCTGCTACCAAATCATATGTAAGCAAATGCAGCATCCCACCGGAAAAGATGCTTTTTGAACCATCATGTAGCATAACAGTCATGTTCCAACCAGTGACTTTGTGACTCCAAACTCCGGTCTTGGGCGAGTAGATCCGCACCGAATTGATTCTGTGACGGTAGCCTGCAATGCCCTTGGACTCGGAGTCAGTTACGAACTCGAACACATGGAATTGGGAGGAGATGGCCGGGTTGAACGCGAGGCGAGCGATCCGCGCCTTGCTGGACCAGCTGGTGGCAGGCACGATCACCCATTGCTCAGTGGCCGGATTGCACACCACGTAATCCAGTGTCTCGGGATATGTCGTCGACTTCCAGCGGCGGCAGAGGAGGAGGCCATTGCAGCAGTCCAGGATATCGAGTCTCTCGCATTTGGGCAGGAACGACAGCGAGGGGTCGACCGGGGCACTTTCTTCAACGCTGGCGAAATAGCGAGCCCTGCTGGGGAAGCGGTTCTGGTCCTCGCTCTCGTAGAAGAAGCCGGCGAGCGTGTGGGGCAGCTTCTTGCTATGGTCTGGGTGGGACACGACGTCGCGCCACCGGCGGCAGACGCACTTGCATCATCTGGTGGCCCTGTAGGTCGCCCTAGAGAAGATCTCGATCAGGAGGTCGTCGGTGAGATCGGACGCCGGGATCCTCTCCGTGTCCCTCTTCTTGTTCTCGGAGCCCCGCGCCATCGCTGGCCAATCTGCAAATCCTAAAGGAAGGAGTGAAGCTTTATATGATTGCTCTGCCGGTGACAGGGAGAGTGAGAGACGGAGGAGGATCTACCGACGGCGAAGGCAGGAACGGGCGGCGAGGATTTGCTCGCGCGCGGCGGCGAGATTGGTCGAAAGCCGAGGCGGTGAACATCAGCAGTTGAGCACATGCATGGGCTTTTATGTGGGCCGTACGAGTTGTTAAAACGTTTACGTAATCTCATACTAGTACACGTTATCTCTAGATTTTTACTACAGTACTCAGGCGTCGACGTCTAGCTTACGGACGCTGTACCCCATTTCCCAGTCGTCCACGACGAGATAGACATGCTCTGCTGCGGCGGTGGCCGCCGCGGTTGCTTGGCCGTGCGGCAGCAACATGACTCGAGCATGTGCTGTCGTTTCGACATGTCGATCGGCGTCTGTGATTTCCAGAGACCAGAGCAACTCCTCGGAACAAGAAAACCAAGACCTGCAGGGCCCTGATAAATAAGGCAGACGTGAGTACGTGGCCGATTGGGAAGCGGTGCGGCTTGATCGGTACTCGAATCCCACTCCGATTAGAAGGGGACCATCGGATTGGATTTGGATTGGTGTGACTCTCTCGATCTCTCGTGATGCTCGGCCCTTCCTCTGTTTTGTCATTTTACCGTGCTGTGGAGCAATAGTATACAATATACAACTGTACAGTCCGCAAAGATAATTTTCTAGGTCGTAATTCGTTACTTGAACTACTAAATTGATAAAAGAATTACGGCAAACATGGAGTTTTTTTACTACGCATGCATCAGCCTAAATTTACATTTCATAGAAACCCAGGTAAAAACAGAGACACGGTTAGAAAAGAAGAAAAAAGGTAGCAGAACGATAAGCAATTCAGAACAATAATGACACTGCGGCAATTAGTATGGATTAAAGCATATGTTTTGCACCTGGAATGCGGCAATAATAGAATATACCGTGAGTTCTGTAGAATTTAGAATCATTTGTAGGCAGCTTAGATAAGTAAATTTTGAAATCTCAGATAGCACGTGTGCATGACAAGAGGCACAAAGTGTTAAAATTTATTTTCACATGAAAAGTTGGAATAAAGTTGCACCATCTTAGCGGAAAGGTATGTTCTACTACTTGGTAAGCAAGTGAGAATGAGGAGTCTCTCTCGCACACTCCTCCTCCTCTGCCCATCTCGACACGTCACGATCACGCTACGTGAATCGAGTCACGCAGTGGCGAAGCCAGCACACAAGCATTGGGTTCAGCTGAACCGAGCTAAACCCAATGAAATTTGACATCCCTTTATAATTACCATTAATTTGCTCCAAATTACTAAGTCATTTAGAGTTGTATAGTGTTGTGAACTCAATGATGAAATTTTTTAGCTTCGCAAATGGAGTCACGTCAACTTTCGTAAAAAAGCGAGTCGTTAACAAAAGCGTACAGCTTAACCAGTTCGGGTCGCTCACGGAACGTGGGTTGATGTAACCGACTCAAACATGTGCGACGTGGTCAACACACGTTGTACCGGTTAGGGTTTCCTGAGCCGCAATATATATAATGCGCTGCACTGGTGCACCAAATCAATCTAGATTTTGCCAACTCTCGTGCCTTGCGCCACCACCATAGTCTACTCCATCCCGATCGCCGACATGCACCGGCGAACAGGAGAGCATGTCTCTGGAACCAGTCGTTCTTATGATCTTGTACGGAGAGGGCGAATTAGGTTTTAGGGAAGCTCCATGCGTAACTGCTCGCCGCTTCCACCTCGGGTCGTCTACCAGCCGGTGCTGCGGATCGCCTCCGTAAACATTATCTACTTTGACCTGTCTTCACCAACGTCGTCGTCAACATCACCACGGCCTTGGGCACGGTGACACTATCTACACCGATGGCTATTTCATCTACAAACGTTCGGTACGTGCGACATATTCCAAACTACGGCTTTATTATGGATGTGTTTGCGTACATGTTGCTACTGCTCATGCTAGAAAATATTCTAAAATTAATCATGAAAATATTGTCTAATTATCCAACAGAGTTAATAAAAGGTTGTTCAGGCCTACCATTAGGTAGAAGAAACTAAATGAAGATTCGTGAACGCAATGTATGATGAACTGGAGGTAACAAGACTCATATCTCCTTCGCTGACAGATGAAGAGCGGCGCCGCAATCTCGCCATCCATACCAACTGGGCTATCTCGCCACTCCCGCTGATGGTCTGCTTCATCTTGATTGCTTACAGATGATTTAAATATTCTAGTAGACTAAAAACCTGGTTCATGCACTTCTGCTGGGCTCGGATGCTGTAAAACCTTGTACTCACGCTTTGCGCTGTTTCGTTCAATGAATGGAACCGGGGAAACCCCAAAAGAGGGTGCAAAATTATATGTGTATGTCCATGACAAGTTCAATGAGGACACTTATTGCCACACATTCTCTGAATGTTGCCTTCTCTGGGTGCTCACTTTTTTTGACCGGCAACGGCAGGAGCTCTGCCTTATTCATTAAAGGTAGGGGGAATAGAGTACAAGTTACAACAACACCACGAACAGCCCAACGGCGTTCGAACTCACACTTTTAACACTCAAGGAACAGCAACTGAACAAAACAGTGCAGAGCAAATAAAATCATAAGAACGCCTGATCGCCAGATGCGATCGACAAAAGCTGAAGGTCAGCCGGAATGAGGGCCGACAAAGCCAGCGCTGGCATGGACTCGTCCTGGAAGAGACGTCTTCCTCTTTCCTTCCACAGATGCCAGATGATGTAGATCGACAGTGAAATCTGACGCTTCTTTAGCTGGTCAGCCTTGCCGCGGTTAACAACAGCCCACCACGCACCTAGGGTAGACGAACACGCGGCCATCTACACTACCTGAGGATCTGAGGCCTGAAAATAATGCCAAACTTCTCGTGCAAACGGGCAGGACAGAGCAAGGTGTGAGGCCGTCTCGAAACTCTGGTCACACAAGCAACAGTTGTCACTGTGGGTCAAGCCATGGGCACGACGTTTCTCAGCAGTCCAATTGCGGTTTGAAGCGCAAGCCAGAAAAAGAACTTGACTTTGCCCTCCGCGTGTATCTTCCAAACCTTGTCAAGACTTGGTTGTTGTATTCTTCCCAGGAATTGCACATTGTATGCCGAGCTCGCCGAGTACTGGCCGTCAGTAGTGAAACGCCAGGAGATGGTGTCACTCACATCATTCAGAACCACTTGCTGCAACAAAAGCCAAAGGTTGATGAACTGATCAAGCTATGCCTCGGACGTGATTCTCTGCAGGCCTCTGAGCCATCTGTCATTGGTCATAGCCTCCTTCACCGAAAGGTTCTTCCGCGCAGCCAAAGGGAAACAGAGTGGCGCGATCTGCTTGGGTGCCTTGCCGTCAAGCCATTTATCAGCCCAAAACCTGGCGATCTCGCCATTGCCCAGATGGATCGTGGTGCAAGCCGAGAAAAGGTCCCTATCGACCTTGTCACACGGGGTCTCTGTACCAACCCATGGCCTCGAACGTTCAGTCCACCGGAACCATTCCCAGCGAAGGCGAAGAGCTCTACTAAAAGCCTGCATCTCCTTGATACCCAGCCCTCCAAGAGAAGTTGGAGCACAGACTTTGGACCAGCTGACCAGACATTTTCCACTAGAGGCCTCTTCATCTGGAGACCAAAGGAAATTTCGGCGAAGCTTGTTGAACGTTTAATCATCCACTTTTCAGGCGGGAAAACTGTCAAGAAATAGGTTGCCGTGGCAGTAAGGACGCTGTTGATCAAAGCAAGTCTGCCCTTGCGGTTCAAAAAATTTCCTTTCCACCCTTTCAGCCTGCCCATGGCTCTATCAAGAAGGAACTGCACCTCCACTCTTCTAGGCTTTCTGAAACTAAGCGGCAACCCCAAGTATTGGCAAGGGAACTCTCCCTGTGCCCCTCCAAAGTCAGCCAACACCGCTGAGAGATCAATTCCTTGGCAAGCAACAGGATATGCCACACACTTTTCCAGACTCGTGCGCAGGCCAGAAACATTGCCGAACAAAAGCAGGATTTGTTGCACTGCCGTGATGTCGGCACTGTAGGGGTTGACGAAGAGCGCAGCATCATCCGCATAGAAACTTGCCCTTATTGTAGCCGCCCTTAAATGGAGCTCAGAAAGCACACCCTCAGTTGTGGCCAGCTCAAACAACGATGAAGTGGCTCCATTGCCAAGATAAAGAGCATGGGCGACAAAGGGTCACCCTGCCTTAGGCCTCTCTTGTGATTGAACGGTTTGCCCAAGCTGCCATTCAAAAGGATGCGCGACGAGGAGGATGCCAGAAGCAGTGAAACAATATCACGCCAACGCTGCCCAAAGCCCATCTGGCCAAGAACCCGCAGGAGGAAACCCCAGTTGAGCGAATCAAACGCTTTTGCAATATCAAGCTTAAGAAACAGCAGAGGATTCTTCTTTCTGTGCGCTTCTCGGATCACATTTCTGACATAGAGGAAATTATCCTGGATCGATCTTCCTCTAATGAACGCACTTTGCCCAGCAGAGACAAGCTTGGGCAGCTCAGGAGCCAATCTGTTGGCCAACAATTTACAAAGAATTTTCGCTGCACTGTGCATCAAACTGATCGGCCTATAGTCCTTAGCATCTGCAGCATCATTTTTCTTCGGCAGCAACACAATGTTGGCAGAATTGAGCAGCCTCCAGTGCTTTCCTTTGAGTGAGTGCATTTGGTTCATAGCAGCCAGCAGGTCAAGGTGGATGATAGGCCAGCACTTCTTGAAGAAATCTCCAATAAAACCATCAGGCCCTGGTGCTTTTTCCCCATGCAGCCCATCAATGGTGCTTTTCAGCTCAGTCAGGGAAAAGGGTAGATCAAGGTGAGCGAGCCCCACCCTCTGAATGTTCAAAGCCTCCCAGTTTAAATCTGCTTCAGCCTGCACCCTTGTGCCCATCAGATTCGTGAAGTGGTTGAGCAACATCTTAGCTTTCTGCCCATGATCAGAGACACTGCCATTAGGCCCAAGCAGGGATGGAATGTGATTCTTTCGTCGCCTTCCATTAGCTCGCAAGTGAAAAAATCGAGTGTTGGCGTCTCCTTCCCTTATCCAGGCAACCCTGGATCGTTGCCTCCATCTCGTCCTGTCAATTGCCGCAACCCCTAGAAGCTTGTTTTTCAGCATTGACCGTAACTCACGCTCCTCTTGCGTCAGTTCCCTGTCCTCTTGGGCGACATCAAGGCTGAAGATTACCTCATCCGCAATTGCAGACACGAATTTGGCCCATCTGACCTTGCCCCTATTCCAGTTCTTCAGGGCCTTCGCCGTTCTACTCAGTTTAGTGTGCAAAACTCTTATTCATCCTTGGATTTGACAGGTTTTTCCCATGCTTTCTGTACCACCGGCAGGAAGTCCTCTTGCAACAGCCAATGGCTCTCGAATCTGAATCCAGCGAAATGCTTCATGTCCATTTTGCTCAGCAACAAAGGTGAATGGTCCGAGACGTTGGAGGAAGCAGAGATCAGCTGAAACTGAGGGTGAGCGGCATCCCAATCTTTGGAGACAAGCACTCTATCGATCCGAGTCTGAGTTGCATTCTCCCTCCCATTGGACCATGTAAACCTTTTACCAAACAAAGGGTAATCAATCAACTGAAGATCCTGAATGACGGTTCTGAATTGCCTGATTAGCCGCAGGTTCAGGTTGCCATTATTCTTCTCGGCTGCTCTGCAAATCAAGTTGAAATCTCCAAGAACCATCCACTTATCCTGTACAACAGACTTGATGAATCTAATCTCCTGCATGAACTCTTGTTTTCGATCATCTTCCTGTGGACCATACACTCCTGTGATCGCCCAAGTGGCATTGTCTGCACGGTGCAAGATGGTACCCGAGATGGAAAACTGACAGGCAGCCAACAAAGGTTCGGGCGAAATCTGAAAGTCATTCGTGCAGGCAATCAGCACTCCGCCCTTTGAACCAATCGCCGGCAGATAGATGAAACTATCCCCAAACTTAGGTCCAAGCATCTCCACCACCAACGAGCGGGTCATCAACTCAATTTTCAACTCTTGCAGGCAAACAACATTACAAGATTTATCTGAGAAGAACAACTGCAGGGCACGCCGCTTGGCCGGGTTGTTTGCCCCTCTAACATTCCACACCAACACTGACAACTCATGGGGAGAACCAACACTCACACGAACTACAGAAAGAGGAGAACGATACATTGGGAAACAGTGGGGGAACACTCACGCAGACAGGGGACCTAGACGGCGAACCCCAATCCCGCCGGCTGAACCTGATTGGTGTTGCCGCCTCCGACAAGAGCAGTGACCGCTCCGACAAAGGCGGGCGTGACGGGCTTCGAGTACATCTGACTGTACTTCGTCAGATCCGCCGGCTGCGGGATGGCGTCCTCCGCGAGCAGGCCACTCTTCTTAAGCAGGACGAGCTTGACCTTCTCCATGGTCGTCCAGCCGGTGTTGGGCTTGGCGGCCAGACGCCCACTCCTCTTGATCTTCTTCTCTTCATCAGTGCTCTGCGTCTCTGTTTCGTCGACCTCTGTTGCTACTGGAGCCGTCGGAGGAGAGGGTAACAGCGGTTCCTCCATTGGCCTCGCTAGGTTTGCCAGGAAGGCCTCCAGCGGATCCTTGCTGGACTGCTCCTTTGCGCCCAACAACTCAAGGCCCAAGACTGGCCCAACTTGCAACGCAGCCAGAGCGATCGAACTTGGCCCATCAACTTGATCTGTACCAAAACCTTCCCTAGGAGAGTGCGGCCCAAAGAGCCCATCTTCTGAGGCTGGATCAACGGAGGTGACAGAACCTCCACGACCACCTCCTTCTGCGCTGAACCATGCACCCCTTGTCTGTTTCTTTTACCCCATCTTCTGCCAAACTTCCCAGTGGTGGGCAAACTTGCTCTGCATGGCCCTGCGCATCGAGCTGGCCAACCGTCAACCCCTCAGACACAGTCCCTTTCGGGCCTTCCGGCGTGGTCGCATGCTGACCAGAGGACAGCTCTGCATCAAGCAGATGTGGCATGCATGCCGCCTGGCTTCCCCTGTGCTGCACCCCTCCATGCGTTGGCTGAGACTGCGGGAACTGCTTCTCCGCAACGCCCATTGGCTCTCACTTTTGATGGAGCGTTGGACTGATTCACATTCGAAGTTGTTTCCGAGTAAACTTCAGCTATATATGACTTCACAAATTTCAGCAGGATTCAGTCGTAACTCGTAAGGGTTGCTGCTCGTTGCTGAAAGAGGTTACCAAAATGAGGAATAGATGCAAGTGAGCACATTGCTAGGCATGGCAACACATGTGAAATCAAACTAAATCAGGGTATTATTTAGCCATTTGGTTCACACAAGACTACATGAGCATTATATGTATGAATATGCAAGGGCCTATTAAACAGTTTTCATTGTTCGCATTGACCATTGAGTAGCTTAGCTAATTCACAAAAAAAAGTAGCTTAGCTGACGTACACACAACATAATGAACTGCATACCTTCTTTCATATTTTTTTTGTTCAGTATTCTTCTGCATTCGTTTTATTTTAGGGGATGCAAGCATTCTTCTGCATTTCGAAACAATCAGCTTGGCGGCCCGGGACAAGTATTTCGGCCTGTTAAAGATTGTGGGCCCAAGTTTTACCCCGTCCTCCTTTCTTCCAAGCCTTCGGCCGACATCAAGTCAACACCACTCCTACGGAGTACCGAGAACACTCCCCATCCCCAACCATGGCGTCCACCTCCTCCGTCGTCACCCTCAACGTCGGCGGCGAGCTCTTCCAGACCACCGCAGCCACGCTCTCCCGCGCCGGCGCATCCTCCCCACTCGCCCCTGCGCCCCCCGACTCTCCACACTTCCTCGACCGCGACCCGCGCCTCTTCACCCTCATCCTCTCCTTCCTCCGCCACGGCCGCCTCGCGTCCCCTGCTCCTCCCTCCCCCCCCTCCTCGCCGAGGCCCGGCACTTCGCGCTCGACGGCGCCCTCCTCGCCTCCCTCTCTCCCGCGTCCGCCTTCTCCCCCTCTCTCTACACCCAACCGCCCTCCTCCCGCTAACCGGCCGCGCCGCTCCCTCCGCGGTCGCCATATCCCCCTCCCCGCGCGCGGCCTCCCTCTTCGCCGCGCACGGCGGGGTCGTCACCAGCTTCGACGCCGCGCTCGCCTCCCGCGCCAGCGTCCTCACGCCGCTCCCCGCCGTCGACTCGCTCGTCGCGGTGTCCCCCGCTCTCGCCCTCGCCGGCGCCCGCGACTTTCCCGGCGTCCACCTCTGCCGCTTCCCGGGCGGCGACGCCCCTGCCACGGCTTCGGACGCGCTTTCCTGGCCGGACTCGCCTTCTGCCTCCGTGCTGTCCTTGGCCGCCACCACAGAACCGGCGCCGCAGTGGCTATTCGCCAGCTTCGAGTCAACGCGGCGGAACTCGAGCGCCGTCGTGGCGTTCGATCTGAACTCCCTCTCACCCGTGGTGGAAATCGGGCGGAAAGAGGTGTTCGGTGCGGACGTCGAGGCGGCAATACCGCCGACCAAGCTCGGGTGGCTTGCTGGGCACGATCTCTTGCTTGCCGCCGGGTCACACTCTGGGCCGGCTGGAACAGTGGGCGACATACGCCTGTGGGATGTCCGGGCAAGCTCCACGGTGCCAGTGTGGGAGGTCAGGGAGAAGGAGGACTGCTTTGCGGATGTTGCTGCGTCAGACTCGCTCTCGGCGTTGTTTAAGGTGGGGTCTGCATCCGGTGAGGTGTTCATGGCTGACTTGAGGAGACTTGGTAGTGGTGATGGCATCGGCGTCGAGCCTTGGGTGTGCATCGGAGACGAGAAAAGGGCAGTTGCAGCCACAGCATCTCACAGAAAGGATGGGATTAATTGTATGGTTGAGTGCTACCTCGATTGGGTGTTTGTGGTACGCGGCGCGGATGTTGAGGTGTGGTCACAGGTGGAGTTGACAGCGGAGGCTGGCAAGAAGAAGGTGATGAGGAGGAACTGGCTAGGGAATGGGCCATCCATGGTTAGTGCAGGCGCCGTGGAGGGGACGATGGAGAAGGCCAAGATTATGAGCTGGGCCTTCGGAGGCAGCAGGATGGCATTGGCTAGAGTCGATCAGCGGTCTATCGAGGTGTGGGATAGTGCTCCAGGGGCAATATCTGTGAACCTCTGAATAGAGGAACAAGACTACACATGTAAGAGATCTCAAATTCGATTGATATTCTTGTTCACCTCAATGAATGTAGCTTCTGTGTTTGTTGTACTTTTATGATGTTGCATTAAGGTTGACCACAATATACGTTGTAATCTGCCTAAATTCGTGATTATACACAAGAAGAGCAACAATATCACCGAGCACATATCTGTAAGCAAAAACCAAGTAGAATTAATTGCTAGTCAGAATTATTTGGTTCGTTTTGTAACTCAGGTAATCTCTTTGGTTACTGTAAAAACAAATTCTCAAAAGTAACATGTAAATTCATCTAATCACAAACCATCTTAACTGGACATTAGATTGACAACTTCTAGAAACTCATGTTCGAGAAAAAGCTTCTGGAAACTCATCATGATTCCAGCATGACATGCAAATCGGTTACAATATGCTTTGCAGTTGTCTGTTTCAGAGGAATTTATGGTCCAAGGTAATTGCTTCTAAAACATGTCTAGATACATGTAGGCCAGAAAATGCTAAAACATCTTACATTTCGAAACGGAGGGAGTATATGGCATCACGCTAGAAATTTAATCATACAATTCATGTTCCTGCATTCAGTGGCATTAGCTGAACTTGTGTCTTGAACCAGAGTACACACATTCAAGGATTGGGTTTGAGTAACATTGACAGTGCTTATTGTTTGTTTTTCTGGTATATGATTATGGAGGTTGATCCGATAGATACTAAAATTTCATATTTGTCACCTGTTCTGATAGAAACTATTAAATTTCATCCCGGTCCATCATAAATTGGAGATTACATTAAGCAAATATAAACTCGATGGATTTGATGACTCGGTTCAACAAGTAAACCCCACTAAAGTGTTTAATTGACCTCCTGAACTAGCAATAATATATCAGTTGCACACATTATATTAAATGAATATTCGTAGCAGGTTTTGTTTCTATTTAGCTCACTATTTCCTGATCAAAATATTTGATAACTCCATACAGTGAACCTCTTATTTTCTTTGATGGTAAGAAGTGAAAATTATTTCCTACTATAAAGCAAAACCTTTCAGTTTAATATTCTGACCTAAACTGCATTGCCCAATACCTTTACAGGGTTTTGATATAGCTTTTGTGGATCTGCTTGTGCACAGGCTCTACACCCTGCCTGTGCAGATCTGCAGGTTCTAATTCCCTACCGATTGTGCTGAAATTGGATGTTTTCATAGTGTCTATTGCTGAATTCTATTGGAGCTGGAAGCTTAACAAAAAAAGTTAAGGACTTGCATGTTGAGAGAGGAACTAAGGTGCGTGTGTAGTTATATAGCGGCAGGAGGGTCCATTCGTGGACACATCCGTTTGAAGCTGACGCGCATGTGTGTGTGTGTCCGTGTGCATGGGGGCGGCGCTTGAGAGGCAGACGACGGGGAGTTGTGTGGTCTTTGGCGTCGAGGTGCGCCGTGTTGGCCGACTCGTGTGCCTTTTGGCTTTTGACGGCAGCATTTTGAAGCGACTGAGTCACAGGTATTTCGCAAACAAATCGGGCTGAATGTCAGTGAATTGTATTTGTTTTGGATGTGTGGGACACGTGACGACTATGGTGTGTAATTCATCTATCTGGGTCATTTGTGAGTTATAATCTTGGTTTGGCGAAGTCTAGGATCAGCCATGCAGATCTGTTCAGTTCTGACACCTATAACAAGAATTTCTATCACCGGTATGGACAAGTCGAATCACAGCTCTAAACTTTATCTATAGAAGAGCAATTGCAGTGTAGAGAGTACTACCGAAACAGGCGGTTCCTGATGACCATGGTTCATCATTGTCATATTGATCAAAATGCTCAGCAGGGTACAGTCGCAAGCCTGGATAGTAGCCTGCGATAATCATACATTTTACTCAAGGTTCCACCAGTATGCATACATGCATCGTCTTACATGGAGCAGAAATATAATCAGTCCTATATTACCTGGATACATAGCTATGGATACTGTATTTGCTGAAATATGTACCATAGCTGACATGTGAGCTAATTTTTTGGCATGCATGATGCAGTTCTATCATTCAAGATATGCTGTGGTTTAATACAACGAAATCACTGGAAGCTCTAAAGCGTAACAAACGATCGAACATAAGTAAGCTGTGACTTTGGAGTAATGAATGATATTTCTTCCAGCCAGTTTTCTCAACAGGAAGCAGAAGGTAGCATGCGACAAGCCTTATCATAAGCCTAAAGAGAGCTTTGCATCTCTTAAATTCAGAGTACACACAGACATGTGGGGGGCGCTACTTACATGCTTCTATTACTGACTACTTGATTGGCCACGGATGCAAAGTGGCCCAAAATTGGTGATATAATAGAGTTTGAGAGATCTTTACGCCTCTCAGTTTCTTGGGGTGTTGTATGAGTCTGAGAATGGTGAAGTATCTAGAGTGCTTATGGTGTGATGTGGTTTTGCTTGCTTGATAAAGAAAATTATATTCACGAGAGTTTCAAGAGCAGTATCTTGCATCTCCCAGGAAGAACGATGCAAAAACCCATGGGACAAAAAGCTTCGGACAGCTTAGAAGAACTGGCACGATGAATGCATCTGGAAACTACTTCTCCAGTCAGATAAAAAAACAGAAGTTTAAATCAGAATGTCGAGAATTGGCTGACAAGACCTGCTTAATGCCATCCATGTCTTCAGTGGATGGATGAAGAAATAGCGCGACGTCGTCGAGTAGATATTTCTTGCTCCCGAGCTCCCTCTAATTTTGAAAATCATATTTGTAAGTTCTAAAAAAATCCGAAACAAATCCTGCATATTTTGAATGATATATCCCACAAGCGTGTAAAATCTCGATTTTGGAATACTTTATATTTTGATCTACACAAAACTGACAAACGTGTGGATCTAAATGTACACATTTTCAAATCTCTAAAATATACCTCATTTGTTATTTTTGTGTAGCTCAGAATATAAAGTATTTCAAATTGAGATTTTACATATTTGCATAATACAACATTGAAAATATGCAGGATTGTTTCTAAAAAATTGTAAATATGATTTAAAAAAATTAAGTAGAGCGAGCACTGAATCTCGGGAGTCAAAAGTGTTTTCCGGACGTCGTAGGCATATAAGGATGCGCCCAGCATGCACTACTCCCTCTCAGTCTGGTGAGCAGACCGGCATCGATGTCAGGTCGAGCAGGAAGGGGGACAATAAGTCTCCTTGTCTGAGCCCGCGGCATGAATGATCATTCTTCCCAACACACCATTTATCATTGGCTTGGAGTTGGCAGTTTGGAATAAAAGTGGGATCCAGATTTTCTAATGCCGTCAGAAGTCACTCGCCTCCAACATGTCCATTATGTAGGCCGAAGATATAGGGTTGAAGGCTTTTGCGAAATCTAGCCTGAGCAGCAGTGTCGGGGTTTTTGACTTGCGAAAATGCTTGGCGACATTCTGCATGTAGAGGAAGTTGTCTTGAATGCTCCGCCCACGGATGCATGCACTTACTTCTGGCTTGATCGCTGGATCCTTCCTGAAACCCTAGCTACAGCCTTCCCAGCTCTCTACACCCACTCCACCAAACAATTTGATTTTGTACACACTGTGCTACAGGATGGACTGGTTGCTAACCTGTGTAACAGACTAACCTCGGCTGCTACGGATGAGCTAGCCAACCTTAGTTCTTTGTTGTTGCAGGTGTCACTTTCAGAGTCCCTTGACAGGAGAACTCTCATGGATGGATCCAGGTTCTCCTCCGAAGGAGCTTACTCGGCCCTAACCTCCCAAGCCTCGGATGACAAGCTCATGATGGTCTGGCACTCCTTCGTTCCCCAGAAGGTGAAGATCTTCGGTTGGCTGCTTTACTTTGACAGACTCAACACTAGAGCTAACCTTCACAAGAAAACCATCCTGCCAAACGCCATCTGCCCTCGCTGCGACCACCCCAGTGGAGGACAGGAACCACCTCTTTGTCCAATGCAAGGCCTCTCAAGCAATTTGGAACAGAATTGGTCTTACTCTATCCTACTCGCCGTTCTCTGCTCTTTGGGACTCTAGCCTTCCCAGAGCGCTGCCAGGACCAGTCTGGCCGTCCGTCGCTTTGATCATTCTCTGGAAGATTTGGAACTCCCGAAATGCCAAGGTGTTTAGAAAAATCGACATGCCGGCCTCGGTCACAGCTAGGAATATTATTGATGATCTTACTCTGTGGACTAATCGATGCAAAGACTCGATTTAGAAGGAACACGCCGGTCTGTGGCGTCCTGTAAAAACAATTCTGCTATTTGAAATATATTCAGGTGGGGAGGCTTTCCCCCTGGTGACGTTTCAAAAAAAAAATGTAGAAGGCCGAAATTAGCCCATGTAAGGATTGGTCTTACAGGTCGTAGAATTGTCCGGTCCGTACTATACTTGTGAACTGCCCGAGCGTCTTTTCTTTCGTTGAAAAATGGTGGTTGTTTTGTGCAGAAACTCAAGCACGGTCGGTCCGGGCGAACATCTTGTGATTTCCCAGCAAGCAGTTCATGGCATGCCAGACCCCTAGGCCCTAGCTATCAACTGCAGCGATGATTTGCTAGCCGCCTTCTCGAACTCGAGCTCTTTGCAAGATTTCTTCTGAACCTGCGCGAAAAGTTAAAACCAGGCAGTAATTGCCTAATTGTCATATAAACACTACATCTAGGTTCTTTTAAGCTGCTGGTGTGAGAAGAGCTCGCCGGTAGCTGCTGTTTTCATCAGTTTGGTCAGAGCCCGTAATCGTGCGCGTTCCCCTCGTCGTGTGTAGACTAGGGAGCTACACGACCGAGTCCATGCAATTAGTTCCACACCAGTTACCCTCGTCTTAAGGGGACCCGTATTTTGAGATTTACAGTTTAAATTTTGAGATTTTTGGAGGTATCCGGCTTGCATTGCTACTGTTCGATTCGCCGTCATGGTGCTTGTCGTCGTCTCCGAGTCCGAGCCATGCCTGATGCCCCCGCGTAAAGACCCACATGGGGCATCGGCACGTCCGTATGGATCAGCAGCGACAGGCTGGGAATGGAAACTCGGGCGAGTGACCCCTTTTGCAGCTTCCACCACAAGTTCTCCCACGGGCTCAGGAGTCAGGTCAACTGTCCCACATTCAAAAACAGAGACATGTGTGGGTCCATGTATGGTGTATGGATCCTGTCCTGCTGGAGATGCGGAAGCAAGCGATCAAAAGGGAGATTAAATTTTTTTTTATAGAACAAACCTACCCCTACCTAAGCTATAATAACATCAAAAGTACGAGGGATACAGACGCCCGCAGGCAGATCAATCAGCCAGACATACCGCCCTACCGGCGAAGACATCACACTCTGAGCCAGCATGTGAGGTTCTTTATTGGAACTCCGTCGCTCATGCACAAAGCATGTCTCTGCAAAACCCCTCGCTGTCGCCTTTATTTCATGCAGAATGTGGCTGTATCTCCCAAGATTTTGTTCCTTCAGCGAATTGATCACTGAAAGGCAATCACTAGCCACTCGGATGCGAGTCAGCAGAAGGTCTTGTGCAAGGTTCAGACCCTCCCAAACCGCCATCGCCTCCAGGACCTCCGGATCAGTAATGCCATCAAAAATGACAGCAGATGAGCCCAGATACTCGCCAGTTGCGGTCCTCGCTACAGCTGCAACTGTACCTAGCTCCTTCTTCCTCGCCACTCCGGCATCAACGTTCAATTTGACCACCCCATTAGGCGGGCCGATCCAAGCGAGTCTGTTGGGGACGGTGGCTCCCCCTGTCTCTCTCTGCCGCTCTGGTTTCTGAATTTGGTCGAGCTCGGAGATAAACCTCTCAACAAAACAATGTGTGCTCAGCGGACTCTGAAAGATCCCTTCATGTATGGCCTTCCGTCGGGCATGCCACAATGCCCACAAAGTTACGCACATACGCGTCAGCTGATCATGTGGAAGTGTATCAATCATCAAGAATAACCAGTTGCGCGCTCCCGGTTCCCCGTGCTGGTTCATATGTTCGACCATCTCCTCGTCTACAGGGGCCCAAACACAACGAGTCATATTACAGTCAAGTAGCGAGTGATGCCACGATTAATTAAACACCTCATTCGTACTCCCTCCGTTTAGGTGTGTAGGGCCTCTTAAGGTATTGCAGCGCGACCAAGGTGTGTAACGATTGGGTGAACGTTTAATTTGTTGAATCAGTTTGAGCCAATTGGAAACGAATATAGAGGCGAGCAGAGTACTCCTTAAAATGGCTATTAATTAGGGGAGATGAACCCTGACCAATCGAGCATGCTCCCGGTCGCCCATCAATTTTTTTTTTGATTTTTCATACTTGTATTCATAGGTAGAGGAAACCATAACAAGGCCAAATACAAGCAAAGAAAAAACAAGGAGAATACAAAGGACGCCACTGCTGCGTCACGCCATCTTCAACCTCGAGAACCTCCAGCACGCGCGACCTCCACCGCCGGAGACGACGAAGGCAGCAGCCGCCCGGAGCCCTCAACCATGGAACGGAAGAACTCCTCGCCCAAAGGCGTTGATGAGCCGCATCAACCACCAGCTCCGACGAGCTGGATCTGCAGACGGAGATGGTCCATCGGCCGGGGACCTGCCCCGAGCACCTTCCGCCCCAGATCTGGGGCCAGCGCCACACCACCTCACCGGAGGTGGCCAGATCTTCCACCTGCACACCACACACCCACACAGCAGCCGCCTTGCACCTCCTCCTTCGGCCTCCTGTACACCCGTCACCAGCCTGCCGCCGACGCCTGAGAGAGCAGCGGCAGAGCGGAAACGCACCTGCAGCCTGGAAGCACCGTCGGAGACGACACCGAGGAGGGGAGGCCGCAGAGCACCAAAAGGCCGATGCCGGCCACCCCGCCACAGCCGCGCCGCCCAGACGCCCACGCCGGAGCGCAGATCTGGGGATTCCCCACCCTCCCGCCGCCGGAGCGGCCGGCGGAGGCCCGCGGATACGCCGGCGGCCGCCGGGAGAAGCCGAGTCGCCTCCGATTCGCCGCTGTGCACTGTAGAGAGGGGAGGGTTCCAGAAAAAAGACGAGTGAGTGTTTTCGCCCATCAATATTTGCATGCAAGCGAATCGTCCAATCACTGCCAAACAATATGCATGCAGTGGTAGAAACAACTCGTGCATGCAGCAGCCCAGCGTGTTTACACGAGGAGGTGGGGGAAACCATACCCAAATTAATCTCACCTATTAATTGTATGGGGCCTTAGTCATGCGGTAAATCGGAACAAATAGATTTTCAGCAGGGGCCTAATACACCTAAACGGAGGGAGTAGTATCTTGGGCGCTTGGCACCCTTTCACGCTCCACAAGGGACGCCGATAGTGGGGAACCACAAATGGAGCCCGAATTCCACCGTGGCAGTTACTTGAAAATTTTGAAATCTATATTTTCAAGTTTATACAAATTTTGCAATCTTTTTTTGAAACAAGTCAAAAGACTTGTCATTTTCATTTATTAAGAGAGAAGTTTTAGAGAGTATCACAAGCCCCCTCGGCCATCTACTCTCGTGCCATAATATTACACAATGCTTTAGCACCCTCACGTCACCACATAGCCACCTCCATTTTGATGTTTTGAATGAGCTTGGGGCGGCGGAGTATTTGTTCCAGAAGACACGTGTGTTTCTTTCTAGCCAAACCTCACACGAGACGAGCATTGCAAGTGATGCCAAAGACTTCCTCGAGTCCCCCTTCTTGTGGATCACCTCAACCCACAGAACTTTAACGTTTGTGAACCTATGCCAATCACTTGGCACGAGGTCATGTAACCCAAGCCATACCTTCAAAGATGTCCAAATTCTTGTGGTGAACCGACCGACATTGGAAGAGGAGATGCACGGTCGTTTCTTGAGTTTGGCTGCATAATTTGCAAAGACCGCAATTATGCCATCCTCTTCAATCAAGTCTATCGGCCGTCCACACTCGGTTTTGAAGGATCAACCAAGCGAAGATTTTACATTTGCGGGGCGCCCAAGGTTTCCAAATCAGGGTAGACATCATCGCAGTGGTGTGGCGCACAAATTGCATTTTGTCTGTCGACTTGGACGAATAGGCGCCATTCTCTTCGAGCTTCCAAGTGATACTGTCCGTGGCATTAGGAACAAGATGAACATTCGTGAGCATCTCCCAAAGTGTGACGACAATGATGCATTCTACAAACGTGTAAATCTCAACTCAAAACGAGTCATTCTGAACTATACAAAAATGACAAAATGTGACAAGTTTTAGAGGTTTGAAATTTTGTAATGTTCACTGCTTCATATGTCATATTTTTTCCTTTTTATGCAGGCAAAAATATAGTATATTTCGAGCTGAGGTTTTACATGTAGAATAGAACATGGTGTACATCTTGGGTTTTTTCTTATTCTTTTTGAAATTTTGAAATGTTGTTTTCAAAGTTTTCAAATAAAGGGCTCCTGGAGGGGCTCAGGTTCAGTGACTTCATGGTTCACGAAACTGTAGGAACTACTAGCTTGCTAGCTAGCTACACGACGACCAGAGCACGATCCGACGCTTCACGCTTCGAGCAGCCGGCGGAAATGGATCATTTTCCCATTATAAAAAGATGAAGAGCCGAACTTACGTTTGACGGGACTAATTTCACAACGAACATACTAAAAAAAAGTATAGAGGAGCAAAGAGGTAGATTAATAAGGGTTTGATGAATTTTGTGTTCACCCAACAGTCCCAACACTCAGATACATCCAACCTCGTGGCGGGCCATCCCAACGTCATGGACATGCGTCGATGCCTACCGAATTCACGGGATTTCTCTCCTTGTTTCGTATAAATATATGCCCATTTTTAGCTTCCTAAACATTGAACGTTAGCGTCCTCCTCTTGATCGTCTTCATCCGCCTGACAGCCTCTCGTTCTTTCTTCTAATAATCTTCACACGTCCCGTGTTCCTCTCCCACCACAGCTTACTCCACCCCTCAGCCGTTGAGACGCGATCATGTCCACTGTCGTATTCCAAGTCGCCGGCACTAGCAGCAACGAGACCAGCATTCCCGACTTGGAGCTCGGAACATGCCAAATCGCGCACTTGGTACCACCAGGCGCATCCAAAGAGCAGCTCGTGCGCGCGCTGTTGATGGTGAGCTATGCCAGCCTATTCGTCGGCGTGAACGCCGGCATCCACCAGCCGGCAGCCACGGGATCGGCCTTCGCTCGCCACCAGGCCGCTTACTACAGCGTCGTGGCCGCCCTCCTCGCAGCCGTGCCCGTGGAGATGTCCACCGCCTTCTGGCTGCGCCGCTCCAGCAACCCGCGATTCCACGCTTTCGCCGAGGTTCTCCAGCGCGCCGGGGTTGTGCTTCTTATCATAGTCTCGGCGTTAGGTGGCATCGAGTTCACTCTCAAGGCCTAATCCAACTGCAGACTGATAGCTTATGCTTGTGCAGCGCCATACATTTCTTTGGTTAATTATTTCTTGAGAATAAAAGAAATGAATTGGCAACATTCTCAGGCCATGTACACCATGGGGCGCTAGCAATAGGGCGTCATGATCAATTTCCTCGTCGATCGGCAGTGGTCTTATCTTCAAATACTAGATTTTTTAGGACGAGTGTTGTAAAAGGGACTCTGTGCAAAATGTACCTGCCACGTGTTACGATATAATGCAGCACTGGGGTCCTAGTGGCCCCACCCCTTGTACAAACAAAAAAAACGGCATCACGTATGGTGTCGAGCGCTTCATCGTTTTTTGGTCGTGCGAGATACTCCTCCGTTTCAAAACATAACACTTTTTAATCTTTCTAGATTTATCCTGATTTGTACGTATGTAGACATATTTTAGTGTGTTGATTCACTCATTTAAAAACGAATGAGGACAAACTTAGAAACGGTAGAAATTCTTATTATATTTAGGAACGAAAGGGAGTAAAACGCTGTGTAGAGCGGCCAAAATAAGCGTCCAGGGTTGTTAGGTCCGATGCTTACCTGGTTATTCTATTTTTTGGCAGTTATCTTTTTACACTTACGCCGTTACGCGCTTACCTAAGTGTCTTGGAATGTACATTACATGGACGCTTGGGCAGATGCTTAAGAAAAATAATTAATGCATCGCATCCGTACAAGGGTCCGTGTCTCCAACGCAATTAACAGTGCACATGCGCTTAGGACATTTCCAGTACTAGATGACCCGATTGCGCGATTGCGCAACGCCGGATGCAACTACCACATTGGTGCCAACTAATTTTATTTGCATTCATTTAACTTATACCATATAGAAACCCAAAACTTGTATGAAGCAGTGTTATCATTTGATTCCGAAAGTTATGTACGTAAACAGAAAGAACCGAGTAAAAGAGAAATAATGATCGATTCACCTCATTAAGGGAACATAAAGGGTAAAAGAACCGGGCTATACTGAACACTGAATCAATGACATAAAGGGGTGAATTAATGAGAGAATAATAGAGTTACAGATTGAATAAATGAGATAAATAACTGAAGCAATGAGAAAAACAAAACAATGAGAGCAAAATAACTTAAAGAAATACTGAGAAAATAAGGATGAGCAAGCAGTAAGCATTTGCCATCTAAAGAGGTAACAGAAACAAATTACTTGGGGATGGTTCATGCAACAATAAATACTCTCTTAGTCTATTACATAACATAGCTGAGTGAAGTCAGGCTACAATTTTTCAAATTTATAACATAGTTACATTAGAAGGTCGAACTATAAGATTGGGTTCATTGGCCTGAGTAGAAATAGGCAGACGCTGTCTACTTCACGCAGCATGAAAGTCTAAGAGCGAATTCGCCATAAGCATCACCATGGTTCAAATCACCTGATAAAGACTCATCTCCTATTATTGTTTTGTCTTAGTCGCCGGATTGACCTGAAACAGGCAATTACCTGTTAGAAGATGGTCATTGTATTATCTTTCAGCAAAACTTAAACCTGAAATAAAATATTGAAAAACGAAACAAAGAACAGTTTCCTAATCATTGCGCAACTGCCGAAGCAATACGTATTGTTGCATAGGCTAATGAGATAAAAAGGAGTCGACATCATAAGGTATTCCTAAAACCACCTCCTTGCAAAATAAAATGGAGATTGTCTATTGACACAACTCGAGTAATAATTTTATGAGTAATATTTAGACACGGCATTTGTGATTTAAAAAAATATGGCAACCGATACTGAGAAGCATTACACATCAAGCAGAAAAGCTCGTAACCCAAGCTATGAAAGTCTTGACTGAGAATTAAATGTAACATCCAATTAGGACATTTTGAAACTACAATACTACACAAACTCACAACTATTTTCTTATCTCTCATCACCTTACACATATATTCTTTATCAGAATATTTGGTACATTCCAAAGCGTGTTCCAGAGAGCAGACATCGTGCCATTTCAGGAACCATAGCAGCAGCTTGTGCAATTGTAGGGAGCAACTGCGATTGATAAAAAAAAATCTATAGTCACAAACCTCACAAATCTGAACACACAAAAAACAGGTGTTTCATGCCACACAAATTCAAAATTCATGAATATGTTTCTTGGTCACTATGATCAGAAATCCTAAACGATGAACTCATGAATGAACCAAATAAAGGCAAGGTCTATACACTGAGGACAATATTTCCAGTTCATCTCCCAGGAATGAAAGTAAGTTTGATGCCACGTACAAAAAACAAAGTAAGTTCGATGCATTAAGGATATAGTTCCCATTTCAACTCATGAATGAAAGTAAGTTCAATGCACTAAGGATATAGTTTCCCTTTCAACTCCCAAACCTTACGGTTTTACGGGTAACAAAAAAATTAACTAAGAAACATATGTCAGTGAAAGTATGAAGTTGCAAACACTTTCACCTGTTTAAATATTATATATGCATGCCATGCAAACGACCAGGCCAGGAGGTACACAGTCCACAAGTTCAAGAAGAAAGGCAGCGACCAGAACAATAGGCTTTTCAATATCCACTCTATATGCTAAAACTGGTGCATGGTGTCTCTTACATGAAAGATACATTCTATCTACGGACTGCATTCAAACAACTTACACAGTTTAGCCACCTCTGACCACCATACATACATAGAATTGTAGTGTGTAATAGTGGTACCATTAATAGTAAAATCAAAGGAAATTCTATAAATAGACATTACAAAGATAAATCACTTGGCCTTCCTAGAACAAAACTTGTTCAAAGGTGATTATTCCTATGAGATTAATTCCTATACGATATGATCCAACGCATCAAACAGTCTATAGGAAAAGTTCCTATAGGATCCAATCCAACAAACATCCTATGATATTTCTTTGCATCAAAGGGGCCCTTACCTTTTTTTCATTGTCGCTATTCACCCACACACCTAACCTTTCGACCACTCCACGACGTCCATATCTTTGTTTTGTTTCTGTGAGTCTAACACCTGATCTGGTGGCGGCGTCTAACCCTAGCGACGAATAATTCCCCTCCGCTGAGGCTAAAAACTGTTTCCCATAGAACAAAGCCTAAAACTAATATCGTGACGTAGACTACCTTAGCCCGCACTGTCTGCACCACGTGGTGGAAAACTACTGATGTTTTCTAGGACATCTTATCTGCAGCTGTACAATGTTGTAACCTTGATCAACAGCAGTGTTGGCACTTTATATAAATTCCAGCGACTACACTACTTACTTCAATCAGTCTTGAGCAATTAAAATTGAGCTCATTTTTTGTCAGCTTCATAAAATTGAGATGTGGTATAAAAAGATCCTCCAACTCAAAAGCAACAAAAGCTCCATCCGGGTTACATGATATAATAGTAGATGCACTCCTTAATGTATGCATCATTGGGAAAAAGGTTTTCTTTAGTGAGGAAGTTGTAGGTACACAACTGGAGATGGCCATCACCATCAAAATGCCTGATCTAAATAAAGGAACTACAAATCCTAGTGACACGCCATAAAACAGGTTTAAAAAGAATTGTGCAAGCAAGAAGAATTAAAGCTACAGCTTCACCAAATGAGTACAACTATTGACACATCAGAAATTGGTCACAGAATTATAATTAAGCAAGAATAGATGGTGGAGGAGGAGAGAACCTCAACGGCAGCAGCAGGTTGGGGATGTCGCCGGAAGCAGCACGGCATAGCGATTGGCGGCGACAGAAGCTTGGGGAAATGGTCGCCGGCAGCCGTAGCTCGGCGAGGCTATCGCTGCCTTCATCTTGACAGCAATTTTTGCACTTGCACCAAAAAGAAAATGTAAACTCAAATCAGTTTGGCTACATAAGATTGTTGTTCTTCCTGCTGCTTTTAAGTGTGCATCCCAACAGCAGCCATGCATAGGTAAGAAAATACTCCACTAATTCAGACACATTAATTGATTGGCCCAGTCCACATATAGTCCCCTAATAAGTTGCACCTAAAATAACACGAGACATGTATAGATGAAAGAAACTGAACTTTTTGAATGAATTTAATCTCCCCAGATTATATAGATGTAGAATAAATACTTGAGGAATTTAATCACAAGAAAATACGAATTGCAGGAAGAATTGACCAAACATGCCTCTTATATAGATGTAGATTAAATACTTGAGAAATGATGCATATGCCAGTATAGTACTATAATGAGTAATATCATGTGGCTGTGGACCTTAAGTATGGTCTAAACAGAACATAGAGCTGAATGAAACAAGACGATGCCGCAAATATTCAATGGCATATAAGCAATCAATCCAAAAAAAAGTATAGCATCATCTACCCTGAATAACATGGATAATATTGGTGTGGACATTTACATGCTGGGTATGAAACATGAAGACTGCAACGCAGAACAACATCAAGAAAAGGTCATGGAAATGTCTAGTCCAAGCTCATACACCATAATTGGGTTCAGAGTGGCGAGCTTTATCGACAGAAACTGAATCAAAGAAGTTTTAAATTCAGCTTAGGCTTCAAACACCATTACAAAAATCAAGCGCTCATGCAAAATTTATATATTTCTTACCTCGACTTGTCTCTGCAGCGATTCAACATAGCTGCTTATCTCATCCAGCTAAGCTTTTCCTGTAAGCCACACATAAGCACATCTATAAAAATACCCAGCAGTACAGAAAATAGAGCAGCGATACTAATTTCTTTATGGAGAACCTTTGCCACACCAGCGGCTCAGGTAAATGACGAATACTAAAAATGAAAACCACACATAAGAACAATACCTTCTTTGGTGATTTGAGCTGAACCAACTGTTTGGAGCCTATCATTGACCATTTTATTTCTTCTCTGTTCACGGAAAAAAAGACTATTGAATAGCGGAATCACATGACCAGAAGTAATATGCTCACAAATAAACCATAACTCATTTGTATGGTATAACACAAAACTTTTGAAAATAGATGACTACATTCTTTAGCATAAATGCATCTACTCAAACCCTGAACCTATTTTACGGATGAACATACAAAAGGAGTAAATTTAGATGTAATGTAATGATATAATTACTAAAAATGAAAAACACACATAAGAACAATATCTTCTTTGCTGATTTTGAGTTGAACCAGTGGTTTGTAAGAGGTGCTTGAACCTTAGACATGTCTAAGCATAACATAAATTATTAGAATCACACATGACCCATTAACAAGATTTACCACATGTGAGGGTAGACCGATCGATTACCATTTTTGTCTGGGCAGACTACACTCAGACTTTCCATTGCTCTCTGCAAAACAAACACCTATTGCAAAATGCCATCTTAGTGAAAGAAGGTAGTAAATGCATTCAGATGACACCATAAGCTGCAGGTTAAATGTGTAGACTTACAACAAGTAGTTCATCAAGACCTTTCATCACAGGCGGGTCAAAGCTAATCAGATCTGCACGAAAACACCACATACAGATAAACATCTAAATGGAACCGAGCACGCGAGAATGAGAAGGAGCACGATGTTAATAAATTGTGCTACCTTTTTAAACTTCAAAGCAAACTCACTATCTTCAATGCCAACTATACTTAGTTTAGGACAACGATCAGATCAGCCAAAACCGTTATAAATGGAAAGAAGTAAGTAATTTCTGAAAATAAATACACAAGTTGTTTCTTCAACGGATACACTGTTACACAAAGAGGAACCCATGTACATTAGAAGCTAGCCTCGATGTGGTTTGAGAGCACGTGAAACCAGTCAGTTATGTGCCTAACACACCAGCAAATCAAAGGCAGCTCATCCCAAAACTTCCAAGAAAGAGCAAAAATCTAATGTGATGTTTAATTGTAAGCATAGGATAGAATGTACCACTGCAGGAAGTACTATCTTGTCAATTTCACTGACTCTCGAGTCCATCAATGATCGCTCAGCACCAATAACTCGTCCTCCACAGCATCCTGTGCAGCAAAATTTACAAAAGGAAATGAAAATAGATACATGAAATCAGTCTAGTAAAGTAGTAATTCTCAAGTATAGCTGGGCAGCTGAGAAATATTAAATATGTAAATCATTCCCTAATGTTGCATACATTACTAAAGATTTCAATATTACATCTGGCTCAGTACTAAATCAGACAAGCATTCACAGCCAGCCGGTCGGTCCTGCAGGAGGTGCCTACAACAACAGCCGATGCACCATTCCTCTGGTTCCCCCCACTTAGTCCATTAAAGCAGCACAAAGAAGAACCTAAAAAGAAATCATTAAAAATAAATCACGAATCAAATCATAAAGCGCAAATGAGGAATGGTCCACTTATTTTGACAGATTTCCAAAGTTCAATCACATTGGTTCAGCTGCTTTAGAACATTAACTATTCAATCAAGATTTTACAACAGACAGGTAATGGAAAACAGGGAAGCTCTCACCTGGTTTGTTCGATGCATTTGGAATAGGGAAATTGTTCATTCGATGAACACACAGATTCTTTAAAGTTTAAAAGCTACCTGGATACAGAAAAATTCTCAGTGTATCAGGATCAGTCCATCTTTCTTCATATTGGTGGAATGATATCATAAGTAATAATACTGAAACTTGGGTAGACAGACAAATGGTTTTCTTCTTACACAGCACACAATACTCTGTACCTTAATCCTTATTAGGCTAGTATTGAATGCGACACATGCAACCACTGTTTTAATGAATCTGAATATTACCAGGAAATACAAGAATGTTATTTGTACTTTTTTTACAATCAATTTCTTTGAACGGAGGAAAAATCAATGCTCACATGCAACCACTGATAAATCTCCAAAATTTAACCAACTTGCATCAATATCTATATACACAATTCTTGATCCATTCACATATTGTACTGACATCCTGCACCATAATTCAAGCTCGCTATATAAAATAGTAAAGCCAATGAATAAAAGAAAGGAAGAATAAAATAACCGATATAATATAGTTCACTACAGCAGAGATTACACAACGCTCTCCAAACTGCATTCACAGAAAGGTAAAAAACAGTAAATGAATAACTTACATAGTCTAGCCCTTGTCCTCTTAGTTTTGATCATGTACTGCAGCTGGCAAAATAATCAAGAATGGTTTCAAAATTACATTTCAAATGTTAGTCTGCAACAATGACAAAAGGTCAGGGCTACAGTAACCAATTAGCTATCCCGTCACAAGAAGACCATCAGGAAAGCATGTATAAAATAATTGATAGAAATGCAAAGATCCTAGACGCAAAATTTTAAAACAAATGAGGGAGAAGGAAACTGATGTGCATTCTGGGAGGGATCAAGACCTCACCTCAATGAAACAGAGAGGGAGATAGACTTGGGGCTTGAAGGCCTCACCTAAGAGCAACCAACAGAACTTGAGAGGGCAACCTGGAGCAAAACCACCAGCCAATCTGAACAATTAGTACCAGTCAGTAAACTACTACTTTAATATGATGAAACCACAAACTGATTCATGCAAGCATTAGTAGCATGAAGTGTAGTGACACAACGGTTAGTTCAAGGACCTCACTGGACTAAGAATTCAATTGCATAGACACATGCATGCTCTGTTCAAAATATGCATCAAGTCCATCTCAAGAAATGCATCAAGAACATCTCAACAGATCCATATCTTCTAGCACATGCTACAATTCAATTAGCCAACGAGTGCAAAGCTAAATCTGCACATGCTACAATGTGAGAAAAAGAAGCAGAATTAACAAGTTTGGGTGCAAACCTGGATGTGGAGACTGCCCTCGCAAGTGGATGTGCGCATTCCATCTGGGCGCAGCATCTCCACAGCCTTGTCTTGCTAGGCATATCATCCGAGTGAAGGCTGTAGACCATGGCCTTGCCATTAGTCCCATCTTCACCACAAATTTCTCATCCAATATATAAAACCTGGGACCGAAAAAAATATCAAAACAATTAAATTAAGGAAAATCATGAGCACCTCCAATCTGAGCCAGAAATCAAAGCAGACAAGGTGTGGAGGGGAGTTTGGGAATCATGAGCACCCTTCGATCTGAATCAGAAATCAAGATGTGAAGGCGAGTTTGGGCACAGA
Organism: Poa pratensis; assembly: GCA_947311845.1. Taxonomy (NCBI): domain Eukaryota; kingdom Viridiplantae; phylum Streptophyta; class Magnoliopsida; order Poales; family Poaceae; genus Poa; species Poa pratensis. The sequence continues at coordinate 6,966,718 of CAMZMU010000055.1, read as the reverse complement.
CCTGTACCTAGAAATGTGTCGTGCCCTTGCACCAGCTCTGTCCTGGCCTTCTTCTCCATCTCGCCCTCCCCCCGCATCAGCTTCGTGCCTGCAGTAGCAACCGACCGCATCAGCTCAAATAGAAAGAAGAAACAGGAATGAAAAACAGAAGAAACAAAAAAATCTCACCATGAGCAAGCACGAGCTCAGCTTGGGGAGGCCATTGCCCTGCATGGCCCGGCCGCCGCCGCCCGCCGCCGCCCTTCCTCGCCCGTCCGTCGCTCAGGCCATCTTCTCCTCGATTCACACGCCTCCATCGCCACTCCGTGTGTCCACCTGCTCCATGGCGGCTCCTAGGCGACGGCGTGTTCACGGCCGGCCGCCGCTGCCCTACCTTGCCACCGCCGCCCTTCCTGGCGGCCGCCCTGGCCCGGCCGCCCGCCGCCGCCCTGGCCCGGCCGCTACTGCCATGCTCGGCCACCGCCGCCACCCTGCCGCCTCGTCCTCTCCACCCTTCCCGGCCGCCGCCACACCCTTGGATCCGGGAATGGGCTGAGTCCAGGGCAGGAGGAGGCAGCGGCGGCAAGGGCCCGGCGCGAGGTAGCTGAAAGTGCATGTGTTGCCCCATGCGTGGTTTTGGTAATTAATGACAATCCTTATGGACTAATGTTTGCATTGAGATATTCTTGTAGATCTTGTCCATAGGAAAAGATTGAAGTTCATGTGTTGGACTCTAGAAGATTATATGATGATCAAGGTTCTATCCAAGGGTTGATATAAAGAATGGTCATCTAGAGTTGAGCTTATTGCAAGCATGCCTTGGAAAGAAGATTGGATGAACATTTATGTTTATCTCCAAGCCATCATATACATCAAGAGAAGAAGATGAAGTGTAAGTGGATACATGAAGACGGAGCTTAGCAAGGCTCTCCCATCATGGAGTATGGGGGAGTATATACATCAAGAGAAGATGAAGTGCAAGTGGATACATGAAGACGGAGCTTAGCAAGGCTCTCCCATCATGGAGTATGGGGGAGTATTTGGAGAAGTCTTCATCAAGCATGTGCTAGCAAGCACAATCAAGAAAGGTGTTCCAACTTGAGGGAGACAAGATCATCATCATCTAGCTCAAGTGGAAATCTCAAGGCAAAGGTATGATCTTGATAGGGTTTCTATTTTACCGGTCTCATGTTGTTACTTTGGAGACCGGGTTATAGGATAGACGGCGTACTATCAAGAGGGGCTCTCAAGTGAGTAACTTGATCGCATCTTTGTGGAGAGCTCAAACCTTTGCATACTTGGCATCATCATCTTTCTTGGTTCTTATTTGGCTTTTATCCATGTGATAATTTAGAGCTTGTGTTCATCTCCATACCAAGCTCTAGTTCATCGAAAACGGATTTCATATGCATATCTTGTTGTGTTTTTGATATTGGAGGTTTTACCGGCTTATCTTTTCTAGAGAGGTAAAACTCTCTCCTTGTGGTTTCCTCCTCACATGATGGACTATGATGTGTACATGCATGATCTTGTAGTGCTTGTGATTATCTTCGGATCAAGCCCAAGATCATAGAAAACAGAGTCCGGATGAAAAACTTGTTGTGTTTTCTTGTTGGAAATATTATCGGTTTATCCTTGAGGAAAGTTTCACACCTTCCCATGTGTGGCAACTTAACTCTATTTATGGTTTTGTAGGAAAGATTTTGTCGCTATCTTTCCAACAAAATTGGTTTCATCCCATTTGGAGTTTTCTCGCAAAAGTTATGGGCGTTTCATTTTCGGGTTCTGGGTGGCCGACTCGCAGGCCAGGCGCCTCTGCTGGGTGGCCAGCCCCCAGGCCGGCCTGGCCGGCTCCCAGGCCGCTTCTCTGGCGAGTGGCCAGCCTCTAGGCCAGCCAGGCCGGCCTCCCTGCACTGCCCAACGGGCATTTTTTGAGGGGACCTATTTAAGGGGCTTTCTTTCCCAACGGTTCACTAACCTCTTGAGCTCGTTTTTCCCCTCTCTCTCCTCCATTGTTGACCTTTCGAAAAGCTTGCCTACCTCTCAATCCATCCCATGATTCTTGCATATCTTTGAGGGAAAGTGAGAGAGATCTAGATCTACATTTCCACCAATCCATTCCTCCTCTAAGTGAGGGGAACCTAGTTGATCTTGATCTTGGAGTTCTTGGTGTTTCTCCTCCATTGTTCTTCCTCTCTTATTCCCCCATAAGCATTTGTTGCTTTGTTGGAATTTGAGAGTGAAGGATTTGAGCACTTGTGCTCTTGCCATTGCTTTGTGCATCGGTTAGTGCTCTTCACGAGGATTCGTGGAAGTTGAAAGTTTGTGAGCTTGTTACTCTTGGGTCATTGGACCCTAGACGCCTTTGTGGTGGTTGAGACCTTTGTGGTCACTTGTAGCCGTTCGGGAGCCCCCAAACCAATTGTGGGTTGTGCCTCGGATTGTTGTTGTAAAGGCTCCAGATTCCGCCATGAAGGATTCCGATAGTGGAAGGTGAACCAATCCTTTGAGGTGCGGTTCATCGGAGAATAGGGTGAGCCTTTATGGCGTTGAGATCGACCTTTGTGGTGCCTCACACCTCTCCAACGAGACGTACTCCCATAAAAAGGAGAAAATCGGGAATACATCATCGTCTCCGTGTGCCTCGGTTATTTCTATACCCGAGCTCTTTACTTATGCACTTTACATTGTGATAGCCTTCGTGCTTGAAGTATTCTATATTGATATCACTTTGTTGTTTGTCTTGCTTAGCATAAGTTGTTGGTGCACATAGGTGAGCCTAGTATATTTAGGTTGTTGGCTTGTTAATTTAAAACACCTAGTTTTATTCCGCAATTATCAAGCCTAAATCGGAAAAGATTTAATCGGCTATTCACCCCCCCTCTAGGCGACATCCTTGTCCTTTCAGTGGCGAGCTGACCACCGGACGAGCTCCTGCCGCCCAACAGCTGGGTGGCGGCGGCGGATGAGGTGGAGAAGGAGAGAGGAGGCACGGGAGAGAGGCGGCTTCGAGGAGGAGAGACGGGCGTGATTGGGCTAGGGTTTCACCGCGGGCACGGGTTTTGTGTCGCTGCGGGAAAAATGCGAAGGGAGAGCGATGCGGATGAGCCCATCTCGCCCTCTGACTTGTTTACCCTGGACCCATCAGTCAATGACTCTATGACATGTTACTATTCACTCAAACGGGTGAAAAAGTTTTGACCACATCTAACGGCCAGCAGTCAAACACCGATGCGATTTACCCTGTTTGAACGCAATCGAACGCACGGAAATGACGGAGAGGGGCAAGTAGGGGCAGCATGCGGGTAGGCTAGGAGCTTTTATAGAAGTAATGTGGTGTAAAATAGTATCTTAAAAAATGCTTAATGTAAATTTTACAGCACCGAAAACGCCGTTTCTAGATCACCTAAAAGATGCAACTCCAACATCTCATGTATTATAGGGCACAAGCTTCCCAATAGTGATGTATAATAGCTCAACCGCGTGGCAGCCTCCACTCAATAATACATACAAACATAATACTCATATGAAATCAATTGAAAACAGACATGTAAAATAACAATAAAAAGTCAACAACCCAAAAAATTGTTGCATGATTCATCAAGTTCATAGCATCAATCAAAGAGAAAACATAGAGCCGCCATGTTTCGGCATTTTGTTCTTGTGCACCACCGCTAGCATAGCAATGTCCTCCTATCTCTCTCCAAAAAAAGCATTGTCCTCCTCCTCGGTCAAATCAAATTCTTCATCGGTAGATGAATTATGATAGTCATATGAACTCATCTACAAACCATAAATCTAAATCAATTTAAACTAGTTCATTCGAGAGGAAAAAAGTTTAAGAAAAAAACCTAACCTTAATTAGCCGCCGACGCGGAATTGAAGCGACTACTGCTGAAAATTTATCTCCCTACTGTAGCAGAGCAGAAACTTCCCCGCCTTGATATGGAAATACAACCAGGCAATGCAGAGTAAATAAGAACACACACGTAATCGTCTAGAATTCGTCGCCACGCAAGTTTCTATCATAAAAATGGCAACGCGCCACTGCAAATCTTCGTACAGGACAGAAAGAGTGGCTCATTTGAACGCACAACTAGAATATTCATTTGAACGCGCAAATTGGTCCAAATGGACAGAAGCCGGGACGGCCAGTAATCCAAGTTTCAGTTGAATCGAAACAGGAGTTCACAAAAAATATACTCGTGTTAAAACTTCAATTTACATTACCACATCATGCTGCCCAGCGGCTGGCGCTGGCGATTTTAGCTGAAATCGAAACTGAGAAGAAATAGTAGAAGAACAAAAGAACACTGCTGCGTCTTGATACTGGAGCAATCTAGAAATCGAAGACCATTTTCTGGATGAAATTATCACGAAGTTCAGAGTTTGCAGTTGCGGTCTGCACGAACAGGACCAAGCACACACAGCCATTATCATGTCGTATGTAGATGCTCGCAGAACACGCGATTGGATTACAAGAGGACGAGCATTTCCTACCCAAAATTTCTTTGCCCGTGAAAATAATAACTTCGTCGCCACACAAGTTCCTATCATAAAAACGGCAACGCGCCACTGCAAATCTTCGATTGGCTCATTTGAACGCACAAGTAGAATATTCATTTGAACGCGCAAATTGATCCAAATGGACATAAGCCGAGACGGCCAAGTAATCGAGATTTCAGTTGAACCGAAACAAGAGTTCATAAAAATATACTCATGTTAAAATTTCTATTTACATTACCACATCAAGCTGCGCAGCGGCTGGCGCTGGCGATTTTAGCAGAAATCGAAACTGAAGAGATATACTAGAAGAACAAAAGAACGCTGCTGCGTCTTGATACTGGAGCAATCTAGAAATCGAAGCCACCGCCGTCGTCAAACCCAGCGTCGTAACCGCCGGCGTCACCGATCATGTCACCGATGAGGAGCCCACCGAGCGCGCCTCCCAGGAGCCCGGCGCCGAGCCCCATCCCCATGCCACCGGCCTTCTTGGGCGGCTTCACGGCCTGCTGCTGGTAGCCGCCGTAACCCTGCTGCTGCGGCGGGTAGCCGTACCCGTAGCCACCCTGCTGCGGCGGCGGGGAGGGTAGCCGTAGCCGCCCGGCTGCTGCGCGGGGTAGCCGTAGCCGTACTGCGGGGGCGGGGCGCCGTACGACGCGCCGGTGCTCGAGCCGGCCGGGTAGGCTGTGACTGGTTCGCCTGCTTTGGCTGGTTTTCCTGCTGGTGGGTAGCCGCCGGGTGCGGGGTAGGCGGTGGATGGCTCGCCGGTCTTCCCGGCAGGTGGGTAGCCGGATTGGGGCGGCGGGTAGGCGTCGGCCTTCGCCGCCGGTGGGTAGGCAGATTGAGGCGGCGGGTACGCGCCGGATGGGGGGCCGTATGCGTCGGCCTTGCCTGCCGGCGGGTAGGCGGCCTGAGGCGGGTACGCACCGGCCGGCGCGTACGCGGCCTGCGCACCACCGTACGCGCCCGCGGCCGCGCCCTGGGTGACCTCGCCGAGCTTGTACGAGAAGTTGAGCACCCCCTGAGGCTTCCCGGACCCGATCTTCCGGACCTGGTAGGCGACGAACTTGACGGGCACGGGCCCGTCGGGCGCGCCGGAGAGCAGCTCGGAGAGCGGGATGTGGACCTCGCCGACGTCGCGGTCGCCGAGGGCGCGCTCGGCGCGGAGCAGCACGTGGAGGGACCCCGCGGCGTTGGCGGGCACGGTGAAGCGGAGGGACGCGTTCCAGGTCGGGTTGCGTCCGCCGGCGCGGTCGGGCGCCACGCGCTGGCGCGAGCGCGGGTCGCCGGAGAGCGAGACGAGCGCGTACACCTCCATCTTGGAGAGCAGGTTCACGTCCCGGAGGTCCTTGCCCGAGATCAGGGTCAGCTCCAGCGCCCGCTGCGCCATGGCGGATTGATCGGTCGACGGAAGAAGGCCTTGAGGATCTGGTTGATTGGTGGAGAAGACGAGTTTGGGTTGAGAGATCGGGTTGTTGCGATTTGTGAATTGGTGAGGGGACAAATCTGGTGGTGTGCTGTGTCCGAAGACTTTGATGAGATTGTTGGGACGGCACGAGCTCCTCCTCGTATTATATAGCGCGGAAGGAGTGGAGGAGGTTGCGAGGGTGCTTCTCCCACGCGCAGTAAGGCTGACGCGTGGGTCCTGTCCACGTGAGCCGTCCTGTCAGTGAGAGGAGTGTTCTGTTTGTGTACGTGCTTCGCGAACACGCGTGACTTGTCTCGACACGCGGAGGATAAGGGAGTAGCCGTGTTAACAGCGTGCGGTGGGTCCCACGAGTCATTCGCGGAGGAGCTTGCACGGTGGGCGGCGGCCGTTGCGTCCCGAATCTTGAGCAGTTGAATCGCGCCCACTTGCTTGTTCGGGCCAGATAGTGGGGGCCACGTGGTAGCGGGCTAAACTTCGTCCCACGGCTGACGTCCTCCCTCCGGTATGCCATCTTCTTTCCCCAAATGGAGGAAATCCTGCGCGTTCGTTGACTATCTCCCACCGTGTGCGAGCGTGTGGCTGCTGCTGCTTCTGGACGAATCTGGGCCGCCGTTGGTGGCACGCGATGATTATGCTCTTCTCTTTCCAATACTCCTCTTGCACCTGATATTCGTGATTGCATTGCAGGCTAAGAAACGAGTGCGCGTGATTGAGCGGGACGCGTGACCGGAAAGGAAGGGAAGAGCCGTCTCGACGCGGGCAGGACGCGGGGTGCTGCTGCACTAGTCTCGACGGATTTTTATTGGACAGGACTAGGCGTCTCCGAGTATCTTTCCGTCGGATCCCGGGTCGCCAGCCGTTTGATCGGATCGACAAGAGTCGTTAGATCCCGCGCCACCCTCACCAATCCCGCTTTTGCTACCGTGTAGCAAATAATCGTCCGTTTTTGCTCCCTATGTAGCAAAAAACAGTTCGTCCAGAAAACAGATTAGAAAAGACCGATTTCGCCGGAGACCTCACCGGAAACCTCGCCGGAGATCCCGTAGCAAAAACAAAAGTACTATTGTAGCAAAATCGATTTCGCCGGAGACATCGACGGAGACCTCGCCGGAAACATCGTAGCAAAATCTTTATCCTATTGTAGCAAAACACATAACAATAATAGCAAAAAAATCATATTGCAGCATCGTAGCATGCACACGCCGCCGGAGAAGGTCGCCGGAGAAAACGCCGCCGCAGCTTCGCCGGCTAACGTCGGTAGCAACGTCGGCTGCCGTTGGTAGCAAGCAACGCCGACGGTAGCATCGCCGGCTTCTTCGGCAGCAAAAAAAATGCTACTCAGCAGCACAAAGATTGCTACAAACGATCTAAAGATTTGCATAAAAAATGAAACAAAATTGCTATGAAATTTTCAAACATTTGCACCAAAGGGAAAATGGTTGGAAAAAAGAACGTCTGTAGCATAGTTCTTCATATGATGCAAAATCCAAAAACGGTTGTAGCAAAAAAGATCTCCTATGATGCAAATCCACCAAACGTTGGTAGCAACGGCAGCATCAGCTCGCAGCACCTGACTCTGGTGGGCACCACCGCCGCCATCCTATGGGAGCACCATCGAGCTTCGTCGGCAGCACCGCCGCCCTCCTATTGGAGCACCGTCGAGCTTCATCGGAAAGCACCGCCGCCTCCATGGGAGCACCGCCGCGTGCTCATAGCACCACCGCCCTCCGTCGGCAGCACCGCCGCCCTTCTAAGGGAGCACCATCGAGCTTCGTCGGCAGCACCGCCGCCCTCCTATTGGAGCACCGTCAAGCTTCATCGGAAAGCACCGCCGCCTCCATGGGAGCACCGCCGCGTGCTCATAGCACCACCGCCCTCCGTCGGCAGCACCGCCGCCCTCCTATTGGAGCACCGTCGAGCTTCATCGGAAAGCACCGCCGCCTCCATGGGAGCACCGCCGCGTGCTCATAGCACCACCGCCCTCCGTCGGCAGCACCGCCGCCCTTCTAAGGGAGCACCGCCGCCCTCCCACGGAAGCATCTCCTCCCATGGCGTCAGTGTCGTTGGGCGAGGCGCTGTGGTCCCGCGGGAGCTTCGCCATGGCCGCATCGGCCTCCCGTGGGCCGCCGGCGTCCCGCTGGTAGCAGCCCCACGGTCGGGTCCCTGAAGGAGGCATGAGACCAGAGAGGGTTGAGTGAGGAGCACGTGCGGGGCGTGCACCGGCTGCCGGCATGCTAGAGAGCAACGGAGCAGCGAGACGGAGCGAGCTGGGGCACGGCGGCCTCCGCGCATCAGGGCCGGGTGATGGAGCTCGCGGCGGCGCCATGGGTAAGTAGGGCGGCCGACGCACGTGGAGGAGGGAGCGCGGCCGTGCTGGGAGCCGCTGCGAACCATGGCGCCGGTCGAGTTGGTCGCGGGCGGAGAGGGTGCATCGCCGGCGGACAGAGGTAGTAGGAGCTGCCACGGGCTTGCTCGCCGGCGGCGGCGGCATCGTGGAGCTGCCATGGAGCGGCGTGGGTGAGAGAAATAAAGGAAGGGGAACGAGTGGAGGAAAAAAGCCCAGGGGAAGAGATAAGGCAAGCGTGCTGGGCCTCCACCCATCGCTGTGTCCAATTCATGGGACGCGTGGCACGCGCTCAACCCGGGGATGCGAGGGTGCGATCCCCGGATAATTACGAGACTTTTCCATTTTTATTCCTCTTTCGATCGGGGTGGCTCGCTCGCTCGTGCTATAGGGTGACGGGTGCTGACAAGGTCGTGACTCGTGACAAGGTGTCATTGGCAGCTAGTCCACCCTTGCAACACGTCAACGGCTAGGTGCGGTAGGTGGTACGCCTGACGAGATGAGGGCTGTCTCGTGGTATGCCGCTGTCTTTTTGGAACTTCTTTTAAAAACTTCCACGACATGGTGCTATCGATGTTAATAAAAGGAGAAAATAGAAATAACAATGTTGACCTCGCTAAAGTTCCACACTGCATGATGTAGGCTGCATTGTGAAGGAAATATTTACGTTCTTTGCTTCGATGGAGATGGATGTACACCTTGTCGTCGACTATAGTGATTTAAAGAGAAGATCAGAGAGCTGGGTAAGGAAAATTGCAGATGTATGTCAATGATTTTAGGTATGTGAACATACCCCTCGTTGCATGGGCGGACGCAGCGTCCCTGTTTCCCGGCGCTTGCCCGGGCTTGGCTGCCGATCGCTTCAGCTGTGAGTGCGTTTCCAGTGTCATACAGAGAATTTCCGATGGGCATTTCCGTTCAACCGTTCTGCTGTGCGCGCGTGGCCAGGCTGCCAGCATGGTGGGCCTTGAGGCACTGGGCTACGTGCAAGGAACATGTAGCGCTGCTGGCTGCTGCGAGCCTGCGACTCGACTTGTTCTTAGAAAAAGCAGTGACTCGCTTTGGCCTGCTGATTAGGAGTGTAAACGTATGGCTCAAAATCTTGGGGCACCAAAATGATGAAATTTTGTTTGAGTTTTTGAGAAAATATCTAATGATAACAAGGTGCATAGTATCAGTAGACAGTTAGTAATATCTGCTGGGTTTGTCACGGTACGCTCATCCTACATGTATAAAGAAAAAGATACCCGGCCGCGTTCCAGCTACTTTCTCTACGTGTAATTTATAAACGAAAAAATGGAGAACTTGAGGGTGAAACTCAGTGACTTACTAGCCAAAGAAGAACAAAAAAAATGAATAACCTCACTGATGTTTTATACTAGTTTTGATTATAGTATTTTTTTATATACGTAATTTCAAAGGTAATGGAATATTTTGAACGAAACACCAAAAATTCAGTGACCCTCAAATAACAATTTTCACAAAATTTCGATAAAATTTAAACCTCAGAACACATCTAGTTTTCTACTAAGAGAGGACCCTTACAGAGTTCGGCTTAGGGCCCCATATATCGCGGCTTGGACATTTGGAATCCATTTTCTTTTTAAACCCCGAACACCAATCCATTTTTCCTTTTTTACATTGTAGAGTCTCCTTGTGGACATTTGGACACTTCAACTTTTGTCATCGATCGTCAGAGTTTCCTAAGTCTTCTTGGATTTTTTTTCCCTAATTGCTAGCATATCTTCTATTATCGCATAGGATATTTGAATTTTTTGTTAGCTTATGGACATTCAAATGTGTAGTAAATTTGTGAACACTTGATTTTGCGAACTTATGAATATTTGAATGTCTTGTGAACTTGTTTTGTAATATTTTATATGTTTTTATGCCTTAGAACTGTTGTGAAACAATATTTGCTTCATGTGATTCGTATATCATCCGAGAAAAAATTTAGTTATCTTGTTTCGCGCCCAGGCTTCGACAAATTCCTGGGTCCGCCACTGCCTCGTTGTTATCCATGCAATCCGCTTCGGGACACCCCATACAAAAACAAGTATAATGGGGGTAATTTTGTCATGAAACGATTTTTTCCATCTAACATGAGTCTTTGATGGCCATGTCGCCTGGTTTACTTCTAGATGCACAGGCGAGGAATTTGATTACACATGAATGGCGGGACAGGGTAGGCTCGTGGATCCTTCGTCTCACGCACGACTCTACTTGTATGCCTACGTACGAGGTGAAACTTCGGGCGAGGGATCCAATCACACGATCTGGGACTTGGTGGTAGATAGGATTTCCAACACGTGGAATTGTGGCATCTCTCGTGGCATTTCGACCGCGGATGCCTCCACCTTATATAGGTGTTCGCTTCGACCAACAATTTTCGCGGTCCCATCAAACCCTAGTCCGAGTACACCATAAATCCAGTATGTGCATGACTCTGTCCCGGTCCGGTTTAGGTCCAACTTCGTCAGTCTACTTTTAGTCAGATCACATCTGAGTAGTTCGAGTTCCCTTAAGTGCTTGACCCGTAGGTTCACAACCACTAGAACACACGACCATAGTTACTTCTCTGAGTTTCAACCATGGCTTCAAGTCCGGCTCGCTTCCATGAACGTTTGTCCTCAATTTGATAGTCGGTACCGGCTTCTACCAAAGTGTGCCGACTCTCGAGTGATGTAAATTCAACCTTATGAACATGTACATTGTGCTTTCTGTTTACCTCACGATATAATTTATCAAGCATAGACGAGTGCTGGTCATCCAATTAATAGTTCAACTCTCCTCTCGATCCCGTGATCACTAGACTAACTCTTGGCCTGAGTATTCCGATAACTCTTAGCCAAGTCGCATGGCCATGCTTTCTAAATTAGATCACCCGAGATAGTACATAAAATAACTCTTCGAATTGGAGGAGCAATTTCCATCATGGGCAACTATGCCATGCAACTTGTTACACAGCCAACCCGAACTGTATCTTTATAACACTTAGTTATGAAATAGCTGTTGATAAACCCTAGTCGGTCGATTCACAACACAAGATCATGCGAGGACTTCGGGTCTAGTCTAAGGACATGGCATATACATTGCTTAAGACTAATAAATGACAATTTGCTCGTTACGCATGAGAGTGAGTTTGTCCGACGTAGTGAACTTTTACCAAACTCATGCTACCGTACGAAGGCGATACATGGACATTCAGGAGTATGACGCCCACCATCATGCGATGTGGCGGTTCGTGCTACCAACATGCCGTTACAGCCTTCATAATGTAGCAAAAAGACCCCGATCATGTATCGACTAGTCAGCGAGATGCCCTCCAAATAGAGGGAACCCATCCCTTTTATGGGGACTCTGTCATTCCATCTCTCACACACACAACTAGTTGGAACACGACAACAAGCCCTCAACTCTTCATTGTTCTTGATCATACCATACACGAACACCATACCATACCACCACAAAAGTAGGGGTTGTTACCGGGATCGAACCGGGAGGTCCAAGCCTACATACATCTCATGTCTCGCATGTGCTCATCGATCCGGTTCTTGCAATGATACGATCTACAAATTTAGGATTTAGGATTTGGGGTGCTGGACGTTCACCACTGCCGAAAAATGGGTGCAAGGACGATAGACCGGCGGAGGAGACGGATGGACCGCGTAGGGCGTGATCTGTCATGACATCCGAAGCGGGCAAAAAGAAGAGTGGTATAGTGGTATCATTTAAGAAATGATATAATTGGATATTTCCCTAACCGTGAAATAGCTTACTAAATGTTTCATGCGTAGCTTTTCTTTTATCAAAGTGGTCGAGGAAAAAAATAGATGATTAGGCCATTAGCGATCGTGGGCCCACTACAAGTGGTCACACCAGCAGTGTTGTCGTGCACTAGCAGCCCCATCACTCGAGGAATATCTCATGCGTCCTATCCGTGCTTTTCACGAGCGTTTTCGCTTGACGTTGTAGAGAGAGACAGGACTCATCAGATACTCCTACTTTTTTTTCACGATATAAGAGACGCCTTTGACGAAACTAAATAAAGCTGGACCCTGAAAAAAAAAAGTTTAGAATAAGGCAGTCAAGATAAAAAAAAGATCAGGAAAACGAAAAAGGAAAAACGTGCTCCCCGCACAGGCAGACATATGGGACCACCCGACGCGTGGCTCTGGCTCTCGAGCGGCAACGCGATTTCAACGTCATTACCGCCTTCTCCTAAACAGAAACGGAGAAGGAGAGGAGAAGCGAGTCTCGGCTCGTTCCCCACAAAGCCAGACCTGGCCGCCTCGGCTCGTTCCCAGAAACCGCCCCCCGTCGGCGCCTCGACTCGCCTCGCGCCGTCATGGGTACCGCGCCGGAGGAGCCGTCGCAGATGCGTCGGGCGCTGGTGGACACGCTCGCGGGGGCCATCTCCGGGGGCATCTCCCGCACCGTCACCTCCCCGCTCGACGTCATCAAAATCCGCTTCCAGGTCCGTCCCCGCCCCCACGGATCCGAATTGTCTCTCCGTGGCAGCGGCTGTCCGCTGTGTGATTGGGACTCGGTAGCCGCAAATTGTAAGGCGGATTGGTGGGGTTGTTTGGGAGAATTTGGTGGGATGGTCCGGGGCGGAAGCTGCAGGCGGCTATCCCCGCGGATTTGGGCCCGTGTTGTTTATCTGCAGGAAATTGGGGTCGAGGAGTACCGACGGATTTTGTGCGTTTGTGTGAATTTGTGGCTTGAGCGCCGGGGAGCTACCGACTGATTCGATGGAACTTGGACATGCATTTGGCCCGTTTGGTAATGCCTGAATGGGCGAGCAGCGCATGGCCTGAATCTAGCTTGGTGCGCCTACCATGGTGGCTATTGGTTTCAAGCAATGTAGTCTGTATGGTTTTAGATTTTTTGGGGATTCTTTAGCTTACCTGGACATCGCCTCAACGCCTTGAGTACGTAGTTTGATGCTAACTGATTTTTAATCACCGCCTGTGTTTAATTCTGATGTTGGAGATGGTGTGTCAATCAGTATGTTGTGTCGTAATGCTGATATTCCTTGCTCTAAGCATTTCTGTGGAATGAAAATGTAGCATTCTAGCTGCTCTATTCTCACTTTACGACACCGATGAGATGCTTCCTGTCCTGTGCTCTAGATTACTCCATTCACCCCCCCCCACACACCCACACACACACACACACACACACATCACTCATCATTAGCACTTGGTGACAGAAATATCTATTTATTATCTTGGATTTTTACCTACATGTAAATACTTCATAATACATCAGTTTCTTGTTTGTCCGAGAACACAAGTAGGTAAAATGCGACGACATTTTTTGGTTTTTTTTAGTTTATTGAGGTTTTGGGGCTCACTCTGAATCCTGGCCGTTGTATTGGAAAATGCATAATTGTGTTGGGTGTAACCGTACCATATCAACCCATAATTCTATTTTGGATATTCAGAGGCCCTTCAATGTATTTTTTTGCAGGTTCAATTAGAGCCCACAACCTCGTGGGGTTTACTTCGAAAAGATGTCTATGGACCTTCCAAGTACACTGGACTTGCGCAAGCAACTAAAGATATTCTCCGAGAGGAAGGTTTGCCGGTATCTGCTTCTCTTCAAACATTTCTCACCTCATGCTATACTTTACATTCACTGTTGACCATGAACTTGCCTTCTTAAGTTATCTGAATTTTATCTTGCCAAATCTCAGCTCTAATATCCGCCACTGCTACCATAGTTAGTTCTCTCTAATGAACAAAAAAAAAACACGGTGCTTATCTGTCTGTACAGTTGACCCCACCTGTACATCTTTTCTCAACTTGCTCATCTCAGTTTCTGGCATACCACCTATTGTAGTTCTTTCACGAGTGTAGTAATGCATGATACTGACCAGTGATCACCAAGTGGTATTAATGTTGTTTGGTGAGGAGAGTCTGGTGCTATTCTTGGTCTTGAGCCATGCTAACTGTATTACGATCAAGTTTGTCGGAACCTGATTTAAGTAAGTTCTGGCTCTTGAAATCTACAACCCTAGATTTAGTAGACTTATCCAATCCTTGGTAGGGTGTTTATTTGATAGAATCTTAATGTTCTTATGATTCTACTGAAAAATACTACAGCACCATGAGCGCACGTTACAAATTTATGTACAATTTTACTGATCCTATTAATCAGTTATAAACAATTGTTTGTATAAATGATAATAAGCTATTCTCAAGCAGAACATGTCTATCAAATTCGAAGAAGCCATTAAGTCGGTCTATCCCTTGGTGCAGTTTAAACAGACCAAGATCTACCTATTGGGCTGTAGTCCGTAAGAAATGAAAATTAAAAGCAAGAGTGCTTGCTACGTATACTGTTCCTCCAAAAATATATCAAGTGATGACATTAGCTGCTTTATTGGGTTTTCTTTTTGTTATATATTTGAGATCATATCATGTATACCCTTGTTTTTTTCCGTACATTGCAATTCTGATTTCTGCTTTGCTTCTTTCTTTGTTCCTTGTACTTTTTTTGTTTATCTACGTTAGCTTTATTCATGCTCTCTGTGTGATTTAGTTAGTTTATCTTAACAAAAAGAAGAATATGTAAGAAATGCTCATACGGTGCAAAATGCTGATCTTTCAGGGATTCTGGAGAGGAAATGTTCCAGCCTTGTTTATGTATATGCCATATACAGCTATACAATTTACAGTTCTACACAAGCTTAAAACCTTTGCATCTGGTTCGTCGAGAACAGGTATGCCCTTTCAGCTTGGTTCATCGGTTTATGTTTATATTAAATTGTAAAGGTCATCCTCACCTTATTCAAGTGCTTGCATTAGCTAGAGTTTCTACCAAAACTTGACTTATACAACTCGTACAAATATTTCTTGGTACACTATAAATTACTTTGCTATTTGTGCAACCCATCTCAGAGAATGAAGGTGTAGTCCTTATCTGATCTATTTCTCATTCCCAGAGGATCACCTACACTTAAGTCCCTACTTGTCTTACGTAAGTGGGGCTATTGCGGGATGTGCAGCTACAGTAGGGTCATATCCATTTGACCTTCTCAGAACTATTCTTGCATCACAGGGTGAACCGAAGGTAAATATGATCTTATCTTTGGTTTCCCGTACTTTTTCCCCTCGGAGTGTGTCCACTTACAGTCTTACTTACAAACTTATGGTGTCACTGATTTGGTTTTACACTGTAGTTAGATCCTTGGTCATGTTTTTAGTTACTTTAGGGTATATATGTGGTACTCCGTCCGTTTCTAAATATAAGATGTTTTAGCCTTTTTCCAGATTCACATGTATCCACATGTATCTAGACATGTTTTAATGTCTATGTTCACATATTTTGATCTGTATTTAGTCAGCATGTGAAACACCTAGAACATCTTATATTTAGGAACAGAGGGAGTAATTTGTAGTACTCACTTCACTGATAATATGGATTTCTCACTGTTCGATCATGCTTGAAGTTGAATATGTTACTTTTCGAGTAAGGTCACATTCAGTTTCATTTCAACATGAAGGACTTCCTCTTGCACTTCTTGTTTTGTTTTTGTTATTCAGCTCAAGCTTCTTTTTTCTTATTTACTTCTCTTGTTCTGTAGTTATATGTTCTGTAAGTGTCAACTATCTGCACAAAACTTGTGTTGTTCAGTTATATACGAAAAATCACTTTGCTCTTATTCATTGCTGATTGTTTTCCACGATCAATGTAAGACAACTGCATGGTGAATATTCATAACAATTCTTATCATGTCATCTTTTTGCTGATTCACAGAGTTGTATTTGTTCTGTAGGTTTACCCCAATATGCGATCTGCACTTTTTGACATAATTCAAACTCGTGGTGTTCGAGGGCTTTATGCCGGTTTAACGCCAACTATCGTTGAAATCATTCCATATGCTGGCTTGCAGTTCGGTTCATATGACACTTTCAAACGTTCGATGATGGTAACAATGCTAAAACTCACCATTTTACGTGTACCTAACTAGTTGAATTTGAGGTGATTTATATAAAGCTAAGTTCTAAGCTCATATAGGTAAATAGAAACTGGTGTTGTGATTGGCTTAACTCTTCCATTATAAAGACAAGTTAATACTTCAAAAGAAGAAACTAAAGTTATTTTTGGCACTAACTTTTGTTTGGTATGCTGGTTATGTTTTAGCTTCCCTTACTTTACCTTATTCATGTAGTCATGGAATAGATATAGACATGGAAACAAGGATTACGAGTCGATGAGTCGCAACTTGTCGCTCGGGTACCGACAAGTAGACAAGTCGCGCGACAAGTCGTGACTTGTCGCAACTTGTCGAGGTTTTGAACTTGTCGCTGGGGTACCGACAAGTAGACAAGTCGTGCGACTTGTCGCGACTTGTCGAGCGACACTTAATCCATGCATGGAAATGAGGAGGATGACTCGGCGTCAAGCTTCCAGCTATTTCTTTGTGGATTTGCAGCTGGAACATTCTCGAAAGCTGCGTGTCACCCACTTGATGTTGTAAAAAAGAGGTTCCAGGTAACTGCCTTTGCCTTTAAAAATTGCTGATTTTGATGCAATTGTTTTTTGATAAATTCCCATAAAAAAGAATCTTATAGATAATATTATGGTGTTAAGAACTGGTCACAAAGAATATTGGGCTTCATGTATTTGGATCACTTTATCTGGTCCGTGCTCTGCATTAAACATCTAGCATAAATTTGAGTTGGGCCTGTTTATGCTTTGCCTATCTCAGTTTGATATTTTTTGCCCCTGCTAAGCTATGTGCCATTTCTCTATTAGCATACCTTCACTCGTAGTACACCTATTTTTTACGGGAGCATGTCTTGTCACAACATGAATGTGCTCACTTGTAGGGATTGAAATCCAAACTGATCTATTTATTTTATTATTACTAGCTTGTGCTGGCAGTGGTGCTGTAACACTAAATTGAGAGATGTTCACTCAAGTTCAGTACTTTGTTAAATGTAGAACATTTAGATGTGGCTATGAATTACTTGAGTATGATGATGTTACACTGCCGGGTATCAAGTCATTTGGCATATTTTGGAGTCGTGCAACGCTAATTTTTTTCCACCACTCCGCAGATCGAAGGACTAAAGCGTCACCCAAGGTATGGGGCGCGGATTGAGAGCAGCACGTACAAGGGCATGTACCATGCCCTAAAAGAGATTGTTGTGAAGGAGGGGGTCGGAGGCCTTTATAAAGGACTTTTCCCATCCGTGGTGAAATCGGCTCCTGCTGGTGCTGTGACGTTTGTGGCATACGAGTACATCTCGGACTGGTTAGAGTCAATACTCATGTGAAAGATCTTCATGCAGCATTTTCCCCCCTCTCAGTTTGTTATGTACTGTCCATATATCCTTCAACACATCTGTATTAGTAAATGGATATATCATGTTTGGAAGAGGCTGCAGTTCCTTTGGAATCTTGCAGACGATTCAAGATTTGGGGAGCCCACAAAAACCAGCTGGATGAGTTATGCTTGTAAGCTTCTTTCATGGAATTTGGAAGACCACATAAGTTAGCCAAATTAAGTAGTCAAGCCGCTGACTAAGCATGTGATGTGCCTGGCTTAGTATTCAACTCAGCCAGGCGCACCTTCCCTTTTTGTTTTAAAAAAATATGTTGTGCAATTATTATCTTAACATATGCATTACTGTACGTCTGCAAGTTACTGAACCTGAATTTGATTCGCAGGATAGCAAGCAAGGCCGGGATCGAGTGAGTTCTTATATTGGATAAAGGTGCTAACAATATAAACATTCTGGTCATCAGTGGAAACTTCCAGCTGTTTTGAGGCCACAAGGTCAATGGAGAAGTGGATACGATTGATTGGTTATTCATTGAGAGTTGCTTACTTGTAGAGCCTTACTATAGATCGAGCTATTTTTTCCATTTTCTCCCCCTTTTTTTGCCCCATCTCCTAATGTCGTGATAGTGCATTCGTTGAGCTGTAACAGCGGACTGAGTAAAAACTATGACTCGTGATGAATGTCAAAGAGCAGCAGGCGTTTTTGTTAAGATGTGATTGTCCTTTAACCACTTCACTTCATGTGAGTACTTAAACTATGTGGAGTTCATACGATTGATTTTTCATTGAGAACTTAGGCTGCTCACTGATGTTACTAGCCTATATTACTATCTCCACAGTGGAGAGTAACATATATGTGGTGTCATATAAGATTTTATTTATTAGGCTATAGACTCATTTTGTCTTGATAAGTGTGATGTTACAGTAACTAGCTAAGTTATCCCAAACAACTCACTCCTCATTAAATACATGCCACATAAACAAAATTGTCTTGAGATGTGTGATGTTACTAGCTAAGTTATTCCCACTGTGAGAAGCCTTATGCATGTGGTTCGCTCTTAAACTCTGAATGCACATGCCTACAATACGAAGACTCCTCTTGTAGGAAAACCTAGCTAGACCTAGGCTCTTGATGGCTCATCCTTGTGCTGTGGTGCACATGTTGAGCTCTGAGCAGCAGGCTGTTCGCGTGCATCAAGTGAAAGACGTGGGAGTCAATCTGCATTTTAATTGAAATGGTATTTTGAGGTTTTGTGGATCCCGGAATTCGACCAATAATCACGAACTCTAATGTAGTGCGACTATTTATTGAAATGGTATTTTGAGGTTTAAAAAAATCTTTTTGTACATGGATACATTGTCAAGGTACATGGACACACTGATGCTAGGCAATCCCCTATTTGATACCCCAAACACCAGGACGTAAAAATAAAATAGGCATATCACACCGTCCATTTTTACCAAACGGAAGAAAACCCTGTCCTAAACTTCTACTGCCTCCGTCCAGAATTACTTGTCATTGAGATGAGTATATCTAGACGTATTTAATTGTGTAGGTTCACTTATTTCAGCGACATCTAATTCCGGACGGAAGAAGTAGATGCGACAAACGGCGACAGTCGGCGCCGCCTCAAGACGATCCATGCCCGTTTGGCTAGGAGCAGGGCCCACGCCCTTCCGATGCTCCGCCAATGTTTCCCTTCCTCTCGTGTCGCCTTGCAGCCGCATCACAGAGCCGCTATCCTCCCGTGGCCGCCATTAGGGCGCCGAGGATCCGGACTAAGTGCCCAACTTTCCTGAGAGATATCATTTTTTTTAGCATCTCCTGAGAGATATCATATTCGAGACGCCCGGCCAGCGGGGAGAAAGGTTGGATGGGCCAGAATGAAGAGTCAAGAGAGTAGGCGTGTTGGGCTTTACCAATCCATAGGTAACAACCAATTTTCCTGCTGGGCTATAAGCAGGCCATAGCCCTGGTTTGCCACAAACGTAGCTACGCCGACAACAGCATATGCCAAGCTGGGCTATAAGCAGGCCATAGCCCTGGTTTGCCACAAACGTAGCTACGCCGACAACAGCATATGCCAAGCTGGGATCTTTGATAAGCACAGTGCACAAGTACCAGATCAGGAGATACAAGACTTGAGCCGGAGCAGTACGTCCCCTTAGGTCCCAACCTTATCCTCTCCCAGCTCTCATCCCCTTCCTTGAGAGTCCACCGTCACGGCCTAATTCCGGCCGCTCTCGCCGCCGGCGTCCTCGCCGGTTGGTGCAGGGATGGTTTAGGGTGCCGGCCCGCTTTGTATAGAAGTAGATTTAGGTTTTGTTTTTTTCGTAGACTAGGTTTCGGCTTCGTGCTGGAGGAGCTGTCCCTTGTGGCGATTGGCGTTTGCCGTCTCCCTCTCCTCGAAGGTCTTGTGGCCTGGCGGCTCGGCGCGGCGTCGGCCACGTTGTCTGGTGGAGCTCTGCCAAGTCCCCATGGTGGGGAAAGGGTGGACTATCCGCTTTGACGACGACCTTCTTCAATAAGCGCTTTGGCGTTCTTGCTCTGCTGGGTACTGCTCTTCTCTCGGCCGGCCTTGGTGGCGAGGGAGAGAGGAGTGGTTGCTTGCTGACAAGGATGTGCAGGTCTTCGGCGTTGGGGATTCGAGGCCGTTCCCGGCGTGCGGCGGAGTGGTGGTTACAGTTCGGCTTGCTCCAGTGGATGGAGGCGGTGAGCTGCAGCAACAACTCGGCAACCTCTTCAATAAGGTCTGTAAATCGCAACTCTAGTGGTGGTGGCGTGGATTGGGGTCTTTTCGCAGCTTCTCATTCTGGTAATGAGAGCAAGGAGGTTCCCCGTGTCCATGTTTTTCTGCTGCTGGACGAGCACCAGGGGAGGAGTTTTTCTTCTCCGGGGAGATTCCTCACGGCGGCGTTTTGTTCGTCGTCGTTCTCGATGGTCGGATGGCGACCTCTCCCACCTTCGTCGTCAGCTTCGGCTTCTTCCGGCCGGCGTTCCAAGGATTTGATCAACCTCCAGGCTGCCATGCCGCAAAGGAGGCCCTCGGGCTCTGGTGTAGTGTGCTCCCGCCTCCTCGCCCCAAGTGGTTGCGTCCCCGGCGGCGTTGAGGCTGACTGCGCAGAGCTTCGTGTTCGTCACACTGGAGAAGGAGCTGGACCCGGTTGCGTTCCTCATTATCTGCTTAGGGTCTTTTGTGCAATTTGTAAGGACTTAGTTGTAATTTTTATCTTTCTGAGTGCCTTATCTGTAAGATGTACCAGTGTTGACTTAATGGAACTCTAGGTCCTTCGGGACCATCCCTGTTCAAAAAAAAAAGTACACCCTCGTCAGAAGGAGTTTTTGGCTGTTATCGCAACGGCCAGCATTCAACGAAGTTCAAAGCTATGTCCAGCACAGTAGTGTACTTACTCCTAAACATGAACCGCACCCAGTTTGGGTTGGGCGGCATTAAAAGGAGTCAGCATGCAGCATGTACGCACGGCCTTCCGGACGCACACATACGACACACTGAGTTAATTGCACCCGCAGCACTACGGCCGGCGGCGGCCGGAAGCACGACGGCCGGAGCCAGGAATGTGGCGGCGTTAGGATTTTTAATTTTGTATTGGACTGATGACGTGTGGGACCCACAGTTATTTTGGTTATTTGCGAAATGTCCAAAAATACAGGGTGTTTTCTGCAAGATTACGTGTCCACGTCAGCATCATGTGCTACGCGCGTGACCTACCGCAATGGAAAACTAACTGACATGTGGGGTTTGTGACTAATGTGCACCAAAAGTTCAGTTGTGTAATCAAAAAATGCAGTTCTCCAGTTGTGAACTTAAGTGCACATACCTGACGAGTTGTGTGACTGCGGGTGCAATTAACTCCGACACACTCTCACTCCCACTCGGCCTGGTCGATTTGAATTCATCTGCACACATGCATATGCATAGAGAGGCAAATTAAATTGAATTTTGGACGTGGTGCAATTGCATGCAGTGTCCATTCTGCATGCATGGGGCCAAACAGACCACATAAATGACTGTACCTGAACTGTCTATGTTGTAGCAGATGCACCTGTGCAGAGTGTTCCGACACAGGATGGCCCGGCCCCAAATTAGCAGGGCCCTAATGTTGTCTATGTTCATGCAAGAAGCCGAACAACATAGGATAAGTGCTGCCCAAGTATGAGTTGGGCCTGCCAAGACATAGTACAGGTGCTAACCCAAGTACGGAGACCGCAAACCGGTGCAGCCAGGAGCATCTCCAATAGGTGATGTATACCAATAAATAACAGCTTTTTACATCACCAAAGGTCAAAAAGTGGTCTCCAACGAGCAGCTCGTGATGTAAATTTGGGCAAAAAAATTTAGGGCACGATGTAAAAAATGCCTCCGGTGATGCAAATATACATCAGTGGTGATGTAAAACGCATGCACAACGCGCGGACGTGTAACCGCCGCGCGGAGCCTTCCCGCCCGCGGCTGGAAGCCGTCTTCGCCATCGCCGCCGGCGCCGCCGCCCCTCCGCCGCCAGTATCCAGACCTCCCCGGACCTCGCCGTGACCTCGCCGCCACCCCGCGCACTACCGACGGCCGCCGTTTCCCCCTGAT
The DNA here is from genome assembly GCA_947311845.1 of Poa pratensis. NCBI lineage: Eukaryota > Viridiplantae > Streptophyta > Magnoliopsida > Poales > Poaceae > Poa > Poa pratensis. The sequence continues at coordinate 6,944,561 of CAMZMU010000055.1, read as the reverse complement.
CGACCAACTTTTCGTCAGCGCTGCCACCTCTCCGCCGTCTCGATTTCGTCGTTCCCGGCAATCGCCGCCCCTCCACCGTCTTCCCCGAGAATCGCCGCCACCCAGTCGCCGTCCCCGGCCATCAGGACACCCGCCGGAGGGCCCCATCACTGCAATTTGGCCGTCGACGACCCCGTCGATTTGGGAAGCCGTCGGCCCCGCCGCTCCTTCCCGGCCATCCGTTGCCTCCTTCCGTTCCTCCCCTGGCATCAGGTCGACCACGCTGTCACCCCCAGCCTTCTTGACATCCGCCGGAGCCCTGATTCCGCCGCCGCCGGCCTGGTCAATTGATTTCCGCAGCGGCGCCGATTTTTGTAGAAGAAAAATATACATCACTTGAGGTAGTAGGACAGCTATTGGAGCACTCGTGCCCTATATGGTGCCCTATTGTAGATGGTCGTTCTCGGTGCCCTAAAAATCACGTTTTTGGTGATGTATATTTTACATCACGCTGTTTTTTGCCTGCTATTTTACATCATCTATTGGAGATGCTCTAAGAAAGGTGCACCTGCGATCAAGGAGAACCCCAGCTGGTTGGATTATTTTATCTGGCCACATGAATAGTCAAGCGATGGGTACAATTTTAAAAGGAGCCCCTAGAAAACATGGGAACTACAACATATGCCTCCATATTTATAGAAAGAGTGAAAGGCACCAGAGGTCACGAAGTTGCGCGAAAAGTAAGGATTGGTCACCAAGTTGAAAAACCTCAAAACGAGGTCACGAAGTTGTGGAGTAGTCAATTTTTGGTCATTCCGTCACGGTGGGCGTCAAGTTGCTGACGTGGCAGTGTGTTTTTTTTACAAAAAACACCTTGAACTTTTATATATTTCGGCTAGCAGCCCGAAAATAAATATGAAGAAGGACCTAACAATTAGAATATATAAAAGTTCAAGGTGTTTTTTGTAAAAAAACAAACTGCCACATCAGCAACTTGATGCCCACCGTGACGGAATGACCAAAAATTGACTACTCCACAACTTCGTGACCCCGTTTTGAGTTTTTTCAAGTTGGTGACCAATCCTTCATTTTCGTGCAACTTGATGACCTCCGGTGCGTTTCACTCTTATAGAAAAGAGCAGAAAAGTAATCAAGTCCTTGGTCTCCTCCGCCGCAACCACGAGAACTCTGGGTCCGGGCACGTGCGCAGCCACCAGGAGGTTGGCAACATCAACGAAGAGCCCCGCACCAAAATCGATGAAGATCCTCAATAGGCCTAGAAGCGGAGAGGAATAAGGGCCATGGACATGCGCAACATCGACGCATGGAGTGGCTCCACATGCCTAACATAACACGGGGACAAGGGCAAGGCTGAGGTCAATGTTTACTCATCGAGGAGTTGAAGAAATTTGAAGACACAAATGCGGAGGAGTGCCGACGTCGTTCTATGGAACAAGAGTTAGGATTGAATTCGAGACACCAATACATCTGAGATTATCGATCTTCCCAACAACCAAAAGCCATAGAGCTCAAGTGGGTGTACAAATTCAATAAACATGCTGAAGAGAATTTGGTGAAACATAAAGCAAACCTTGTGGCTAAGAGATACATGCAAGGGGAACGTATGGATTCCGAAGAACTGCACACTCCTATTGCAAGCATGGAATCGGTGAGATTACTTCTATCTCTGATGGCTCGGTAATCAATCATGCAGGCTATATCACATGGATGTAAAATCCACATTCTTATCTTTGACTCATATGATAGGAAAAATATAGAAATAGGAAACTTAGGATTGGGATGACATGTCTAACTGAATCATATGTAAGAGAGATTCGCTTTGATTTTGGTGAAGAATTTTTTTACGAGGTTAGACCTCATGTTTTTTTCCTATGAGATTACAATACAAGATTCTTATGGGATTAGTTCCTATCGGATATGATCTTATGAATCAAACAACTTCTATAGGAAAATTTCCTATAGGATCAAATCCTCCAAGAAAAAATGATAATCCTTTGAATCAAAGGGGTCCTTAATGGGTAGTTGGAAGAAGTAGTACATCTCAAGCAACTACCCAGATTCATCATAGAAGGAGAACACGAGATACTGAAACTACACCAGACACTATACGACCTATTTCAAGACCCTCGATCGTGGAACATCAAGTTTGATTGTACATTAATCTCTATCGGATTTAAGAAGAGTTCATCTGAGCATGGAGTGCATAAACTAATTAAACTCAAACTTAGCTAGACAAGGTTGGATTATTTCCAACATAAAATACATCCCACGCAGCCCGCCAGCCCCCATTTCGGTAAAAAAAAAAAAAACTTCACAGTCGCAAAACAGAACAAGTTACATCCACGTATCTGAGGTAGAATACCACGCTTGCTATACTCGTACAGAAGTTACCGCACAGATTTAATGCGTGAGTTTAGATGGGGCCTAGCTCGCTGGCGAGGTATACATGTATATCCAATGGGAGGTGCGTGCAATGATTGTGATGCTATTGCTTGCGGGATCTCTTTACTGCTGTGAGTTTTGAGAGTTTTGCATAGACCGAGGAGATTCCACCGTGTACGTATACATGGATAGAGAAGAAGACAGGGAGATCAAGGAGGATGCGGAGGCGGAGGCTGGAGTTCAGATTATGGTTGTGTCTCGGTTCAGAAGGATATGTGTGTTCTGTGGGAGCAGCAAGGGAAGGAAGACGAGCTACCAGGATGCTGCCATTGAGCTTGGCGAGGAGCTGGTACTCATCTTCTTCGTCGTACCAGGCTGTACATAGGCTCTGGAACCATTTCTCTGCTCGAGCTAGTTTCTTTGAGCTTTTCAAAATTCTAGCAAGTTCATCGTGTTATATTTTCTGTTGGGAGTAGTTTCTTTTGGCTGTTCCATAGCTAGTTCCATCATCCTGTTATGTCCTTTTTGTTTTCGTTTTTTCACGGGGATGCAAACTAGATAGTATAATAGACCGATAGCTAGGTGCATGTGTGGCACTTTGGAATATAGAAATTGCAATCAACTTGTAATGCTGTTTCTGAAGGACTTTTCACGCATGTTCCTACGGTTATCACTATATAGGTTGCAAGGAACATTGATCTGGTGTACGGAGGAGGGAGCGTGGGGCTGATGGGCCTGGTCTCTCAAAAAGTCTACAACGGAGGGGGGCATGTTATTGGGTATGCAATCCATAATGATGATTCATGCATTCTTTGGCATATCTATGATAATCTGGCGGATAGAACACTTCATTGACTTAAGCCAACTCCAATAATGCCAAATTGTTGTTGGTTATCTTTTGCTACACGAGTATAATATTAATCATGTATGTACCGTGGTTGGGTAATAATTAGGGAGAGTTGATTCATTGGGTACATGCAAGCCGCTAAAAACTATAGATAAGATAGAAAAATGAGAAGGTGTGAAATCTAAAATACTCCATCCAATCCATATTAATTGTCTCTGAATCGGATGTATCTAGATACATCCGATTCAGCGGCAATGAAATATGGATCGGAGAGAGTATATGATTATGGAGTAATGTTCCACAAAATCTTACGTAGTAGGTGTAGTCTCATGATAAATGATTTTTTTTGCGAGGGAAAAGAAATTGTATTACTTAATCAAGAGTATTACAGTCCCTAAGGATGAAATTAAGGATCACACCCGGCCCAGTACCAATCCACACAATAGTGCTATCATGAACTCGACCATACCGAGCTAATGCATCACTAGCCATGTTTTGAGAACGAGGAATCTTTACAATACGAATATCACGCCCAGACCTCACCATGGCTTTGACCTCAGCGACTAGATGGCATAAATACGAAACATCCTTCACCGTACTGGTCACCATCTTTACCAGAGACGCATTATCAGTCTCGACAATGATTTGATATTGTTACATGCATTTTTTTTCCAAGTAAACGGTATGAGTCTTGCCTTTCAATTAGAAGAAGAAGGGGTTATCATATGCACATTTAATTACTTACAAACTAGGAGTACTAAAGATGCCCTTAGAAAGGTGGCAAATTTTTTGGAAGAAGCAATCATTAGGACGAGGCTTCCTCAGTTTGCTACTGCTTTATAATCTATCATCTTGTTGTCGATATGCAGGGTGATTCCGAAGAGCCTCGTGTCTAGAGAGGTAATCACATGGAATGATCTCAATGAACTCTAACATCATTATTCATCCATTATAATTTAAAGCTTTATTAGTTTGTTTTTCCTCGAATATTGAAATTTTCGCATCACAAGACTCATTGAATATAGTAACTATATCATGTTTTTTCTTCATAATGCTTACACTGTTACAATCTTATAAAATAATAAGTCATATAGCTCTCTGAAAAATAATCCTACTCGAAATTTATGAATTACCTCTTGGTGTCGTTTATGAAAAAATATCGCATGCATGAAATGTTAAATGGAATCATGTTTTCCTTTTACTTAATTAGAGGTGATACCTTGATGATATTCATTGACATGTTCTTCTGTTGGGCTCCCTTTGTTCTTAATTAATACCTTTTAGGTTCAGAGTCGTTCTAACTTATAAACAAAATCCTCACAGTATAACCAAGATTACTTTTTCTCAACTTTGAAAGCATATTGCATCACTACGGTATACCCACTAAAAAATCTGCTCTTGACCCTTTGTTTCGGTGAAGAAGAATATGAATGTGCCATGTGATTATGCTAAGGATACATGCATACATTGCTTCATGTATAGTGTTGCTTGTGGGTGCAGATAACAGGAGAGACCATGGGAGAGGTGAAGGAAGTGATAGATATGCACCAAAGGAAGGCTGAGATGGCAAGGCAATCTGATGCCTTTATAGCGCTCCCTGGTTGGTCCTCTCAATATCTAATTCTTTTACGAGAAGGACAAATGGCTCCCGAGTTACATGGAGCTTTTTTGAAAAATTCAAAATCGGCACTTTTGAGTTTCAAAAAATCGAGAAACAATTCTTCTTAGATGTAGATAGTGTCGAGATCTATAAGCGTGCAAAGTTTTACTCAAAATTTGTTATATTGTAGCCTGGGCAAAACTAACAAATGGGTGGCTCTGGGTACACAGTTTCAAAAACATGAAAAAAAATCCCGATTTGCCTTTTTTTTGTGCAACCCAAAATACAACGAATTTTGAGCTAACTTTTGCACGCGTGTAGATCTCGACACTTTCTACATCTGGGAATTTTTCTCGATTTTTTGAAACTCAAAAGTGCCGATTTCGATTTTCGCAAAAAAAACTTGATCCGTTTAACTCAGGAGCCATTTGCAGCTTCCAGTACTTTTACCCGCTTTTCCCTCTTGCTGGATTTTTTGCAGGGGAAACTTTACCCTAGTTTGGGCCGTGTAGGTGTGTAGGTCCAACTTTTACACATTCCACGAGAAATGGGACATATGTGAAGACTTTTTATAGACAAAAGACACAAAAGTAAACGGCTTTAAATTAGTGAAGTCCAAAACGGGCCGACCTATAAAAAGTGCTGAGAAGAACATCATACACACAACACACACTTAAGCCAAATAACAAGAAAAAGGAAAATACTTGCAACCTGAAAGTGCTGAAGACTGCGAACATAGGGCGCTTGTTGACAAAGGTTGTCGCGTCCGAAAAGAGGAAGGCAAACACTCAGGATAAGTGATCTTCGTCTGCTTCGAGAAAGGGCAGACCTCGTCACTGCATCACCCTGTTTCGAAGAGGTGCATACCCGTCGAGCAAGGGAGTGCTCACCCTAAGCACGAATGACAGCTGGAAATAGGTCCACCGATGAATAAGATACTCTAAACACCACCAGTGTTGTGCGACATACAACATCGAGAGCAACAACGCTGACGTCCACGAGCTAACACTACAGGAAAACGGATAGTTGCCTACGGTTAAATGTATGCCGACGGCATTTTGTCGGGGCCATCGGCATATATGGTTGTATGCCTACGACTTTATAAAAGCCGTCGGCATACGTTTGGCCGTCGGCATATACTTTGTATGCCTACGGCTTTTTAGAAAAGCGGTCGGCATACATATGGCTGTCGGCAACTATGTTGTATGCCTACGACTTTTCAAAAAAGCCTTAGGCATATGTTTGGCCGTCGACATACAAGTCTGCATCCGTTACCAAGCTGACGGCGCCACCTATACGCCGACGGCCACCTTATTTAGGCCGTCGGCATACAACTTTTTTCCCCAAATAAATAATCTGCGAGTTTGTATGCCTACGCCTTTTTGTGAAGAAGTTTTTTGAAAACTTTGTGAAAACTCAAGTTTATCATTTATCCTATCAACTAATACACATAAAAGGACTCCATGCCAAAGGATTTCTTTTTTTGAGTATTTTTTCACTTTCTTTTATTTTTTTGAAAAAACGATCAAAATGGCCGCCATGTCTATTCATTGAAAGGGGTCGAATTATTCAAAACTATCGACGGTTCTGTGATATAACTACTACTTGTGTAACTTAAAATTATTTTTGTCAAATTTTCAGAGCAAACTATCACACATTTGTAGTTCAAATTTGAATTACTTTTGGAAAATAGGCATAAAGTCGTTTAAATAGGCAAAATTAGGTAGAAACCGAGAAAATTCCGAATATTTCTGGATTATCCATCAAATATGGTCTACTTTTGAGATATTTGGATGGGTGCCATTTTGCATCATATTTTTTGTACTTGCTTCACAAAAAATGTCATTTTTGAAACTTAAAAAAGAAAAAATGATATTTATATAAGTAATTTGAAAAAACTCAGTTCTGCAACATTGTTTGTAATATCAAGATACAGCTATGTGTCAAATATGGGCACATTATCACAAACTACGCCACGGGAATGATCATAACTAGGTCATTTGATTCGAAACTTATATATGTTTATAGATGATTGATCTTTTTGTGAAGAAGTTTTTTGAAATCTTTGTGAAAACTTAAGTTTATCATTTATCCTATCAACTAATACACATAAAAGGACTCCATGCCAAAGGATTTCTTTTTTTGAGTATTTTTTAACTTTCTTTTATTTTTTTGAAAAAACGGTCAAAATGGCCGCCATGTCTATTCATTGAAAGGGGTCGAATTATTCAAAACTATCGACGGTTCTGTGATATAACCACTACTTGTGTAACTTAAAATTATTTTTATCAAATTTTCAGAGCAAACTATCACACATTGTAGTTCAAATTTGAATTACTTTTGGAAAATAGGCATAAAGTCGTTTAAATAGGCAAATTAGGTAGAAACCGAGAAAATTCCAAATATTTCTGGATTATCCATCAAATATGGTCTACTTTTGAGATATTTGGATGGGTGCCATTTTGCACCATATTTTTTGTACTTGCTTCACAAAAAATGTCATTTTTGACACATAAAAAAAGAAAAAATGATATTTATATAAGTAATTTGAAAAAACTCAGTTCTGCAACATTGTTTGTAATATCAAGATACAACTATGTGTCAAATATGGGCACATTATCACAAACTATGCCACGGGAATGATCATAGCTAGGTCATTTGATTCGAAATTTATACATGTTTATAGATGATTGATCTTTTTGTGAAGAAGTTTTTTGAAAACTTTGTGAAAACTCAAGTTTATCATTTATCCTATCAACTAATACACATAAAAGGACTCCATGCCAAAGGATTTCTTTTTTTGAGTATTTTTTCACTTTCTTTTATTTTTTTGAAAAAACGGTCAAAATGGCCGCCATGTCTATTCATTGAAAGGGGTCGAATTATTCAAAACTATCGACGGTTCTGTGATATAACCACTACTTGTGTAACTTAAAATTATTTTTGTCAAATTTTCAGAGCAAACTATCACACACTTGTAGTTCAAATTTGAATTACTTTTGGAAAATAGGCATAAAGTCGTTTAAATAGGCAAAATTAGGTAGAAACCGAGAAAATTCCTAATATTTCTGATTATCCATCAAATATGGTCTACTTTGTGAGATATTGGATGGGTGCCATTTTGCACCATATTTTTTGTACTTGCTTCACAAAAAATGTCATTTTTGACACTTAAAAAAAGAAAATGATATTTATATAAGTAATTTAAAAAACTCAGTTCTGCAACATTGTTTGTAATATCAAGATACAGCTATGTGTCAAATATGGGCACATTATCACAAACTATGCCACGGGAATGATCATAGCTAGGTCATTTGATTCGAAACTTATACATGTTTATAGATGATTGATCTTTTTGTGAAGAAGTTTTTTGAAAACTTTGTGAAAACTCAAGTTTATCATTTATCCTATCAACTAATACACATAAAAGGACTCCATGCCAAAGGATTTCTTTTTTTGAGTATTTTTTCACTTTCTTTTATTTTTTTGAAAAAACGGTCAAAATGGCCGCCATGTCTATTCATTGAAAGGGGTCGAATTATTCAAAACTATCGACGGTTCTGTGATATAACCACTACTTGTGTAACTTAAAATTATTTTTTCAAATTTTCAGAGCAAACTATCACACACTTGTAGTTCAAATTTGAATTACTTTTGGAAAATAGGCATAAAGTCGTTTAAATAGGCAAAATTAGGTAGAAACCGAGAAAATTCCTAATATTTCTGGATTATCCATCAAATATGGTCTACTTTGTGAGATATTTGGATGGGTGCCATTTTGCACCATATTTTTTGTACTTGCTTCACAAAAATGTCATTTTTGACACTTAAAAAAAGAAAAATGATATTTTATAAATAATTTGAAAAAACTCAGTTTGCAACATTGTTTGTAATATCAAGATACAGCTATGTGTCAAATATGGCACATTATCACAAACTATGCCACGGAATGATCATAGCTAGGTCATTTGATTCGAAACTTATACATGTTTATAGATGATTGATCTTTTTGTGAAGAATTTTTTGAAAACTTTGTCAAAACTCAAGTTTATCATTTATCCTATCAACTAATACACATAAAAGGACTCCATGCCAAAGGATTTCTTTTTTTGAGTATTTTTTCACTTTCTTTTATTTTTTGAAAAAACGGTCAAAATGGCCGCCATGTCTATTCATTGAAAGGGGTCGAATTATTCAAAACTATCGACGTTCTGTGATATAACCACTACTTGTGTAACTTAAAATTATTTTTGTCAAATTTTCAGAGCAAACTATCACACACTTGTAGTTCAAATTTGAATTACTTTTGGAAAATAGGCATAAAGTCGTTTAAATAGGCAAAATTAGGTAGAAACCGAGAAAATTCCTAATATTTCTGGATTATCCATCAAATATGGTCTACTTTGTGAGATATTTGGATGGGTGCCATTTTACACCATATTTTTTGTACTTGCTTCACAAAAAATGTCATTTTTGACACTTAAAAAAAGAAAAATGATATTTATATAAGTAATTTGAAAAAACTCAGTTCTGCAACATTGTTTGTAATATCAAGATACAGCTATGTGTCAAATATGGGCACATTATCACAAACTATGCCACGGGAATGATCATAGCTAGGTCATTTGATTCGAAACTTATACATGTTTATAGATGATTGATCTTTTTGTGAAGAAGTTTTTTGAAAACTTTGTCAAAACTCAAGTTTATCATTTATCCTATCAACTAATACACATAAAAGGACTCCATGCCAAAGGATTTCTTTTTTTGAGTATTTTTTCACTTTCTTTTATTTTTTTGAAAAAACGGTCAAAATGGCCGCCATGTCTATTCATTGAAATGGGTCGAATTATTCAAAACTATCGACGGCTCTGTGATATAACCACTACTTGTGTAACTTAAAATTATTTTTGTCAAATTTTCAGAGCAAACTATCACACACTTGTAGTTCAAATTTGAATTACTTTTGAAAATAGGCATAAAGTCGTTTAAATAGGCAAAATTAGGTAGAAACCGAGAAAATTCCTAATATTTCTGGATTATCCATCAAATATGGTCTACTTTGTGAGATATTTGGATGGGTGCCATTTTCCACCATATTTTTTGCACTTGCTTCACAAAAAATGTCATTTTTGGCACTTATAAAATAGAAAATGACATTTCTATAATTAATTTGAAAACTCAGTTTGGCACCATTGTTTCAAGTCGTGTACAAATAATAAATTTTCATCCTATAATTAAATTTCATATATTTGAACTGTGTTTGCTGGCTCAAACTATTTATAATAGTTGCATCTATTTTGTATAATCTAATAACATGAAAACCAACAAAAAAAAACACAAGGGGCAACAGGCCAGCCATGCCAGCCACGGCCCAGCTAGCCCAGTTCCCACGCCCTAGTCCAAATCCCACCCAAACCCTAGCCTCTTCTACTCCTACACCCGCCGCACTCCCCCGCCGCCCAGCTAGCCGCACTCCCCGCCTCCATCCTCTCTCCTTCTACCCTAACACCATTTCCCCTCCCCTCCCCGCTGGGTCGCCCGACGACGATAGAGGCGGCACTGCAGCGACGGCGCCATGACGGCTCGGCTGGCGTGCTCGCCGGCGCGCGTGCATCGGTTGGACCGTGCGCGCGCTTCCGTCGAGCTCGCCGGACTGCGTCGTGCGCGAGGCCGAGGGAGTTGAGTCCGGTGGTGCACGTCGGTGAGGGTCTGCCGGCCACCAAGACCCGACCAGGGTGACGCAAGCCACGGAGGTCTGCTGATGCCGTCGTCCTCGACGCGCTGCAAGACCCCCGCGTCTCCTCTGTTGCATGTCTCCGCCGGCGCAGCTCCCCACCTGCGCCTCCAACCGGACTGCTGCGCGGATTCCCCATGGCCTGCGTCGCCTGTCCTGCGAGGGCTTCTCCTCTCCTTCCTCCAGGTGAGACTAATCCTCGATTCGCTGCTCATCATATTGTTAGGAAAAATCTCATCTTGATTTGTAGCTGTACACCTGAGATCTTTATTTATGTTGTTTTATTTCTTGGAGGCAGAATCTTGAACGTTCATATGCTAATATTGGCAACTCCTATTCGAGGCAACTTCTGTCTGGTAATCTCCAGTTCGTGGTTTATATATCTTTTTAAATATCAAAGGTCTTGGAGTATGGAGATCCTTCTTTGATTGCTTGCCAAATCTAATGAATTGTGCTAGGCATGCATATTGAATATACTTGTGTTAAAGCTTATCCAATGAATTTATGAAGCCTTGCTTTGCAGGAAGATGAACGTGCTGTGGCGGTCTGTGGTGCTGCTGGTGGTGTTGCTGCTGCATCAGGCGAAGCTGTGGTACTAGCAGATCATATAGTTTGCTAATGTGTGTCCTTGAACAGCTCGTGCTTGACTCTGGCTTATGCAAATTCTCGATAAATTGGTCCTATCTACTTTTCTAGCTGTTTTAGCTGTTTCTTGCTTATGTCAGGTGGCTGAAAGTAAATGTGAAGTATTGGATTATTAATTTGACTGTACATCTTTTCAGATGCCTTCTGGAGGTTCTTATGAGCGCCCTCTTCCTTCAAATGCATCAAACACCCTATATGTTGACGGTCTCCCTACCAACTGTACTAGACGAGAACTTACATGTATCCTTTTTTGCATAGGACTATCTTTCTATGTTTATGTTCTCACCAATCGATATCTCAATCTTTTCTGTCATGTTTTAGCTTACATTGTAGTATTCTACTTAATACTTATGTAACATTGTAGTATTCTACTTAATCTTTTTGTGCCTCTTACATTGTAGTATTCTACTTAATACTTATGTAACCAATACGTTTTGAGTTGTGTTTCGCACATCCCTTGCATCAGTGTCTATCTGCCTAAGTTGTGTCTTTTACATAAGTACTTATGGGTAATCGTCAATCCTTTTTTACTGTTTCATTTCAATGTTTGTTCGCATAACTTTCCTGTTGTTACCGAGCTAGTGCTTACATGCTAGAATTCACATGCAGAATATATCCACCGGTTCTATTATTTTCTGCAATGTTGCACTTCCAATAGGTTATGTATTTACTATTTTTCTCTGCAATCACACATTTTCCTTGTATAATTTTATTCATTTGATATCCAGAATGTGCCAGATAGCTTTAACATATGTTGTGACAAATATCTGTATTGCTACTACTATTTTCATTTCTTACTATTTTAGTACATCAAAACTTTGTTCAATAGATGATCACTTTCAGGCTTTCTTTAGTTAGCATAATCCCTGATTTTTTGTATGTCTCGCTTTTATACTAGAGTAAATATTGTCTGTGTTATAGCATTACATTGACACGTGTTCGGTTGCAGGTTTGAAACAAACTATGATGCTTCCTTTTGCAGGTTACATGTTTGACATAGATGACCCATACACGCATAAATTGCACCTCAAGTCTTTCCTCCAGGTCTGAGGTCAGGTGATGGACCTCGTGGTAGGCTCTAAACGTGTGGGTTGGTGTTTCTTCTGTACGAATCTGAAACATTCAGTCCGAAACTTCCTTGCTTCTGTTACTTCATGAGCAAGAATGGACAACTTTATTGGTTCTCAGACTTTACCTGATACTCTATGATAAGCCCATGTTAGAACTGGAACCGGTATTTCTAGTTACCTGTTTTATGAGATGCTCTAATTGTTATGTCATACTATAACTTATCAGGTAAATTGTATAGTAGATTAACCATTGTCCCGTGTTATTTCAGTGTGATTTCCAATGTTGAATTGTGTCATTGTAATTAGCCTTTTATTGTTTTTTTTTTTGGTTTTGCTTATCAAGTATGCCGACGGCTTTTGCCGTAGGCCTTTACTCTGTTTGGCCGTCGGCATAGTTCGTGTCATGAGCCACCAGCTTGTCCCACGTGGCACTGTATGCCGACGGCAAATGCCGTCGGCATGGCTTCAGACGGCGTCAGACGGCCGTGATGTACTTTTTTTTTGCCGACGGCCAAATAATGCCGACAGCCAAAGAAAACCGTCGGCATAGGTGCCATATACCGACGGAAAGTATATGCCGACAGTTTTTCCTTTGTATGCCGAGGGAGCAGAAGACGACGGCAAAGGCCGTCGGCATACACATTTGGCCGTCGGCATATTGTATGCCGACGGCATTTGTGCCTTTGCCGACGGCATCTGGCTGTAGGCATCTGTGGAGATTCCTGTAGTGTAAACCCTCGATGACCAGATGACCAGATGAAAGAGAACATAACTTGCGAGACAATACCCCAAAAAAAGAAAGACGCTAGAGCGGCACCACCGACTTGCCGGGGCCAAATGGGTTTCACCTAGAGCCAAGGGGTGGAGGGGAACAACCCATAGTGACGCCTACAAGGATGAGGGGAGTGGTGCCTACATCGTCTCGCCACGCTTTTCCCTCGGAACTGAAAGCCTACCACCCAAAATCTCACTCGGCACAACACTTCACCCATGGTAAAATGCTCCTTGCAAGGCCAACAGATCCAGCCACACCTGAGGCGGAGTGGCTGGGCTTGGAGGAGGCCCTGCATGTGTCGGAGAAGTCCGCCGCCGAGAACTCCGACAACGACACTCCATTGATTAGGAGGCAACAATAATGTCCAAAGAGATCGTCAAGCTAACTCTACCGCCACCCGTCAAGCAGGAGCCCAATCGATGGAGTCGAATAGCCGGGTAGCGTAGAGGCCATGCATGTGTCCGTGGGAGCCACTATGATCGTCCTCGACTCCGACAAATCGTAATTTAGAAGTAATTTAAATTTAGTTGTATTGAAAATATGTTTGTATTTGAACTATTTTTGTTTGCGACTAGTTAAATTTAGCCTCCGTTTAATTCTTTAGAAATGCCATTGCGGGCATCCACCCCATGAGTCATGGTGTCCGGACTGTCTGAAACATACATACATAATATAGGGGTGTCTGCGACAAAATTTTGGGAACGCAGTTGGAGATGCTCCAATTATTTTTTGCCCAAATAAGTGTTTCGTTGTAATGAAATGCAAATCTTTGTCATGTGGTTGATCTACCCATGTAATTCCTCTTGATCTTGCAGGTGGCTATGGAACACTTGAAGAGCTTTTTGAAGTAATCACATGGGCCCAGCTCGGTATTCATGACAAGCCGGTAAAGCACTATTTGGTCTTGTCACACTGCACCTGCAGAAGCTGCAGTACCAAAAGCCACAAAGAGTCTGACGATTAATTACTTGGGAAATGTTACAGGTCGGGCTGCTGAACGTGGACGGCTACTACAACGCTCTGCTATCTTTCATCGACAAGGCCGTGGAGGAAGGGTTCATCGAGCCTACCGCTCGCCAGATCATCGTGCTGGCTCCGACTCCTAAAGAACTGCTCGAGAAACTGGAGGTATATGTTCTAACTTGTCGATCTCTTCCATCCATGCATGTAATGCGTTTGAAAAGCAGCAAGCGTTTGGGCTTCGTCTCCTTGTTGTTCGCAGGAGTACTCACCTCAGCACAATGAAGTCGGGCCCAAGATAAAATGGGAGATGGAACAAAAGGTTTGCTGCTGCAAGAATTGTGACATTCCAGTGCCGGAGGAAGGCGAAGCGAGTGCAGCGACGTAGAGTTCACGTGGCGATCGAGGAGGCTCTGAACTTGTTGCCGAAGCCACATTGTCTCGTTTTAATTCATGTGACATTGGTAGAAGTAGCTCTCTGATCTGCTGTCTGTATGTGTTGCCAATTCTATATCTCTATTAGTCGACCTTGGTTATTGTGATGCCTTGCACACCACATCAATCACCTCGAATATAGTTTTCACCCACTGTCGCCGTCCTGCTGTTGCGTTTCTCTTCCTGAACAGCAGCCACTTGGCCTACGTACCTTGACCCACCTTACCACGCGCTTGTCTATTTTCCAGTGTCTGTGGCCCTGTAAACATATGCCTCAGTGCGAGCTAACAGAAGATTATCTTGGTTACTTCTTTGTCTTCTGCATCCAAAATGCTTTAGAACGGGGCATCTTTGTAACTACGTCTTTTTATACAGTGTAACTAAAATAGGTCATGTCCAACGTGCTACCGGTTCGATGAGGAAAGGAGGAAAAAGGCGATCCATAGGAAGGTTGTTTCTATCCCCCTAGCTGGCAATGCTGCCAATCCGCACCGCTTTTGATTGCCCTTTAGATTTTGGAGGTGCGGCAGATGGGCCTGATCTCCCCATGGGAGGGTTCCTGTTTTCTTTTCTGATTAATTTATGTGTCTTCGTCTGAGTGTGGAGGTGGTCGCGACATCCGGTGTCAGAATGAGATTCTCCTGCCCTATCCCCACTCCGGTGGTGCGTCTAGCGTTGATGGAGTCATGACTCATGTCCGACCAATCTCTTGGGTTTGGTCCGTTTTTATGTTAGTTTACGTGGATAAAGGTCTGTCCATTCCGATCTACTTCCTCCGTTCCAAATTAATTGACTTCTATATATCTATGTTTGGATGTATATGTACATGTAACATGTCTAGATACATCCAAATATGGATATATGGAAGTCAATTAATTTGGAACGGAGGGGCTAAGAGTTTTGTTATTGGGGATGGTTGCTGCTCTGCTATGTTGGTCTTCTAGGAACTTAGCACGACTAGTTCATGTCGTCTATTACAACAAGGTTTGCCCGACTTTGATAACTGAGTGGTGAGAATAGCGGTGCACCTTCAGCTCTCGGTCCAAAGCTTGTAGTCGTCGCTAGGTGGTCCAATGGTATATTTATTATTTTCGTTAGTGCTGCTTTTGTACTATTATTGTTAATTATTAATGGGTGAACTATTTGTAAAAAAAAATCAATGAGGTCACAATTCACAGGAATGGGTCATTCGCTAGAAAGTTCATGACCATTCAACGCTCTGTTTAGGCATGATTTACTTGTGTCATAGTATCAGTATGAATTTCAGGTGAAATATATCATGCAAGACCACTGTGCAAGACTCTGAATTCATGGCTTAGTCCATTCAAACAGTACTATATTTGAGGCATGAGACGTCCAGGTTCATCACCCGATTTCACCTGTCATTTCATTTTTTTAGATAAAGGGAGTTTTTATTACTTAAAATGTTTAAGCATTACACCCAGCTTTTGCATAACTAAGATGCACACAGCCGAAACAAGTCTGAAGTACGAAAAATAAAAGACGAATTACATATCAGAATGAGAAATTGTAAAAACGCCTATGATGGTGGAGGGCCAATCCGCAAATTATGCTGCCATCCATGTTGGGATAAAAAGTCTCTCGCCGTATACTCCAGTCTTGTACAGACCTACATAAACAGGTCTCGATGCCCCACACGTTGCAACTGAGACCACGAACGGAGTGTAGCAGTAGTCTTGTAGATAACCTGCATAAGAGAGCAATTTTTATCGTTAAAAACCTTGTCATTTCTACATATCCATAGCGACCATATTACGGCAAGCGCTGCCACCCTAATAAGTTGTTTGAACCTCTTATCCATGCCATTCAGCCAACTGCCAAAAATATTAGCAATGCTTGTAGGTGGGTAAATAGTAGAACCTATTTGGATGATGGACCATATAGAACTAGCCAATTTGCACTCGAAGAACAAATGTTTGATCGTCTCGTCTTTATGACAGAAGACACACTGTTTACTTCCATGCCAATTGCGTTTTGCAAGGTTGTCTTTAGTAAGAATTACTCCTCGACGAAGATACCACGCAAAAACTTTGTTTTTAGTGGAATTTTTATCTTCCAGATTTTCTTATTATCATCTACCGGCACTTCGGGCTGAATGAGTGTTGTATACATGGAGTCCACAGTGTATTTACCGTAGTTGCGTAGATTCCACCGAAACTCGTCAGTCCTTTATGTCAAATTGACAGTAGCTAGTCGTTGTAGCAACTCGTGACAAGCTACCAGTCTGGGACCAACAAGATCTCTCATGAATGTCACTGTTGGATGATTATCAACCAACACTTGAGCAATTGTATCGCTCTTATGACGTCCTTGGACTATATCGTATAACGCTGGATATTGTTCTCGAATAGGTAGTACCCAACCATGTATTCTCCCAGAGCCTTATCTCCGACCCATCTTTAATGAAACCTGTCATTTCATGCGCGCATGACTGAGTTATCTGAGCCTTGCGGACTATTCTTCTCAGTGCACCGAGGAGAGAACACTACAAGAGGACCCCTCCTACAGCAACGCATGTATCTGTATCTAGATGTCCATATAGACGTTGCTAGCACCTTTACCAACGGATTTTGATGCGTTGCCTTATCGGGCGTTGCAAGGGTAAATCGCAACGCATAAAGCTCCGTTGGTAACCAGTGAATAAAGCGTTGCAAAGTAACAACGGAGGTCAAGCATCAGTTGTATGCGTTGGTAGACAATATACAAGGACTGAACATTTTATCTATTAAATATGATTTTTATTAAAAAATAATATTATATGGATGCATTATCTGAGCGCCTCAATCATTTTTCTTTAAGAAATTATAATTTAGAAGGGACAAACCACAACACAAAATAATTAGAGAAGAAAAATGCATGGCGTGAAGAAACAATTCAAATGTATATTATTTGGATCACTATTCAGAATACATACAAAAATCCGAAGAGTACACAACTTACAGTCTCGATTCCAAATTGGAATCACTTAGAATATATGAAAATGATCTAAAGAGTACACAACTTACAATCTTGATTCATATTGTGACAATCTAGCTACTCCTATATATATTCCTACCAATATTCTAGCGTTCAGAGCTTCTATCCGAATCCTGTAAGTCCTTGCTGATCTTTTCGTCCTGCAATAAACAAAATTCCTATTTAAGTATCAAAGTGCAAAAAACTAGAAGGGTATTGGGAATTCTACTATTACTTGCACGAAACAAGGAACCATGGAATGGAGAAAAAATGACCATTACTCTAGTCCAACGGTATTTGCTTTCTGCATCCATTTCTCCTTTCCAGTCAAATAACGCCCCAAAGATACAGAGCACTGCAGCGAATGATAGACTGCAGAAACCAAAAAATACAGGTCAGTCTTTATATGCATTAGTGGTCAATCCGTGCAGCCAGGCATGCTAGTAATTAAACAATACACATAAACATTATACATATGCTACTGAGAGACTATTGCTGTAGACATGCAATATTTCCTCGTTCTTCAGACAGACGACTAATATTTAATATAATAATCTATTTATAATGAAGCCAATGCATTGTAGTTATATATGTCCACATTAAATTTATTAAGTTGAAAATAGAACATGAACTTCACAGATCCAGAAATACTTGAGCTGCTGAATCAAACCCGAAAGAATTTGGAAGAATTTGGAGCACACGAAACATAGGGCATAGATCTCTTTGGAACAGAAATATAACACATATGTAGGAAACCATTGTTACCAGTTGAACACCAGTGAATGGTGATACATCGGAGCTTCCAGTGCTATTGCATGGCGTCCAAGGCCAAAATAACCTGTGTTCTTTGCAAGGAAGCAAGGGAAAAAAATGTCATCAAAGTAGCAGACAGGTCTTTGTTGTGTATTTGATGTAGTAAAAGGTAATCCGAAAATAAAATGCAATTGATATTGTATCACACGTCATATGATAGGAACAGTTATATATACTCCTACCCTCAGAGATTTAGTTAAAAAACTGAAAAGTAGCATACAAATATTTCTTATATTGATCATTCTGCATACAAATATTTCTTATACTGATAATTCGCCATTCATAATTTAAAACTTAAGAGTAGCATCTTAGGGCTTCTTCAATTCAGTGACAAAGGATCTCCTGATTCATAAGCATTGACATCTGATATCTTAAGGACAACACACTCTTCCATAGAATACCTTAATGAACCAAACTTTCTTTCCGTGCGAGGGATCTGCCTAGGTGCATATTATTAACACTGGCTGCCTGCAGCAACTTGCAGATCCTCACCTAGAAGACAACGCCTCACAACCTCGTATTGGAAAACATCAACCAGTGTTGACCAAATATAAAAATACAGAATAAATTAGTGATGAAGGAAGATGAGCAGAATAGGCTGCTCACAAGGCATAAATGTTGGCTCGTCATCAACGGATCATCTAGGCTCCATCTTGTGCATATCCTCTGTTCCTCTAGACTGGAAAAAAAAAGACATCAATTCGGAAATACTAAAAGCAAGAGCACGTACAGGTTAGAGAGGAGAAAGGGAGTAAGGCTGAGAACTTGGCTACCCAACCAGCAGAATGAACTGTGGCACGTACGCCGTCGACGGAGTAACCACCCGCAGACACGGACTTGTCCAGATGCAGAGATCTAAGAGAGAGAAAGAGAACAATGGGGGTGAGGAATAACTACTGATAGGAAGATTGAGATCCGGCTTCTAGATTAACACGAAGTCAATTACCTGCCTCCGGTGAATTACAAATCGAGGAAGTTGGCCGAAGAGACCCAGCGTTCGTGGGAACTGTACTTTGTCGGTGATCGCGATCTAGGGTTAGCCTGCGCCTGAAGACGACGGCTGCACAACACTGTGGGCGGGCTTGGCAGAGGAGATCTCTTGGAGATCGGATCTACGGTGCAAAATGGTGGAGGCCACCGGCGATGGACGGGATCAGGCCGGTGGAGAGGAAGAACATTGAGAGCGGAGAAGGATAGCAGGTCGGCGGCGAAGCGCATAGGGTCAGATGGTAACGGGGTCGACGGGTAGATAAGAACGAACGGGCCTTGCTAAGGATGTATTTTAACTACGCGCAACTAGATCTCGCGCCGTGTTGAAATTTTTAGCCTCGACGCGCGCCAAACTTAAAAATCTATATTTTGATCTCCTGGGAAGATTGATAAGCTATATGCATTCTATCTGTACTGCAGAACGGATGTGGTCCGCAACGCTTATATGCGTATCTACAAATTAAGTTGCAGCGTATACTGAATTTCGTTGCAAGGTATATGTTGCTTAATGGGGAGTTATCTTGTAGTGGAAGTGGAATGTCCGTTTCCTTTGTCGTCGCGAGATGACTTTGCATGAGTCTCCAAGGGATCAGTACTCCCGCAGAAAATAAATACGCTGCATGTATGCGGACCGCCTTGTCCGAAACATATACATAGAGATACGACGGTTGTGCAGAGACGACGTGCATATACACCAAAACTTTGCATGTATTCAAGATCGATAAGATGCAAGAGGGCAGGAGAGCGCACGATGTAGATTGATGCACCTGTTAGTACTTGCCGTAGTGGTCTGCTCTCATGGTCGGAACTTTAGAGATAGATATGCAGATCGAACGTACAAAGCCATAGACTTTCGAATAGCGCCAAATACGATTCAACCTACCAACCTTTAGAGTACGCCAAATACTCTCCCTATTCCATTCGGCTATGTGAATTTTTTCTGAGCAAGGTACTCTCATTTGAGAATAACTAGCCAAATACTCGTGTGTTGTGATGAAAGTAGTTAATTACGTCATACGTTGATATGAAATAAAATAAAATAGAAAGAAACAGTTGCCATAATGGTTGTTTTATTTTGAAATATAAACATAACAAAAGTGTTGTTCCCTAGCGTTCCATCTATCTAATTGACACCGTCTTCTTCATTTGGCATCTTCCTCACCGCACACCTTGAGAAAGAAAGACATTTTCTTTTTGTCCTTCCTTGTCCCCTACTCACGTCTATTGGATTCTATCGCTTAAATTAGGATGCTAGACCGAGACCATTCACCTCAGTAGTGCACTAATAACTAAATAAAAATTCAGTAAGCAACACAGATAAGGAAAATGCGAGACTAGGATTTAATCTAAGCATCGGTTCATCACAAAGAGCACATCAACATCATCCTTAGGGCACCACAGAGCACAAGCCAATCTAACAAGGGAATAACCTAGATCAATTACGACGAGAGACCAAACCTAGACCAAATGGATGTCTTGCGGTGAGCGACGTGGCAGTGGGGATCACCATGCTTTTTGGCCATGTGGGTGTCGAGAAGCGGGTGGCGGAGGATCCTTGTGCTGGCGGCGTCTCGACATTGACAGCTCCCAGATCGCGTTTTCAGAGCCTGACTCGGTGACGGGGGCGATCCGAAATACCGGGTGCGGGGCGAAGGTTTTTTGGGGCAAAAACCTAGCGCTCCGACTCCAACAGCGGCGATGCATGCGGGTGTCGTAACCCTCTTGCGGGCGTCGTAGTGGCTACCTTCACCGCATTAGGGCTCCGGGTGTAAACTACGGTCTCGGCAATGGCGGGGTGAGGCGTCGTTACTTTCCTGGGTGCATTGTCGTGGAGCTCTGGTTTCTTTCGCTCTCGTGTCGGGGTCATTGGTGGCAAGTTTGCTTCTCCTGTTTTTTCTATTTATCCTTGATCTTTTTGTAAGAGGGTCACCTCATCACCTTGTATAGGTTTGACTGTTGGGCTTTACTTATAAAGCAGGGAAAAAGCATGTTTCGAGAGAGAGGAAAGGGGAGACGAATTTACCTGCACCAGTGATCTCTTTGGATGGCGAGGCAGGGCTCGGTCTACCAACATAGAGGATCTCGGGGAAGCGATGGGACGCCGAACACCATGGCGGCATGGGAGGCGCATGGCTGTGACTCACACCACGCCACAGGTGTCCTGATGCATCTCAAAGCACCGCGAGCACCAAAGAGTGTTGAAGCATGGCAGCGAACTGTACAAGTATAGCAAACCGAAACCATATGGTTCAAAAGGGGGTTGCGTACGCAAGGTGGAGGAGAGGAAAAGAAAATCGACTTGGACAAAAAGGTCGAGCGTCGCGAGGGGAGTCGATTGTGAGCGACGGCGGAGCTGGCCAGAGGAACGTGGCGACGGCGACCACGGTCACGGGAGAGAGAGAGAGAGAGAGAGAGAGAGAGAGAGAGAGGAGAAGGGGTTGGGTCAGCATGGTGGGTTTGACCCAAACCGTTAAGATGAGCCGGACCAAGCCCAACAGCCCAAACCCTTATACGGGTATTTTTGGAAGTCTCTACTAATCAAAGAATTACTAAAACTTAATGAATTTTTATAGTGTTAAATAAAATCCCTAATAGTAAATAAAAATTGGGATTTAAATCTAAATCATCCAAGAAGTTCAATAACTATTTATGGGAAAATTTTAAAAGGATATGTCATGTGATAAAAATCAAGGTTTTAACATTTATAACTTTGAATTGTGACATAAAAATAAGAGATTTAAAAAATATGTAGATTTTTTTTTAAATCTAAGCTATTAACTCATTTAAAATAATACTGAACTTAATACTAAATAATGGTTAAATATTCAATAAAAGTAATTAAGTGATAAAATAAAAATGAAATTATCGAGAAGTCTAAAATTCAAAACTTGGGGTCATCATGCTTATTACTTTTTGAAAATTTCTAGCATAAATCCTAGTGGCCCACCTCCTCCTCATCCGCTTTAGCCGCCCGCCCTCCGTTTGATGATGGCACATAGACGCGCTCCTGCTCTGCCACCCGCCTCGCCATGCCACGCCTCGCGTGCACATGTCATGTTTACAACCCATGTCCTGAAAATTATGGATATTGGATCTATAGGTCATTGGCTGAAATTGATGGATAGTAATAAAGGAAAAAAATTATGGTGATGCCAACACAGTTCAAGTACGACGAAGATCTATGGTTAGGGATTTGAGTACTGATCGATGCAGGCACTGGGAGTTACACTCGAGTACTATGTAATTTACAATACATGTCTACCCTGCAATTAAGTTGCATCGCCTGTCGTTTTTCATCTGCATGCCCTGGAGTATGTTCTTTCAACCAGAGATCACGACCTATCACGCGACGTCCAGGTATCTGGTGTTAAGTGAGATCCAAGGTACTGAACGGCTAAACCACCCGCGGTCGGCATGCACAGCCCACCATACATACGTAGACATACAATATCATCGATAGAAGATCCACACACCAGCCCTGCCCAGCTACCTAGCGGAGCCCTCCCGTGTTTTGATTTGAAAGCTTAGAGCGTGCGCGCGCACGGATCGGCATGCGGACTCGCGGCTGGGCGATGGTGCAGGAAGCCATGGGAGCGGAGGCGGCGGCGAAGGTGTCGGAGGCGGGGAGCCTGGCGAGGCGCCACGGCCACGCGCGCGTGACCCCGCTCCACGTCGCCAGCGCCATACTCTCCTCCTCGTCCTCGTCCTCCTACACGCAGGCGGCCGGCGGCCTCCTCCGGTTATCCGGCCACCCGCTCCGGCGCGAGGACCTCAAGGTATCCTTCCACGACGCGCTCAGCCGCCTCCCGGCGGCCTACCCCGTCGTTGGCGCTGGCCCACTGGATCTGTCCAACGCGCTCGTCGCCCTGTTGAAGCGCGCGCAGACGTTCCAGCACCAGCGTTCCGCGCGAGGCGGTCGGCGGGGCAGGCGGCGCCGGAAGGTGGCCTCCGATAAGAAGATCGAGCTGGAGCAGCTCGTCGCCTCCATCCTCGACGACCCGAGCGTCCACCGCGCCATGCGCAAGGCCGCCTCCGGTTCTCAGGTCAAGCGCAACGTGGTCGAGCAGTCAAATCAGGCTAGGGCTGGAGCAGAGACATCCTCTGCTGGAGCCGTTAGTACTACAGTACTCCAGAGGCCAGTTGCCGCAAACGTCACCTGCCACATGAGCTGGTAGGGTTCACTGCTGGCACATGCTTTAATATTCTGACTGGCTTACTTTTCATGCGCACGGTTCACTGAGATTAATGAGACACATACTTATGAGTACGTACTAGTTTTTTTTTAAACTGTGAGTACGTACGAGTCAGTGCATCATGAAATATTCACCTCAACTTGCACGCGATTACCTAGAGTTTTTTTTGTTTTTAAGTGCGCAATTTGATTTAGCAACATATACACTGCGACTTGCATTCCATACATACTCCCCCGGGTTTTATTTACTTCGCATTATGAGTTTTTTCTAAATCAAAATTTTAAAAGTTTGACCAAATATATACAAAATTCAATACCTATAATATCAAATGCATATAATATGACAATAGTTTTTATGATGATTCCACTAATATTAAATTTATATTGTAAATGTTGATTTTTTTTCTACATATTTGGTCAATTTGCGAAATATTTGGTCAAAATTTACAAAGTTTGATTTTAACTAAACCCAAAAACGCAAGTTAATTGTGAACGGAGGGCGTACTATATGCATGTATAGTAATTACTTTTTGTAATTTGAAACGTAAAATGGAAGTGTGCCATATACTATAAGCTAGCTAGCACTATATATGCTATACTGATGATATGAACATGCAAGTTATGTACGTCATGGGTAAACCAAAAGTTGCATGCTGGATCGAATGTCGCTGCATGAAGCTCAACCTACTTCTAACATTTGATATCAATTAGGGATCATGCAAGCCTAGCCAGAACAAGAGAGGGGTTGCCGGCCTTTGTTAGCCAGTGCAGGGTAACTACCGAGAGGCCGAGCCTTCCGTCGTGGCTCCACCGTCACCAAGATGCAATCCCTTCTTGCCGCAACACTAGTCTTCAGGTACGTACGTCGTATATACTGAGGTTTACAAAATTTTCGAGGTGATTGAAGCCTAGCAAAACTCATGTGCAAATGCATATGGTCTAGGAAGTAGGAACCATGCGCATATATAAGTAAGCTTCATAACAACTATCCATCTCTCTATAATCGCCCTTTGCTAACTCGTGTTGAACATTCGGTAAATGCAGTCTACCTGCCGACAGCAAAAGTTCGCCGAGCTCTCAGTGACAAACTTTAAGATCATGTGTGAGGCACTTGAGCAGCGCGTCCCACAGCACCGCGATATCATCCCCGATATAGCGGGCACCGTGCTCTTGTGCCGATCTGGCATGACGAGGAGGGCGAGGAGCTTGACCTCGTCGACGACTTGGTTGCTCTTCCAAGGGAACGATTACTACGGCAAGAAGGCAATGGCCCGGGAGCTCTCAAAGCTCATATTTGGTTCCTACGCCGAGTTTTTCTTGGTGAACTCGGCGACATCGGAAACATAGCCCTCAAGACGAAGAGCTCAGGAGACAGTGTCATGGGAACATTGTTGGAGGCGATCCTAGAAAACCCTCACCGTGTTGTGTTTATCGACGGTGTCAACCAACTGGATTATGAATCAAAAATCGAAATCAAGAACTTGATTGCAACGGGGAGAATCATTGGGTGCAATGGCAGCGACATGGTCAACTTGGAGGACGCCATCGTCGTGTTAAGCTCAGTTGAAGAAGCGTCCAGCTCGGGACATTTGCTTCCTTCCCTCCGGTGAATCGAGGAAGTATCAATAGGCAAAACTGCAAGATGGAGAAGGGAGTGGAATCACGTCCATTTAGCTTGGATTTGAACGCTTGCGCGGAAGATGTGAAAGAGGAGGAAGATAATACGGTTGGCAATAATGCTGGAATTATGAGTGTTGTGGATGGTATTTTCCGTTTCGATTAGGGGAACATTTTTAACTTGTATTTGCTTCTAAGTTATAAAATCAGCTCTTAAGTTTTAACCCGCTGACTGTATCAGTTTCTTGTCTTTGTTTCCCTTTCGTCTTTTACCTTATTTTTCCTAGTCATATTGTTTCATTGTCTAACTGTGTCTTAACTCTTAATTGGCTTGTGTAAATAGAATAAATCTTCAGACTCGTGCACTACTCCCTCCATCCCAAATAGGTAGCATATAAATTGAGATTAAAAATTCAATGCTTTTTAATTTTGACCAAGTATATTTACAAAAAACGTGAAGATTTAAATTATCACTAGATCCGCACAAAAAAGTATATTTACAAAAATGTGAAAATTTACAATACTAAATAAATATCAGTAGATCCACCATAAGATATATTGTCGTAATATATTTATTCAATATTTTAGTTGCTGATATTTACTTCAATATGTTTTGGTCGAACATAGAAATAATTAAATTTATGACAGTTATAGGTCACCTATTTAGGGACAGGGAGAGTAGTGTCCAGTCTCATCCATCATTTTTGTCAAATCTGGTTTGGCAGCCCCCTTCTCATTACCTCTAACATGGGAAAACCAACACTAGTATAGCACACGATTATTTTTGCCATTTGTCGCTATGTATGGGTGGGTGATGGGGTGTGACTTCCCACACGGTTTAAAAACGGGTGTGATGGTAAACCTTCTCACACGATTCGGAAAATTTAATCATGTACGATTGTCCATGTAACGCGTTTTTTCAAATTAAATCATCTAAATTACTTTGAGATCAGACACACTATTTTTTCTTTCGTCGTTTCTGCTTGCAAATTACCACACACGGTTTTATTTACTAAATTTTATGTCTTAGTTAAATTATTGCACATGTTTAATCAAATTGAATTGTGTGCTAACAGTCCTGGTGAATTGGAAGTTGGGTTGCGCGCACACATTGACATTACCCAAAATTTTACAAATCATTACAAACTGAGTAGCACATCTAAATAAAAATTGAGTATTTCAGACACCATGTGTACATATATATCTACATTGTGACATAGTTTCAATTTCTAGCTAGGTATACAAATGGTAAAGATCCACAAAGAAGAGAATTTAGTTATTTTTACGTCGTTGTCCCGATGATAGATTCTGAAGGATATTGAGTTGTCACCGTCTTCCCAATATTCTGCCAGTTCATGTCCTTGTAGTTCTCTGTTCAGAGTTGTCTCCTTTTGTCACCGGCGTGATATTTTTCTAAACTATACAAGACACTCTTAACTAAAAAAAGTGTAGTGCACCAAAATATCACAAAATCGACGGGTTGGAGGCAACCTGTGGATTGCATTGTGCGTGTCTCGCATGTTTAAATATAAATAAAAGTTAATTAGTTATATTGTTACAACAATAATATCGATTGTGTGGCCACAACATATACACATTTGCTCTTTCAAAAGCGAAATAAGTGTACATGAAAGAGAGACACTTAAACCCCCACCATGATCATGTCGTGCTATTTCAAGAAACGAGGAACTCAAGACCTCGTAGAATCGCCCGCTAGTTTCAACACGAATTTTTTCACGATGCTCCAAAGCACGTGCATGGCCTGGTCCCTCACACTAACAGTATCAACCTTGATTTCCCGATGTAAAAATATAAACACAAAAAATAAAATTAAAAATATGCGAGTGCAAATGATTAGTGGACTTACCAAGTTATACGGTTGTCAAGAATCCACCGATGCATACTCCATTGAGTCGGAGAAGAATTAAACACACTTTAACTTTGTGGGGTTTAGGGAAATGTGTTGTATATTTAGTTTGTCTATGATGGGTTGCAGGAGTGACATAATACCTAAACCTGGTTTGCAAAATATTGCATGAGTTTACTGCTATGAGCCTATGATTTGAGCTCCGGAGTTTATTGGTATGGTTAGACTTATCTTAATTAATCTTTTGTATTTGTGGATGCTTACAAAGAGAGTGTAATCATAAGTATGTTTATTGTCCAAGTAAGGACAATACATTACCATAGGTTCATCCACATAACACTTATCAAAACAATGAAAGTTAATCAATGGAGCTTGGTGAAAGTAACTTGAGAATATTCTCATGTGTCCTCAGGGACATTTTAATCCATTTAAGAATCACAACCAACTTTTCCTTAGCTCAAATAAGGATTGGGCCACTTGTTGCACTGTTAATTTTTTATTTACTTGCTATTACATTCCTTATTGCTTTTAAACCTCTTATAAAATTGTCTTACAGTGTTTACAGTGAAAACTTGCTAAAATCCATTGACCAATACCTTCTGCTCATCGTTGGATTTGACACTCTTATTTATCAAAAAGAATACGATAGATCCCCAATACTTGTGGGGTCATTGGGTGTCTAGTAAGCAATTTATTTGTACTAGTAAACGTGCACATGCAATGCACGTATCGACTGGTTTTCTTTTCGTTGCCATCTGGAATCCCTTGGGTGGTGATGTTCACGGCGCCCAGGCCGCGATGTCCATGACGCCCACCATGGAGTTTGCGAGCGAGATATCAAGACGTCAATGGTGATGCCGCCGCCAATGAGCGCCGGCTCGCGTTCGATCGCAGGTGAGTTAAAGCCTGGTCGGGCGGGAACTGGCAAGGAACACTCACACCACTGCAGCTGGTCGGGCGGACTGGCATCAACCCTTCCGCACCTCCTGTTGTGGCCAAGCCGCTGCCGCTGCCATGAAGCAGAGCAGGGCCACCATTGGAATCATCATCCAGATATGCATCGCCCAGATTAGTTGATCATGGGAGAGAGGCATGCAACATGCATACGGGAGGTGGACACCGTTGTCAGGTCGTGAGGCGCCCGGAGACAGGGCGCGATCGTGTAAGGCAGTTTTCTTTTTCCGTTTCCCTCGGGCGCGTGAATTTTGGGTGGGGAGAACGGGAGGATGTAGACCGTTTGATGGATTAGTGTGAACGGCTCAAATCTAATTTTCCAACCAAGTTTGCTCTTTTATATAAGTAGTGGAGAAGAGGGTGTGAGGCAGGGGACCCATTTTCTCCATTACTTTATGTCATGTTTTGAATTATTGCAAATAGTGGTCAATCATCTCCCCAAATAGGGGTCAATCTGTCTTCCTATAATTACTCATGATCCAGACTTCCAAATTCTTTAGTATGCTGACGATGCCATATTAATTTTGCCCCTGAACTGAGCCACTTGATGGATTTCAAGGAGTTTCCACACAAACTCACTATGTCCACTGGCCTTAGTGTAAACTATCATAATTCCAATATGATCCCTATCAGTTGCCTTGCTTTTGGATGTCAGGTAGCTACTCCTCCCTTCACTTATTTGACCCTGCCCATGAGAACTACAAGGCCAAGGATTCAAGACCCGGTGCCTATTGTCACAAGATTTGAAAGGAGGCTTTGTTACATTTCATGTTTTCCATCACAAGGAGAAATACTACATTTAATCATTTATTATGGACTGACATCAAACTCACTATTTATTTTCTTTGTTCCTTGCAAACACTGTTGGAATTGTTAAGCAACTTCGCTAGAGTTCTAATGCAGTGCTTGCGGAGAGATAATAAAGACACTCCAAAACAATCTCATGCAGCCCGAGAATTGTTGTGCAAGTCTAAATGAAGGAGGAGTAGGCGCTGTAATTTTCAAGAAGCAAAATGAAGCATCATTAGTGAAACACCTTGATGAATTCTATAATTACTCTCTAATGTTCCCCAAATGAATCTTATTTGGTCATCATATTATGATAATAAGCTCCCTCATGCATTTTTTTATGTGAATCCATCAAGTGGAGAGACATCATGAAAATGGTGGAGCCTTTTAGGCTTGTTTCAGCTATAAAACCTGGTGGGGTAACTCTTTCATGTTTTGGTCAGATAGGTGTCTTTTTAATGATTCCACCGAACCTCTATCTGTCACGTTCCCTACATTATTCTCCTTTATGTTGGATCATAAGATGTAAACTGCTGAAGTCTATGAGAAGGAGTGTTTCTCACCTCTCTCTTCCATTTACTTTTGTCTTCCCGTGCTTTCGATAAAATGCAGTCTTCTCTTATGACCTGGATATGCAGTCCCATGTAATTTTACGTTTTGGATTAGTCTATACACATATAGGTCTTTTTATTTTGTGTTGTCTTTCTAAATATTTTTTCTTGAAATAGAATGTGCCGTGGGCCTTTTGCCTATCGGTTTCATGGTAAAAAATAAATAATCAGAAAAACAATCTAGTGCAACTGTGCAAGAGACTCGTAATCTACTGCAGTATAGGCAGTACGACTGAGCTAGTCACTGACATTGGGGCCCGTGGGGCAGTTATAGGCTAACGAGAAAGGCAGGCCGAGGAGAAAAAAAAAGGTCGCCCACCTCATCTGTCTGTCCATCTCGTCCCGTCCGCTTCCGTCAGCTCCTCGCAGACCGCCGCCCGCCAAACCCTAACCCCGGCCGACGGAGAGGCGAGGGGAACGGCGGAAGCCTGGATGCGAGCAGCCGCCCGCGGGCGCAATGGAGCTCGTCCCCTTCAAGCCCGCGCTCGGAGCCGGAGCCCTCGCCGTCGCCGAGGCGGGCGGCGCGGGCTCGATCCCGGCGATGGTGGCCGCGCAGCAGGCGACGCTGCACGCGCAGGCGGACCAGCTGCAGCGCCTCGTCGTCGCCCAGTGCCGCCTCACCGGCGTCAACCCGCTCGCCCAGGAGATGGTCAGGGGCTCCCCTTTCTCCAATCTTTGCCTCTCCTGCATTTTTGTCGATCTGCGCGCTGGTTTCTCTCCGTAGCGGGGCGAGTTTGTGCAGAAGTAGCATCTGCGGTGTTTCTGGGGAGTTTATCTGACTGCGTGCTTTTATCGAAGTTTATGTTTCGTTAATTCTATCTTTGTTTTTTGCGAATTGGTAGCTTGAATGGTAGTCGTCGTGGTGCAGTATGAAGGGAATTTCATGGTGTTTTGAGACCAAGAAGATACTGAACTGGGACGAGTATGTAGCGGTCTACTACTGCACTTGTGTCTATCTAATATTTAGGCCCTAGCTAGTACATCCATGATATTATGTAGTTTTTTTAATTCTTATAACATAATACTGCAAATGTAATTGGCAGAATTTTAGCTTAGAGAAACTGAGAATCGGAAGCTATATTTCGGGACGACTGGGTACTGAACACTGATTTTGTAGCTACTGTGACGCTCACAGTAGGCAACATAGAATTTTCTTCATTTCAATGATCTGGCAAATGATAAAGTGAAATTACTTATCTGTTGTGTATTATGGTATCTTAAAGAATGAACTTTAAATGGATTGTCTTTGATTGGGTGCTTATATATCGAAGTTTACGTTCCATTAATTCCATCTTTTTATGCGAATTGGTAGCTTGAATGGTAGTTATTGTGGTGCTGTAGCTGTATGAAGGGAATTTCATGTGTTTTGGCCAAAAATATACTGAAATGGGACGAGTATGTAGTGGTCTGCTACTGCAGTTGTGTCTGTATCTAATCTTTAGGCCCTAGCTAGTACATCCATGATATTATGTAGTTTTTTTATTCTGATAACATGATACTGCAAATGTAATTGGTAGACTTTTAGCTTAGAGAAACTGAGCAATTGGAAGCTATATTTCGGGAAGACTGGGTACTGAACACTGATTTTGTAGCTACTGTGATGCTCACAGTAGGCATCATAGAAATTTCTTCAATTCAATGATCTGGCAAATGATACAGTGAAATTACTTATCTGTTCTGTATTACGGTATCTTAAAGAATGAACTTTAAATGGATGCGTAAGTTGTTTGAAGATAGCAGGATATAGGTCTGTAACATTGCCAGTTTTGTGCTTTAGATCCTTCATGCATGTTACAGCAACCCTCATTACCGTTTTCGAAAAATGGGTCATCTGTGGACTAATCTTGCATTTGGTTGTTTTTTGCAGGCTGCTGGTGCATTGTCTATCAAGATAGGTTAGTTGTTTGTCTGCATCAATTGGATTTAATTTGGTATAATTACTTTTGTTGAGGCATTAGTAAAAAACACGATAAACTGACACGAGCATCATGACCTATAGTAATTGTTAAATACTTAAATTTTTATTTGATTTATGTGTCATGCATCAGTCATGTCACTCCTGGCAAAGTTAAGATGACTAGTGCTGATGCAACAAATAAATATATTTTAAAGATTAGTCCAGAGTTATTATAATTAGTGACTGCTATTCAAAGCATTTCTTTATGACTGTTCAAATTTTGTAGGTAAAAAACCAAGAGATCTGTTGAATCCAAAAGCTGTTAGTTCCATGCAGTCACTTTTTGCTGTGAAAGATACTATTGGCAAAAGAGAAACTCGGGAAATTAGTGCACTTTGTGGGGTTACTGTTACACAGGTCTGCTCTTTGTCTCGCATGTGCTGTTGTTCTCTCTTTACCTTGATGTCATATACCTGTTTATGTGCTCTTATACACTTATCTTATGATTGATTTGGAACGAAATTATAACTTCATCATTTCATCACATGCAAGTGAACAGTAGCCATTGAAGTTGATTCAAGTTTCAACAGAATCTTGATAGTTTTGCCTTTTTTTAGCTTGATTGCTCACAATGTGTTTGCTTTTATGTCAAACATGAACTGATGATATCAGGTATTGTTATTGACAAGCTTTACCTCAATGGTTATCAGGTAAGGGAGTTTTTTGCAAGTCAGCGTACACGAGTCAGAAAAGCTGTCCGTTTGTCACGAGAGAAAGCACTCAAATTAGAGGTATCTGAGACACCTAACAGTGTATGCTCTATGAGCACTGAGCCGACACCTCTGGACATCGAGACACATGCTCAAGTTGTTGAACCTTTGAGGACTTTGGAACCCGTAGAGATGTTACAAAGCTCTTCACAAGTAGTGGAGGTCCCGCAGGAGTCTCTACAACAAGCAGATGTCCAGCAGAGCTCTGCAATCCCAACTCATATCACCCCTACTGGAACTATCGAACCAACTGATGCCAAGATTAATCCAGATTCAGTAAAGGAAACTAAAAAGAGGAAGAAGCTCCTGGTGTTGAGTCAGAAGATAAAAAGTTCTTGGATAGTATCTTTGCCCTAATGCGGAAAGAGGAAACGTTTTCTGGACAGGTCAAGTTGATGCAATGGATTCTTCAAATAAATAATGCGACAATTCTTAGCTGGTAAGATGTCGGTCTTATAGTACAAATAAAGCTTGAAATGATTGTATTCATCGTACCTTCACCTTTCCAATAACCGTGCAGGTTCTTAACAATGGGTGGTTTGACGATTGTGTCAACATGGCTGAGCCAAGCAGCTACTGAAGAGCAAACAACTGTTATTCTCGTCATTTTCAAGGTTCTTATTTTTGCCATCTGAGCATGTAATATGTTTATGGCGTGGATTTTGAACTATCGTCTAATGGCTGTAGGTGCTTCTTCACCTCCCACTACATAAAGCTTTGCCAGCCCACATGTCAGTTGTATTGCAAACTATTAACAGATTGCGGTTTTATAGGACTCAAGGTGTGTAGAGACTCTTTAATTCTGCAATACTATCACACGATCTTAGTCATGAGAAAAAGATGATTAATTGCAAACTATTAATGGTTCTGATGTTTCGAAGGCCTAATTATTTTTGGCATTTGTTTTTATTTCCTGTTCTTCAGCTGTATGAAGTTATGCATATATATATGCAACCCTCATTTCTTGGGCGGCTTACTAATACTTATCTGATTTTTGAAGATCAGACATATCCAGCAGGGCCAGGAACTTGCTCTCTAGATTGAGCAAAGTACTCATACGGAGTCAGGCGTTGAAGAAACCCCAGAAGGATGTAATCTGTAAACAAAGGTGAGGTGTCCCTAGATGAACGCTTGAGCTGTATTGCTGTTGTGTTACATTGTTTGGTATTACCTTTTTTTTCGAGGTTTCTATTGTGGTTAATTTATTTTATTTTGCAGGATAAGTGAAATTCTCCATGATGACTCCTGGAGATCTGAAGTTGATGTTACTGTAAGTATCTAAGTAACAATCTATATATGAGTAGATTCACATGTTCTGCAATTTAATCGCTGTGGTCTATCAGGAGGAGATACTTGCCTTGACTGAAGGTGCAAGTGAGAGCAGGTGCCTTCTGACTTCTCATTATAGTTTCTGCTTTGAATAAGCATAAACTGTAGCTAAGTGATTTACATTACCTCTATTTGGATAATAAGATTTTTTATTTACTTGGTCTGCAGAAAGCCTGAGCCCAAGAAAACTCCACTGCTGCTCACTTCTTCTGCTGATGAGTCATATAAAAAGAGTCCTGCGCAGACAAGTATCCTTTCACTAACTTTAAGTTCACCACTATCAGTTTTACTTATCTTTTCCGGGCGTACTATTGCCCGTGCCTGTGTATAAAAAGGCATTATAGGGTATTTTCTATTCCAGTTACATGTGTAGTATAGTTTTTCCTTAGCAAATAGTGACTTCTTGCCTTATCTGCACTAATATCTGCTGGCTTTTCTCATCAGTGTCTTGCACCTGTTATTAGAAGGACTCTGTAGGGACTTTTAAATGTTTATTTTGTCCTCAATTGCTGTTTCTTGTTAAATTGGTGTTAGTAGTGGTTTTCTTTTCAGTTTTATCTTCATCACAGCTTGCAGATCAGGCTATATAGGTCCTGAATAGACCATGATGCTGTTTATTGTTGTTTGAACTGTGTAAATTGGATGGTTCATGAATAATAATATAAGTTCATAATTGTGCCTGTAGACTTCATATTAGTCTTACTAGTGAGGCACAATCAGTATCATCTTCAAATCGGATGTTTTACCTTGTTACTTCACTCATCTTGCCATTTATCATAGCTCAAACTGCTTGTGTTGGATTTCCTTAGCTAATTTACAGAGTCCAAAGAACGAAGAAAAGTTCTACTTGTAGAACATCCAAATCGGAAAGCTGCTGGGAAGAATATCCATTCTGCTAGGAGTACTATAAATAATAGCAGACCATTATCTGCAGATGATATTCAAAAGGCAAAGATGCGTGCCATGTTTATGCAGGAGAAGTATGGCAAGGTTGACACAAGTAAAGTGACTGATAAACCAGGGACAACAGATACTCAAAAACCATCTGGCTTGGTCAACTCAAATGTGCCTCCTATGCCCAGAAGTCCCCTCTCATCAACCACTAAACAAACTGTCGACCCAAGCCCAACTTCTGTACAGAACGCAGTACCTTTGCCTGATAAGCCAGAAATCCTGGACAGTCCAAAGCTAAACATAGCTTTCTTAGAGAAATCCGTAGAGAAATTGGATTCCAAGAGAGTTCGTTGGCAGATACCACCAGGTATACTTTTGCTTTGTGCTTCTTCACTTGCCCAAATTCTTAGAATGTTGGATATTCCTGAGTTCAGTAGACTTCTTTGGACAATGAGAACTTAATGAAATGTTTCACAGCTTAAGAACCTAAGTGCATTGCATTTTTTTTGAAACAACGCAAGACTTGCCATTTTCATTAATTAAGGAGAAGAGAGTTGGCCATTTAATTAGTGGGAAACTGGACGAAAACCGGAACGACACCCTCGCTGACCGCCATGGAATGGAACACGACCGTCGCGAGGGCACACACAGCCACCCTGGCTACCAACACAAACTGCACATACACTGCTGAAAACGAGGGTCGGCGTCGAGGGTGCCCACCAATGTCATCACGCTTCAGCGACTCTGATTTCACCGAAGAGCGACCACCTGGGAAGATCACTCTTCAGCGACTCTGATTTCACCGAATAGCGACCACATGGAAGACCTTCCCGTAGCGGCCGTTTGGAGCCCACACAACACAAGCTTATGTGAATTGAGTAAAACGTGCTTATATCAGGTTTGATCTCCAAAATTGATATATGGGGACGAATCAGCTTCAGCTGAAATGGAGAAACCTCAACAGAATCTGGCCACGAGTTATTTCTATTATTGATCTACCCACAGTCATATGCATTTCCAGCGCTTCGAATAACTCAGCCTAAGACAGGTAATCAAATGAAGGTTCTCCCAAGCACGGTTTGGCTGTAAACAGCTCTATACTTGGTTCAACACTCTGCAATTTTCTGCAATGGCACGAGAAATTAACAGTTACTGTTCTCTCCTGTGTATCATATGAACAAGTGTGTAACCATGCTTTCAGACTTGGTGTATCGCTAGAGTTATTTGATACCTGTAGGAAGTATGCTGAGTACATCCACAATGGTTAATACATGGACCAATGTTTAAACAGTTTCTGAGCATATAAATTCTCAAATTTCACTAACAAGGACGAACGTGGATTATGTGCCTGGCATTTACATGGAAATCCGTATTCCATATGTTGCATCAATTTTTTTGCTCATTCAGAACTCAAATTGCTCATTTAAAATTCAAACTAAAGATTACAAACTTGTACTGCTTTTGAATCACGTTGAATAGTTGTGGCTTGGCCTAGCACATGCCATCTGGTGTTCGACGCTTCTTATGAAATTTTCTTAAACCTTCTACACATAAGTTTTGCATCAACAAGGCAACCAGTTCATAAAACTGTCCATTCACTTATTGTCACTTTGTGCAACTATGTAAATTTACTTTCCAAAAACATTAGCCATTCAGGAGTTATGATTAAATTCATAATTCGCTAATTCCTGACAGTTGTGAACTGGTCAAGTTCTTTTCTGGGAATTTGTAGATGCAATGCTCTGGGCCCTTGCTTATTTCAAATGCTGAACATATGCACCCCATTCTGTAGTTGCATAGACCATCAACAAACACTATGTTGTTTATTTAACTATTGATGATGTTTGCTTGTGCGTTAATTTTCCCTGCATATGGGGAGTTGTCATGCAAGAGCTTGTTTGGCACCCCTCATTTCTTTTCATTTGGCATAACTGAAATGAAAGGACACTGATGCCATCATTTCATTTGTACAATTTGAAATTCCAAGCTGAAAAATCATGTTTGGTTGCCACAAGAATAATGAAATGATTTCCAGAAGAATGACGGGATTAGGGACATGAATTGACTTAACATACCGTACCCATTTGCTGGAAAACGTTGGGTATGGAGTCTCATTGAATCCCCTGGTTCCGGCACGAAATGATGGCTGTCAAACGAGCTCTAAGTGTTCTTGTAATTTTGTCTCATTTAACCTGCAGCAGTTATTGTGTGATTGACTGAATATGGTAGGCCTATCTGTTTGTATTTCAGAAGCAGCCACTTCTCTTTGGCCCTTTAACTTTCGATACTTATTCGCTGCATATTACATATTACAGGACATATGAGTGTCTGTACAATCTCCAACTTGCCATTGATGTAAATGACTGCCTGGCATTTTTTTCATTGTTAATTCTCATCAACGGTTCTTGTACAAAGTCAAGCTGACATATCGTATGCTGCAGCTGTCTCAGAGATGCTGCAAGTGCTAAGTGTCTAAGTGTTATGCTGCCAGCAGTTGCTGTTCCAACAACTATTAACGAAATACAAAGGCTGCATTTTACTAACAAAAAAGGAAAATTAAGGATCTTGTTAGCCAAACCTTAGCTTGAAGAAGCAACATGTCGAATGATGTGATCCAGCTATTTAGAACAGCTGAGCTTAAAAGCAAGGAACTTACCACTTCATACCATTGTGTTTTGCCTGTTGTAGAGATTAAAATGTTCTGTTTTTGTAAATTTCTATATTTTAGTGAGCTATTTACTTGAAACGTGAGCTCTGCTATATTTGTTTATGTGTTCATTGTTTGAAGTCTATTACTTCCTGTTGCAGAGGTATGGATAGACCCCTCGTGGAGTGTAAGTGCTGGGGAGAACAGCAAGGAACTTGATGTTCAAACACAGAGAAATCGACGCGAGAAGGAGACCTTTTATGCAAGTCTAAATGCCATCCCATTGAATCCCAAGGACCCATGGGATTTGGAAATGGATTTCGATGACAGCCTGACACTGGAAATTCCAATTGACCAGCCTCCAGAAGCTGACACTATGGACTCAGATAGTGTGGGAGCAGCCCCTCCTAACATTGGCGTTCCTGGTAACAAGCAAGTTGAATCAACTCATCATCATCTTTGACAGTTGCCGCTGATGCAAACGGTGCAGCTAATGAGCCAGATCTTGAGCTGCTTGCAGTGCTGCTCAA
Source organism: Poa pratensis (assembly GCA_947311845.1). Classification (NCBI taxonomy): domain Eukaryota; kingdom Viridiplantae; phylum Streptophyta; class Magnoliopsida; order Poales; family Poaceae; genus Poa; species Poa pratensis. The sequence continues at coordinate 6,907,234 of CAMZMU010000055.1, read as the reverse complement.
GAATCCACAGCTTGTATTTGCTCTATCATCTAACCAGGTGGGAAACCTGCCAAACGATCAGATCGTCGCACTTCTGGACATGCTGAAGCAGACTGGCCTTGGACTTTCGGAGCTGGTAAATAGTCTGTCCAACGGTGCTGGGGTCCCAAAAGAGCCTGAGCCTGGCCCTGAAATAATCCCTACTTCACTTCCATCACCGACTCCTCCAAAAGATCTTCCAGCAAGTGTTAGTCTGCTGGCTCTTCTCCGTTTTCCAGTGTTAATGCTGTCACCTTTTGTTCATATATGTATGTTTCCTTTTGCAGGCGGGCTGGAGATCTGAATTCACGACACAAGTGAGTGCTGCAAACTCGCCGCAGGCGTATCTGTCAAATAGAGGAAACACACCTCTTGCAAGTGCAGTGCACCAAAGCTTCTCAAATGTTGTTAGTCTGTCGCCTTCACAACCTTATACTTCAGTTTCTGCCTTGCCGGCACACATCCAAAGTAACACCTCGTCTCTACCTCAGTTGGCGGTTTCGGTAAATCCGCTAACTCAGCATGTTGCGCCTGTGAATAACCTGTTGAACAGAACTCCGGTACATCAGCATACCCAGTCATATGCTTTCGTGTCTCGTCCTGCTGAAGTGGCCACCTATCAGCAGCCAGCAGTAAATAAACCAGCCCATGAATTTCAGGACATCACAAACCCTGCTCTAGCACATTCCGACGCCTGATCCAAACGCCCTTATGCAACACCCTCCTGGCAATCTAGTGCTGCTAATGTTGCCAGCACTGGACGAAATACAACTCCTGATCGATGGGCAGCTCGCACAACTAATTTTTAATGACGTGTCAGCGGCTTATCCTAACCAGAGTGCTTACAACAACCAAAGCATGCAGAGTACATACGATGATTATGGTTCTGCGCCAGTCTCATCCCAGGGACTGGCCAGAAATGGTTACACTCAAACGTCGGAGTACCAGGTGTCGGGCGTGTAGGTCTCCAGCGAAATTCGCTATCCCCTGAGCCTGGCCGCTAGAGTCTATGGTGAGCCCTCGAAACTGGGGAATTATGGGCAGCAGAGCTATAATTCTGTGGCATCAATGGACTGGAGTTCTGGGCAACAGAGCTATACTCGTGCTGAACCATCAAGGCAACAGAGCTACACTCCCCCGGAGCCTTCAAGACAGTGGAGCTCAGGGCAACAGAGCTACTCCCCAGCTGAGCCATCAAGGCAACAAAGTTATACTACTGCGGAGCCTTCAAGGCAGTGGAGCTCCGGGCAGCAGAGCTACACCCCAGCTGAATCTTCAAGGCAACAGAGCTATATCCCAGCTGAAACATCGAGGCAGTGGCCCTCTGGGCAACAACAGGGCTACACCCCGTCCGATCCTTCAAGGCAGTGGAGCTCGGGGCAGCAGAGCTATGCTGCTGCCGATCCTTTGAGGCCATGGGTCACGTCTATTGAGGGCCAAAACCCCGACACATCAGGGCAATGGGCCACCGGGAAGCAAGACTACTACAATCCGAGTGACGGTAAAAATGCCTATGATCAGCGCCGGAGAAGACGATGAGAGTGATTTGTACATTAGCTAATTCTTTGAGAGCTCTCTGATTGTGATGCTTTGATTCGTTATTACTCTGGCCTCTGATTGGCACATGGCAAGAGGCCATCGAGAATACCATACATGATGTAATGCTAGCTGTATTAGGTGGAAGGAGGTAAACAGAAAGAAGAAAGAAGGAAACAGAAAATTATATAGTATAGGATAGGTCTGCGTCAGTGATAAGCCCAATTTCTTTTCACCGCGCTGTTCATTTTCGGCTCGGCCCCATTTTGAAGGCGATATGGACATGCCACATCTGCCAATAGCATGTGCTGGTATCGTTCGTTCTAGAAGCGAAACTCATTTGGCTCGTCCCGTTTCCAGCCAAGCTGCTGAGCTTCAAAGTCTGAAGAAGTGACGAGCGAGCGCGTCTGCGGTTTTGGCCTGGTGACTTGTCTCCATCTTGGCATCTTTTGCTCGATTTTTGTGTGTTGCGACCCGGTGGGAAAGCGCGTTGCATCCAGGAAAAGTCCTTTGTTCATTTTTCGTAGCATCACTTAAATCAAGTGATTGACGCCTTCAGATATTTTGACTGTTAAAGAGTCTTCGATTTGTGGGAATCACAAAATGTATGGATGATAAAAACTCGGGATTCTCCATATTAATACGACATGACTGAAATGAGGATTGATTGTGCAGGAAAAACATACGTAGAATTCCATGTTTGCATTTTGTTTCGAGAGAGATGAGATCTCAGACGAGGCATTTGTTGGCCGTTGCTTGCGCCTATGCCGATGAGGATGTGCCATACTCACCGGCCTATTTAGTCTTGTTCCTGATTGTCCCTCCAAAGCGACCGAGGAGGGCGTCGGCCCATCCAAATCATTCTTATTGCCGTGGAGATGACGTCTTCCCACTTCTCGCAACCTTGAATTTTTGTGAAGCAATGCATTATTTTGAAGTCGGCGTCATCTTTGTTGCCTCGATACAACCTTTATGCATCCCTCAAGCCTCAACTAAGCAAAAATAACAAACATTTAATAGATGATAAGGTGATGAGTATGCTAAATTAATCAAAGTTTAGAGCATTGCATTGTCCTCCCTTATCTCGCCACTCTCTTTTCTTTCACGGATTTGCTCAAGACCTCCATGAAATTTGATGCAATGAATTTGTATGGTCTTCCACCTATGTGACATTGCATTATCGTTGCGGTCCATATGCATTTTAGCGAACTCACCATATTTCCTAGTCTCATTGAATTGGTCGGCGATTCTCTTGCAATACCTTCTGCAGGTTTGGTTGGCGCCAGTAATGGGGTCATGGCTTACAAGCTTCCAAAGTAAACCACTCGTCCTCCATGGTCTTCCACCTCGGGTCTTTAGGGCCTATCTTCCTTGTCTGGTTTTCTTCCCAGTCTCAACATTATGTACAACGACCTCTTGTCCCTCACCCTCCACTTCCTTCTCCTCCTCTTCTTCCGGAGCAGGGTCTTGGCGTCGACCTTGAGACAACCACCATGCCCGATCATTCCGAACAAGATGGTCGAACATTCATGCTAATCGCAAGCACAAACACAATGCTAATGTAAATCTGTGATCATGCTATTCACGCGAACACATATCATCGGTCCACATACCTCATCGGCGCCGATTGGCATTCCGTCGAGTACGTTGCTTGCGGGGTCGCAGGCTGTGACGACACCATCGCTCGGCATGCCAAAGAGGCATTGGCGGCTGCCTTGGAAAATTTCGTCGTTGTATGATGTTCGCACCTTCCTCAGGGTCAACAATACGGGAGAGAACGACGTTGGGGTAAAAAACATGGTCCCTATCGCTAATCCCAGAGGAGAACCGTGATGCCGAATGAGGAGTCACCACGCCACTCTCGGCATAGTAGGCTGGGTCAAACGTAGACCGTACTGCCCGACGCGATGGTGCTCTTGGCTTCCACCAGCACCACCTGCCCTCGCCGGCGCTTGCAACTTGACCACCGTCTCCGCTGTTCGGCCCTCATCGGACATCATGTTAATAACAGGACATCAGACATGTGTCCAACGCCACCTAAATGTTTTAGGTGGTGCCGGACCATATTTAGGTGATGCCAGATCCTATTTAGTTGGTGCCGGTGGAGATGCTCTAAAAATCAGCCGGCCAGAGCAGCAACGTGGAGCACAGGAAAGAGACGCGAACACCAGTCAGTCAGTCGGTAACTCGGCAGCCAATTAAGTTCACCCCCTATTCACCCATGCTCACGCGCGTGCGTCCAACAGACAATTTTTGGAATTTCGAAGTTGTAGGAAAATATCACAGTACAAAGGAACACGTCATTGACAAGATCGATAAAACAGGAGGCAAGGTGTAGAGAATATTCTGGAAACAACAAGCACGCCTGTGCTACATTAAGTTACTCCCCCCGTAATCAAACTGGGGGATTAACTACTTGAAAGACATGAGAGTTCAGCCCATCTTAGTAATCTTCTATCACCTAAACAAGTTCAAATAAACTAGTATGTGCAATCCAATTCACTCACAAGACAGTGCACCGAGAATTGTACAGTATCTTGTGTCATTACACCATGAATGGACACAAGACTTCATATGCATCTGCACTTCCACGGTATAAAGCCATGGTGCTTGCTACCTCATCACCTATTCACCACTGTAACAAATGTAATAAACAATAAGGCACAATAGCAACAACCATGCCAATCACTAAAAAAAAATATGAACAAAAAAATTACATGATACCTGCTTACTCTCTATGTCCACAGAGAGCATAGCCAAGCATTTGTGTATAGCTCCGACCAAAAATGCTGAAAGGTCAGATCATCCTGCCTTGCTGGACACAAGTTTCAGCTCAGTTAACCTGAGATCAGGTGCAGGCTGCATCACGACCTCTTGCTCAGCAGTTTGGCCCTGCTGTTCCGGACTATACGACTTGGTTTCCTCGCCTTTTGTCACGTCCACACCCTCATTGTCAGGAAAAACTTCTGGCTGCAGCGACGTGCAACCTTGTTAACTCGAAGCCATGTTTCTTCCCACATAATATTCTCCCCGCTGGTGCTTGTATTTGTTAGGATCCCACTCGCTTTCATCACCAGCAGTATGTTCTTCAGTAGCTCAGGGATAGCCTCTTGTAACTTCTCAGTTCTCTTCCCTCTCACTTTGACTTTCATGAACTTCTCTATCATGCCAAGGACTTCTAACCACAGCTTACTGAAACTACTCTGTGAAGAAAGGTCTTTAAGTGATTGCAAAAACACCATACATAACAGTTTTACAGCGTGCAAAAGGGACACCTCCATGTTTCTAAGTCTCTTGGTGAGTAACATTGAGCAATCTCCAATAATTCATCAAGCAACTGGAAAATAATATCAAATGACATCAACCACGCTGAAGATGAAACTGATATTCCATCAACTACTAAGCATCTGTGCAAAGACAACAGCGCATGATTCCTCACTTCCTCCCTCTGATCTGTGCACACCTTTCGTAGTGCCTGCACTAGCCGCAGCCACATCTCGGCAATTCCTTCCAATATCCTGTCCGCCTCTCCACCAGCTACCTTGACCTCATGCAACCAGCGTGTAAGGCAATTCACTGAATCAGCCATTAGGTTCAGAGCATGAATCGATCTTTCTGCAGACCCAAGCAGAGATTCTGCAAACTGCCTTGCGGCCTCCACTGAAAGAATAAAGTTGGCAGGTGAGAGGTGTGCTCCCCGGACATGATAAAAATCAGGGCTTCAAAGCCGGCATCAGAAGCATCAGGATGGCGTGCGGTGATGCAAAGTAAGGAAATGATAGTACGCCAACCCATCTGGGATTTGATGTGGATCGCATTGGCCTTCACAAGCCGCGTGACCTCCAAGGTGATGTTCTCACAGTAAGCATCAGCTACACGGGCATCAAGTTTCGAAATTAGCTGCAATGACCTCAGTAAATCATCAACCAGATTCTCCTTATAAGGAAGCAACCTCTGACAGATGTGCAGAGACCAAAAACAGCCTTCTCCACCAGATTGCAGGGCATCACTGTGGACTGAACAATGTGGGCTATGTGCTCATAAACACCCTGCCACAAAAGCACAATCCTGTCTCTGTTGTTTAATGTGACAGTGATTAGTAGATCTAAGCAAAAAACAGATGTTGCTTCATCATCAAGCGAGCTGGTAATCTTCTGTGGTCGGCCTGCTGCCTGAATTAGGCCTCTTGCTAGATTTGAAAGCGAGTCGGCTTGTAAGAATTTGCTCTCGGTGAAGATGGTACCTATTTGGCACCTCTTTACAGTCTCGGAAGCATTCCTCTGAGCTGCAAGTTGCTCTTCAGTTGGCTGGGACCTGTGTTCTTCTGCATCTGAATACAACAGTTGGCTGAACCTCCCCATTAGCCCATATGTTTTCTTTGGAGCGTTGTTTGGTACAGCTGCAGATGAGCTGAGCCTGCCAGGTACTGAATCTGAAGACTCCTGATCGTCAGCTGTATCACCAGTCAGGCGACCCGGAAGAAGGCCCATCTTATAGAATCTTAAAATGCAATCTACTATGTTCCTCCATCCACTACGTATATGATCACCATAAGAAGTTGCAATAGTGAAAATAGCCTCTGTTGCCATCCTAGCCTTGGTATCCTCCCCAAAAGCTATTACAGGATCATCAATATAAGAAGAGTTCAACATAGCAGTGAACTTGCACAGCGCCACAATAAGATCATTTAATACATCATCAAGATGATAGAATGCAGCTAGCTTTGCTACTGATAGAAAACCATCAATGCATTCCGTAAGAACTTCATCATGCTCAACATTTTCAAAAACCACTGAGATAGCAGCAACAGTTGGTCCGGCCATGATAGGAAACATGTCATTATCCATAAAGGGGTGCGAGTCACAGGCAATGTAAGCTGATGTCCTCTTTGACTTCCACATCAGATCAACCCAGCGACTATAAGACATCTCGGAGCATCCAGCCCCTTGCTCAGGAATGGTTTTGATTTCATTACGACATACAGAATAATAGCTCCGACAAGAACTCCCTTGGAAGATCAGTTCCACCATTGATATGGCGATTGTTCCTAATAAAGTCTTCTTCAGTCATCTTCTTCTTAACCCTTACATTGTGTTGATCTGTGTTGAGCAGGATTACTGAGTATGAAAGCACTAGAGCTGCATCCTTGTTGACAAACATGTGTGGTGACTGATCATAATACCTCTCAGAAAAGGCCTCGAGAATCCGTTGTATCTTCTGTGACTCACCAGGCAGCCGGAAAGTTTCCAAGAAGAGCCTCAAGGCAGCATCCAAGTTCATCTCCTTGAAATCAAAGGTTTTAGCAAATTCATGAAGCACCTGAATAGAGAACTCATCATGATTCCCCAGGTAGTCTCCAAGAAGATTCTTGTCCAATCCAGGTGTGTACCGGAAGAATAGTGCAACACTGCGTGGATCAAGTTTTTCAGGCAAGAGATGAACGCCTTGCAGATATTCGAAGCCCTTCTTTTTGTCCCTATTGAAATTTTCGACGCCAACCATTAGCTTTCTCTTGATGCCTTTTTGCTGGTGAACAAATCTAATCCATTGATCAGGATCATTGATGTTCTCACACGTCAACTGCCAAAGGAAAATATTCACTTATTTCTACCACTGTTTGCTCATGGTGCTGACGTGCATCATTAGTCCTCTGTGCCATTGCCTGTACAACAGCACCAACCATCCAACGCAAGCACATTCAATGCAGACAAAGGGCTGTTCACAGGGAATGTACTTTTAGAGAGGAGGTTAGCTAGCTCTTCAAAAACATTAGAGCACTGTAGATCACAGTCCATGTTTGCATACATCTCAGCCATAAACTCTTTTTGCCGACAGAAATCCACTAGAGCCTCCAGGGCGACTTCCTGCTGCTGATAACTAGCTCCATATCTACCCTGGGCTAATCTTATGATCACACACGAGAAGAAAGCCTCAACTTGCAGCTTAAGTTCGTGACGCAAGTGGTAGAAGAGAGTAAACACAGTGCTGCAGACTGTCGACAGTATCAAGGGGCTCGTTGACAAGCCAAACTGTATTAGATTGCGGAACAATTCATCTTGTACAAAACCAGCAGCTTTGGGTGTCTGTGTATAGACGAAGCTGATAACTCAATAGCAGAATTGATCAAGCCAAGAGCAAAGAGTGGCACGTCCTCATCAAAATCACTGGGATTCAACCTTGGGCTCGCCTCAATGTCTTGTGCTATGTTCAATAGCGAACACAAGAATTGCAATATCTCCACCATGCAAGGAACCCCAAATGGTTCCATCATGACCTTATCTTGCACAAGAACAGATCCATCTCCCACCTCACCGCCGGAGCTATTCAAACACACGTAGTCACTACTCCCATTCTCCATCTCCCCAGCACCAGAACCTTGGTTCTTGCTACAGCAATCTGCAGATCAAATGTTGGTACCGCATTAGTACATTAAACCGAGTAGGGATTCAGGAGTCTTCTTCCAACTGAATGATTTCGTTCCAAACTAGTGTGATGCATATCTTACAGGTAATAATTGAAAGCCGGTAAAATTGGACTGGTTGAGTGCTTGCATGTCAAATCCCTGGACTAGCAGACATCCTATAGAACTATGAAGCCATTTTAAGCCTCTAATGGAAAGAAAAACATGCACTGCAAGTAAAAATATCGGCTCAATGAGTGAATGCCAGATGATCATATATGCACGAGCAAGCATGTAACAAGAGGCTCGAAAACAAAGTTTTAGAGACAAGCGCACCTGCTGATTGGTACTATGAACCTCCGGAAGGCGGGCGAAGACAGAGCGGATAACCTCCTGCATGATCTGCCGGGAGACACGCTGTAGCAGCTCCCCTTTTGTGGCAGCCTGCTGCACGACGCGGAAGCAGGTGCTGACGATGGTGCAGACATGGCGGTCGGCAAGCGCGCGGGCGCGCAGGCAGGCGAGCAGCACCTGCAGGAGCCGAACAAGGACGACCTCCTCGGACGCCGGATCGGTGACCTCGAAGCGGCAGCCTGTGACGGCCTCGACGACGGCGCCCATGGCCTCCGCCTCGAAGCCGACGAGGTCGAGGGTTAGGATCTTGTGGAGGGAGGAGAGCGCGGCGGCCGTGATGGGCGCGCCGGTGTCGTCGGAGCGGACGACGTCGAGGAAGGGGCGGAGGTAGAGGAGCGGGTCGACCCCGTCCCACGAGGCGGCACGGCGGCGGAGGGACTTGAGCCCCGCGATGAGCGCGTGCTCGCTGTCGGCGCCTTCTTCCCCGCCGGCCCAGCGGACGTTGCGGCGCATGACGGCGAGCACGGTGGCGACCTCCGAGGCCATCACGCACGCCATCGCCAGGCACGGCGGCGGCGGCGCTGCCCTGAGGCCGCCCATGGATCTGAGACCAAACTCGCTCATAGTCGCTGCTCGCATATGTTTTTGTCTTGTCTTGGAAAAATGGTTTTTTTTGGGTGGTTTTCTGTTTTTGGTTTGGCTCAACTTCAAGATCGACAACCTTAGGGCATCTCCAGCCGTTGTGCCTCCCCAGGCCCAAAACGGCGCTATTTTCGACCGTCGCGGCGCGAAACGGCGCTAATCTGGATCCTGGGGGGCGCGTTTTCCAGCCGCGAACTCAACCCAAGTTTTGGCCCAAAAATTCAAAAACGCCGCGAACAAATAGACAGGCGATTTCCATTCCTATTTGGCGAAAAAATCACCGATTACAGGGCAGAAGTTGAAACTAAAAACATAAAAACATTTTATTCGGCGATCGGCGATCTACACAGGGCTAGTTGAGGCACAGGCTGGCTTGGATCGCCTTGGCGTAGTCGCCGCCGTCGTCGTCGTCGTCGTCGTCGTCGGAGCCGCCCCCGGAGGCCTGCTCGGGCCTTCGCCGTCGCCGCGCTGGAACTTGCTCAGCAGCAGCGCCTGCCTGAAGCCGTCGACCTCCTCGTCGCTGTCGCTCGGATCGAGCACGTAGTAGGGGATCTCCGGCGCCACCGGAGGAGGAGGAATGCGGCGGCGGCCCGCATTGGCGTGCTGGCGCTCCTCCGCGCGCCTGCGCTCCAGCTCGGCGAGTGCTTCGCGCTGGCGCTCCAGCTCGGCCTCCGTGAACTGGCGGAGGCTCCAGTCGGCGGCGAATTCCTCCGTCGCCGGCTGGATTGTGTTGAAGGAGGCCTCCTCCGCCTCCTTCAGGCCGGGCCACTCCACCTCCTGCTCCGGCTCCTGCTTGGGCTCCTTCTTGGCCCTGACGAGGCGCTGCAAGAAGGAGCGAGGGGGAGAAGCCGCGCGGCGCTGGGAGCCGCGGCGAGGCTCGTCGATGCGCAGGGCGCCGCTGCGCAGGACGCGGCGGCCGGAGTTGAGAGTGGGGGGGTCACAGAGGGGGGCGCGGCGCGGCTGCATGGAGCCGAGCGAGCGCCGGAGGAAGACGAAGTGGCGGAGGAGGAGGACGCGTCGCCCATCCGCCGCGGCGTCCACGACGTGATCCTCGGCGGCATGGTCAGCCGAGGCTCGTTGCCCGCGGCGATGTAGTCCAGGACCCACTGGAGGCGGCGGTGTGGGCCGCCCCACCACCGCTTGCGCCCCTTCGAGTTGTGGCGGCCCTCCACCTGGCCGTTGTTGCCGCGGTCGGCGACGTCCTGGTCGTGCCGGCGCTGGAAGTAGGCCTGCCAGAAGGCGTCGTTGCCCTCCGCCCTCCAGCGCGGGTCCGCGGCCTGCTCCTCCGTCAGGGCTTCGCGAACCTCGGCGATGGCGTAGTCGAACTCGACGCCGACGGGGACGGGAGGCACGGGGATTCCTCCCGCGCTCAGCTGCCACGGCCCCTGGCCGCCGGATGCGCCGGGGACGCACATGTCAGGGGGGCACGGGTACCCTGCCTGGTAGAGCGCCCATGCCTCGTCCTTGCGGAGGTGGCGGCGGGTCCATCCGTTGGCGGCGGCGGCGGCGTCGGCCATTGGGCACGAGCGAGGGAGGGCTCTGGCGAGGGAGGGAGAGCAGAGAAGAGGCGAGTGTGTGGAGGGCCGGCGAGGGGTGGGGGATTTTAAAGCTCGGCGGCCAGGCGTGGTGGCGCGACATTACTGCGCCATTGCGCCACGTGGCCTTCGATTGGACGTCGAAGCGACGTGCGCCGGCCACGTCATTACTCCGGCAGCCTTTTGACCGGCGCGCTCACTGGCCGCTGGCCACGCCATTAACTCCGGCAGCTTTTGACCAGCGCGGGAGCCGAGAGGATGAGGGAGCGCCGCTCACGGGCGGTTCTGTTCCGCGCCATTTTCGCCCGCGTCGCTGACAGCGCTGGCCCGCGTCGCCTTTCCCGCCATTTCACCCCCCCCCCCAAGCCGAACCCAGTGGGCTGGGTTTCCCCTGGGTGCGCCGGCGCAAAATAACGCCGAAACGGCGCTATTTGGGCTTCTGGGGGGCCGAGTGGTACAAAAACGACGCTTTTTGGCCGCCGCGGCGCTAAAAAGGCCTCTTGGGGGCTCGGGGGGGGGGGGGGGGGGCTGGAGATGCCCTTAATTGAGCTACATCTCGAGTATATAACTATATATACATATAGCTAATACCATTTCTCCGAGAGAAGAGATAAGTCGTAGTAAAATTGTGTAAATTGTGTAAAAAATGTAAAAGTATCAATCCTTTTACAAAGTATCAAACAAATCTTATTGTGACAAAGTTAAAGTGATCCAAGCATACCCCTTGTGTATCAGCTGTTTCGAATTCTACTCAAAACTAATGAGCGTGAGCCTTTGGCCTTGGCACCATGATGTAATGGTATGTCTCTAAAATGGTATTGAGCGTGGTGGGTTTTAAAGGCCATTTTCTCCTCATCTTCAGTACGCATAGAAATCTCATGGCCTTAAATCCAATTTGGAAAAATGACGACACCAGCAAGTTCATCTAGGAGTTCATCGTAATGGAAAAATTGTTTTTAATAGTTAACTAGTCAAATGCCCTTGTGTTGTTACGGGGCATACATCTTATAATAACCATGTTACAATTTTTCTAACTCGGGTCTTCCATATAACAACCTGATGGTCTAGCCTTTTTTAGTTGGCGTCCAATGTTAGAGCTTATTTTCTCCTAACACTCGTGCTGCTGTGCACCAACTTCTTGTAAAAAAAATTAAGGAGAAACAAGTAATAAAAAAAGGGAAAAGCTAACTTACGACCGGCTGTTGCTACAGCCAGTTCATCACCTCCTATCTCCTTCTCTCACCAGGAGCTAGCTCCTGCTGCTGACCTTCCGCAGACTGTGCTCTGCTCTCTCATCTCCTTCACCTCTCCCTCTCTCTACGCTCGTGAGTCGCGACCACTGCCGCTCTGGCTGCCGAGCTCGCCCACCGTCGGACCTCCATCTCCTCTCCTCGTCTCCACACAACGTCGTACCAGAGGTACAACTCTGCGGCCTCCCTCTCCCACCAGAGCGACGGACACCCTCCCCTTCGAGCTCCTCTCCCGCGCGGTCACCTCCAGCCATGGTCGCCCGTCTCGGCTCTGGCCTCGAGCTGTCCAGCGCCGTCTGCTCCCGCCGCGGCAGTTCAAGTTCGCCCAACGCAGTGGACGAGCTCAGAGAAGACAACGTCCCGGAACGGATTGCTATGGAGTCACTCGATCTGGCTCTGACGGACCTCCGGAGCGATGGATTCGTCAACTGCCAGCTCAAATTGGCGAGATGGCGCATGTCAGCATTTTGGAGGAGTTTATCGATGTTGCATGCGATGTGTGATTTTGCTACATGTGCATATTGACTTTGTTGTGTAAGCACGAGGAAAATGCTACATGATTTCAGAAACAGTTTTGCTACAATTAAATTGGGATTTGTTGCATATGTTATTGGTTTTTGCTACATTACAAAAAAATTGCTACACATCGCAAGTTTTATAGATCTGATTTTTTTGCTACATGCGCATTTTTATTTGTTGCGGCCGATTTCTTTTGCTACATTGATCGAACAAAACATTTTCTTAAATATTTTTTGCTACATAGAATGTTACATGCATAGAAAAAATGATACACGCGAAAAGTTTTTGTTATATGGATCGGACGCGTGGGATCGATTCATTTAAATAGATCGGACGGTTCTGGAGGCAGCTGATCTTTTGCCTGTCTACAACTGACTGACGCCTAGCATTTGCCATAAAAAAAACAACCAAAATGTGCAAATTGGTCTAAAAGATGGAAGTATAAATTAAATTGCATTGTTTGACCATACACATAGCTTATTTGATTAAATCCATATAAAAAGATGAAAAACATTCAGAAAGTTTCATATCACATCCCAATATGTTCCTGTCATATACTAAATATTACAATATGTTTCTCTCAACGCCGCATGATTACCACAATGGTGTTGATCGACACAAACCAATTATATTCCAAATATAAGTATGCGTAATTAAAAAATATAAAAGTATGATTACTGAAATTTTAAGTGAAAAATAATTCACCTATGATGACAGGATCTGTCTGTAGACGATGTTCAGTGGTACCAACTGGACAATCGGAGCTCTTGTTGTTGTACTGTAACGTTCAGAACTCAATGTCCTAACGTCCTAGTACCTCTGAAGCTTACATTTTCAGTTTAAAGTATACTATACAACAATACTTATTGCAGCAATGAAGTTTCCCTGGCTATCGCATGACCTCAGGATACCATATCAGCACAACCAACATATAAAACCTTGCTAAAAGAAATGTGTAATGGTGATCTCTTCCATGTAACATCAGCTCAAGATGACGCCTGTAATGACAGTTTCGGGTCACTTAATAGACCATGACGCCGTGCATTGTCGGGTCTTGTTTATCATTGCACATCTTAAGCCACGACTTTTTCTTGATTTTACTCTAGTTTATCGATTGAGGGTTTTGTAAATCGTCCTAACTGGTGATTTTGTCAAGTGTCACTGTCCAAAGAGGAAAATTATGACTTGCAACTTACGAAATCAGCTGGAGGCAACAAACTGAAGGCCTTGCCCAGGTACATTGCAAGCTTTGTAGTCCCAAATATCAGTTCAGACCACTAAATCACAAATAAACTTTAGCCTATGTATGTCCTCAGAAATTCCCCAACTTTAATACAAGAAAATCATGATGTGTAATGTTAGGTATGGTATGACAAATAATGTCGTTACATGTTCCTTGTGATCATATTGAAGGTTCCATCGACTTAAATCCACATGAGAATTCCTTAAACATACAATCGCTCATGTACACAAGAACTGGTCCCTAACCACAGAACAATTGCATTTATCAAAAGAAGCAGACCTTGCAGTGCATAATCCGCTTGATTTGCATCTCCTACCACTCCTAGGAAATGAACATAACCAAACCGATTGCCCCATTTTGTAAAACAAGGAATCCATTAGCACCTGATCTGTAAAATGGTGAATAGAACACAGAAAAACCATCAGGAACTGTTTTTTCTTCCACTGAGCAATAGAAAAACAATAAGAGGAAAGAAATGAAAGGAGATGAACTGAAGCTAATATCACATAATATTGCTGACTGCAGATGCATGTGCTCGGTGAAGTAGTTGATCTGTAAAGTGACTCAACGTTTGAAACTCTACAATTTTTTCTCTTACTGAACCAGGACAGAAATCTAGGACCAAATTTATAAGAAAATATGTACGCCGATGGAACTGTGTTGCTACATCTGTAAAGTGACACAACGTTTGAAACTCGGCAAGAAAGAAGTTTCGATTTTTAGTTTCCCACTTATGAACATATGGTTTTCCAAACTCTTATTGTCCATGAACTGAGCAATTATAAATTATTAGCTCCTCTGAGTGGTAGGCCAAAAGTTTATCTCTGCGAGCTACTGACAACAATTGACACTAAATGTAGGTATTCAGATCATACAACTGCAACTTCCTCTTATGCATAAGCAGCAATGCCATGGTTACATAGGGTACTCCACTGAGGTGACACAAAGATACTGCCTAGAGCGCAGTTTCTGAATTTTGTAACTAACACATTTAATTAATCGACCAATATTATCAGAAAAAACAAGGCTCAAACACAACATTAGGTATTTGGAGAGAATGCAACTATATCCAGGAGGAACTGGTAAAGGCAGCAAGTGATAAATCCTAAAAGTTCTGCTACTATCTAATATTGCATCAGTACATTGAGAGGGTTAAAAAAAAGCGGGCGACTTGCCATTGATCGTGTTCATTGCTCAATAACAGTTTTAGATTTCCATTCATCTAAAACTGTAAGATCCCTTTGGAGAAATAAAATATGTCTAATTACAGAACTGAAGCGTGTCTTCGATGTGCCGTTTTGTGAGTGAATTTTTATTTCAAACGTACGACCAAATTCTATAACATCAGTCCCATACCTCAGTTAGAGATTAAATCTTCATACTGAGCTCAGGTGGGATCAAAATGGCTTGCTTATACTTACCATAGCAGATCTCTCTGAACCAACATGCATGTAATATGTGTACGATAACTTTCTTCCGCAGATCCCTGTCTTTCACAACCAAAATCTTTACAAAAAATATGAAGAAGAGGGCATTTGTGTTAAAACATTTTTATAAACGATATTTGAGTCTACACAACCACGACCCACCCCAGCTTATTATAGATCAACTAACCGGAGAAGCTGACGAAAGTTCACGCCGTCGGCGCCCAGGTCAACTTGCCGCCAGGATCGCCATTCTTGGTATCGCCGCTCACAAAGGCGGAGCTGGGCCCCAGGCTACACGGGCCATGGCCTGGGTCGTGGAAAAGATGCAAAGGCTATAATTCACATGTTGGCCTGGGGCGCAGCCCCAGTTGGACCGAGTCAGCCCACAAAGTGGCAACTGTCCAGGCTCGTCTCAGGCTCGTGCAGACTGTGGAGCACAGAGCACGCAACACGGCAGCAGGTCAGCCGCCCGCCGCCGCCCAGTATCCCCGTCTGACGTGACGGCGTCCCTGCTCCCTCCGCCCTCGCACGCTCGTCCAGCGCCCCTGCGCCCTGCCGCGGCGCCGCCCAATCGTCGAGGAGAGGAGGGCCTTTGCCCGCCGCCCGCCGCCCCCCAGTCTCCCCATCCGGCGCCCTGCTCCCTCCGTCCTCGTCCGCACGTCCAGCGCCTCTACTGTAAGAAAATTAGGGTTTGAGCTAATTCGGCCTATCCTCTATTCCTTTATCTTATCGGTGGCGCCGCTCACAATGCATATTGAGGCTAGAGGGTGGGAGCTTTATATAGACTCTAAATTTCAGATAAATCAATCTGTTTTCAGATAGGACTCGTGACATGTTAGAACAATCACTATACCTAACAGTCAGTTACCGAGCCAGCCTATTACTGTTAAACAATTAGGTCCCAGCACACATGTGTGACTCATGCGCCGAGTTTGAATACACAATCAAACTCGCAGGTTTTAACAATCCATATAGCCAATCCTACGGACAACCTGGCATTCCACTCTATACTGTTCCTGGGTATAATTCCAGCATATTCATATACACTGTGTTCCAGTATAGACGTTCCGGCTTCCTTAAGTATATTTACTTAAGTACTGCACATCAATAATTCCCTGTTATTTTCGTGACACTTCCACACTGAAGTTTAATTCCGGACAATGTAATAGATATATAAAATATTGCAAGACATAATTTCCTACATCTCCCACTTGACTGAAAACATTTTATTTCAGCTAAGTGAATTCCCATGCAATTAACATGGTAAGTGGTTAATTCCTTCCTTCAGTGCACTCACGTTGCATATAAACTTTGTGACTTTTGGAGTCATATAATCACAAAGTAACAGGTTATGATGCACCTTTCCACGACCTTAAATTTACGAAGAAATTCCTTATCCATAGACCTTCCTTCGTTGCTTGATGCATCAAAGTATTTATATTTCATAAATAACGAGTACTAAATCATGTTTCCTTTAGACACCATAAAGACCTACAAAAATAAATATTAACACATAACATAAAATAGATTAACTTTCACCAAGATCACAAATAGCGTCAATAATCCAAGTAGTTGAAGGTTGAGATCATCAATGAATAATGAGTAATCCATGTTTCCTTGACATTGCGCGACAAGTCCATTATGTGATTCCAACAATTTTCATAAGATTCATATTCCGTTTGCTAATAATTCCAACAAATCGTTTCCGTACTAATCAAAATAGTAACAATTACAACGGCATGGCTAAGATCAGGTCGCACGAATAATGTCCCACGATAATTGTGGTATGACAATTACTCTTTCTTTTTCCTTAGGAGTTCAAACATGATTCCTCACTAAGTATCATTCCCTTTATCAAAGGTGCTAGACAGGTTTGCAGTTTTCCATAGAAAAATATATATTAAAACATTGGAAGATTCAACATACCTTTCATATGAAAGTTCAAACTGAACCAAGTTTTCACTTCCATCAATGTGATATTTTAAAAACAATAAGAACATAGTTAGCACATATAGTATAACACAAAACAATTCACATTAACCTTTGTATATGATCGTGTTCCGTCATTTATAAAACCATATGACATAATATTCCATTGATGTGAAGCTTGTTCCAAGAAGATGAACTGATCTACTTGATCAATTTAGCAAACCCTGTCTTTATTCCCACCTCCTCTAAATTCCAGAGTTTCCACAAAGTATAAACATTTCCTTTGTGTAAAGAATCAAACAACAAGCTCAGTCTTATAAATTCCACTAAGCATGTTACATTACAACATATAGGTTTGCGGTTGTTTGGTAAAATAACAAGTTTCCAAACTTTTATTCCTCCTCATTGAGTTTATTGCTTCCCGCAATGCTTACACCCATAGTTAAAAAATAGTAACAACTTTAACTATTCCATACAAGTTTACATGTTCCTCTAAAATATAGAGTGATTTCCCCAAAGAATAGACAATATATAGTAGCCAAGATATAATTGTCCATGTTAATTCCTCCCACTTTTCCTAAGCATGTTAGTGTTAGGAGTTACTTGTGTCTTTCCTTTGAGTTTAGCACACATAAAATTCCGGTGTTACTATTAGTAAACACACCCTTCATTAGAAAATATTATATTCCTACTTTCCACCAATTTTCCCTTTTCCAGATCCAAAAAAAATACCATTTGATCCACTAGAATATAAACATTAGAAATAAAATCTTGGTGTGCTATGTAGTAAACAATCATTCCAATTCCATACTACCAAAATATAAATAAAATACTTCCTTCCAGTTCACGAAATATAAACAGTGACTGTGATAAGAAATTAATGACTTACTGAACAAATAGTAGTATGTAATTCTTTTCCACATAATAAAGGGAATAACCAATACTGGGAATAACCAATAGTTGTATTCCTCCATTAAACCATGGAGTATATGACATAAAACAACAGTGAATAATTCCATGCTCATTATATTAGTATCAGTTCCTGAAGTGTACTTCCCCCACCAATCAGTTTTCATACCTTTAAATCCTTTGATAAACTGATTTTCCAATTCAGTATGAGATGCTAACACAACAAATACCTTCCGACTTGTATTGTAAAACATATAAATAGCCATACCAAGTGTAATCATGAAATAGAATAAATAGATTCACCAAAAGTAGGAGTGTGCAAAAATACCGTAAATATATGCTGATGAAGTATCATAATCCTCCCACTTAAGTTTAGAATTCCAGAATTAATAATCCACTAATTATGTTCCTTGGTATGTTACCAAGTTCTAAATACCATCAAGAATAAATTCCGAGCATGTGTTCCTATTACAAGTATTCCTCCCTATGGAGTTATCTTCACAAAATAAACAACTTGTCCACCAACTTCCAATGGATTGTCAAAATAATTGAGACCATTGTGTTAAATTCCATAATGCACTAACTTTTCCTTTGAGCAATATTTCCACTTTTCCATTTCCAAATAGCATGTCATAATCAAAAAATTCCGATAGAGAAGTATAAACTAAATCCCTTCTCATCGTAGCTGAATATAAGAACAATAATATGTTTTTCCTCCACAAGGGAGTTTGATTGCATAATTTCCAAAATCCAAGTATATCATATTTAGCAATAATGTCTAAGTAGACATATCTATTTCCGCTTGGAATTGTTTGCATATAAATAAGTTGCTATTGTGTTCCATCAAATTATGATGTACAAGTAAAATCCAAACTATATGGCGAAGTAATCATAAACAAATACTTAGTGCGGATAATAACAATGGACATACCGTTGAGTAATATTGATTTCCTTTTCCATGGAGTATTTCCAATTTTCCTCCAAATATAAGTGATGCCAATTTCAACATAAACACGATTGATGCCTTCTCGTCGTTGTTACGCCAGCAAATTCCAGCAAATTAGTATGTATTCCAATAGCTTCCATTGTATTCCGAATAGTTCCAAATATATACCAGGACAAGATCAATCCTGTAGCAATTAAAAAAACATAGTAGTGACAACAAGAAAATTAATCCATCTGATAAAGAGTTTAACAATTCCCTCGGAGTGCATTCCAATTTCCTCCGGCGATACCAAATAGAAGATAAGTCTCGAAAATAAAAATCCTTCTCCAGGTTACGCCAAATATTCCACGTAGTCTGTACACTCTTATACTCAACAGATAAAGAACCAAATATTGATATAACTATGTGAACTAGTCTATTTTCCTTAGTCGGTTTCCATAGTTTTCCTTTCCCTTTGGCTTTTCCGGTTTAGATATATCAATGACATAAATCAATATTCTCAGCTGAAACAAATTCATGATTTTTCCTCTCTAAACAGTGTAAGAAACAATACTTGATGGGCATGGAGAGAAAAGTGTTACCGATATGTAGAATCAACCAAGAGAACGAGCCGAGACTAGCGTGCAGCCTTCACGTACGAAAATAATAATTCCTGAATATCTTCAGCGGCTCAAAATAGCAGAAAAACGAAGCAAGCTACTCCTCGGAGCGGTAGACCGTGATGGTTAATCACGTGCAGAAGTGGGCAGCGACTCGTATGCCTGAGATTTTTCTTACTTGCCGTATACCAGGGACAGCATACCAAGTGTAGTACCATCCAGTGCAGCAATTTCCTGCCTCGATCGGATCGGATCGAGTGATCCCTACGAGTAATGAAAACGAACCCT
Organism: Poa pratensis; assembly: GCA_947311845.1. Taxonomy (NCBI): domain Eukaryota; kingdom Viridiplantae; phylum Streptophyta; class Magnoliopsida; order Poales; family Poaceae; genus Poa; species Poa pratensis. The sequence goes on along the minus strand of CAMZMU010000055.1, from coordinate 6,887,639 downwards.
CGCAAGGAGCAGTACTGATCCGATTCTGTAGATTGGCCTCATGCTTGATCACGTGAAGCCTAGCAGTTGCTGGCTGTTTCCTTCCTCGGCCACCGAGCAATAGAAAATTGGCAGCGGATCTGAATTCCGTCGGCGACACGAGCGGGCGTCGGCGTGATGTGGAGCGTCAAAGCAACACCGAATCGATTGCAGCTAGACGCGTGTAGAAGCGGCCAGAGCGATCTGCTTGATCATGCATCGACGAAGAAAAGCGGCGTTTCCTTCCTCGATCAACGCGACCAGCAGCACAAATCCTTCTTTCCTTCCTCGATCCACGCGAATAGTAGCGTTGCGGACGAGTTATCTGGATACAGATTACAAGCGACAGCGTGCGGCAGGCTGACGACTTCTCGGAGGCGACCTTCACAGCCTCTGATTGTTCTTTTACCAAACATATGTGAATCAAATCACCTCTTATAATAAGAAGAAATATTTTTCGGTATCAATCCCCTTGCCCTCATTCTTTGAGAATCAGAATGATCCGTTTCGAGTTTCCATTTCTTCATTTGGAATCTGGGCTCTTCTATCTTCGACTTATTTTTTTTTGCTTTATTATTTATTTATTTCATTTTGATTTTTCCCTAGGGATCACCAGGCAGCTCTTTCGCTCTATAGGGATATCGGGGGGGGGGGGGGGGGGGGGCATAGCACAATTCTTCTTGGAGGAGGGGCTATAGCGCTTACTCCGGGAAATTATATTGAAGCACAGAACTGGTTGAAGATTACGAAGCGCTTTGAATTTGAATAAGACCCCGCTTCTGACTTTTTCATAAAATGGGTGGTTTGGTTGTTGATCCATTAATCAAATAAATTAGGTCGTAAGATCCTCGAATCAAGAATTTCATTATATCCATTTCTTCTACCTTCTATTTTATCTGATATTTCATAAGGATAAACTATAGGGTCTAGAATAGAAGTAATAAAGTAAATAAAAAGAAAATAAAGTGTCAATATAAATATTGCTAGTATATCCGGACTGTCTTATTAATAACTCTAATGAGTTATTTTGGAATTTAGAATAAAAAAACCGCCATCCACTGCGTATTCTCTTCCACGCTAGGCACCTCCTCTTCCCAGATCAATTGCAGAGAATAGCAAGCCCCCTTTGCTGAACAGATGTATAAAGGAAAAGGGTGACCCACATTGCAAGGGATTGTGTGAATCAGAGCCCAAGAGAAGATCAATTCATTAGGAGACAGGTATCGATGCTTGCCAGTAGGAGAAAGATCACTAGGTTCAGTCTCTGATCTGATCAATAGGTTCCCTAGGTACATTCCGTTTTCTGGAAATCTAGCAGGGATAGTAGCTGCCTTTTCAAGGGCAAAAAAACAAGTTAGGCTATCCGAGATTTGCTCTTTTTTCCCATTTATTCTGGAATAATTTTTTTAGGAGGGACAATTTTACATATTTCTGCCAAATCCTTCTATTATTAAGTACGACTGGTACCATTTCGATGTGTTTTGATTTTTTTCGAAAAAGAGAGGTTTGATGCTTATGAATTCATTGTATTAATTCCACTTCCTACTCGCAGTATGCTCTTAATGATCCCGGCTCATGATTTAATTGCCATGTATTTAGCTATTGAGCTTCAAAGTTTATGTTTTTATGTGATCGCAGCATCAAAAAGAAAGTCTGAATTTTCCACGGAAGCTGGCTCAAAATATTTGATCTTAGGCGCATTTCCCTCTGGAATATTATTGTTCGGGTGCGACCGGACTACTACCAATCAATTTTTTTGAACTTCTTTATAGACTTGTAGAGACCCTCTATGTAGTTGTAATTCTAGGGCAATCGATCCACTTTCCCCATAGCCCTAAGGCTGTGTCTCGATCTCCTACGCGCGAAAGATAAGATACGGGCAGAGTTCTGATCGAGGTTCGATCCGCACGGCGACCTGAATTTTCCAGCGGTATTTCGGCGGCCGGCGCGACCATAGCTCTGATACCAATGGAAGAAAATTAGGGTTGGAGTAATTTGGGCTTACTCTCTATTCCTCTGCATTATCGGTGGTGCCGCTCACAATATATTTTGAGGCTAGAGGGTGTGACCTTTATATAGACTCCAAATTCCAAATAAATCAATCTGTTTCCAGATAGGACTCGTGGCATGTTAGAACAACCACTATACCTAACAGTCAGTTACCGAGCCTATTAATAATTAGGTCCTAGCACACATGTGTGAGTCATGCGCCGAGTTTGAATACACAATCAAACTCGTAGATTTTAACAATCCGTATAGCCAGTCCTATGGACAACCTGTCATTCCACTCTATACTGTTCCCGGGTATAATTCCAGCATATTCATATACACTTTGTTCCAGTATAGACGTACCGGCTTCATTAAGTATATTTCCTTAAGTACTGCACATCAATAATTCCCTGTTGTTTCCGTGACACTTCCACACTGAAGTTTAATTCCGGACAATGTAATAGATATATAAAATGTTGCAAGACACAATTCCCTACATCTGCCCCCTTGCGCGGTGCCGCCCAGTCGTTGAGGAGGGCATTTGCCCGCCAGCCGCCGCCGCCCACGCCGCCACTCGCCCAGTCGACCGTCGCTTGCCCGAGGTAAAAATTCCCCATTTTGCTGCTCTGTCCCACCCTATACAAATGAGCATCAACAATGAGCATCATCAAGAGTTCAAGACTGGGCTGAGAAACAAGATGGGTGATGATTGGATGAATCATAGAATGGTATGTTACATTGAGCGAGACATATTTGTTATTATTGAAGAGTCAAGGATCATAGAGCGATTTCAAGGTTATCGCTCATTCAAAGGCGTTTTACCTTGCCGTAGAAGTAAGTTTTCATATTTTGCATCTGTTATTACTTAATTTACTTGTTGTTTATGCACTGATGAGAATTTCAAATTTTATATTTGAAGGTTTGACTATTGAAGATGTAGTCATGGGAGGCTCTGATCAACCAAATCCTTGATTTGGTACCATCTCTTGTATCATTTTTGCTATACATTGTCTTCTGTTATCCAATTGAAGATCGTGTTCCAATTCGTATTAGTTATCCAACTCATTTTGCCTTCTCGTATGCATTGAAAGTGGGATAATTTTAGGGATGGCAATGGGTACCCATTACCCTTTTACCCTGTGGGTAAAAACCCTGTTAGGGTAAGGATACGGGATAAAAAATTACCCATGGGTACGTAAATGGGAACATATTATACCCAACGGGTAGAGAGGGTACGGGTATGGGATCGTATAACACATACCTGCGTACCCATAAAATATTTGACAAGTGACTCTGAACTTCCACGCACGAAGGCATGAGTGCCTCACTATACCAATAAATTAGTTATCCCTAATATTATATCTAATATAAACGAAAACAACGAATAGATATCTTCCAGATGAGATGTGTGTTATTTTTACGATTATTTTCTGCTCAATTTAGCGTGTTTTAAACAAGGGTAATTTTACTCGCGGGTACCCATCTACCCTGGCGGGTGATGGGTATGGGAAAAATTTATACCCGTTGGCGGGTATGGGTAAGGTTGACAAGTAAGATCGGATCGACGGGTAAGGGTATGGGGTGGCTCCACCCTTACCCATACCTGCAGGTGCCATCCCTAGATAATTTTTTGAATGATTTTTGTCCCTTAGTTTTTGGCCCGGGGCGTCAGCCATTCCTGGCTACGCCACTGGCCGCTCATACAGGAGCCCGACTTGCGCCCTTGTGGCAACTTGTACGCTTCCTGCTACGGCCATCTTGAGCGACCATCCTGGGGTATCACCACGGTAGAGAGAGAGGATTGCACCTATGATTTATGAACTCCCCGACATTTATACGTGTGCTACCTTTGATCTAGGGTTAACAAAAGGGAAGCAGATGACGATGGGTGCTCACGGCTTTGATCTTGATGCCGACGTCGCGGATGAAGGAACAGTAGATGGCCCGGAGCTAGGCCTCCTTGGCGGCGCCCATGCCTCCCGCATCGACAACGAGACGTAGTCGATCTAGCACGACCGCCCCCGCTCAGCCGCCGACAGCGAGAATGAGAGATACGCCGCGTGCGGCTATGGTTTTTGTCTCGGTGGAGATCCAGCTGGGTAGGTGCGATTATTACGGGAGAAAATCACGACGCGCGGAAATTTAGGACGAACGAAAACCGATGCGGGGCTCGACGAAACCGAGTGAAACGCTCCTTTGACTGACGTCACCGTGTTGACAATTTGACGTTGGTGGAGGCTTGCCGAAGGAACACTTCGTGTTTTTTAGATAGTAGAGATAGAAAAGAGATTTATACGTGTGCCACCTTTGATCTAGGGTTAACAAAAGGGAAGCAGAGGAGGATGGGTGCTCACAGCTTTGATCCTGATGCCGACGTCGTGGATGAAGGAGCAGTAGATGACCCGGAGCTAGGCCTCCTTGGCGGCGCCCATGCCTTCCGCATCGACAACGAGACGCAGTCGATCTAGCACGACCGCCCCCGCTCAGCCGCCGACAGCGAGAGTGAGAGATACGACGCGTGCGGCTATGGTTTTTGTCTCGGTGGAGATCGAGCTGGGTAGGTGCAATTATTACAGGAGAAAATCACGACGCGCAGAAATTTAGGACGGACGAAAACCGATGCGGGGCTTGATGAAACCGAGTGAAACGCTCCTTCGACTGACGTCACCGTGTTGACAACGTGACATTGGTGGAGGCTTGACGAAGAAACACTTCGTTCTTTTTAGATAGTAGAGATAATGCATTGATACAATAGTAATCAACACAATATCTCCATGACCCGTCTTTTTTGAACCACCAATATCGGAGAGGCAAAGGGGACCATGCTTGGAACTATCACACCAGCTTGAAGCATAGAAGCCACTTTGACACTCAGTCTAATCGCTGCAAAACGGTTACCATCAGCCGCTGCAATCTCAACACCATCCACTACTACTGCCGCCTCACACTTCACCATAGAATCCATCCAAACATGCACATCATCCTCCAAATCTGAGATCCAGCGGCTAGGGTTGAGTCCGCCCGCTGAATCCCACTCCGGCCAAACCCATCCCTCCAATCCTTCATCCATTGCTCTATGCCCGTCTCAGAGATCGATCCCATACGTCCGGGCTGACCGGCACACCCCAAACCCAGCCCATACGTCTGGGCTGACCGGCACACCCCAAACCCAGCCCATACGTCTGGGCTGACCGGCACACCCCAAACCCAACCCATATGTGGGGAGGGTTTGGGGCCGCCCGGAGGCGTCCGCCTGAGGTCGCTGACACCGCGGCCCCACGCTTGACCTCCCGTCCACATGGAGAGGTCACTTTGACCGTCCGTCCACGCGTCGGCATTCATGGCGTGCCGGTCGGCGCTTCGCCCGAGGAGGCCATCTCCGGTTATAAGTGACAGCCCGGAGCGAACCCTAGCCACTCCACTTCTCCCTCCGCCGCCGCAATCGTTTTCTCCGCATCCACCACATCCGGCACTTCCTCCCCATCCTCCAACTCCACCATGCCTCGCAGCCTTCCGACCACCTACGCAATGCCCACACCGGAGAAGAGTGCGCAGATCTATCGGGAGGCGATGGCGCACGACGCGGCAGAGGTTGCAGTAATGGCGGCGGAAGCTCAGGCGGCGGTGGAGGTGCAGGCGGCGGAGCATGCACCTGTCGGCTATGTCTTCGTCGATGCGGAGCCCGCATTCGACATAATGACGGGTGCAGAGTTCCGCCAACGGATGGAGGAGGAGGAAGGCAAATATCAGGCGGAGGCGGTGGCGGAGCAGTGGAGAGCACAGGCGGAGGCGGAGCAGTTGAGGCAGCAGGCGGAGGCGGCGGAGCACCGTGCGGCCGAGCAGCAGCTCCAGGCCGAGGCTGACCGCATCCTCATCGGTCAGATGAGGAACAGGGTCGGTTTCGTCGAGGAGCAGATGAAAGCGGAGACGAGATGCTACGGGCCGGATCTGCCTCTCTCTTCTCCGACTCCGACGAGGATACGCCTCCGACTCCAGCTCCGGCACAGGGCGCCTTCGGCTCCGACACATGGGTCATCGTTATCTCCGATGACGAGTAGAATAGGGTAGTAGTAATAGCATCGTCATCTACGTTGCATGGTTGTAGTAATTTGGTATCAAGAATTTGAGGTACGTGGCGATTTTGAACATTGTGGTTGGATGGAGATGCTCTAAAGTTTCCCGAAAGGTCCCGTGGAGTGGCAGTACCAAAAATCAGCCGAGTCAGTCGGTAACTCGGCGGCGGAACTCATTTGGCTTTTGACCATCACCCCTTGTTCACCCGTGCTCGCGCGCGTGCGTCCAACAGACCCAGATCGGATCCGATCGGAATCGCTCCGCGTAGTGGCTGGACGGAAGTGGAGAACGCGGCAGCGTTCCATCGGCGCGCAGCCGGACACGCATCCCGTTCCCCACGCCGGTCGGCGGTGAAAACGAAAATAAAAAAGACGCCACGGCACTTCGGCACCACACCACCAAACATTCCACTTCCCGGCGACAAAAACCACGAGCAAGCCAGAAGAGCCACCCCACCCATCCCGTCCCGTCCGGTCCGCGATGGCCGCGGCGAGGCGGCACGCCCAGCACCCGGCGCCCCTCGGCCGGCGCGGGGGCGGCGTGGTGGTGCGGTGCTCCACCTCGCCGGCGCAGGAGTTCGCGGCGCTCGCGTCGGTGTTCCGGCGGAGGCTGGTGGTGGGGGCGAGCACGGCGGCGGCGGCGGCCGTGGGGGCCAACTTCGGGGGCGTCACCAGCTTCCTCCTCGGCCTCTCCCCCGAGCTCGGCCGCTCGCTCAGGCTCGACGTGCTCTACCCCGTCGGCGGGTTCACCCGCTGCCTCGACGCAGACAACGGATTCGGTAACTACCCACCAGGCCACCACCACTACTACTGCGCATCTGTCGTCCTGTAGGTTTCATTTCTTCGATTTGTTCTGCCTGGAGGAACTGCAAGTCTTTAAAATTTGGTCAGTAGCTTTTGTTTTTGAGAATTAAATTTGATTAGTGCCTGACATCATAGCTTAGTTCTACGAAATGCAACTACTCAAAAAGGAACACATTCATTCAGCTATCATCATCCTCTTCTCCTTAATTAAGGGAATTAGCTGTTCCTCTTGGCCATTTTGTCAATTCGGATTTTTTTTTGTCAATTCGGATTTGGGAGGTTATACACCCTTAACTCATTCTAATAATGCAAAAAGAAGAACTACAACCTACTTAGAGTCAACGTGGGCAATCATTCATACTGACCAGGTCATTGCGCTCACAGATTCACACCGAGAGTAACACATAACTGCACGTTTAGAATGCTTGATTAAAGTAGGCTTAAATTGAGAAAAAATGGTTTTATTAGTATTCTAGCAAAGTGCTGTTCGGTCGAGGTGATGCTTGCCGTCAGCCACGGAAACAAAAAACTCAAGGCATCCCTGCGCGTGCAAGTTGCTATCACGTTGCTACTTTGTGCCCCACCACCAAAAGGTACTGAGTTAGTGATGCGAATTGGTTGTGTACTTGTGTTCACATCCCACCCTCAGAAAAAGATATGGAAAACTGTGTATTTCCTTTCATATTCTTGTTGGTTCTGTAGTATATTCGGTTTTTTCTCACAGCGCAACAGAGTCATAAATCAGTGTTTTATGCTTCTAGTAGTATTGGCACTCCCTGGAGCCATTGTTTTCACAGTCAAAACAAATTTCCTTTGTCTTCTGCTATGTGAATAGAGTTCTTGTCGCCGGATTAACAGAGAAAAGAGTGCCTTCAGTTTAATACATTTTCCTTTTCTTGTATCTAAAATCGAAATTGTCCTTTGTGCCACGAATACTAGTGGCTACAAAAAATGTGGTCCTTGCAGCTACTGCCTAGCTACTATACCCATCTGCTATGTTATGCCTCCAATGGGATTGTATAGGTGGATCACGAGCTATCTCCTGCTGCATTTAGGACCATGAACTGAATGCCACCTGTGCTCCATGTCATAATGATTGATCCTTGATGGCATCTGGTGGCTGGTTCTCAACAAGATAACATGTTTGGGGGTTTGTTCGGTCGGATGTTCATGTTAATAAGATACTGCAACTGTGAACACTATTTTATTTAGAATTGTGTCAACAATGAGAATCATGTGGAGCACTTATTTGAAGTCTCAGTATATATCTGCCAATTTATGTGAAAGTATTAACTCTGAGGTCTTGTAACTATGCAGAGTTCATCTATCCAGCAAGCTGGGTTGGAGATCAGACAATACTATACAATCAAGTGAGGAAAGCAGAACTGCAGAGATCACTAGACCCTCCACCGTTGTCAAACGGAAGGTCTCCATCTCGACCTCAGAATATCAGTGGGCCTGTGGCAGCTTTTGGACCTCCAGGGTCCAATGGGGAGCTTAATGTTAGTGTCATTGTGTCATCTGTACCGCAAGACTTCTCGTAAGTACACTTATATGCCACTTACTGTTTCTTAATGGAATGATTATTATAAGTTGTATCCCAAACAAAACCTTTCAAACTTGCTTAAAGAGTACACACGAGTTGCTTTGTAAAATGTGATCATAAAGTTTGTGCCACATTAACAATTTACCTATTCCACGGAAAAATTCTCAAGAGTTCAGTGCATGCTGCCCTTTGATTGAGAAATATGTTCCCAAATTACCAACCTGTAGTGTCCTCTAAGGTGGTACTGAACTGTTTGAAACAGGATTGAGTCTTTTGGCGGTCCGAGAGACGTCGGGGAAGTGGTGCTCAGAAGGATCGCAAGGACAAAGCGAAATCCGGATATCAGCGCTACTCTTATCGGTGCTTCTTTGAGAGAAGACGCCGCGAACAATGTTAAGTACTACAAGCTAGAGTTCTGTGTTGAAAGCCCTTCGTTTCGACGGCATAATGTCGCAGTGTGCTGCGTGAGGGATGGCAAACTTTACACCTTGAATGCCCAGGCACCGGAGTCGTCGTGGAAGACGGTTCAGAGAGAGTTCTTTGCGATGGCGGATTCCTTCAGTCTGGTGGTCGATGCTTGATCTTGTAGATACACAGTTTTGTATCCTGGCACTTGAGCCTTTGATCAACTAGCCTGTAATTTTCCTTGCACCGCTCACGGTTTCACTTAGACGAGATGTAAATGTAACGTAAATGCTTGTGTATCATAATGTTCTCTGAAAGTTCTGTTTTGACACTTCCCTATGCGGTCGGGAAGCCATGTTTTATTTAGGAGATGAGAAATGTAACATAAATGTTTCTGTACCATGATCTTCTTGTTACACACATGTTTGAACTTTTCTGTAGCAATAGAGTTTTAAATCTTGGTTCCATGATACAGTAGTCTGCAGTCCCATACATCCCATGAAATCTCTGAAGAAAGTTTCAGAATCCATAACTGAACACCCAGTTTGCTGCCTGCCATACTCATCTTCAGACTCAAATGTACTTGTGGGCAATCTCCACAAGGAGATCTGAGAGCTCCCTAGGCTTGGAGAACATGGGCATATGATCAGCTCCCTCCAGCCCAATCACCTCCGTGCCGGGGTTCCACGACGCCATCCGCCGCTGGAACTCCGGCGACCACGACTTGTCCTCTTCGGCGACGATGTAAACGCGGCTCACCGCGTCATACCTCTTCGCCGTCAGGACCCCCTCCCCGTTCATTGTGGCGTCGTCCTCGAACCGCCGCGACGGCCTCACGAGCATCGTCGCCAGGGTCAGGTCCTGCATGCACGAGCTATCAGAGGAAGCAGGACGACGGCCGGTGCCGTCAGTTTGTCGCAGTTACCTCGGGTGGGCTGAGCTGATACAGCCTCTCCGCCATGTACTCCGGTCCGAGCAGGAACGTCTTGCAAGGACGCCTGAGGTCGTCGCCGGTGGTCTCGACCACGCAGTCCTTATAGAAACCCGGAGCCCTTTCTTGCGCAAACTACATCGAGAACTGTTAGGCAGGCTCGTGGAGGTGTGGACCGATCGAGCAAGGGCCAGGCGGCGCGCACGCACCTGCTCCGAGACGAACTTCATGGGCTTCCCGGCGGCCGGCATGGCGGCGGAGGCGAAGACGGCGACGGCGACCCTGTCCGGGAACGCCTGCATGGCCAGCGCCAGGCTCTGTCCGCCGTAGCTGTGGCCCACGAGCACCGCCCGCTCCCCAGGCGGCAGCCCGGCCAGCGCGTCTAGAAGCGGCCGGCTGTACTCCTCGAACGAGCCAAGCTCGGTGGCGCGCCTCGGGTTGGCGCCGCACGCGGCCATGTCGAGCGCGTCGACGCGGTGGCCGGCGGATCGGAGGATGGTGGCCACCCTGTACCAGCACCACGCGCCGTGGCAGACGCCGTGCACGAGCACGAAGCGGTGCCGCCTCCGTCCCTGCTCCTCGCCGGCGGCGCTCTCCATCGGTTACTGGCTCGTCAAGAATTCAACCTCGCTATCTACGGATTGGGTGGAGTGGAATTTACGCCTTTGAAGAGGAGTAATTGACAACGACATGCTTTAGTGAAGTGGGCATAATTTCTGGACCGAGATCCAGTGCCTCGCTGAAGGCAAGGCACATGTTGCCCTTGAGGCCCAACATCCACCAACCAGCTTGCATCGAACGGCCATAACGAGTCAATCCCAAATAACGAGCTCCTTCCTCACGGGAACTACGCGAGCGCTGCCGATCCCGTCGCCCCGATGCAGGAAAAGGAGCGAGCTCGCGTCATGACGCAGTGGGAAAAGGAGAGGAGCCGCTCCGGCTTATCCTCCAGGGTGAGCTCCGGCGGCTTCCACAAGAGGAACGGCGGCGCCGTCCGCCTCCCATCCGTCTACCTCCGTCTGCTCCGTCCGCCGCCCATCCGGAGCCCGGAGGCTGCCTCCGCCCGTTCTGTCAAATAGGTCAAGAACACATCAAGAACGGGGATCACCTTGCCCTGGGCCTGCTCCGCCTCCGTGATGACGCCCTTCAAGCGCTCCTCAAACATGCCGCGGTATGTGGTCCCGGCTATCATGGCGCCGATGTCGATCTCCACGAGCCGCACCCCGTGGAACTCCGCGGGGACCGTCCCGGCGGCCATGCGCTGGGCGAGGCCCTCGACTATGGCCGTCTTGCCGACGCCCGGGGCGCCGACGAGCACCGCGTTGTTCTTGGTCCGCCGGCAGAGGATGCAGACGACCCGGTCGATCTCAGCATCGCGGCCAATCACCGGGTCGGTCTTGTCGGCCGTCATGTCCCGTCCGTACTTGCTCAGAGCTCCACCTTGAGGCTGTGTTGGGCGTGTCAGTGCTGCTGATGGATTGATGCTATTGAAACTAGATTGGTGGTTCTCCATAAAAGTATTCCTATGCATAGGAGGCGTCGGATACCCACTTGGGCGGTGTGGCGGCGGTGGCGCGGCGGCAGGAGGCGAAAGAGCCATGAACGACGGTGACGTTGGTCGCATCGACTGGCCGTTTCCTAACAAAAATTCCCTGCCGCCTCCGTCAGCACTCAGCAGCCGTGGGTTTCGGCGCATCGTGTCTCTGCGCCGTCAGAGATTCTCGATCGGTTGCAAATTTAGATACTCCTACTAACTCCAGCCGTGGAGTAGGATATATCACCGATCGATCAAGTTTAGAACTCCACGTCGGTTTTGGATGCGGATTGCAGTGTCGGTTCCGTTTCCTACTAACTCCTGTTTCAGACAAGGAATTATCTATGCACTGCAAGATGACGTTTTTTTCTTTTCCATCCGGGCCTCCCCTTCCATTAATTTGCATGACGGAAATTCAAAGTTTGTGACAGCGAATAGAGGATACGGGAAAGAAAGGTGCCCTCGCTCATCATCAGGAAACCAGCTAGAAACATCTGATATGAGACAAAAGCCTGATAAGAGTAGGACTACAGAGAGTTCAAATAAGACTAAAAACCATCCTCACACATACAGCGAGCCAGACTTAACCAGCTCTATGTTTTCCAACAGCTTCAACAACATCCATCCACCTCTATGGGCCTTCAATCATCAGGACTTCTGCAGCTGGAACATTGGCTTGACTGTTTGTGTCAACTCTGCCGCCTTGTACATCAGTTTTCCCTTAGCTTCTCTGCATCCTCATCAGCGTACAGACCTGCCCAATATGCGCAGCTGGTTCGGAGGAGGAGGCCATGGCGGAGGCGGGGCCTCACCGCCGGCAAGCGGTGGCGCCTTGGAGGTGGAGGAGGAAGTTATTTGTTTTTAGATATTTTTATTTTTAATTGGCTCCCATTGGGCTGACAAGTGGGACCCAGTCAAAAATATGCAAATTGATCCTGACAAGTGGGGCTCTCCACGCCACGTCAACTTTTGAGTGGGTCCCACACGTCAGATTCGGTGTCAATTTGCGTTTAGGGAAAAAAGTTTGAAAATTGCGAGCTCTTGCCACCAGAGTTGCGGTTTTCTGTGATCTCACACCATTGTCGCGGTTTTTCGCAATTGGAGCGTCAAAGTCGCGGTTTTATGCTAACAACTCACGAGGTGACCCGCAAGACCGCGAGACGAGCTTTTAACTGGCCGGTGGCAAAGCACAGCTGCACACCAATCAACCCATTGCTTGTTGCCTTCTGATGGATGTTTCATTTGCAACCTGGGAGACAATAAAAAGGCATGCATAATGCCCTGGATCGGATCATCAGTCAGCAGTGTTTTCAGCTCAACCTAGCACCACTTGCAGTTCATAACTGTATACATCGGCATGCTATATCAATTAGCCGTGTGTCTATACATCTGTAATGTCGATCGGTTCACTTGCCAATTCAAATATGCATGGAATCCTGGGGACTTAGGATCCTCGAATCTCGATTAACTGATACAAATGTTCGTTGCCCAAACCCAAGTCAACATGACAATATATTGCGTTTACAAGTCTTGTTAATCATGTGTTGTGGACCATCAATGCACTCTCGGTCACACTTTGCTAGCGATCCTGAGCAGAACGTCGCAGAGCTCCCTAGGCCTGGAGCACATGGGCATGTGGTCGGCTCCGGCGATCTCCTCGGCCTCTGTGCCGGGGCTTAGGTCCACCATCCAGCGCTGCGTCTCCTCCGACGTGCACGCGTCATCCTTGACCACCACGAACACCTTCTTCACCGACCCGTAGTTGGCCTCGGTGAGCAACGCCTCGTCCTTCATGATCGGGTCGTCCATGAACTGGCTGCCCGGTCTCACCACCATCGTCGCCAGCGCCAGATCCTGCGTGCCGTAAGAACCAGTGTCAGCGCAGTCATGCCATGCATGTCGCCGGTCACTTCTAAGTTCTAACAGTGGAACATTTGGAGAAAAAACGAACGGATTCTTTCAGTAGTAGTTTCGTCACCTCGGCAGAGCTTTGATCGTACAGTTTCGCTGCCAACAATTTGGGGCCAAGCACAACCGTAGTTCGAGGGCCTTGGCTGGTGTTCAGAACCACCATCTCGCTATCCATGAAATAGTCGGGTTCGATCCGTCTGAAGAACTACTAGCAAGAATCACCGAGAAATCATCAATTCGTCATCATCGCCACCAAATTACTACGACGGTACGATCGATTCAGCTATTCTGAACTACTTGCAGGTTCCACTGCTCACCTCGTCGAGGACGAAACCCAGGTGCCTGCCGGCGCACGGCATGCCGGCGGTCAGGAACACGGCCGCGGCGACCTTGCGCGGGAACCTCTCCATGGCGACAGCGACGCTGAGACCGCCGAGGCTGTGCCCGACCAGGACCAGCCTCTCGCCCTCACCGGCGTCTGCGACGGCGTCGAGCAGCGGGCGCGAGTAGTCCTCGAAGGACGGCACCTCGTCCATGCGCGCCGGGTGCGCGCCGGACGCCGCGAGGTCGAGCGCCGTGACGCGGTGCCCCGCGGCGCGCAGCATCGTCACAAGCTTGTACCAGCACCACGCGCCGTGGCAGAGTCCGTGGACAAGGACGAAGTGCTTGCCGCCGCCGTCGCTCCCCTCCATGGGATTGCAGTGCCTTGCTTGCTGAGATCGATGCGGCCGGTAGTTGCCTGCTGCCCTGAGTGTTTCTTGAAAAACGTAGTATAGTGTTTGGAGGGGAATCGCACAGCACCTAACGTGGGCTGGCTCTTGTATTATTAACAGGGGAAGGTTACAGAGTACAACTCGGTAGTCAATACCGATACAAACACAGGTTAGACTAATTCTACAAACGGTAGTTTATCATTTCTTGCAGTGCAGTGAGGGGCTGAGGGCTTGACACTGCACTGCGACAATAATGGAGTCGACGATAGTGCAGATTGCACCGAGAACGTGGCAATCTGTTGGGTCATACTCCTAGCCTGGCTAGCCAATTTCCGTCGAGCATATCTCCAGCAAAGGAAAATGCGATAGGGATGTGCAGACTAGACGTCAGTCCCACACTTCCACTGCTATGTGAGGGCCCCTGGGCATGCTGTCTGGATGTTCATATTGGAAACAAATGATGTTTTTAATACGGAGTATGAAGAAAATTAAACATGTACATGCAAGGTACAAAAACAGTGGCAACTGCCGAAAAGACAAGTTTTGTGCTCCCAATGTTGCCTTTCACAGAACACATCGTTTTTTTTAGGTCTCGAGATTTACAAGTTGGCTTATATTCCTAGAAACAAAAAGGATGAACTTAATATGTCTCCACACTAGATGGAAACTATGATAACAATTACCCCCACTTATAACGGGAACTCCTCCCGCTTACCATTCATAGTGGTACTTATGCTCATTTTTACCAAGTGCGGAAAGTGAAAGGACGTCAAATGGGGACATTACCTAGTGGCGTGGATAAAGCGGCTTTGTGTTGTGATCCAGTTGGCCGTGGCTCCAAATGTCTAACTTAGTCAAGAAAAAAAAACTAGGCTAAATTCAATATACAAGTAGTGCATCAGCAATCATTGGCAATTTACGTGCAGCCACAACGGTGATCCTTGGCAATGACGAGAGGGCTCTATTATAAGGTGACCAATGGATGAACACTACAGGACGCAGGCACTACGCCGACGGCAAAAGCTCAAAAATCGTCGGCACAGCCTACGCCGACGGCAGCCGTCCGCATATGTCCGTCGGCGTAGGTCCTTGTAGGCATAGGTCAAATGGCCGTCAGCATAGAGAAAAGCCGTCGGCGTAGGCTTTGCCGACGGCCCGGCCGTCGGTGTATTTGTCGTCGGCATAGGGTTTCCAATAATTTTTAATTTTTTAAAATAAAAATTGAACTTTTTCTGAATTTTTTTTGAACTTTATTAATTCTATTTTATTTCTATTTCGAAATTTCCCACTTAGACACATACTTAATCTCTAATTACAAACTTAATCATAGGTCAAATTAATTACCCTGTTCAAACTTCGCATTCGGTCACCTATACTCAAATTGCTCCAGCCCAAGTACGTTTAACTTTTGAGTTCCTTTCAAATTAGCTTCCAAATGAGATGTTAGAATTTACTGATATTAGTATCCTATCAATCATATTAACCCCTCGGCTACGATGTTACATTTTTCATTGTTTAAATTTTAAAATTTGTTTGAATAAGTAACAATGATTATGTAATAATATTTTGAATAAATAACAAAAAAAATGAAAAACATAGCTATGCCGACGGCTTTGCTGTCGGCGTACCGTCGGCATAGCCTCTATGCCGACGGTTTATCTATGTCGACGGCCATGTGGAAGGCATAGCCTCTACGACGACGGTTTATCTATGTCGATGGCCAATTAGCTGCGTAGCCCTGCTCAGCCCCTATGCCGACGGCCCCGACAAAAAGCCGTCGGCTTAGCCGCTGGCCGTCGGCATAGGTCGTTGTTCCTGTAGTGGAAGGATTTGAGACTTTGCACCAAACTCACGGCAGCTATGTCTAAGTGCAATCTCGTGACGTGCATTGTAAAAAAGGGGTTACATGGAGAATGGTTGGCTGACTTTGGACCCAACCTATTGAGCGTGGTTCATTGAAAGTTCTTCATGGTTTGTGATGAAATTGCAACAGTGCAACTCGACCCGCGACCATGATTCATTTTATGGAGTTGGGAACAGGGAGGAGGTTTTGATGTCTGCAAGTGCATATGTTGGTGTAGCTAGTTTTGAAGTAAGAGTTTGTCGAACCACGGGGAGCTGAAGGAAATTGTCTCAAGTATTTCCTTTGGTTATCCAAAGATTGTATATGCAAGTTAGTCTAATCCAAAGCAAGCGTGTGGAAAAGGTGTTGTTTTGTGTTGAGAGTGTTTATCAGAACGGGAGAGCAATGTGGACAGTGATAGAGAAAGCAAACGGTGATGGTTATGAAAAATGCAATAAGGCTAAAGGCGTTCTCAGGAAGTGTTGGTTCCACCCTAATATGTTCTCATGAGCGGAGATTGTTGAGAGTGTTTATCAAAACGTGAGAGCAATGTGAACAGTGATAGAGCAAGCAAACGGTGATGGTTATGAAAACTGCAATAAGGTTAAAGGCGTTCTCATGAAGCGTTGGTTACACCCTTTTTTCCTTGTATTGACACGAGAATAACGGGGATCCACAGAACCTCTCCCACATCCATGGGGTATACCTGGATCGGTCCGCGTATGCTGGCGCGCCTTTGGCAAATACCGTGCAGTCGATGTTCGAACAGCAAACAAAAGTAGACAGTTATTACTACATGGCAACTGGTATTAAACCATATGATTTCTACCTCATCTCAAAACAATTATACTAGGGTTTCCCCATCTTCCTAAGAACTAATGATACTACTTACACATGAAAGCACAAGACATCATCATAAGGTATGGTAAACAATGGTATGAATACGAGTGCAAATCCAGAACTACAAGTTTTGGAATTACAACAAGATGGATGAGGGATTCAGTGGTGATGACGAAGGAGATGGTGCTGGTGATGATGGATATCGATGTCTTGGCCTTCCGGATCGCAGCGGTGAAGATGGTGGTAGCCTTCTGTTATTTCCCCCTTAGAGCGCTTCCGAAGGCTACGTTTTCTAGACTATTTACGCGATGGCGGCTATTGTACTATCCTCCTCGGAAGTCCGAAGAGGCGAAGACACTGGGTTAAAATACTGGACGAGACCAACCTCCAGGCGAGTGGTACGGTCGGACAGTACAGTCGAGTTCCACTGAACCATGACTCGTTATCTTCTCTGTTTATTCTGCTTCGTTTTCTTCTCCTTCTTATCTATTTAAGATAAGACATAAAAGTGCGCGCTGACGCGATAAAATGCAGAAATCCCTATCTATGTGTTGTAATAAAAGTAAAGAAAAACACTACATGAAATGGACGCATCAGGCCAACTCGGTATGATCGACATACCAAGATTTTTTCACCATTAACTTCAAAGCTGAGGATGTGGACACAATATGGCAATCCTGAGCACGCTAGGCTTTTCTTTGAAAGGAATGTGGTAGGTGAAGCCTCTACAACGGTTATTTTTCAAATTGTAAGAACCTAAATCTGCGTACATGAGGACTTGAACGTGGGTGTCTAGATTGTACATCCACTTTCATAATTAAGTGAGTCGGCAGTGCTCCAGCTCCTAGCTCCGGAGCTGGGTGAGCGGAGGTGCACCAAACACACGGACTAGGGGCTTTTAGCCGACAATGGCAGAGCGAGGGTTCTTCTAATCCACGAAATAGAAAATCTAGAGCGGTTCAGAATTATAGCCCAATGCTATCGATAAGTTCACGGACCGATGCATTATTATCTCTCGGCTCTCCTCTCCCTACCAAGCACCGAGGGCCATCAAATCAAACCTTCGAACGCTGAATCGCAATCCCCTCGCTTGCAGCATCTCCCGAGCGCACACGAGCTGGGCAGGTACAAACCACCGTAAGCTAGGAGCTTGACTGCCGCCGCGCCTTGAGGCCTCACACCGCCGGAGCAAGGAGCCCTCAACAACCATTGTACAGCTTACTATTAAAAGTCGAATATGAAAGGAAAAACCACTAACACAGCACCAGTATTCAGCCCACACCACGTTGTGCACCGCTATTGGGCTCAAGGCACAGCAGCACAGCAGCCAGCAGCCCACGCTTAGATCCGAAATGGGTCGTATCAGCTTTGCTCCTGGGCTGTCACTCGACCAACACACGGAGGCCGGAGCAGAGCCAGTCGAACTCGAGAGCTTGGACTGGCGGGTCTGAATTTGATGGGGCAGAGTGTTTACAAAACAGGTCCTTAACCATCATGTTTTCTTTGAACGTTAGCAGGATCACTGCTAATTTATTGAACAAATAGAAGGTTGGTCTAGTTTATCAGGAAAACCGGACCCAAAAACCATACACGAGACGCGCAACGCCTTTCGGCTTACAACACACACAACCAAGCGAGCGACAGGGCCCTCTGACCCGATCCACCTCCAAGACGATGCCCCAAGAGGGAACACGACGCCGGATAGCGCCGCCATCGTCCGATCTAAAAGACTAGATCAAGAATTTCTCCCGGAGCACGTCGGAAAAGCAAGGTGGGAGCAGCTACATCGATGCCTCCAACGAGGTAGCGACGTCCGTAGACGCCGCCATCAACGACTCCGACAACAACCGGAGTACAGCTTTCGCCGACAGTCTCACCTGCATAGCCCGAACAATGGATCCAAACAGACTACACCCCGAACCACTAACCCTGCCTCCACGGCGAACCTCACATCCCCGACAAGCTCGACATGCTTCCATCCTAGCAGCCACGTCCCCCACTGAACGGAGGAAGCAACCTCCGCTACAGCCCCATTCTTCACCCATCGAAAGGATGCAACCAAATATTAGGCGCCATTCGTCTCCTCGAGGATGCAACGCCTGCGGGCCATTCATCTCCAAAGGAGGATGCAACAGCCGCTGCGGCGCCATTCCTCTCCCTTCAGCCACCACCAGCTCGTCCACCCACCCACAGCAACGCTAAGCTTTCCAAACCACCGTCGGAAGGATGTAACGCTGCCGGCGAAAAGACAGCGCCATTCGTCTCCCACCCGGCCGAGAGCACCCGGCATCGATCCTCATGCCTCCTGCCCAGGCAAGCCAAAACGGTGCACAAACAGCCAAAGGAGTTCCTCGCCAGGGCGACACCAGCAGCAACGCACAGGCAGCCTAGAAGCTCCTAGAGCGACGCCAGCCAGCGACCCTGTCGACCCAGATCGGGCCCGATTTCTGCCGCCGGCTCCACCTCCACGCCCAACATGCCCTCACCGCCGCCTCGCCGCTCCACTGAGCTCCACCGCCAGGCGCAGCTCGTCGCCGCTGCCCCGCTCGCATGGCGCCGAAACGGTGCGTCCTCCTCTCCCCTTTGTCTTTGCCGGACAGGGTGCCACCACCGCCGCCGGCGTCGGCAGCGACCAAGGAAGCTCGGCGCGGCGGGCCTGGCCTAGGTTAAGGTGGAGCCTCCGGAGCAGCTCGAGGGGGAGCGGCCAAGGAGGAAGGGGGAAAATGCTGACTAGAATCTAGTAATTTGACAGCTTTCTATGAATATTCTCACAAAAAAACTTTGCGTGAATATGATTTTTATCTTCCCGTTTTTTTCTAAAACAGGCCCTTAATCAGCTTGTTTTTTTTGAAAACTAGAGCTTTCTGTGAATATGATTTCAGCAGCTATGATATGGACTATGTAATTTGACAAATCAGTGAACTTCACCTTCAATTTTAGGAGCCGTCGGTCCATATTGAATTAAGTGCGAAAGCATCAGAAAATCATGTCTGTGGGTAATTACGCCATGAGTATCATAAATCAATCAAGAAATGGTATTGGACACCAATCAACAATATACATTCACTTCTATCTAACTTTTTAAATCTAACAAATATTGTTGTGGGTTCTTCTAACGATTTATTTTCACTCGATAAAGGACACGTTTTGAAAAATGGTTTCATGCAATTTGGCAAAGAAAAACTCTGGCAGAAAAAAGAACATAATTAAAATAGATACTGATCAAATGTGTCAGAATAAAAGTATTCTCAGCACCCTTCCGAAGAAGTAAGACAGGGATAACTGTATTTTACTTGTGATCTCATCATCCACATCCAATTTCAACAAAAAAATCAGACTGAAAAGTGAACACATAATTTTGAAGAATATATCAAATCTTCGTATCAAACATGACAGAATAAATATGGCACGTGATTATATGTGGCGTTTCCAAGATCAGCTGGCACAAAGAACGCCACCAATCAGGATATACAACACATCAGAGAATCGAGTGACACGTCCAACCCATTACGGCATGAGGAACATAAATCATCCTCTGGTCTTGGTAATGGACGCATGAAACCAATCAAGAAGAAATCTATAAAATCTATTATCTAATATAAAACAAATTGATTTGGAAAATCTTGGAGCTCAGACAGCCAAGGGTTTGTCTTCAAATACAGCTGAAGAGGCAGTATCAGAAACTCTAGTCCACAATGTATCATCGCCGCTCAAAAATCATAATCAGGCACTACAAACAAAGATGCAACATATCACAAATAGATTGTTCGATGACATATGTGAGTTCAGACAGCGACCGAGGTTGTCTCTTTTCAAATAAGAGTTAGCGGAGCCTAAAAGTTTGACGTAATGCATGGACATAGCGACCATAGGCTCTTGATTCCTGTACCTGCCACTTGACTTGAACGAAGTAGTTTCTGATGTGAACAAATAGTGTGGGTCAAATCCAGGCCCGCGAATTCAAAGCCCGAAAGCGTCAGGGCGAGCAGACATGCAGACCGAGTTCAATCAATCTCCGTGCACATTACCATGCTTCCTTCCTTTTCTCATCCAGAGCATCGGCTTGTTGTGCACAGAAGGACGCATATTAATAGTCTGCCTAAAACATGTTACTATTTGCAAACGAAACAAATCCAAGAAACAGAACAAAGGACAGGAAGTCAAAGATCTGCGATTTAGACTGAAACTTTTCATCGCCAAGACAAGACGGGACGATTTAGCAAAAACAGGAGAAGATGTGTACAGCAGAGATTTTCGGAGTTGATCAGATAATTGTAGTCTGTAATTTTGGTCAACACTAAATTTGGTTTTCTGTGAAAGGTTATCATCACATCAACTCGACATATAATCTTGCAGTACTTATCTCCTTTAAATTGAAAAGAAAAAAGATCAAAAGTGAAAAAGAAAATAAAATCTAACGAGAAGAGATTTCGCAGA
This sequence comes from Poa pratensis, assembly GCA_947311845.1. Lineage (NCBI taxonomy): Eukaryota > Viridiplantae > Streptophyta > Magnoliopsida > Poales > Poaceae > Poa > Poa pratensis. The sequence continues at coordinate 6,866,595 of CAMZMU010000055.1, read as the reverse complement.
TCTTATAAGGCTCAGAAGAATAAATTGGTTTCTCTGCAGGAGGACCTAGATCCCTCAGAAAATAGGTAGGTATTTTTCATCATCACAGCCTCGTATTAGATTCAGTAGTGCACACGGAAGAAAAAACCAAGCAAGATCAAACACAAGGAAACAAAGAAGAATTTGAGAGGGAAATCGCACGATTTACGAGCAGACCTGATACGATTGCACGCTGCTGCAGGCTCTGCGGCTGGAGGCGGGGCTGGGGGAAACGGAGAGAGGCGTCCGTTATATAACGGGCTTGCTGGACTAGGGTTTCGGGAGGCGCAAGATACCCTCGGCTTTGTTGGGCCCGTATTTGGACCGGTTTCGTTTAAATAGATAGGCCTTAGCCCGTTTAAATGTTCTAAAAAAAATTAAATGACTGACCCTACTGACTATTTCTTTTGCATTTGCGGCTATCTATTCACAAATTTTTTAATTCTAAAAAACATATCTTTTCAAACAGCCTCACGATTTTAATCATTTTTTCAAGGATACACATTACACCCTGAAAGACGCATCAATCTCATAGAAAAAGAGGTTAAGATGGCCGATACAAGCCATAGAAGGCACACATACCACGTCGGTCGATCGGCTTACAACACACCCTTTACAACGAACCGACGACTGAAAACTCGCCTTACCCAATCTCCTACCGAGGTGACGAGATAGGGAACTAAGCCATCGGACCGCATCACGGTCAAAGTGAGACTCCACTGTAGCACGACCACAACTTCAAGATTGCCCAGATCAATGTACCTCTCATCATACGCCTAGAAGAGATCCGCGAGAAGTTGGCAGGTCCCAGCCGAACTTGAGGAAAATGTCGACTAAGAAGTGTCCTCCATGATGTACAATGTTTTTTGAATGATAGCATCACCATTTAGGCATGTCCTAAAGCAAAATTGGGGGGCGGTGACGGAAAAACTCCCGTCGAGTTTCTGCCTCCGCGCGCAAGCTCGTGTCATCTCCAAGCTTGCACGAGTTCGGCTCCGTGTTCCCCAACCCTGTACGAGAATGAATGCGGAGAGGGTGGCTCAGCTAAAATGGCTGAATCGGCCGTTCCTAGCGGGCCTGGCTAAGAGGTGTTTTAAGCTTCGTGTGGTGCAACAACACGAAACCGGGGCAGCCACCAAACACTCATTTTTGCATTTACGGGTCCTGGCCCAGCTCTTTGAGGGTAACCAAACACACCCTAATTCCCAACACAGATGTGCATTCTCACTCTGAGAGACGGACCGTGTGCACGGCATGGCCGCACGGGTGGCATGGTTGTGCTTGGACCTCGCATGTCAGGGTGCAGGTGGGATCGTTGGCGGGAGGCCCGCATCCACCCCACATCTGCCACATATGTTACGCGGGACATCCACTTAAGCCCACTATGTGGGACATGTGGGTGTAGTGGGAAGCCCACATATCCTTGTGGATCGATCAGCTAGCCGGCCGGCCGAAGTTCGCCTGTGATGCCCAACGTAACTTCTGATCCTGGTGGCTCCTCACTACAATTTCAAGATAAGATCAATATGTGCTTGAGGTTGGGTTTGATCACGGGACGGATCTGAGGAAGGGGGATGAGCGGGTGGAGGGAAGACCTCCGTCCACAGGAGCATGGGGAGGCGGCGGTCCGGGCATGGGAAGGTAGCCGGCGGCGGTCCAGGCATGGAAGGTAGCCGCATGTTGCTTGTCATGCTTACATGACATGGTTTGTTTGTCGGGTCAACAGTCAACCTAGCCTGCTTAGCTGTGGCCCAAAGAACGACAGGCTTGGGCCGGGCTGACCTCAACTACATCAACATCATTTCTTCCTTCGTTGTCCCAACTTATCTGATGTAAACCATGTACTAGTTTAATCAAATGGAGGCGGACAATCGAAACATCATTATATGAACAACAATATATTCTAGCTAGTAACGAAAACCATCATAAACAAAAATCATCTGCATATAAAGTAGGAAATAAGTTGGTTGTGGTATCGAAACTTTTTTTATCTAGACAAAAGGCTCGAAAAGCCCAAATTTAAATTAATAAAATCCGAAACGACCACTAATACATACATTAGACGTTGTTGGGATACCAACTCCCATAATAAGAGAGAAGAACAACAACCATACACTAAAAGATTGAGCACAACAACCTAACATGATGAAAAGGTTGTCTGAGGCTTGAGATCTTTGTCTTCCTTCAAAACTCGATCATCCGGTTGACACTCGTTCCGATCCTTATCATAATCAACAAAATAGGTACGCACGAGCAGGGTAAAACAAAACATTAAGTAAATCATGATGCAAGATGCACTCATCGGACGTCTTATGTTGCCCTATAGCGAGAATGCGCAGCCGAGGGGTGCCGCCCATGGACCTGATGATACGTCCAAAACGTATCTATAATTTTTGATTGTTTCATGCTACTTTTATGCTTTTGACACTTGTTTTTATATTAAGTTTATGATTTATTTGGACTAACCTATTAATAGTTGCAAAAGTGCACAATGTTCTTGTTTTACACTTTGATGTGTAGGAATTGTTAAAAATGCAAAAGAAAATCTTGTTGGAGTCCAATTGTGACTTTCCTAAAATCTGTCTGCAAACTGTTTTCGGAGATTGTCACATACATGATTGAAGACGACATCTGATGAACAAAGCTATAACTACAAAATTGTAAGAAATTTTCTCGGCATACTCCTGGGCCTAAACTCCGTCCAAATCAGAGTCTGGACGCTCCAGATATCCCTGTTTTACTGAAGGCAAAATATCTGATTACGTGAATCCAAAATATTATGACGTGATTGACTCCAACCCTTACCAAACTTGGGGGGTTCGGCCAAGCCACGACTTTGGAGACTCATGAGGGCTGAGAGAAGACCCTAGGAAGGTTATAGAGGCGCACAAGATCCCTTTGATCAAAGGGACATCCATCGGAGGGCCAAGGACGATCGTCCCAGCTTAAAGAAGTAGAGGAAACCCTAATTTTTGGCGGAGCCACCCATTGTCACGAATTTGCAGCCACCAAAGCCATGGTTTTGCCTCCCCCATGGACCTCATCTCCATGGGGGAGGGCTCCCTACAGCACCAAGAGGCCATGCAGGAAGGGGCTAAGGGGCGGCGCACCCCCTTTATGGCCGACGGCGCAGGAGGAGTCCCTGCGCCACCGCCGGCGCCGCCCTGCGCTCCTCGCTGTCCCCTTCTTCATCCCCATCGCCATCTCCATGTAGCTACAACAGTCCACTCTCACAAACCTCTGTAATCCCCTATGTAAACATGGTGTTTTGATGGTACAATTGTTTCTAGATGATCTATACTATGTTTGCGTAGATCTTTTTGTCCTATGGTTGAATGGTTGAATATCTTTGATTCATTTGAGTTGTACTAGGGGACTATGCGCGGGCTTCGCCGCGCCCGTGGATTTGAATTTTTTTCGAATATGTTTTTTTTTATGTTGAAATTTGAGTATTATTTGAACTAGGAAAGTTTGCGCTTAGAAGATTGTTGAGATTGTGAAGGTTTTGACGTATTGAAATGTATTCATATTTTTATTCTTTTAATGTTTACGAAAAATGATCAGATTTGGAAGGTATTTGAAATTCTGGAATATGTAAATTTGATATTTGAGTTGAAATGCTCAAATGTAGATTTTAGGAAATGAACAATTTGGAGTTTGTTGAAATTTGATTTTTTGATTTAATGTTTACGAAATGAGCAGGTTCGAAAGTCGTATGGTACGTCAAAATATTTGAATTTGTAATTTTGGTTTCAATGCTCAAATATGATTGTTTTTCCCATGTCTAAATGTAGGCTAGTTTGAATTTTTAAAAATTATTTGTTTTGTGTGAAGATAGTTGACAATTTTTTCCCTAGCATCTTGATATTTTCTTATATTTTGTTGGTGTGCAGTGTCAAATTTTAAGTTTTGTGATAATTTAGAAAAGGTTGCAAAGTATATGTAATGATTATTTTGATTGTTGCATATTAGAATTTGCAAAAAAAAATTGTTTTGTGTGGAAAATAAAATGTAGGTTAATTTGAATTTTCAAAACTTATTTGTTTTGTGTGAAAATAGTTGACAATTTTTTCCCTAGCATTTTGATATTTCGATGCTAAAGAATTTTTGGTTTTTTTTTTAAGGATTTAATCTGAATTTTGGATTGGAAAGCTTGGATATGGTTTTTTTTTTGCCAATATTAGCAAATTTGAAATTGGCAAGTGTGGTTGTTTTAAAGGTAGTTGGTTTTATTTTTTTAAACGTTTTTTCTGTCTGGTTATGTTTGCATGTTTATTGTATTTGCATTTTTTTTGTTAAGTGCGAAGATTTGGAAACCGCCTAATTTTTTGAATTTTGCCCATTAAATTTATTTATGAAAGTGGCTGCATCTAAAAATTGTGCAGGTTCGGGAATTAATGAAATGCAAATGAGGATTTCGTGTTAAGATTGTTTGCATTTCGAAAATCGTTCAAATTTGGAAGTAATCTAGTTTTTTAATAGTTTTGACGCATTTGAATCTCATTTTGACGTCTATGAAATACACAAACTTGGAAGGCACTGTGGGAATTTGAAATTCAAATTTTGGTCGTGCATATTTATTTTTTATGTGACCACGCTGTCATATTTGACATTTTTTTGTAGGCATATCTAAAAAAATTTGGTCTAAATTATGTAGAATTTTTCCAAAATTGTATGAATAAATTGGGCCCCTTAAAAAAAACTCATTTCGACGTCTATGAAATACACAAATTTGGAAGGCACTGTGGGAATTTGAAATTCAAATTTTGGTCGTGCATATTTATTTTTTATGTGACCACGTTGTCATATTTGTCATTTTTTTTGTAGGCAGATCTAAAAATCCTTTAAAAAAAACTCATTTTGACTTCTAGGAAATACACAAATTTGGAAGGCACTGTGGGAATTTGAAATTCAAATTTTGGTCGTGCATTTTTTTTATGTGACCACGTTGTCATATTTGTCTTTTTTTTGTAGGCATATCTAAAAAATTTGGTCTAAATTAGGTATAATTTTTTCAAAATTGTATGAATAATTTGGTTTTTTTTCAAAAAAAAAACTGACAAACTGGGTCCACCATGATGTCATGGTGACGTCACGGTGGCCAGATGTGGCCGGAGGCGCCCGCGGCGGAGCCGTGCTCGCCGGCGGCGCGGCAGCGCGTTTCAGGACGCGGGGGCGGGCGCATCCGATGCGGCTCCGCGCGCTCAACCTGTAGCCGGCGGCGCCGCCCCCTTTACGTCACCGGAGCGGCGCCAGCGGGGCTCAGACGCGGCGGAGGAGGCGGGCACCGCGGCGGCGATTCCGGCGCCTGTGCAGCGGCGCGGCGGCCTGATCTACGGGGAAGAGATGGAGGCGGCGACGGCGGAGCTTTCAGTCTCCGTGGATTTGGCCGGGGACGGCCGGAGCGCCGGTGCGAGACGGCGGCGCCGGCGGCGACGCGTCGGGCGCGCGCAGGAGAGAGAGGAGGAAGCTGGGGTTGCCGATGTTTTTACAAAAAACCCTGACTTTTCCACAATTTACACATAGGTCCTTCCGGGGTTTTTTTTTGGAAAAGTGTGTGCGCCAAAAATCGTGCACGCGGGTCACCGGCTGGAACCGGAGCGACCGGCCGGTGACCGAGACGCGTGGCGCGCTGCGATTGGTAGATATTCGCGCGCTACAGTGCGCGCGTTTTAGGGGACGACGTGGCCTATTCTGGACCGTTGATCGCGCCGATCGGACGGCTGAGGACTGCCTGCGATGTGGAGGGCTGGAGAAGGCTGGGATCCTTCCGTCTCTTTATATATAGTGTAATGTTGATATGGTATAGTCCTTTGGTTCCCATTATATTTATGCGCGCATGGATCATTCATCTTAGGGTTTGGAGTACGTGTAGGAGGAAGGGGGAAGGGCTGCTGGAGTGACAAAAACCTAAGCACTCGAGCCTGAATCTTGCATGTATGGGATAAAGATGGCCATAAACTTAAGGCTATGGTTGGGGAAATCTTATTGAATTGTTAGTAGTTGCGGATGCTTGCTAACGTTCCAATTATATAGTATATGTGTAATCACAAGTAGCTGAGTACATTTATATTTAGCCTCTCCCACATAGAAAATTTGCATCGAAGACGATGAATCAAGTATCTTCACTGATTAATCTTGGATAATCCAGTCACACTTTCCACCACTTTTCCACACTCATGGATCTGTTAGTTTATGCTTCTTTAGTGTTCTTTATTGTTGCAGCAACTAACTTTTACTTTCTTGTTCTTTGTTATCTTACAAAGTTGTCCTTTCATATCCGTATTGTTCCTCTAGTTTTATTTCCTAGATAGGGCAAATGTTTAGTGTGCATAGAGTTGTATCAGTGGTTGATAGAACTTGAGAGAATACTTATCCTACCTTTAGCTCCTCGTTAGGTTCGACACTCTTATTTATCGAAAAGGCTACAAACGACTCCCTACACTTGTGGGTTATCACCTGACGTTGAAGCCACCGAGAACTGACAAAGTGCAACACGATATAGAGGAGAAGAGAGAGGCAAAGAGGGTCAAATCTGTCGGATCGAGATTGTCCCATGCTACCGCCATCCACGGATAGCCTTTGCCGGCGACATCCACATGCGGCAGTGGGAGAGGTGGTTGAGAGCTAGGGCTCGGGAGCCGCCCATGCCGCCTTGGGAGCAACGCGGGGGCTGAGAATTCCCTTGCTCGGGATGTTGCAATCACTCCATCAATTTTTTTCAGTAGCCACTTTCAGAATGTGACTCTTTTGTGTGTTTGGCAAGGGCGTATGTGGGTGGAAAGGGCACATGCTACATTTATAAGATAAATAAGTACCACAATATTCTACCGCTCAACTGAAAAGCATCAAAACCTTAAGGACAATGTCTATCTACCAAATTTCTGGAGATGTTTAGTCTACTGAATCTGGAATGGCAAGGTGAAGAGGTCGTATATAGTAGAGACACACATGCTAACATATGTAGAAACTACTGAAATCTAAAATGGTTGGTGGGGGAGAGGATGACGACCCCTTGTACATAGTAGTTTAGGCGATAGATTAGGGTTTGTTTCACCATACTGGTGGACTGGCGTCATGCCACTTTTCCCGATGCTACCTTGGCTGTATGTGAGCTGCGACTATGGCTCAGTGAAGCCCTCCCTCGGTTGTCTCCCAAGGTGGAGCACGAAGAGAGTGAGCGGATCTAGAGGTGCCTCTCACAATAAACTCGACGTGGTGTTGGGGCAGGCAGATATGGAACTCCAATATCTGTCATTCTGATGCGGGGCCGAGGAGGAGGAGCTTGCTTCACAGGTGCCCGGTCCAGACACTCCAAGGGAGTTTGGGGTGCATGCGTTTGTGTGTGGCCTTTGAGCTACGACGACTAGCAGAGTTCATCAGCGTCGACTACTTCTAGCTAATGCTATCCTTGGTCATGGGATCCACTATGTGATCTAGTGTTGTGTTCACCGGAGCCTTTTCTTCCTCCTCACGTGGAGTATCTTTGACCTCGAGGCAGGAGCTCTCGTCGGCGTCACCCCAAGTGCCAATGTCCCCGGTAGTGATGTTGATACCAGGTCCTTGAGGTCTTTGGTGACTGACAGCGAAGATGACATGTCCAATGTTGTTTTAGTTTTCAAATATGCGATCGTACTTGCAAAGTCCGAGGATGGGGTGCTGTAATTTCTCTTTTTCGTAGGGTTATCTTTGTATCAACTGCCCTATTAATGTTGTTCGAACTCTTTTTGCAAACATTGCGATTGACAAAAAGACTTGGCTAAGTCTCGGTTGATCGAGAATTAAGGTAGCGCTCAGTCTCCAGCGCCCGTAGTGTCCTAACCGTCATTCTCCCCACCCGCGACACCTCGCCACCACGCCCTGCCCCGAGCTCCTCCTCTGCCGGTCCGACGACACCCTGACCATCCCTCTAAATCTGACGAGAGGTCATGTCTTCTCGGGCGTCGACACCCCCACCACCCAGCTAAGTTATTTGCTCGCCTCCGCCGCAGCTACGGCTGCTTAGGCTCGCTCCAGCCCTCTTCATCACTGTCGTCGCCGGGGCGGAGCTCCGCCTCGTCTCTCCCCCTCTTGATTTGTCAAGGCGGAGATTGACCAATCGCTAATCGAGAACTAGCAAAAACGTTAGAAAAAATAAAAATGGTTGGTGGAAGGAGCTGTTGCAGATGAATTGGAATTATTTTTCGGCTTATAACCTCTCTGATACAGAGCTAGCAGCTCCTGCTCCTTCCCTAAAAAATCATCAAAAACTAAAAACAAAAAGGAAGGGGAGCTCCTGCTAGGCATCGGCTTTTCACTCCACGAAGCTGCCTCCATTCCTATCTCGACCCCCTTTCCGCCAAACCCTCGCACGGCAACCTACGCAGAACGGAAGGAGGGAATCAGCCACCGCCGCCGGCCGAAATGGACGGCGAGGCCCTTCCGCTGCCGGCCGAAACAGAGGCCGAGACCCTGCCGCCGCCGGCCGAGATGGGGGGCGAGGCGCAGCCACCTGCCGCCGAAATGGAGAGCGATAACCAGCAGCCGCCTGCCGAAATAGAGGGCGAGACGCAGCCCCCGCCGTTGCCGGCGTCTGTGTCCAAGGTGCTCGACGACGACAACCTCCTCGCAGAGATCATCGTCCGCGCCGGCTTCCCCACCACCCTCGTCCGCGCCGCCGCCGTCTGCAGGCGCTGGTTCGGCCTCGCCTCCGACCGCGCCTTCCTGCGCCGCTTCCGCAAGCTCCACCCGCCCAGGCTCCTCGGCTTCTACCTCGCGGAGGGGCAGAGTGAGTACCCAGACTCCGCCGCGCGCTTCTTCCCGATGCTGCCACAGCCCCCGCCGCCGGAGCTCGCCGCCGTCGTCCGCCGCGCCAGCTTCAGCTTGGACTTCAACGACGGCGAACGAACCGACATGGCGGGCTGCTGGAACGGCAGAGTCGTCCAACGAACCGACATGGCGGGCTGCTGGAACGGCAGAGTCTTCACCAGGTTGCTTTTTCGAGATCAAGAGCACACGAACCGATGGGGAATTACATTTGTAGTGCACAACCCGCTGTGCTCTGACAGTTATGACAGAATTGCCAACATTACAGCTCGAATTCCAAGAGGACAGTCTATGCAGTTTTGCACAACTCTTCTCCAAAGAAGAAGGCGACGCCGTTTCCTACTTTTATGTGGAAGCAAAATCTACGGCGCAAGTATTTATGTTGCGAAACGGCGATGATTCCTGGCGCACACATCTTAACTTGCCTGTGGACAAGCTCATTTGTACACGATCTGTACCAAGCGCCGTGCTCGTTGACAACAAAATCTACATGGCGAGCTCACGGCCTCAACTTGTTGTCTTGGATTTGACGGCCTCAACCTTCTCCACGATTCAGCTCCCACTAGGGGTGGATTTTCACACAATAGGCACGACCATGTTATCGCGTGGCGATGATGCCTCTGCTGTGTACCTCATCCAAGCAAAGAGGCAACAACTTCATATCTGGCTCCACAAGGGGGGAAACTGGTTGCTGGTGGACAAAATTTGCTTGCGTGAAATGTGTGCTCATTTACTTGAGAATGAGCCTGCCGCTCCTCTCCGGATAAAACATGCGGGGGACTATACTGCTGACTTTTTGTTCTTGGAGATGGGTCGATTTGTACTCTACTTGGATGTCAAGTGCAAGACACTGCGCAAAGTATATGAGAAGGCAAGTGAGGATCAATATCTTGGCCGTATCTAACTATCTATCCCTTTAGGATGATTTGGCCTCCAATATTCCCTGCACTCAAGGATGGTCCTTCAAGGTTTGCCTCTTTTCCTTTCGATGATCTGTATTGTGCCCTTGTTGAGGTTACATATTTTTGCAATTTGCATCGTGCATCTCACAGTTTTATGTTTTGTATAGCTGCAGAAAGGTGTTGGGTGAATGTTTGATTTCTTGGGCCATTTTAACAACACTAGTTAAGCCACATTATAATGCTTGTCGTAAGATTGTTTCTCTCATGTATTGTTTACTTGGGCCATTTGACGATATTAGTTTAGCAACATTACTGAATATTACAAGGTGTTTACTTGTGGTTATAGTAGGGGACCATCGCGTGTGGGCACATGTGCATTGTGGGCTAGTTAGAATGGCTATGTGGATAGTTAAGAGAAATTAGAGCAGTAGGTATTGTGGAGGGAGGGATGGAGGTTTATTTCTCTCTTGCCAAAAGATTACAGAAGAATTCATTTAAATGCACTGCCATGCCGGATCCCTAAAGCAAACAATCTGCTTTGTAAAAACTAAGTTCTTTTTTACTTCACTACTGCTACTTGGATAACTATATTGTAAATTCAAATGCAACTATTGGCCGGATATTGTCATCCTTGATAGGTTTTTTTGTAACTAGTAATTTGTTTATGGGCTTGATATTATTGGCAAAATTTCATTTGATATTGTCAATTGCTGTTGCTAGTCTTTTGCTCGACATATGCTGAAGTATCTCATAATAGCAATTTGTAGTGCTGCTGGGATATAACTTGTGTATTGTTATAGCATGGACCTCTCATTCTGTTGTAATATCACAGTTTTCTGAAAGTGTTCAATTACGGATTGGACTTACCAAGGTATAAGACCAACATGTATAAGAGGACCAAAAGATGAAAGACATTTTCATCTTTTTTAAAATAAACACGATGTGGTTTTTTACTGTCTGCTTTTTAACAGTGAACCTCGAGCTTGTTTGAGATTGCTTATACTTTTTTTTGAATCTTATTCGATCACATAACCTTTTTCTCGAGCACAAATGGTAATTTTTTTTGAGCAGTTGAGCTTTTGCATGATTTGTGATTCAGATATATCACAATGAAATTTTCTTTTTATATGGCATTTCAAGTCCAAGCTAACACCTGCTAATTTATGTTTGTGGGCCTTGTGGCGAATGTCTCATTCCATAATCAGAGTTTTGTTTTATTGGAAATGGCAACATGTCCGTCTTTGATATGAACATGTTTAACTTTTACTGTTGTATTTTTTCGTAAAAAATAAGACTATATTGCTCAACCCAATCCATCATTTTAATTTATGAGTGAACATAGCAGTTAACTATCGCTCCACTGGCCACTTGACTTGTTAGTCCATTTGATATTCTGATGCTTAAGGTGGCAAGACAAATATATTGTGGTGCTAAAGTACCTCCATCCTGATACTTCCTCTGTTTTCTCTGAAACAGCAATGCCAGCTGAAGAACAAGGGCAGAGACGAAGCTTGTCCAAGGGCGACAAGGGCGCCATATCATGGAAGAACGCAAAGCTGAACTTCATTGGTAGCGGTTCTCGAATTGCTTTAATTATAATTAGTAGTGGATTGCTTAGGAATTTAGGATTCTGTGTAATTCTGTAATGTGACAGGACCAAGGTACTCCTATCCTCTAGTGTCACTAATCTGTTTCGTTTTGAAGGCCTGCATGTTTAGTAGCTAGCTTTTCTGATCTGCTTGTGTTGCAATCTTCCGTGGTTCCACTGCTAAATGCTTTGCTGCTAATGGCATCCGGAGAAGTGTCCTTTTTTTACAATCAAAATACCATGATATATTTATAGTAGCAAAACATTACATGATAGAGATACACGAGCTGACTAGAGTAATTACAAAATGAAGTCTAAAATAAACTGTGAGATCCTGGCTCAGTGCTTAATATATCAACAAGTTGCAACTTCTTTTTCGGAAGCTCATCTGAAAAGAACTCCGAGGTTAAGCGTGCTTGGTCTGGAGCAATTCAATGATGGGTGACCGACCGGGAAGTTCTTCCCGGGTGCGCACGAGTGAGGACAAAGTGCGCAGAAAAGATCAGTGTTGATCTGTGGGGCTATTCTAGAGAGCTATCAGGGGTGACAGGTCTGGCCCGGGGGTGGGCCGGGGTGTTACATAAACGAGCAAATCTTCAAACTCTTTATTTCTCGACAGCGTTGGCGACCAGGGTGAGGCGGATGCTCTGCAGCGAGGATGGTGGCCCGAAGGTGGTGGATCTGTCGTTATTTCGCGTGAGCCTCACCCATTATAGCGCTTTGTACGTGATCAATTTTCGCGTCCAGCAACGAACTCACCGTGTTCAGAACGGACCACGAAACCCCATGCATGCTCCCCTTCCTTGTTCTTTGACGAATCAAGTTACTAGCTCTCGCTAGAATTCGATGGCCTTGATCGTCAGGCCGAGGCAAGGAAATTGAGGCATCGTCGAAAAACACTTATCGATCCCGAGCTACAGTGCTCCTGGTTTAAAAAATCAAAAAGTTTATTTCTTCATTTTTGAAAATTCTAAAAAATTTATACAAATACATATACATGTCTACTATGTATAGCCTAAGTTTCCAAAGAAATATATTTGCATTCGTGATCTGCACCAAAAAGACAAATCTATCAAATAAAATGAATTCTTTTTCACCCTTTTCAGATACATGATTTTTTGATTTTTGTGTAGCCTACAATATAACGTATTGTTCAGCAAAACTATGCATAGATGTAGATAATATATATATATGTATCCACCATTTTTTGGTGGGATTTTTTGAAACTTAGAAATACATTTTTCGAATTTTTTCATAAGGCAGGGGCAAAAGTCCTAGCATAGTTTTCAAAAAAAAAGTCCTAGCATAGCCCACAGGTATACCTGGCCATGAGGCGGGCCGGGCTTCGGGCCGGGCCTAAAAAAGCCCACGGGAAAAAACCCAGTCCCAGGCCTGGCCCGACCATCGGGCCTAGATTTCATGCCCAGGCCCGCCCATAACTACAAAATCCCGTCGGGCCTCGGGCCGGGCTTTCTTCCTGAAAACACGAAAATCTGTTGCCCAGGCCCGCCCAATAACAGTCATCGGGCCTAAATCTGCTGCCCAAGCCCGCCCAGTGGTTAGGCCCGTCGGGCCCAAGCCCGGGAATTTTGGGCCGTGCCGGGCCGCTCGGGCCGGGCTGCCCATGCCCAGGTATAGCCACAGGCATCGTTCCCACAAAAAAAAACAAGGAAGGGGAGGCAGGCATCGCCTCTTCAGTTTTCACTCCACGAAACTGCCTCCATTCCAATCTCGATCCCCTTTCACCAAACCCCCAAACCCTCGCACGGTAACCTACGCACAATGGAAGGAGGGAATCAGCCACCGCCGCCGGCCGAAATGGACGGCGAGACCCTTCCGCCGCCGGCCGAAACGGAGGACGAGACCCTGCAGCCGGCGGCGGCCGAAATGGAGAGCGATACCCAGCAGCCGCCGCCCGCCTGCCGAAATAGAGGCCACCCCGCCGTTGCCGGCGTCCATGTCCAAGGTGCTCGACGACGACAACCTCCTCCCGGAGATCATCGTCCGCGTCGGCTTCCCTACCACCCTCGTCCGCGCCGCCGCCGTCTGCAGGCGCTGGCTCGGGCTCGCCTCCGACCGCGCTTTCTTGCGCCGTTTCCGCAAGCTCCATCCGCCCAGGCTCCTCGGCTTCTACCTCTCGCGGATGGCGTACCCGGACGCTGCAGCGCGCTTCTTGCCGACGCAGCCACAACCCCCGCCTCCGGAGCTCGCCGCCGTCGTCCGCCGCGCCAGCTTCAGATTGGACTTCTACGAGAACGAACGGTCCATCATGGTGGGCTGCTGGAACGGAAGGGTGGTCACCAGCTTGCACAGGTGTATTGTTTACAATGACAACGAAGTCCGAAGCGATATGATATTTTTTGTGCACAGGCCGCTGTGCTCTGCGAGAGGTATGTCCGTCCTCCCGGCATTACACCTCCCGAACGTGGAGCGAAATTTCAGCAGTTACAACAGCTACAGACAACTCTTCTCCAAGGACGAAGGCGATGTTGTGTCCTACTTTTATGTGAAGATGGTGGAGTCTACCACGGAAGCAAAATCTCCAATGATTGATTTCTTTGGCCATTTTAACAACACTAATTAATTTCTTGGGCCATTTTAACAGTACAAGTTAGCCACATTGGAGAATGCTCGTAAGATCGTTTCTCTTCTGTATTGATTCCTTGGGCCATTTAACGATACCAGTTTAGCAACATTAGTGAATATTAGAAGGTGTTTACTTGTGGTCATAGTAGGGAACCACTGCGAGTTAGTCCGTCTGTGCGTCATGGGCTAGTCAGAATGGCCACGTGGATAGGTAAGAGAAATTAGAGCGGTAAGTATTATGGAGGGAGGGATGGATGTTTATTTCTCTCTTCCCAAAAGATTACAGAAGACTCCATAAATACACTACCATGATGGACCCCTAAATCAAACAGTCATCTTTGTGCAAACTAAGTTACCTTTTACTTCTCTACTGCTACTTGGATGACTATATTGTATATCCAAATGCAAACTATTGGCCGTATATTGTCATCCTTGATAGGTTTTTGTGTAACTAGTATTTTTTCTATGGGCTCGATATTATTTGTCAAATTTCAGTGTAGTGTCGATTGCTGTCGTCCTTTGCTAGACACATGTTAAAGTATCAGACTACAGCAGACCACTCAATGTAATGGTTTCTTTTGTTAAATCTTGTGTTGGCACCACACATCATGCTGCTTGTACTTCTTCACCCATATAGTCTCACAATACAATTTGTAGTGCTGCTGGGAGATAACTTGTGTATTGTTTTAGCATGGTTTGTAGTGTTGTAATATGAATATCACGGTTTTCTGAACTATCAGTGTTCAATTATAGATTGGACCTACAAAAGTATAGAACCATCATGTATAAGAGGACTAATAGATGAAAGACGCCTAGCCTTTTATCACGCTGACAACCGTTTTTCTTACCCATAAATATTGTCACAAACCCATCAGGCCTGGAGTTTTAGCTTCATCTTTCTTAAATATAATCACGATGTGGTTTTGTACAGCCTGCTTTTTAACAGTGAACCTCAAGCTTGTTTGGATTGCTTTTTTTTTAAATCTTGCTTATTTGATCAAATAACCTTTTTCTCGAGCACAGATGGTAGATTTTATGTTGCCACTCTTGAGCAGTTGAGCTTATGCATAATTTGTGATTCAGATATACCAGAGTGAAAATTTCTTTTTATATGACATTCCTAGTCCAAGCTAACAGTTGCTGATTTGGTGGCGAATTTCTCATTGCATAACCAAAGTTTGTTTTATTGGAAATGGGAACATGTCCGTCTGCGATATGAAGACATATAACTTTAATTACTGTGTTTTCCAAAAAAGATTATTGATCGACCCAATTCATCATTTTAATTAATTACAACGTAGTGAACATGACAGTTAACTATCGACGTACTAGCCACTTGAGTTGTTAATCGATTTGATATTCTGATGCTTAAGTACCTCCAGCCTGATACTTCCTCTGTTTTCTCCGGAACAGCAATGCGACCTGAAGAACAAGGACACGAGGAGGCTTTCAGGTGGTCGGTGACAAGGGCGCCATCATGGAAGAGCGCAAAGCTGAACTCCATTGATACTAGCAGATCTCAGACTGTGTTAATTATAACTAGTAGTGGATTAATTAGGAATCTATGTAAGTATGTAACAGGAGCAAAGTACTCCTATCCTCTAGTATCATTACTCTGTTATACTGCTCCGTCGTTTTTTTTTATTTTAAAGGGTTTTTCCCCGATTTCCATTAATAGAAACCAGATTACAAAGTTTCCTCCACAACACTGCACCACCTGATGATAGCAAACCCAAAACACATCTCCAGCTTACACAAGTAAAAGAGTGACCCAAAACTGACGACACACAAAGTTTTGCGAACTAAAGAAACATCTAAACTACGCCTCCAGCAACGCCATCTTCCTTCTTTTATTCTTCACTTCAACGATCATCGATCCTCAATCTCCAGGTTGCCCAACCCTTTCCACCTCTGAACACCTCATCCGCGACTCGCGCCAGTAGCTTTGCGCCCCGCTGCAGCTCCAGTTTTGCGTCCTTCGATCCCTGCAAGTTTGCCCACCAATCAATCCAGTAACATATTCTGTGAATTACTTCAATCGGCTCGCTCGGCCACTTATGTTCAAAGCATGCCAAGTTCCTGGTTTTCCAAATCCCCCAGAAAACAGCAGCTACCCCTACCGTCATCAGTTTTTTCGAGTTTTTGTCAAATCTATCTAGGTAAGTTGTTAGGCAATGGCTAGCATCGACGAACTGGCAATCAAAACCAGTTGCTATGCTGACAACATTCCAAACATACCTAGCTAGAGGACATCGCAAGAAAAGATGATCAATAGATTCATCTTGTCCACAGAAGAGGCAATTTTTTGTACAAGTCCCACCCCTTTTTAACAAAGTATCTCTAGTTATTATGCTTTTCCTCATTATCAACCACATGAACGTTTTGATTCGAAGGGGAAGTTTAACTTTCCACAAGAATCTATACGGCACACTTTCTGATACCTGCATTGCTAGATAAAAGGACTTGACCGAAAAGTTTTTCGAAGCAGATAAAAGCTAGATCAGCTTATCTTCCTCTTGGTTCAGTGTGGTGCTAGCAACTAAAACCATCAATTTATCCCACTCCTCTTTTTTAACACCTGTGAGAGTTCGCCTAAACTTCAGGGATTCCAACCCTGAGGTAAAGACTTCTTTCACTGTTATGTTATAATTATTCGAAACCGCATATAATCTGGGAAATTGTTGGGCAAGACAAGTATCCGAGACCCACAGGTCTTCCCAGAACCTTGTTTTAGCTCCATCCCCAATAATAAATTTGC
This sequence comes from Poa pratensis, assembly GCA_947311845.1. Lineage (NCBI taxonomy): Eukaryota > Viridiplantae > Streptophyta > Magnoliopsida > Poales > Poaceae > Poa > Poa pratensis. The sequence goes on along the minus strand of CAMZMU010000055.1, from coordinate 6,849,938 downwards.
AACAGGATAAAAACAGAGTCTTAATTTCCATAAGTCCCTGCCAGAAATGAGAATCTCCAGTTTTCTGAGTACACTGCCCTAAAGTAGTATATCTCAAATATTTATTCTGGAGAATTGTTTACCAAAGTCCTTTTTCATTAAAAAGTTTCCACAACCATTTACCTAATAAAGCTATGTTCATGATTTCAAGATCAATAATTCCCAAACCCCCCTGATCTTTCGGAAGGCAGACCGTTTTCCAATTAACCAGATGGTATTTCTTTTTACCCACGAATCTACTCCAAAGAAAACTCGATCTAATTTTATCAAACTTTTTTGTAGGCCCCACTGGGATCCTGTAAAAGGATGACATATATAGAAGAGTACTAGAAAGAGATGTGTTAATTAACAGGGATCTCCCTCCAATCGACATATTCTTCCCATCCCAACATCCAAGTTTCTTCATTAGTTTCTCACCCAAAGGATCCCACTCACTATTATTCAACCTGGTTTCATCAATGGGAACCCCAAGGTATTTCATCGGAAGAGCTCCAATCTTACATGTTAGAATTTCCTCAAATTTCTTTTCTCTATTCTGATCCATGCTAAGACAATATACTTCACTTTTGTGGAAGTTTATTTTAAGTCCTGACATTTGTTCGAATAAACAGAGAATAAACTTGAGATTCCTTGCTTGTTCTAAATCATCTTGCATCAGCAACACGGTGTCATCTGCGTATTGCAGAATCGACACCCCACGCTCAACAAGGTGACAGGACAAGCCATTTAACACTCCATTTCTTGTTACTCTATCAATCATTATTGCTAAAACATCTGCAGCAAGATCAAAAAGAATTGGAGACATGGGATCTCCTTGTCTCAACCCTTGATAAGTATTAAAGTACTTGTCATCTTCTCCGTTAACTTTTATTCCAACTTTACCGCCAGAAACAATTTTCAGAATTCTATCATTTATTTTACTAGGGAACCTTTTCATTTCAAGAACTTGCAGTAAGAAAGGCCATTTGATTTTATCAAAGGCTTTCTCAAAGTCTATCTTGAAAAGTACCCCGGGAGTTTTCCTCACATGTAAGTCATTTATTTATCATTTATTTTACTGCTCCGTCGTTTAGAAGACCTGTATGCTGAGTAGTTAGCTCGTCTGACCTGCTTGCCTTGCAGTCTTGCGTGGTTCCGCTGCTAACTTGCTTGCTGCTCATGGCATCTGGAGAAGTGACTTGTTCAGCGTTGCAGAGTCGGTTTTAGCTAGCGATGTTTCTTCTTGGTCGCCGTTGCCTGGGAATGGTTTTGGTTTGGATGGAAGCAGGGGTTTCAGTTGGGTTTGGCACTTCGTTTATCTTGGATTAGTTTAACCAGGCTGAGTTGGTAGAATAATTCGGTACAAGTGGATGGGGTCAGTTTGACAGAATGGTCTTTTGACTCTTGAGAACATTCTATCAACCAGTCGAGCGACTGAACAACGGCCCACTTCGGCGAACAGGGTTTGAGACCATTCCTAGCCTTGTGTGTAGCAGGAAAAAAAAAATCCTTTGAACCCAGAGTCTGTCTAGTCTACATGGCACGGCTGGTTCAGTAAAGAGTTGCAAGTTGTATAGGCTCCGGTAGATGGATGAACAAGAAGACCACTGTGCAGAGGTGTCGAAATACAAATTCAGTGGAAAGGTGAAAACAAACACGTGCTGCATGAATTGCCTTGGAAAAAATTGTACGTTATGCCCTCGTGTTAGAACCTTTTAAGCCATGACGTTACCACATATCCAATAAACCGAAACAATTGCCACTAACGAAGGACATTCACAATACGTGAGTTATATGAAATCACTCTGAAGTAACCATGCATGTAGTCCACAGCGTGCATGCCGTCAACTCGACCGTGCTCATCCAACGGGCACCGGTTCACATGAGTAGGGTTTGGAGACGATTTCGTGCATGATGCTGTTAGCCCATCATACTAACCTGTTACGAAACACCGATGGGAGGCATTGGAATGATGTCCCCGTCCGATCGCGGTTGGACGACCCACACACGCCGATAACTGTTCGCATTAAGTGGCTGAGGTGGGACGCACATTGGTCGTTGAATGGAGATCCAACGGCTCACATTAGTCAACCCCTTTCTATAATTCGAGAGAAGGTTTTTTAGGTTATTTCTAGTAAAAAATAATTACACAAAATACTTTTGTCATTTATAAAAGCCAATTTTTTTTAGAAATTTTAGAAATCCTATAAAAAAATATCGGATTTAGGAAAAGTGTTTCGAGCCACAAAGTAATTTTAGAGGTTTATTTTAATTTGTAAAACTCAAATAGGCTTTTAATAAATCCATAAACTAGTCTAGGGCTTAACAAATCCTAGGTTGTTTTGGGATATCGAAATATTTAATTAAATTTCAAATAAGACCAAATGGAATATTTGGCCACACATGTTCATATATTTGGAAAGGTCATTTGAAACAAATGTTGAAAAATATCTGGAAGGTTTTGTATTCAAGTAAAGACATGAATAATCAATTAGGAAATAATAAAATAGTGAACTATCCTAATTGGGGAAGCCATATTATTTCTTTTATTAAATAATTTAAACATGTTTGGATAAATATTTTATATGCCCAAATGGTTGAAAGCCAATAAAATGCAAACATTTGTATACAAGTTTCTCCATCCAGGTTTTAAAGTTTGGATTGTCATATTAATCCACTCATATAAAATGTTATAAATCAAGATAGATATAATTTTAAACATGTTCTTAAAAGTTTAAATTTCTCCAGAAATTCCATCAACGTCAAAGAAACTCAACTTTTCTTATTTAATTATTTAACATTACAAAATTCAAAACAATGTAATGTTGCATTGTATTAGCAGTGCAACCATCAAATAATCCCACTGCTTTAGAGATGTGTATTTTTGTTTTAGCGGATGGAGATGTGTTCCAAAACAAGACGAGAATCAGTCTCACTAGTCTTGGATGATGGGATTTGATCGCTTCATAAGAAAAAGATGGAAGACTTGCATATGATCTATTTTTACGTGAAATCATAGGATCATGTCACAAAAATCATATTTTACAAGTTGTTAAAAAATCTGAAAAAAATACACAACATACCTACAACATATTGCTACAACTCCAAAATAATTTAGCTCGGAATTCGATCTACAGTTAGTGAAACAAAAAAGCTAAATTATACTATGAATAGTGTCAGTTTTGAGTGAATTGTGTTTCACACTATTCACAACGAAGTTTCTCTTTTTTTTCCCTCTCTAAGTATAGGTCGAATTGAAGCTGCAATTTTTTGGTGTTGCATATATAACATAGAGGCGTGTTGTCGATTTTGTTTTTGGGAATATTTGAACATTTTTTGTCAATTCGATCTCATAGATTCTACCCAAGTTGCCCCCAATAAAAAGAAGGTGAGGCACCTTAGTAGCTGCGCCTCGATCCCCTTTCTACCCTACCCACCAAACCCACGGTAACCTCAGCCGCCGGTGGCGGCCAAAATGGACGGCGAGACCCTGCCCCCGCCGGTCGAAATGGAGGGGGCGACGCAAACGGCGGCGGCCGATATGGATGGCGAGATCCAACAGCCGGCGGCGGCCGAAATGGAGGGCGAAACCCAGCAGCCGCCGGCCGAAATGGAGGGTGAGACCCAGCCGCCGCCGCCGCCGCCGCCGCTTCCGGCGTGTGTGTCCAAGGTGCTCGACGACGACAATCTCCTCCTGGAGATCATCGTCCGCGTCGGCTTCCCCACCACCCTCGTTCGCGCCTCCGCCGTCTGCAGGCGCTGGCTCGGGCTCGCCTCCGACCGCGCCTTCCTGCGCCGTTTCCGCAAGCTCCATCCGCCCAGGCTCCTCGGCTTCTACCTCGCGCAGAGGGAGCACCCGGACGCCGCCGCGCGCTTCTTCCCGGTGCTGCCACAGCCCCTCCTCCGGAGCTCGCCGCTGTCGTCCGCCGCGCCAGCTTCAGCTTGGACTTCTACTACGGCGCACGGACCAGCATGGTGGCCTGCTGGAACGGCAGAGTGGTCACCAGCTTGCAAGAAACTCAATTTTACAGTTACGACGAAGTCCTAAACAAGTTTACATTTGTACTACACAGCCCGCTGTGCTCTGAGAGAGGTATGGTCGCCATTCCGGCATTAAACTATCCACTCCAGGAGGGCAATTTCTTCAGTTACGCACAACTCTTCTCCAAAGAAGAAGGCGATGTTGTGTCCTACTTTTATGTGATCATAGTGGAGTCTCACTCTCACGGGGAAGCAAAATCTACGGTGCAAGTATTTATGTTGCAAAACGGCGATGATGTCTGGCGCACGCATCTTACCATGAATCTGGACTACCGCATTTATGCACGATCTCGACCAAGAAGCGTGCTCGTTGACAACAAAATCTACATGCCCACCGCCCAGAAAATTGTCGTATTGGATTTGACGGCCTCAAGCTTCTCCACATTTCAGCTCCCACCAGGGGTGGATATTCGCACAAAAGGGAGCACCATGTTGTCGCGCGCTGATGATGCTTCTGCTCTTTACCTCATCCATGCAAAAGAGCTTCAACTCTACATCTGGCTCCACAAGGGGGGCAACTGGTTGCTGGTGGACAAAATTTGCTTGCGTGAAGTGTGTGCTCCCTTACTTGAGGATGATCCTGCTGCTTCTCTCCGGATAAACCATGTGGGGGACTATACTACTGAGTTTCTATTCTTGGCGATGGGTCGATCTGCATTCTTCTTGGATGTCAAGTGCAGGACGCTGCGCAAAGTGTATGAGATGACAAGAGAGAGTCGACATCTTGGCCGTATCTATCCCTATATGATGATCTGGCCTCCCATTTTCCCTGCGCTCAAGGATGGTCCTGCAAGGTTTGCCTATTTTCCTTTCGATGGGTCTGTAATATGCCATTGTTGAGGTTACATAGATTTGCAATTTGTATCATGCTCGTGCATCTCACTGTTTTATGTTTTTTATAGCTGCAGAATGGTGTTAGGTAATTGATTGCTACTTGGATGACTATATTGTATATCCAAATGCAACTATTGGCCGTATATTGTCATCCTTGATACATTTTTGTGTAACTAGTAATTTTTTTATGGGCTCGATATTATTTGTGAAATTTCATTTTATAGTGTCGATTGCTTTTGTTGTCATTTGCTAGACAAATGCTAAAGTTTCAGACTACGGTAGACCACTCAATGGAATGTTTTTTTTTGTTAAATCTTGTGTTGACACCAGACATCATGCTTCTTGTACTTCTTCTTCCCCCGTATATCTCGTAATAGCAATCTGTAGTGCTGCTGGGAAATAACTTGTTATTGTTTTAGCATGGACCTCTCATTCTGTTGTCTGAACCATCAGTGCAGAATTACAGATAGGACCTACAAAAATATAAAACATCATGTATGAGAGAACTAAAAGCTGAAAGATGCGTAGCCTCTTTTTTATCATGTTGACCATTGTGTTTTCTTCCACAGAAATATTGTCACAAATCCATCAATCCTGGAATTTTTAGCTTCATGTTTCTTAAATATAATCATGGTGTAATTTTTTTACAGGCTCTTTTTAATAGTGAACCTCAAGCTTGTATGAGATTGCTAATACTTTTTTTTCATCTTGCTTCGAACTCAAGTGGTAGATTTTATGCCGATAGCTCATGCATCATTTTTATTCAAGTATATCACAAGGAAAATTTATTTTTGTATCGCATTCCTAGTCCAGGCTAGCAGTTGCTGATTATGTTTGTGGCGATTTTCTCAATATATAATCAGGGTTTGTTTTATCGGAAATGGGAACATGTCTGTGATATGAATAACTTTAACCTTTTACTGTTGTAGTTTTTTGAGAAAAAGACTATTTTGCTCGACCCAGTTCATCATTTTAATTTATGACTGTACATAAACATTTAACTATCGCTGTTCTAGCCACTTGACTTGTTAGTCCATTTGATATTCTGATGCTTAAGGTGGCTAAAAATATATATTCTGGTGCTTAACTACCTCCATCCTGATACTTCCTCTGTTTTCTCTGAAACAGCAATGCCACCACCTGAAGCTTTTGGATGGTCGGTGACAAGGGCGCCATCATTGAAGAGCACAGAGCTGAACCTTCATTGGTACTAGCAGTTCTCTGACTGTGTTAATTATAACTAGTATTAGATTAATTAGGATGCTATGCAAGTATGTAACAGGAGCAACATACTTCTATCCCTATGGTGTCATTATTCTGTTAGCGACCAGTGTCTTTGTTTCGTCGTTTTAGAAGACCTGTATGTTCAGTAGCTAGCTCATCTGATCTGCTTGTGTTGAAGACCTGTATGGCATTGTTGCGATGTTTCTTCGTGTTCACCATTGCTTGGGAATGGTTTGGATGGGAACAGGGGATTCAGTTTAGTTTTGCACTTGGTTTGTCTTGGAAAGAGGCTGTGTTGGTAGAACAATTCGGTTCAGCTTGGGTCGTAGGTACAAGTGGATGTGATCAGATTGATAATTGGACAGAACTATTTAGTCACCATTTCATCCACCACTCTGAGACAGATTCTGTCAACTAGTCTAGCTCCTAGATGACACCGGAGTACCGTCTGGAAAACACGAATAGCAGCTCTTGGCACATGGGTTTGAGTCTACGGGTTCAATCCATGACTGGCATGGTTTGGATGGGGTTTGTTGGAAAACATACACGGTTCAGTTTGGTTTGGGTTGGCTTCAACGTTCAATATTTTTTTTTGCCTTGGATTAGTTTGGCCAAAAGATGTATATATAGTGTCAGGTTTTGGTCTGGGATTGTAACCATTCAAAGACATTGTGTGCGTAGCTCTGCTGTAGCTGTAAAATAAAGTTCGTTTGAAGCCAGAGTCTGTCTAGTCTAGAAGCCATTTGGACTAGTTCAGTAAGGAGTCCTGGGAAATGAATCAACAAGCAGTAGCAAGCTGTCGTAGATGCATCGTACATACCAGGGGTGAGAAATGGATGGTTACCAGACAACTTAGTCCTGGTTTAAACAGTTTGTTCTCACAGAAAGACCGTTGCGCAGAGGTGTCAGAAATACAAATTCAGTAGAAATGAGAAAACAAGCACATGCAACATGCTGATGAATTCCTTGGGAACAAATTGTACGTTCTGCCCTCGTGTTTGATTTTTTGTCTTCTAAGCGATGACGTTACAAAGGATTAAAGAAACTGAAACTAACACGACAGACAAAGGACATCGAGAAACTCCTAGCTCGGCCAATTGCATCTCGATGCTCTTCCATGTGCCCAACGAAGAATCAGCAAGACCTCATAAATTTAACTTCAAGGTTTTGGATACCTCATGAGCCGCCCACCACATGGGGTGAGAATCTTAGACCGTTAAACGCACCGTGGTCGGGGATACTCCCGTCACAAGGCATGATGTTGAACCATTGCTTCATCATCGGACCACCAAAAGAGAAGATCATCATCATCATGTCCACGGTGACATTACCAAAAAGACCTAGATCCACGAGCCCATATGATCCCCCAATGGGTTGACACCACCATAGGTCCTATGGTGCTCAACGCCCATGTAATCCACGACATGCATGCCACCAGCTCGTCGTTGGTTCACGCCGTTCATCACCGATCCGACGGCTGTCGTCGTGCGACGTTGTGGGCTCCTTCGTTGTATAGCTGCCCTGGCATTAGCCCGCCTACGTCAAACCCGACTAGCTGTGTCCCATCTTGTGGCAACCTCATCGGCCCAAATGGGCCTATGATTGTAGGGCGGTCGAGCCCAACCATTGTGGATCCAAAGCCTGTATGGGTGTAGCTCATGGGGTATGGCCCATACCCGCTCGTCGTCGCCCCCATTTGGGCTGCCTTCTGCAGCAGTGCCGTGGCGGACATGCTCGCTGGGCCGCCCGGCGAAAACCCCATGGTGGCATCACTCGGCCCTCCCAGGCCCAGTGGGCTGAACTTGCTCCCGCTGAAACCGGAAGGAGAGGCGCCGAGGCTGGACAGCATGCAGCCGAGCGGGTTGTCCGCGGTGTCGTCGGAGAACATCTTGAGGTGCGGGCTCTTGATGTCCGGGACGAAGCCGGAGGCCTCGTCGGCAACGGCGTCCGTGTCCATATCCATGTCGTCGGTCTGGGTCGACGGCAGCAGCATGAGGTGGTGGTGAGCCTGCTGCTGGCCCTGGAGCGCCGAGGCCACCGTGGCCATGCTCATGGCCGGCTGTGGGAGCTTGCTGTTCTCATGCGCCAGCGCGTCGCAGAACGCCCGGTGCGTCACGAAGCTGTCTCTTCTGCGCACAAACCAAGAAGCGCCAAAGCGAAACAGTTCAGTTCGATCGCCGGAGCTGCTGACGCAACGGACGGAGAGGGAACGCGGCTGCCGGTGGCCGGAGAGAGACGGACCTGGAGAAGAGGGTGCCGCAGTCGCACTTGTACTCGCGGGTGCCGCAGACCTTGGAGTGGGCCTTCCAGTCGGAGTGGACGGCGTAGCGCTTGGCGCAGCGGTCGCACTTCCACTTCTTCTCGCCGTGCTTGCGGCAGAAGTGCTTCTTGATGCCGGTGAGGTCGCCCAGCGCGCGGCGAGGGTCGTGGTGCACGCACGACGGCTCGGGGCACACGTACGCGCGCTTCCGCGGCGGCGCGCCCTCGGCGCCCGCGCCGCGCTGCCGGAGCTTCCAGGGCAGGTTGTGGCCGCGCCGGTGCAGCTGCAGGTTCTGGTCCCGCTGGAACCCCTTGTGGCAGATCTCGCACACAAACCTGTTCGTCGCCATCAGCGTCGTCGGCGACAGCGCGATCACCTCCGCGCCCGGGTCTGCGCGCGTTGTAATTTAGTAAAGTTGAATTACTGCATGCACATTATTTCTGTAGAAATGATAATCATCCCGTCGTCTCATATCTGACGCATTTTTCTAGTGATCCCGTCAGTAAGAGGTTTGAATTCAAGAACATCGTCTTTGCCGTCGTTATCCAAGAAAATCAAGGAAATTCTAGGTGTATCCTTGAAAATTAAGGAAGTTTCACTAAACCTATCCCTCGCATTCAGAATCGTACGAGCAAATCTACAGACCAGTGGTGTACTATTTTTGAAACAGACGTACTAGTACAGTATAAGTCTTGTCATTTCCTCCTAGTTTTCAGTGTCAGGAGACTTGGACTGACTGACGAAGTGACGAACAGTCGCTGCCAGCCACTATTGACTTTGCCATGTCAATAATTGCAGCCACAAGACCGATTAGGAAGAACACGAAATTCATGCAAACATAAGGAATTCAGCAACAAACACCATGTAGTACTACGAAGCATGTATAAAATCTCCAAGAACGTCTCGATTCAGACGGTCAATTAGTTCATGCAAGAGTTGAAAATTCAGGATGGCTTCAGGGCCTCCATGCATACACGCACCTGGTGTCCCCGGAAGGCTTCGCTTCTTCTTCTTCTTGGTAGCTGGCGGGGCAGGTGGCGAGCCACCGGCAGTGATCACGTGCTGGAGATCGCCGTCGACGCCTTCACCAGTCTCCCGTGGGCTTGACACGAACGGCTTACCTTGGTATGGCAGCAGCCGGAACTCATCTCCTAGCACTTCTCCTGTGTTGCTCACTGAAGAGAAGCTCTGTGTGCTCTCCCTCGTAGCACAGCACGCCATGGATGGCGCCATGCAACTAAGCTTGCACCCCTGCATGCGGAGAACACACTCACCAGCAAGCTCAGGAAATCTCCAGGGCACACGATTGACACCTTCTCTGACAAGAGTTCTGCAACCTTTTGCTTCTAGTGCACTGTAACTCTGTGAGGAGAAAAGGAAGTAGGTGAGTGATCAGTGTGTTCTTGTTTGTGTGTGTGTGTGCCTGCTTGTGACTTGTGAGTGACAGTGGAGAAGAAAGAGAGGGAGGGGGGCTGGTCTTATATTTATGCCTTCTATTTCCTTTTCAACTTCTTGACACATCGCCACATTCCACTTTACCTTTCAAACTGTTTTCCCTGTCTCTATCTGTGTGTGTCAGTTATGACTTCAGTGCGCACTCCACATGATACATGTCTTCTATTGGTATTTCTCATGCATTTATAATGCTGAATTTCTGCTCAAGTAATCTGAGATTTACTCTTTTCTATCAAGATCGAAGAAATTTACTAGATTAATATTGACGTGTGTTGGAAAGATCTTGCAGTGTACTCCTCCGTCCTCAAATAAGTGGACATATAGACATTTGAAGACAAATTATGGAATGGATTAAACAATGCATTGGGAATGTGCAAATACCATCTCTCTTTCCTTAATTGCCCCACCTCCAATGAGCTAAGTGCATGTAGAAAATGAGAATACCATGCATTAGACATTATTGGACTTGATTCCCGTGTGATGAGAGAGAAACATTTTTCTCCACTTCAAAGTGCATTGGAATCTAGACGTACACTCTTTTGTGGAAAAATTTCAAACCTAAACGTCCACTTATTTGAGGATGGAGGGAGTAGTTTTTTTTCCCTGTTGAAAAACATTGTAGTATACTTTCGTTGTTGCCACCCTCGGGATCGGTCTCTGCTAGAGACAATGCTCAAGGTTTCCCGGGAGGAGGGGTATTATAATATGCTTGTTTCTTGCCATGAGAGCAACTTGTGGCCAAGTTGAGGAGCTTCTTGTTTGCCTTGTTTTCTTGCCTAGGGCTCCATATGCCTCATTTTCTATTCAGAGGCAATCAATTGTTGATTTTAAAATGTGGTTACCGATCCCCAAAACCACTCTTCTTGTGATGGCAATTACCGGAGTACTAAATATCTTAAATTTGTATGTATTCTTCTGTAAAACTTGAATTTGAGTTTGATTAAACAATAACATATGTCTATTTTGGATTGGGAGAAGCACTAACAAAAGGGCACTTGCTACGTTACCAAAGTGATTGACCAGGGACCTCGGGATTGACAGGGGAGTGACAACGATGATGCATGGTGCGTGGATGCGTAAAATGGAGGATGAACCTGTTGTAAAATTGGCGCAGCAAAAATAGATCAAACAAAGAACGAGAACACAGATTTTTAACGTGGAAACCCTTACGGGAGAAAACCACGGAACGCACAAAGGCGTATAACTATAATCGGGAGGAGTATTACAATGCACGAGAGGACAAACCCTTCTCGTGCTATGGATCTGGTGGATCTCTCTCAATCTCACGATCTATTCTATAACTACCTCTAGCTATATATGAGGGGCAAACAACTCTCTGTCTTGGCGGACACGAAACGGAGTTGTAGACATGCCTTATTCCGGTAGGACTCCATATATGGTAAAACGAGATTAGGATTCGGAGCACAAGAAAAATAACACTCCACGTTGAGACGAATCCTCTATAACAGTCATAGATAGTATCAACTCCTCAATTAAAGTCAGCACAAGTATACCTTGTGTCTTCAAACGTCCATAGGACGAATAAACTTCTCTCGAAGTCATATTGAGCAAATCAACGGTAGGTCGTACGGAAAACAACACAGCTGTCAACAAAGTAGACGGGCGAAACTTGGGTCTCCCATAAAACCCAATAAAAGTCTGAGTCTGTGTCACTGACCTCCAAAACTGGAAAAAACTGCCCAATCATCAAAAGACATAAGTCATCATATCTCCTGTGGTGCCTGAACGAGTGCATAGCTCAATAGTGTAACATCTAGATGCACATAGCATTGTGAAGAACTCATCCCATGGAATCTGAACGTGCCACAAAGCACAAACCTCGGCAAACAATACTCATGCAAGAGCATATGGTACGGATGGCATCTCGTACACCAAAACTGCCGACGATAATGAAAATCCATGACATGGTCAAAAACTGTCCCTATAGAACAACTGTCGGATGAAGGAAACTTCTCAACATGCAACGGAGTATCAACTCTGCAATAGACCCCTCTTGAAGGAGCAAAGACAACTGAATTGTACCAAAAATATAACAGTACTAAATGTTGTAGTATCTAGTAGAAAACAAATCTCCTTGCATCATAACTGATCCTCATCACGAACTGAATAAAACCTTCACATGCATAACAGCAAAACTTTGGAGAGAAAAAGTATATGCTGGCTACCAACAGGCTTAAATAATTACCTCCTCCATAATATTTTTTTTTCTGAATTGTGTTCATGTAATTGCAGCAATATAATATCCTGAATTTGCATCCATAACATCTCCCATGTAAATTCCATTGAATACGAACAATTATAAAACTTCCTTGAATTTCCAGCCTTCAAATAAAATAACCCAATAAACGAACGAGTCGTCATAGAACGCCGCAAATAAAACCGCCTTAATGTTGAGCCTAAACTGCAGACAACTCAACAAACTCGTAAAATAGCGCAGCAGAAATTAGATCAAACAAAGAACACAGATTTTTACGTGGAAAACCCTTACGGGAAAAACCACGGAATGCACGAAGGCGTATCACTATAATCGGGAGGAGTATTACAATACACGAGAGGACAAACCCTCTAAGTGCTATAGATCTGGTGGATCTCTCTCAATCTCACGATCTAATCTATGACTATATGGAACTATATATGGGGGACAAACAACTCTCTTTCTTGGTGGACATGAAACAGAGTTGTACACATGCCTTTCCGGTAGGACTCCATATATGATAGGATTCAGAACACAATAAAACAACACTCCACCTTGAGACGAATCCTCTATAACAGTCATAGATAGCATTAACTCCTTGATTAAAGTCAGCACAAGTAAACCTTGTGTCTTCAAACGTCCATAGTACGAATAAACTTCTATCGAAGTCATATTGAGCAAATCAACGGTAGGTCGTACGAAAACAACATAGCTGTCAACAAAGCAGATAAACGAAACTTGGATCTCCCATAAAGCCCAATAAAAGTCTGAGTCTGTGCCACTGATCTCCAAAACTGAAACTGCTCAATCATCAATCAAATGACAAAAGTCATCATAACTCATGTGGTGCCTGAACGAGCGCATAGCTCATAGTGCAACATCTTGTGCACATAACAATGTGAAGAACTCATCTCATGGAATATGAACGTGCCACAAAAGCACAAACCTCGGCAAACAATACTCATGCAAGAGCATATGGTACGTATGGCATCTCGTACACCAAAACTGTCGATGGTAATGAAAAATCCATGATATGGTTATAAACTGTCCTCATAGAACAACTGTCGGATGAACGAATCTCTTCAACATGCAACGGAGCATCAACTCTGCAATAGACCCCTCTTGAAAGAGCAAAGACAACTGAATTGTACCAAAAATATAACAGTACTAAATGTTGTAGTATCTAGCAGATAACAAATCTCCTTGCACCTCAACTGATACTCATCACGAACAAACCAAAACCTTCACATGCATAACATCAAAAACTCTGGAGAGAAACGAGTATATGCTGGCTACCAACAGGCTTAATAATCACCTTCTCCATATATTTTTTTCCTTAATTGTGTTCATGTAATTGCAGTAATAAAATATCTCGAATTTGCATCCATAACATCTCCCATGTAAATTCCATTGAATACGAACAATTATAAAACTTACTTGAATTTCCAGCCTTCAAATATGATAACCAAATGAACGAACGAGTCGTCGTAGAACGCCGCATATAAAACCGCCTTAACGTTGAGCCCAAACTGCAGACAACTCAACAAACTCCACCTTGAACTGAATATCAAAACGATGATCATCTCAGCGGCAAATCATTGAACATAGGTGGTGCGGATAGAACCGATATTGAGACCGGGATAGAGCATGGGCCAATGCTCGAGCTGAAAACAAATTATTCACTTTTGTCCATCTATGCTAGAATAATCCGCATCTTGACTTGACGAAACAAATCAGATAAAAACGACTCTTGATAGAATCTATAACGCGGAGCAAATAACTGAATTAAATAGCACCTGGTAATTGGGAGAAGTAGACGTAGCAATTTCAAGATTTAAAAGAATTGATTTTGTCTTCCGTGAGATAGCAGGACTCTTGGACTTGATGCTTGGATCGATCTCTCACACGCATCTGCTCAGCCTTTGCACGTACTGCAGCTAGCTGATCGATGCAATCGATCTTGCCAGTACTACTCCAATGTAACTCATGCATAGCTTCTCTCGCATGGAATCAATACCGACTGGAGGACAAATACGTACAGCGGATCGGAAATCATACCAGCACACGGATGAAAACTGCAGAATGGAGCAGGCCATCTCGGCGGACGGGACGCGCCGCATCTAATTGCTGTGTAGAGGATGAATCAGCGGACGGGACGCCGATGAAAAAACTCTGAGCTCTCGATCTCACAGATCCGATCTCGAACGGTACTTGATCCTGAAGCGATGACGCAACTGCTGCTGTTGTTGATCCAAGTGAACGCTGCGACGGTGCTGCCCGGGGAGCGCAGCGGAAAGTCTCCCGGAGCAGCGGATCGCCGAATCCTTCGGCTCTGATACCACTTGTTGTAAAATAGCGCAGCAAAACGTTGATCAAACAAAGAACAAGAACACTGATTTTTAACGTGGAAACCCTTACGGGAGAAAATCACGGAACGCACAAAGGCGTATAACTATAACCGGGAGGAGTATTACCATGCAGAGAGGACAAACCCTTCTCGTGCTATGGATCTGGTGGATCTCTCTCAATCTCACGATCTATTCTATTACTACCTCTAGCTATATATGGGGAGCAAACAACTCTCTGTCTTGGCGGACACGAAACGGAGCTGTAGACATGACTTATTCCGGTAGGACTCCATATATGGTAAAACGGGATTAGGATTCGGAGCACAAGAAAAATAACAGAACCTGACATAGGACACATACTAGGTTGGACAGACCAACGCCAGTAGAAAGAGACGAAAATAAATCTCTCTATTCCAAAAAGTAAGCATACAAGTCAAAGCTTAACTAAGTTTTGATCAAATATATAAAAACTATCAAAATTTATAAAATTAATTAATACATATGAACCTTAGCCATCACCACCTCCTCCTCTCCCTTCACCTCGTCTGTAGTTGCTGGAGGGTACAATCCCACATGGCAGATGGTAGCGGCGAGGACTTCCCTATACTATCGTTGTGCCCAACTTGGGTCGTGTAAGCTATTGTCTCGACTAGGGTTGGGGCCCGCATTTGATAAGGCTCGGTGGCGGTCGTTTCAATGTTATGCGGCCTCTGTGACCCCTTGGAGAAGCGCATGTGGCAAGGTTCATGTGGATATTTTTTTTTTACGAAAGGGGGAACAGAAGCCCCGACCTTGCATGAATGGGGATATGATGGTGCCGCGAAATTGTTCCTAATTTAATACTCGAACCAATGAGTTTAAATCACATCCAAACTGTCAGAGTTATGTGTAGGATAATGGCATTCGTTAGCAAAAGGGAACTTGGATTTTATTTGTTGAGATGCACTATTTTGTCTAGTGTGTTTGTAGCATTTTAGAATATAATGGTAGGTTCACTTTATGGGACATCCTCTTCTTGAACCGTGGAGTTTCGAGGCTGGCGGTGGTACCCCCTCCAATTCAAGAGGGTGTTCAATCGACTCGGCATGTGCTATGCATGACGCCTGTTCTGGAGGGTGTCGTGGTATTTTTTACATGGTGGATTTCGTGGGTAGCTAACAAAGAAAAGAGAAGGGTGCGGTGTCAGCGAAGGATGATAAGATGGTATTGGCACATCACGTACCCGGGTTCAGGTCCTCGGTAGTGTAGAAGGCTTACTCCTATTATAAATCACTGATATCAAATATGATGGTTTACAAGATCAGCGTCAGCTTAAAAGGTTAGGCGGCGAGCAGATGTGTGGCTAATTTGAAAGTCGTCGCCACAAGGGCACCCATGCATTGACCGACTTTATATAGTCAGACGACCTAGGGTTACCGGGTATTCTGAGTCAGTTCAGGTACGAAGTACTAAACTAATCCGACAGGATTTACCGTGTCTTGTACTCCAAGTCGAAAGCGTTGGGCAGGAATCCTTCTCTTCGAGGATCCGACTTGGGCCTTCTCTAGTACTTAGTCGTCCAGGCTCGCCTTTGTACCTTAACGAATATCTTCCCCGATGGTATGTCCATGTCGTGGGCCTACCTGTTCAGTATTCTCCTAACAAAGGCGTCAAGTCATGCCTATCCGATAGGTGCTATACATGATGTCTATTACAGAGGCATCAAGTCATGCCTGTTAGTGCTCGATCGGATGTGGTGTAGCATTTCAAGTGATGATGGTGGAGACTGGATTCAACGGCAACTATGCACACTCCGGTTCAAACTCTAGATCACCACCTGTGTCGTGCCCTTGTATAAGATGGTGGCTCAAAACTCGGGCTTGGGGATGAAAATCCCGAATTGTGGTTGGACTCGATATCATCGACATAGTGCGGCAATATCTTGAAGGCTTGTCCTAAAAGTCAGTGCTGGGATCTACTGGTGTTACTTTCGCGATGAATGCAATCTTGGTTTTTTTTCTTTTTTGGTCGACTTTGTCGACTTCGATCTCGTGTTTTACCGAATTTTGACTAATGAGTAATATATAGTTGTGTGCATCAACTAATGTAGAAACCGGGAGTTATCCTATTTTTCAAAAAAAAAAATGTCTGTCTTGATCAATTTGTGTTAACCATGTGGGACTGAACTTTGAACATGGCTTTAGAATTTCAATTTTGTAGTGGGTCACATTCTCAAATGGACGTGTAGTTGGACTGAAATTCTAACAATAGGGTGGCAAACTGTATCCCTTTTGAAAGGGATTGAAATATATTGAGGACGTTCCTGTCAAAAAATCTTGCGAGGACCTCATGGGGAATCCTAGTGGTATCTCATCCCTGCTAGTGTAGTGTGGCCATGCGTGGCTCCGTTTGTTCAGTTTATTTTAACCACTCCGCTCATTTGCAGTGTAGCCGCCGCTCAGAGGATTGATCGACAGGATATCCAAGCCAACTTAGTTCAGCTCATTTGCAATGCAGCCGCCGCTGTAATTTCTTGCACCTCTGCTTATGATTCCAAGTTTGGAAGATGTATGATGTACCTGACTGCATATTTATACGGGGTCCGTTCTCTTGTAGACGGCGTACATCGCGGTCGATCGTTCTATGCATTGGGCATAAATGTGCTAGCACCAACGACGCACTGCCAAATCCCTTGCCTCGGATCTTCGATAGCTTCGACGCGACCGTGAAGTGACCGTGTAGCTTACGATTTACGTTCATCCATGCATGCATGATGTCGCTTTGAAACTTTTGTCGATGGGCTAGACGGAATATGTGATTAATATTCCATGTGCAAAGCCTCAATCGATCGATCAGTGTCAATCTCTTTAGTTAGGCTAGCGAATCAGCCTAGTGGTCGATGACTACTAATCGCTTAGTTAGCTACTAAGCTCGTCCTTTCACACGAAAAACCGTACTACTAAGGGTGTTACTTTCATTAGTAATTATGTCTTGCGTATTCGGCTTTTGAAAAGAATATTACCATTGGTATAGACGAATAGTTGTACATAGTGTGCGTTGTTATTTTGCCTTCTCCAGTTGTTCTCTCAGTTCTCACCGTAACACCGAAACATACTAGGCATATATGCTGCACATGATCAGATTACTATATCTACTGACATCACTAAGAGAGACTAGCGATGCTGATAAAATTAACTATTGCACCGTTGTTGACGCAGAGACTAGACGGCGCAATTATGAGCACCATCTTGAACTTTTCTGGAACTAGTGCCATGGACTCACAGCCACTGTATCTCAGAAGAATAGCACACACACGTTGATCAGCAGTAGGACAAACTATTATATATATCGTTGGTGCATTGCATCGCAATTTAAGCCTAGAAATATCTATTACTGACATCTAATTTGAAGTGCCATCTTACATGTCTTGAAAATTATGCCTGGTGTAGTTTTGAAGTGCCATCAACATCTATAGGGACTAAGCATGACTGTATCAGGAAACAAAAGCAAATCGCAGATGCAGAGTGCTATATATCGCTAGAACTGGGCACACAATTATAATGCCCTGATGATAGGTGTTGCTACTTGCTAGTAGTAAAATTAAGATGAATCTTTGTACGCCACGAGATTCCACACGGCAAACAAAAGAATAGTACTAGCGTCTAGCTCTAACTATCTCTAAACAGATAAGATCTAGAGCCTACCTCTAGAGTAATATATAGACACGACTACTACTGCTAAACATGATACTGCTATGGTCATGTGGTAAATCATTGGTGGCTCGACCGATTCATTAATGCCTCCCCGAATCTTCGCCGCTTAATCATCGATGATGGACCAGATGTCAACACACCTAATCTCAGTCACTGCTCGATGTCACTAGCTCACAGTAGCAAGCAAAGGCGGGGGTACCTGCCTAGCATGTTTATTAGTAACAAATTAAGGTTGGATATATATGTGTCCCTCAACTAACTTGTGATATATAGTACTCCCTCCGTCCTAAAATAAGTGTCTCAAGTTTGTACAAAAGTGGGTGTATCTATACATGTTTCATGTCTAGATATATCCATTTTTTGACAAATCTAAGACAGTTATTATTGAACGGAGGGAGTAAAAGAAAGGCAACGAATTCAGAAATGTTACCTCGACATCATGGTCTACTCTATCAGTGTGCTCAAATAAGAAGACACAGCAACTTTTAGTACTACCATTGTTCATCTCGTTTTGTCCAAGTGAAGGAAAATGCAGAGCAGAAAATCCTAGAGTTGTCATGATCTTTGCAGGTCGAGACTTAGAGTTTTGTGAAGTGGCAATTGGTCGACGTGGATACAAAGTCAAAGCTGCCTGAAACCTTAGTAGTTACTGTACTGCAAGAAACGGTGACGCCTAGCACACGCTGCTGCATGCGCTGTCAGGGAAAGACCCGCGGTTGGCGTTGGCCGGTGCACATCGGCGACGTGAACGACGAACTGCCATCAGGCTCGCACAGTCACTGGGCTCACGGAAAGAGACCGTGAATTGATCGGAGAAGAAGCTAGTCAGGCCATCTGGTCCCCGGTGTCGCCATGCGGGACACCGCCGACGGATCTGAATTGTGATGGTGGTGACAAGGGCCCAAGACGACGCCGGCGCCCGGTGTCAGCCATGGAATGACTGGATTGACGACGACGATGATGATGTTATCGTCTCTGTTTTTTTCCTTATCTGAACCTTTCATGCCCGGTGAACAGATCCTTCGTGTCTCTGCATCATTCGCGAGAGATCTTCCGCTTCCAGTGTCTCGCGGACAGATCATGCTGCTCAAGGTGCCACATCGTCAATTATCTGAACCTTCTTCTGCTTAGGTATGAACCAGCATCGTCATTAACTTCGACACGAAATCGTAGCGGTCGATGTGAGCGCGGAGTGCAGAGTTGGCAGACACCCATTGGCAAGACGCACAGCAAGGCCACAAGTAAGCACCATCACAATTCGGCGACGAGTCCTGTCATTCGCTCATTCGGCGACGAAGTTTATCTGTATTTAGCTAACAAATGTAGAAGTGCATATTGAACAGTTCCAAGCACGTTCGACGATGAGTACATGATCTATGACATGAAACCTATCTGGAAGCAACAGGGAATTGGAGATTGCAGAAGACAGAGGAAAACAAGATCGAACGGGACCTGGACCGACTATAACGTGTGCCTGCGCGGCCTGGCAGAATCGCATTTCTTATTTGACGCACATGGTGTCCGTTACCGCGCCCACATGATCCGGTCACCAGGCCGGCCCAGTTAAGCCTTTTTGTTGTTGTTTCTTTTTCGTTTTTTCCTGTACTTTTGTTCGCGTTTCCTTTTTATTTATTTTTTCTCTTCTCTTTTCCTGTTTCCTCTTTAAATCATATTTTTTTAATACAAGACTATATTATTTTGAACCTCACGAACAATTAATTTTACTTATATGAAATTTTTTTGAACCGTAAAGAAATAATTTAGATTGTTTGAATATTTTTCCTCGTATATGATTTTTTTGTAGCATCGTGAAAGATTATTTTGAACCCCGTGGATATGATACCCGTAGTCTTGTACTAGAACATACTGGTACGTGATGTTGTGTTCTTCATCATGGGTGTATTATGTATAATTTTTCATACCTCTCTTTATTCTTCTCCTTTTTCTTGATGCTTGTCTTCTCTGAGCTCCATCATGGCTTCTAGAGGATCTTAGGGTTTATGCCCGAGCACGCAAAGGGTACCTTTTGAGATAGTAAAAATATTCACATAGGGTGAAAGGTCACACATGTTACGGAATAGTCACCTCAGGAATTGTAGTTCTTTAACTCGGGCTATTACCATATGGCCGATGAGTGTAGTCGAAGGTGTCGGGGCATTGGTCAGCTTGGAGTAGTGATGTCTGAAGAACGTACCGTATCGCCGTCCGTCGGCAAATAGGTGTGTATAAATTTAGTAAAAAGTAAAGACCGTGACAAATATATAGAATAAATTATCAACACGCACACTATTTAATAATACATTCTAAAAATACGTTTTATGATGATTCTACTCATGTTTATTTTGTGTTGTAAACTTTCATATCTCTTTATAACTTTATGATGAATCTGTTGATGTTTATTGGGTATTGTAAACTTTCATACCTTTATATATATTTGGTAAAATTTAAAAGTATTAACATTTTACTCAATTTATGTGCCACCTATTTGGGGGACGGAGGGAGTACCATCGGTGGATATTCTTAGAAAAATAGAAGTTACTACATATAAAATATTTAAGTGCTGGTAAAACTAGTTGGCTTGCACATGCGATGCACGTCGTGTACAGTGACAAATCAAAATTCACATCAGTACAAAATAAATATTTCAGAAAAAGTATAAATAAATTGTGAGACACCATTGTTATCACGCTGTTGCATATACAAAATAACTCACCTGAATGAAAAAAAAATAGATCTTGCTATGATTCAAATACAGCCTTGTGTTGTGTTCAGTTAGTGGAGATTGTGTTGTGTTATAATTTATCAAAATTGTGTAAAATTCTATCATTAAGCAAATAAAAACGAACGGGAATATCATCAATCCAAGTCATCCATCTGAAGTACGCAAACACATGATCGAGTAATGATAAGGTGCAGGGGCTAACAGTTCCACACTTCCACCCACCAGCAACGTGGTAGGAATAAATTTCTTCCTAATTGTACCCTCAGAAAGCAAATGCAACAATATTGACATTGAGAGAACGATGTACTAACCTTGATGCAAGCTGCATTAGGAGAGAGGGTGCACAGAGGAGGCGGAGGTGTCTTGGCTACCTAGATAATTGAGATGGTGATTCCCCCATCGGCGCTGAATAAATTATAGTATTTACCAATCCCAAGTTATACACGTTAATCTGAATCTCCATCCTTAAGTTAGCCTTATAAGCAAAACGAAATTAAGGCTGGAGAACTCAAGACTGAACCGACCAAACAGACCCGAGAAATACATGTGCTCTGTATACATCCCCTAACCCATGAAGCAAATTACCCAGCCTCAGCCTGACGACTAAAAACGGTATACCTGTCAATATCGGCATTGCCACCACCGGCAAGGCGGCAACCTGCCTCGCCTAGATGCCTACCACGTCTCCTGCTCAATATCGTCTGTGGGCAGCTCGAGTCACAGCGGGATAGCGAGCCACTGCAGGATACAGTCGTCGTGGTAGAGGTGCGCGCACGGCAACCTCATGGTCCCGTCCCTGGCCTGGACTCCGTCCTCGCACATTGTTTGCCGCCGCCCGCCCACCAACCCTTGGCTGGATGCTCGTGCTCCGCCTCCGTAGTGAGCTGCCCTAAAAACATGTCGCCGTTGACGCCGCCGACACTGCCGTTGACATCGCCAATCTCGTCGATCACGGGGCTGTCCTGGCTGTTTCTGGCTAGAAGCGCCTCCCACTCGAAGCTCCGCACCGCGATGGACTCCTCGTCCTCCGCCTCCCTACCGGCAACATGAATCGCTGGCCTGATGGCTGTGTCGGTCGCCTTCCAGAGATAATTTTAGATCCGGGAGAGGAGAATCACAGGGGAAAGGAATAGCCGCACAGTCCTTCGGTCTCGTCCCTGGCTTTTCTCCCGCCTCTGGGAGATAGGAATCTCCATGGAGGGCTTGGACGGGTGCGGCGTAGCGGCGAAAACCTGGGCGCGATGCGGTGGCAGAGCGACGTGTAGGGCGATTGTGCGCGGGCGAGTTTTGGGAAGACAGTTTGATCGCGAGCTGATGGGCATGACGGTGGTTCCGTGAAGGAAGAAGCTATGGAAGGGGCGCGTGAATTATGGGGGAGGGGAGGGGGAGAACAAATGAATCAGGGACGTTAGATGGATGTGTATGAATGGTCCAGATCTATTTTTCCTGCCAAGTTTGCTTGTTTATTAGTAGTGGAGAAATGGAGATTAGTAAATGATTATATCCTGTTGACGACCATGAGGTCCTTTCTTGTTTCATAGAATGTAATTTACATATGTACTGTATATAGCCAAAAAAGAATATTTGTCTTTTAACATGCTTAGGGTAACTACATCAAGAATTGCCAAATGCGGCAATGAAAGCACACCTACTCATCCGATTATTCGTACGACACATTGCTAAAACAAGGCAAACCATCTACCACACATTTCACCAAACTCCCGGTCAGAGACATGCTGCATAAGTACTCTTTTCATGGTGCATCCATAAGCTTGGAGACCTTCTTCACGCTCGGCCTATCCATTAGGCCAGAGATCCATGACTTCACATGGGGATATCTATTGAGCATTGGTCCATGGGGCGTTGCCAACAGTAAGTGGAGCATAGGTGTATGGCTTAGATCTGCTAGGCTGATGAAATCTCCAGCCAAGTACTTGGATTTAGACAAACGTTCTTTGTAAACTTCGAGGACTTCTCCCAATTTCTCCAAACTCTCCTTGACAATTTTGTCGTCGTTTGTGCCTCCCATGAAGATAGGCACAACGAAGTCACGGTGGGCACAAAACCCGATACCCGAAGCCTGAATCCGAATTACCCGAGCCCGAACACGAAGTACCCGAACCCGACAAGCCCGAGCACTGCAACGGGTAACAGATCTAGAAACCCGAATTTTATTATAGAATTTCGGGTTTGTACTGCGGGTACCCGAACAACCTGAACTACCTGTATCACGCACGAGTCACCAATTTCTTTCTTCCCGCAGCCCAGTAGTCCAGCAAAGACCCATCATCAGTCAACCCTGAGTGCGTTATCCAGCAGACCACCACCCCCACGTCCCGCACTCCTCCTCCCTACCGTGCGAAATGGCGGCGGCCACCTCCTCTCCTTAGCGCCGCCGCTTCTCCTCCTCGCCAGGAGCCTGGCCGCCGCATCTTCTGCTCGTCGTGGCCGCCGCAGTGACGAGCATTGTGGCCGCCGCATCTTCTCCTCGCCGTGGCCACCCCAGCGAGATCTCAATCTGATGTGTTCTCGTTTTGAGATTGATTAATTTATATGTGTAGTGGTTGTGCTTTTGCATCCCTGTCCCCGATGTGTTCTTTTTCTACAGATCGATTGATGCTTGATGCTTGGGAATGTAGATCTGTACTCCTAGATGCGTGGATGCATAGCTGATGGATCTGGTTATTTTTTGTGCTTGTGAATCACTAGATGTGTGGATGGCTGGATGCGTAGCTGATGAATCTGTATCTGTGTATTTTTGTGCTTGTGAATTGCTAGATGTATCATTGCGTGGTTGTTGGATGTATGTAATTTTTGTGATTTTTTTGCGTGTTTTGACTTCTGCTACAAGATGAACAGATGCATTATTGGGGTAAATCGGGAAAACCCGTACCCAAATTATCGGGTACCCGAAATGTCGGGTTTTTGTAATTTCGGCTAAATCTCGGGTATCAACTTTCAGAATCCGAATTATGAAAAACCCGAATTACCCGACCCGAAATTTTCGGGTAACCCGAACGCCCACCGTGACAACGAAGCATTGGAAGGTGATCATACACATGATTGGGTCAAACTTCTGGGCCTCCACGTCAAGCCAAACGTCGACCATTGTGGATTCTGAGACGCTGCTTTCTTTGAGCAAGTCAGATGCGTGTTTGCGAAGTATGTACTTGGAAATTGCACGCGACTCTGTTAAGATGACATAACGAAACACTGTTATACTTTCGTGTGCAGTTATGCTAAAAAATGTAACGACTGCAAAAAAAAAAAAAAAAACACTCCACTGTAACAATTTGATTGACTTACTCAAGGAATCTAGAAATTCGATCGGTACTGACTGTATAGAAGAACTATTTTCGGGATCAATTTGCCATGTGATAGCAATTAAAGAAATTGATGAACATCGCTGATTGTTACTCACCGAAAAGAACTAGATCGCCATCCTGGAACGCTGGGACCTGACCGAAGGGCTACAACAAATCAATACATGGAATCAGGAAACATGTTATTTCGGATGTACGATGCTCAAGGTGTGAAACAGAGATTTGATACTGGATAGAAGAAAGAAGCGGCGACAGACATACGTTGCGCGCCACATGCGCGGTGCTCTTGTGCTCGCCGGCGGGGATGTGGACGTGCACCAACTCGATCGTACTCCGCGCCGACCTCCTCCAGGCATATCAGCACCCGCGCCACGCCGGTCGACCTCGTCGGCCCAAACACTTTCACCGGCGGCATCGGTGTCTGCCCCCTTTGCTGGCCGGAGACTGAACAGGCGTGGAGGGACGAAGGCTGGAGGCCAGTGCGTGTGGGCTGGAGGCTAGTCTTCCTCGCGAGCAGGCAATCAGGACTCAGGAGAGAGCACGCCAGCTTTGACTCGAGCCACTTGCTCTAGTTGAAAAGTGAAGAGAGCAAATTTTCTAAATACCTACTCACTTACACCCCTATCTGGGCTGTTCATACGCGCCTCATGATCCGTGCTAACCGTTTATCCCCCTTTTAAACAACCTCTCTTTTTTGTACCTCTAAAATTATACAGCCTATAAATTTAAACTTTGCAGTTCACTGAAACATTTGAGATAGAACTTGGGAAAAATAGTTCGGGATTTTTTGCCATTAAATATACATTATAGGAAAATGGTTCCATACCCCATGTACGTACTCCCACGTTCAATATACTACTTTTAATCATTTTTAATACACTTCATTATTTATTAGTACTTTAGTTATACCCCAAAGTGGGTTATGTGTTTTTTATTTGAATCTATATATTTCATATTATTTACACATATACTATTTTTATTTACGTAAAAATTGGATATTGAAAAAATCAAGGATTTCGGTGGTATTTTTTTTTCATACTATTTGTATCGACGTATCTTAGAATAATTAATGAGGTATATAAAAAATAATAAAGAGCTATAATACACTCGTATGTGAGTTATATTGCATAGTATGTACACACAAGAAGCTTATCCTACGCATATAACATGAAGCTTATTCTTTAAACATCGTCCTTATCGGACTATGATGCCATTTTAGATGCCTAGGTTCCGGGTCAAGTTGAAGCTTTAAACTACACTACCTCGCGGTTTGAAGGCAACCTCACACTTGATCATGTCAAGTTTTAGTAATTTTTAATCAAATTAATGCAATCTATCAATACTATTTATTACATGCATTGAAATGAACTGTTAATAATCAATTGAGTATGTGGTGGGACATGGAACCAGGAATGATTCATGTTATGGAGGTTCCACTATATTGGGTATATTAAGATAGGACTAATAACAAACATCGACAGTCATTCTCGTGCCATATAGATGTGGTTTACCACAAGTCCTAGTGTGGGAAATGAAAGTCAGAAGTATCTTCTTCCTTTCACATATCTTAGGACGACTATTACCAAGTTGAGACGTCATGGACAACAGCGTGGGAGCATGTATATATCATCCGCATATTGTGGGGGTGTTGGTATTTGTGCCTCGGCATGAGTAATGGGTGGATGGTCGGTTACCTACCGCATTATAATCGGTTAGATATGTGGGTCGTGGATAAGGACTCAACATGCCATGGGGACCTTAGACCAGGACATATCACACCATGGAAGTGTGGTAGGTGCAACAAGGCTAAAGACACTTGTGGGTAAAGTAACGCATCTCTACAGAGTGTAATAATTGTGGTAAGACGCTCCTTGTTCTAGGTGGGAACCCCATGAAGTTATAACAACCTGGGAAGACTGACATACATATTTGTTCAAAATAGAACTTACTTTTGATTAGAAAACATGCATTTTCCTAATAACCTACGATTGTGGAAGTAGCTAGAGGATTCAAACAATTAATTTCCTATTTGAACTTGTTGAGTACAAAGTACTCATCTATTCCCTGTCAAAACCATTGCCTATACTCTGAAGTCGTGGAGGATGAGGACACGGGAGCTTCGCAAAATGCCGAGGGCGTTGATACGTCCAAAACGTATATATAATTTTTGATTGATGTATGCTATTATTATATCATTGCTACATGATTTATATCATTTTACAATGTTTTCATTGGACTAACCCATTAATCCAATGGCAAGTGTCATTTGTTGTTTTCCGCCTGTTTTTGCATCGCACGTGTGTAGAGGGTAGTTACTGGGGGGGGGGGGGGGGGTATCCATATAGCTTCGGTTCGACATTAATGTGATGGCAGGCGGTGCTGCAAGCGAGGTCGATGGAGTCGCGCATCTCTCCTAATAAGGTACGCATTGGAAGCATCGAGCTGGGGCTCTCTGGCCAGCCCTGGCTTCGGGTTGTTCTTCTTCTTCTTGAGGCTGTGCTCCTGTGGATGGAGCTGACGATGAAGAGGAGTTCTGGCGGCTTCCCTAATAAGGCCAGGCCCCTAGTTTGATGGCGGATTGGCGTTTTTCACTCGGCGGCGGGAGGCTAGGTTCTATGGTGGAACTTCTGGAGCTGAAGAGCTCGTTCTTCTACGCCGCAGTGGTTGCGGGAAGAAGGACTGGCGAGTTGGATCTGAAGTTCCATGGGGAGATCTTCTGGCTGCGACCTGCGGAGTTCATCAACGGCGGCGAGTTTGCGCCTTTGTTATTCTTGGCCGAGGGGGCCACTCCTTGCTGTGGTGTTTCCTGCGCCATAGCATCTTCAACCTCCAGGCCGGCGTGCCATTACTGAGGCCCTCCATCAGCTTCGCTGCGGCACCCAATGTCGCTCTGCTCTAAGTGGTCATGTCCCCGGCGATGGTGCTGACGGCCGATGCGTCAAGCTATTTGTTCTCGGTGGAGTAGGACCTGATTGCATTACCTTTTCTTTAGTGAAGGTCCTTTTTGTAATAGCCGGGGACTTGGTTGTAATCTTCCTTTTCTTTGAGGTCCTTGTTATAATCTGTAATCCCACCGATTAATGCAGTCTGGACCCTTCGGGGTCCTTCCCCTTGTTCAAAAAAAAAGAGAACGATCGTAGAGATTGTGGGGGAAATGCAACGCTGGAGCTGTCTAGGAATCAGACTGACACGAGAGAGTTTACTCAGGTTTGGCCCCTCTAGGAAGAGGTAAAGACCTACTCCTGCTTTGGTGTATTCTGTCAAGACCTTGCCTCTCTTACGATGGTGTTGAGCTAACCACCTAAACTATTTGTGTGTATCGGTCGACCTTCACATTTTTCTAATCTCTTCTCGTGCTTTATATAATAACAGGGTCGGGTTACAATGATGAATATGATTAAACACCCACCAATCTATACATGATGGGAGTTAATCCATTAGTCGCTCCGGCTGTTAACGCCACACTTAATTAGTGTAACGCTGGTATTTATTGATACTCCACCGCTTTGCCTAGTGGGTGGCGCACCACGTGGTAGCCTGGGCCCTTGGCCCTCGTCTCCTGACGCCCTTTGGTCTATTTATACCCCTATGACAGATCAATTTCCCACAAGAGTATGCCATTGAGCGCTCGGGGCAGCTAAATTGATATAGTGGGGACCTCTGAATGTACTACGCTTATCTTCCCAAAGAAAGCAATTTCCTATCTACGGGATCCGACTCACAATTGCCCTAACCTCAGATAACAGTACTTGATATTTCGGGTCCCCCCCCCCCCCCCCCCCCCCGAATGATCGGTGCGGCGGTTGGGCATCCTTAGACGAAAGAGTGGTCTTTCAGGATTGCTTATTTACGTGAAAATAAGATATAAAGCAGCCGTCGTCACGAATACGAATCTAGAGCCCTGCTCCGGCAGTCTGCCGGAGGGGGAAATCATTGCCGGAGGCATCTACACCACCACTGCCGCCTCCTTGATGATGCGTGAGTAGTTCATTATTGGACTACAGGTTCATAGTAGTAGCTAGATGGTTATCTCTGCTCCATGTTTTTTAATACAAAGGTATCATGAGCTGCCTAACATGATCGAGATCCATATGATGTAATTGCTATTAGCTGTTGTGTTTGTTGGGACATGATGAATTATGAAGTTATGATCAGATTGTGTATATGAATTTCTAATTTTATGTTCTTATAAGCCCTCCGATTTATGGTAGACTCTAGCCAAGTGTATGTTTAAATCTGCAAGAGGAAGTGAGTGTTCGATAGGGGTTCAACCTTGCTTTCTCAGTGCTCGAGTGACGGAAACGAAAAAGTAGGGATGTTGTGTTTTTGCTACTAAGGGGACAAGGGGTGTTTATTTCCTTCTGTGATAAATTTTTGTGGTTGCATAATATATAATCCTTAGTACAATACTATGTTGTTTATCAACTTAATACCTAGAGAGGCAAGCATAGAAGCGTTGTCAAAGTGGGATATTTAGTTATAGATGATGTCGGATGGCGGTCTATATTTGTTTGACGTGATGCCTACATGAATATGTCATGAACATTCTCATATCATAATTGTCCATTTACAATATTGTCAATTGCCCACCTGTAATTTGTTTACCCAATAGTGTCATGTTTTCAAGGAGAGATGCCTCTAGTAATGCTATATGCTATGCCCCCGGTCCATCTTTTTTACATTCTTTACAACCTCGTTTATATGCTTTCCACTATCATTATCTTGCTAGTCCGTTTTTACTTTTTTTAATTATTCATCCATCTTCGACACTATTCGATAAATACTTGTTTTCAACAAGACAGGAAGCTTGACAACCTTTCTGGAAGTTGGGGACAAGGGAGTTGTGTGTTTTGTAGTGCAAGTACCATCAACTTTGCTAAGATTGTTACACTCCTACTGGCTCGATAATCTTGGTTCTCAATCTAGGGAAATTCTTGTTACTGTTCTACATCATCCCTTCCACTTGGTGATTTCCAACATCATCAGACGTCTACTATGAAGAGCCAGGGTTACCCATAGGAGTCGAAGGCGCGGAATAAATCATCGCTTATGGAGTAGATGACAATGACGAGGAGCCTAAGATGTCGATGTATTTTGTAGTAGAGTTCAAGCCGAGCAACCATTGTTTAGTCATAAATAAGTTGTTGTGCTCACTCTACAACATCTAACCGAGCAGGAATCTCTTGCTTGTGGTGCATCCACGTTACGGGCCCACATTCAGTGACACAAGTTTTTGGCTTTTTCTTTGTTCCCACATGTCAGCGAGTAAAAATAGGACGGTTTGCTTCTCCCCTGCCCGCACCAGTACCGTGATGACACGCAGCCCACCAGATCCACCGATGTTGCGAGTTTTCGCGTTTGACCGAGAGACGAAGTGTCATGTTGAGGTAGGCTATCTTCCTCGTGTGGAGAGATTGGTTTGGCCGCACTCGCAATTCGCCGGACACCACCCGTGTGGTCGAGCAGCAGAGTTCCACGCCAGAGGGAGCTGTCGCCCGACGAGCCAGACTTCGGCCACCTTTCGGGAGAAGCCACGTCGCGCGCCCGTTGGTGGCCGGGGATCAATTCCGGCGGCCGGACTGAGCTAGAGCGCCGTGGCCGGAATGGAGTCCTGCTCCCGTATTCGACTTCGTGGCCGCCGTCGGCCCGTACCTCGTGTCACCGTGAGGTACGGCGCAGCGGCTCCTTCTCACTGGTAGGACACAGCGGTGGAGGAGTACAACGGGAGGACGCTGGATCCAGCCGCCGATGTTCTTCACACGCGACCAGCCCTGGCGAGGCGGCGGTGCCCTGGAGCTCGCGGCCTGGCACCATGGCGGCCCGGATGGAGCTGCCGGATCCCACCGTCGCTATTCTGCACACGCCACCAATCCTGGCGAGGGCGCGGTTCGGGGCGTGGCCTCGCGGCATGCCGGCGCCGGATGGAGTCGCCGGATCCGGCCGCCGTTGTTCCCCAAAGGTGCTGCTGGATGGGCCGGCGGCAGTTGTGCGCGACGCTGGATTTAGGTCGATGTGGGCGCTCCCCATCCTCGCAGCTCGTCGGCTCACCTCCTCCTTCCTCTCTGGCTACGGAGGGGACCGGACTGCTTGCTAAGGTCAACCCCTCTCCCCTACCTCACCCGCTCCTCGACCCCTCCGCCACTGTTTCCGTGCTTGCCTTCCACTCCACGTATAATGTCTCCATCGGTCCAATGCTCAATAACCTCCTCGCCGCCTCTTTGCTACACCTCTACAACGCCAACGGCTTCGTGCTCCTCAGTGTTAGAATATTGGGCCCATTAGTGGGCAGCCCATATAAGCAATTCTGGAAATCTCAAATTGACCCATGTGCATGGCAGAATTTTGGAGGTGCATGTACGTGACTAAAGTTTAGTCCCATACTGCTAGCTTAGAGAGAGCTGCACCACTTTATATAGTGGAGTGTTCTATCAGTTGGTGTGCTGGCTGAGAATAGAAGGCTCTCTCGTGCGCACTCCTCCTCCTCCGCCACCGTCCGTCACGACACGCCGCGGGTTGCGGGAATGAGCCGAGCCGATGCTTATATTTTTGCAGTTCAGGAAAAACGAGTCGTGTAAGCGTACGTGTACAGCTTAGCCAATTCGGATCGCTACCAGATCGTGGGCTGCTGTAACCGACTCAAACGTGTGCGACGTGGCCGGCCCACGTCGTACCCATTAGGGTTTTCCGAACCGCACTATATATTGTCATGCACTACCGTGCGCCATCACACACCGAACCAATCTAGGTTTTGCCAATCTCGAATCTTGCGCCGCCACCGTAGTCTACTCCATCCCGTGCGCCGGCGTGCACCGGCGAACGGGACAGCAGGTCTCCGGAACCATTTGTCCTTGTGATCCTGGACGGGAGAGGGCGAATAAGGTTTTTGGGAAGCGCTCTGCGCGACTGCTTTCAAGTTCTTCATCACGGTTCGCCTTCCTGGACGATCGTCGGATCAGCGGGCAGCTCGTCTCCAACGTCGTCTTAACGACTGCTTCATCTACAACTGTTCGGTACGTGCGACATAAACCGAACTGTTTTACTATGGATGTGTTGACGTATGTCTTGCTGCTGTTCATGTTAATTAGTACATCTCGTATGTTTGTGTTTAACATGTTAGTAGTTGTGGTTGTCATGCTTTGTATTCTGGAATTAATCATGGAAATTATGCCTAGTAATCCAACAATCCAAAAACCTTATATGTGTTATAGGCAATTTACTGAGTTAAACATGGGACATCTATCCGATGCGCTGAGACCGGACAAGTTTGCCGGTGTGGACTTTAAGAGATGGCAGTACAAGACCACACTGTGGTTGCGATCTCTAAAAGTGTTCGAGGCTAGTGAGGGTTTACCTGAAGGAACTATATCTGAGCAAGATCAGAATAAGTTCAAGGAAACCAATACTGCCTTTGTGGGACTCGTTCTGAGTGCTCTTAGCAACAAGCTGTTTGATGTGTACATGCACATCACAGATGCCAAAGAGCTCTGGGAGGCACTGAACGCTAAGTTCGGTGTAGCAGATGCTGGCAGTGAACTGTACATCATGGAGAGCTTCCATGACTTCAGGATGGTTAACAACCGTTCTGTAGTCGAACAGGCTCATGAGATACAGTGCATTGCGAAGGAGCTTGAGCACGCTAAGTGTGCCTTACCTGACAAGTTTGTGGCTGGTTGCATTATTGCAAAGTTGCCCTCTTCATGGAGGAACTTCGCCACAACTCTCAAACACAAGAGACAGGAGATATCGGTTGAAAACCTGATAGCGTCTCTTGATGTTGAGGAGAAGGCTCGGGCTAAGGACACGCTGAGAAAGGTGAAGGTCAGTCTAGCGCCAATATGGTGCAGAAGAACTTTCACCATGGCAAGAACAAGGCAAAGAGTAAGCCTTCCTTCAACATGCCTACCAAGACTACTTCTTTCAAGAAGAAGAAGAAGATGCTGAACAAATCTGAGCTAAAGTGCTACACTTGTGGAGAGCCGGACACTTCTCTGTGGACTGCCCAGATCGTGCAGACAAGAAAGGGAAGAAGCATGTCAACGTCGTGACCGCTAGCAATACTGATGGGTATGGTAATTTACCATTGTGCTTTCAGTATTTCAATCTCCATGTTGGTGGATTGATACGGGTGCTAATGTTCATGTGTGTGCTGACATCTCTATGTTCACATCTTATCAGGTCGCAGATTCAAGCGTCTTAATGGGGAATGGATCACATGCTTCTGTTCGTGGTGTTGGCACGGTAGATCTGAAGTTTACTTCGGGGAAGATCGTGCAGCTGAGGAACGTGCAGCATGTCCCTACTATGAACAAGAATCTCGTTAGCGGCTCCCTTCTATGCAGAGATGGGTTTAAATTAGTCTTGGAGTCCAATAAAGTAGTTGTGTCAAAGTTTGGACAATTTATTGGTAAAGGGTATGAGTGCGGAGGCTTGTTCCGCTTTTCATTATCGGATTTTTGTAATAAGTCAGTAAACCATATTTGTGGCAGTGTGGATTCGGATGCCGATGTGTGGCACTCTCGTTTATGTCATGTTAATTTTGGTTTAATGAGTAGACTTTCCAGCTTGCGTTTAATTCCTACTTTCACCATTGCCAAAGGTTCTAAGTGCCATAGCTGTGTGCAATCTAAGCAACCTCGAAAGCCTCACAAGGCAGCCGAGGAGAGAAACTTGGCACCTCTAGAACTCGTACATTCGGATCTGTGTGAGATGAATGGCGTGTTGACAAAAGGTGATAAGAAATATTGCATGACTTTAATCGATGATGCTACTAGGTTCTGCTATGTATACTTGTTGCACACTAAAGATGAGCTATGACTACTTTAAAATCTATAAAGCTGAAGTAGAAAATCAATTAGAGAGAAAGATCAAACGTCTTAGGTCGGATCGTGGTGGCGAGTATTTCTCCAATATTTGATGAATTCTGTGAGGAACATGGTATTATTCATGAGAGGACGCCTCCCTATTCGCCCCAATCAAACGGGGTTGCTGAGAGGAAAAACCGCACGCTGACCGACTTGGTGAACGCCATGTTGGACACTGCTGGTTTATCTAAGGCATGGTGGGGGAGGCTTTATTGACTGCGTGTCATGTCCTGAATAGAGTTCCAAACAAGGATAAAGAGAAGACACCTTACGAGGAGTGGTCTGGGAGAAAACCATCACTTTCTTATTTTCGTACTTGGGGATGTTTGGCGAAAGTCAATGTTCCAATTCCTAAGAAACGTAAACTTGGACCGAAGACAGTGGATTGTGTCTTTCTAGGTTATGCTCAGCGGAGCATTTGCTATAGATTTTTAGTGGTTAAATCTGAGATACCTGATATGCATGTTGATACTATTTTCGAATCTCGTGATGCAACATTTTTGAGAACATATTTCCTATGAAGGATATGCATAGCATTGCTAGAATTTCTTCTGAGATACTTGTTGAACCTAGTACATCTGTTGATAATTCTGAACAACCACTTGTTGAGGAAGTCCTTGAGAAGGATGACAATGAATCAGCTCCCAAGAGGAGCAAGAGACAGAGGACCGAAAAATCCTTTGGTGATGATTTCATTGTGTACCTTGTGGACAATACTCCCACGTCCATTGCAGAGGCATTTGCATCTCCTGATGCTGATGACTGGAAAGAAGCTGTCCATAATGAGATGGACTCGATTCTTTCTAATGGAACTTGGGAATTATCTGAAGACCCTACGGTTGCAAACCGTGGGTTGTAAGTGGGTGTTCAAGAAGAAGCTAAAGCCTGATGGTACTATTGAAAGTACAAGGCAAGGCTAGTGGCCAAGGGCTACACCCAGCGTGAAGGCGAAGATTACTTTGACACCTATTCACCTGTTGCTCGTCTCACCACCATTCGTGTACTACTTTCCCTGGCTGCCTCCTATAATCTCTTCGTTCATCAAATGGACGTGAAGACAGCTTTCCTTAACGGAGAGTTGGAAGAGGAGATTATATGGACCAGCCTGATGGGTTTGTAGTAAAAGGTGAAGAGAGAAAGGTGTGCAAATTGTTAAAATCTTTGTATGGGCTGAAGCAAGCACCTAAGCAATGGCATGAGAAGTTTGACAGAACTTTAACTTCTGCAGGCTTTGCCATTAATGAGGCTGATAGGTGTGTATATTATCGCCATGGTGGGGGCGATAGTGTTATATTATGCTTGTATGTTGATGACATAC
The DNA here is from genome assembly GCA_947311845.1 of Poa pratensis. NCBI lineage: Eukaryota > Viridiplantae > Streptophyta > Magnoliopsida > Poales > Poaceae > Poa > Poa pratensis. The sequence goes on along the minus strand of CAMZMU010000055.1, from coordinate 6,815,627 downwards.
TGATTTTCGGTACAAGCATGATAGTGATAAATGAGGTCAAGTCTTTTCTGTCAAAGAGCTTTGATATGAAAGATCTGGGACAAGCTGATGTGATCCTGAACATTAAGTTGATTAGGGATGAGAGTGGGATTACGTTAACGCAATCACACTATGTTGAGAAGGTCTTGAGCCGCTTTGGTTATATAGACAGCAAGCCTTCTCCAACACCCTATGATCCCAGTGTGACACTCAGAAAGAACAAGAAGGAAACGAGAGATCAATTAAGATATTCTCAAGTGATCGGTTCACTCATGTACCTTGCGAGCGCGACAAGACCTGACATCTCTTTTGCTGTGAGCAAGTTGAGCAGGTTCATGTCTAACCCGGGTATTGATCATTGGCATGCACTTGAAAGGGTCATGCGCTATCTGAACGGTACAATGAGTTACGGGATTCACTATTCAGGGCACCCTGCGGTGCTTGAGGGATACTGTGATGCGAACTGGATCTCAGATGTTGATGAGCTCTACGCCACAAGTGGATATGTTTATTCTTGGAGGTGGCGCAGTGTCATGGAGGTCTTGCAAACAGACCATTTTGACGAGGTCAACCATGGAAGCAGAACTTACTGCTTTAGATACAGCTTCTGTTGAGACAGAATGGCTGCGTGAGCTCTTGATGGACTTGCCGGTGGTTGAGCAACCATTACCGGCCATCCTTATGAATTGTGACAACCAACGGTTATCATGAAAGTGAACAGTGCTAAGGATAATGCGAAGTCATCAAGACACGTTAAAAGACGCTTGAAGTCTGTCAGGAAAATGAGAAACTCCGGAGTAATGACTGTTAGTTATGTTCAAACTGACAAAAACCTGGCAGATCCCTTTACAAAGGGACTATCACGTAATGTGATAGACAGTGCATCGAGAGATGGGGTTGAGACCCGTGAGCGTTACACCATAGTGGTAACCCAACCTATGTGATCGGAGATCCCGTGAATTAGGACCTGGGAAGAACAAGCTAGTGGTTTGAGAGGAGAGTTTTTATTTAACCCTCTCTATGTGAAGATGCATAACTCTCAAATTCTGTAAGGCAGGTTGGCGACATGCCTTAATGTGTTTCTGTTGGCTATTCGTAGCAAAGGTGCTATCCTACAGAGCGACCTTGAAAGAACACACCTTTAAACGTCGCAGTCTATGAGATTTGGGTGATCTCTAGTAAACTCATGAAGAGACCAGGGAGTATGACGCATATGCTCCACCCGCGGGGTAGGCTACTGGCAGCCACGTACTGGTTATGACTTTGAGTGAAGTCTATTGGCACCAAACTTGCAATTCAAGGTTCGTCCATTGTTCAAGTTGCTGGTAGATGTAGCTTGAAGCTCTAGGCAGAAGTTCAACTTAACAGTCTCTGCTGAAACACTGGTATATAAACAAGAAACGAGGTTTGGCAAAATCTCTAAATGGGAATTTGAGATCTGGTGGGGGATTGTTAGAATATTGGGCCCATTAGTGGGCAGCCCATATAAGCAATTCTGGAAATCTCAAATTGGCCCATGTGCATGGCAGAATTTTGGAGGTGCATGTACGTGACTAAAGTTTAGTCCCATACTGCTAGCTTAGAGAGAGCTGCACCACTTTATATAGTGGAGTGTTCTATCACTTGGTGTGCTGGCTGAGAATAGAAGGCTCTCTCGTGCGCACTCCTCCTCCTCCGCCGCCGTCCGTCACGACACGCCGCGGGTTGCGGGAATGAGCCGAGCCGATGCTTATATTTTTGCAGTTCAGGAAAAACGAGTCGTGTAGCGTACGTGTACAGCTTAGCCAATTCGGATCGCTACCGGATCGTGGGCTGCTGTAACCGACTCAAACGTGTGCGACGTGGCCGGCCCACGTTGTACCCGTTAGGGTTTTCCGAACCGCACTATATATTGTCATGCACTACCGTGCGCCGTCACACACCGAACCAATCTAGGTTTTGCCAATCTCGCATCTTGCGCCGCCACCGTAGTCTACTCCATCCCGTGCGCCGGCGTGCACCGGCGAACGGGACAGCAGGTCTCCGGAACCATTTGTCCTTGTGATCCTGTACGGGAGAAGGCGAATAAGGTTTTTGGGAAGCGCTCTGCGTGACTGCTTTCAAGTTCTTCATCACGGTCCGCCTTCCTGGATGATCGTCGGATCAGCGGGCAGCTCGTCTCCAACGTCGTCTTAACGACTGCTTCATCTACAACTGTTCGGTACATGCGACATAAACCGAACTATTTTACTATGGATGTGTTGACGTATGTCTTGCTGCTGTTCATGTTAATTAGTACATCTAATATGTTTGTGTTTAACATGTTAGTAGTTGTGGTTGTCATGCTTTGTATTTTGGAATTAATCATGGAAATTATGCCTAGTAATCCAACACTCAGCTCGCTCCAAATCTTCCCTCGGGGCCACGGACGCCATCGCCGTACACCCCTCTGGGCCGGTCGCGCTCGCTGTCTGCTGAGCGTGGGAGTCTCGCCATGCTCAACCTACACCGCGGCCAAGCTTTGCCTGTCGATTGGAGCGCCCTGCGTCGGCCATGGCCTACGCGGAGGTTGCTGCCGCCGCCGGAGACCGCTTCATCATGGCCGTTGAGGAGAAGGTCTCCGTGCATGACTCTGAGGATGCCTTCCGCCCTGGCTTCCTCTGCTCCCAGGAGGGTCCCCGCGTGGCTACGGATTGCAGCAGCGGGGATGCCAGGTAAATTATTAGAATAAAATCATTGAACACATTAACATTTATTAGCTGCAACCTCCCATCTAATTAGATGGTTTCTTCACTGGAACAATCCTGACATTTGAAGATTTAGCACACACATACTCCATGAAGTTCAACTACAATTATGAGATCTTTGATGTCTATTGGAGTCTTTTTAATGCATTTTTTTACATAGACTCTTCTTAACTCTGGGCGCTACTTATTAATTATTTGGAAATGCCCTTGCTTGGTTTTACTGAAGCCATGCCAGGGCTATGTTCATTTCAATTTCTTGAATTTGATCAGTCTGACCTTCAGTATTCTGAAGACATTTAGCTTTAATCCAATTGTACAGTGATTTTGGTGCACTCTGATGTTAAAATCAATCATATTCTTTCATTTTGTAATGACTGTAAGCTATCTGGATGTAGTTCAGTTTTCTAACAAATATGTTCAGTTTTCTAATGTTGTTGCAGTATGTAGCATCCAACTTGCTGAAGGCTGTCTATTTTCTCTTATAGTCCGCTGCAGGTTCCAATGTGCATATTTAACAAATGATCAAAGAGGAGGCTGAGTGCCAAGATGCTGTGTAAGACCTTGTTTCAGGTTAGAAAGGAAATACTGAAGTTTTTCTCGGGCATACATTGTAACTTTCTATAGATTGGTAAATATCCTGTCCATCTTTTTGTTGCTCTCGATGGATGTTCCCTAGAGGTCAAAGCCTCGTATGTTTTTTGTTTTTGTTCCTTACCATTTTTTTGCTTTGCAAAAATGCATGTCTATTGCTAAGGATTACTGGATCAAATTGTAACAATATAGGTGGAGGCATATTTATGCTGGACTGCTGAAGATTGCTTCGCGGGTTTATTTTTTAGGTCTGAATAAAATGTACGGTTTGCACCTTTTGTTATCACACATGGTTATACAATCTCTTTCTGTCTTTTCAACGAGTGGGGTGGGTGAGCTTATGATTAGAAAATGTCAACCTAGAGCACTGCCAGTTATTTGAACTATTTTGACTGAAACAAATCAATCAAGTTGTCCGTTCCATCTATTATTTCCGATCAAAATAAATGCAGTCTGTTGTTTTTTGAGATTTGACTATGTATATTCTCTCTACAGCTCACCTAAAATGCTGCTAATGGTACTACCTATTTCAGTTTTTACATTTCTTTTTAATCTCACTCAATTTATTTTAGCATTTCTCTCCTAATGGCAGTATGTCGTCTGAAAGCATGTCTTCAGATATTTTCAATTTTTTTATTTTCTCTCCTCACCAATATATCTCAGGTTTTAAATTCCCATCCGATTTTAAATGCACGACATGATGTACAAACTACAGATGGTTTTTCCTTGCAGTGTCGATATCTTGCAAATTTTTATCATCTATTCTCATTTTTCATGCTTTTTCTTCTGTAGGGTTGGTGCTCTTGGACGTATGTTTGGTTTAGTTCACTACTTTCTAAAGCCTGAAGTTTACATGAAAAAGATTGTCCTTTAGGCATATGATGATACTATTTTCCTTGGAAATTACATTATTCTCCCTGTTATTCCAGATGCACATTTATTCTATGGAAAACTCAAAAAACAATTATTGGGTTTTATCTCTACATTTTTTCCCTCCTGCAGGTTCTTTTATTCTCTGATGAACCGTTCGGGGTATAATAGCATATCTTCAGATGTAAAGAACTAGAAAACTTGAAAGAGATGGGAGTGGTTTGGTATGACTAGCAACTAGCCACATAAGTCTTACTTTGATTTATCCCTCTTTCAGAACTCCACTTATTTTATCTGTTATGCTTCTATTTCGATTAGGTGATGATCACCTTATTTCTGATATGTGCTTCAATGACTTGGAAAAAAGTGCTTTACAGTTACTCAATAAAAACTTCAAAGTTAGGTTCATTTATCTCACCGCTTGGTATAACATCTCCAGTTTTATGTTTCAGTTATACTGCTAAGGAAAATACTAAACCCTCAATTTAAGATCTCTCTCCTTTGGTACATCAAGTGGAACATCGGGTAAATGCAAGTGTCAGGTTTCTTGATTATGGGTGCAGACTTACTCTTATTAATTCAGTTATATTCTCGCTCCCTGCATATTATATTTGGACAGTCAATAAAACTATCATCAAGAACTTTGATAGGGTTCGCCGCCATTGCCTCTGGGACAAGATCAAGGATAGAGATTCACCCTCAGTGAATACCCTTACGGCATGGTCTCTGGTCTGCCGCCCTAAACGCCACAGTGGGCTTGGTATCCTCAACATTGAAACAATTGCACAATTTAAAAAATAAATGAAATACTCCTTGGGTCCCTCTGGTCTGGTCCATGTATGAGAATGGTGCCCCTCACGCTCAGTCCAAGAGCTGCGGTCATTCTGGTGGACAGGTCGAGAGACGTTTTCAGTTTAGTGGACATCTACAGGAGCATTACTCAAGGTATTGCTCGCAATGGTGAAAATTTATTGTTTTCGAAGGATGTTTTGGGGACATAACGATCTGCGACAAATATGCTCGCTGATATTTGCTCTAGAGGAGGACATGACAGTCTCTGATGGTGAGCACGTCAGACTTATGTTCCAGGTTTCCGTTGCCTTTATCGACACAGGCTATGATAAGCTGAACCAAATTTCTGTGTTGATAGAAGATATTGAACTTGATCCTTCTGCCTTGGATACACATACTTGTGCTTGGGGAGGCAGTAGATACACATCTGCTCGTTTCTACTAATTGATGTTCAGGTCGGTGGTGCAGGATGTGGTTCTGTGGTTCTGTCAGCTATTTGGGAATATAGATGCCTCAATAAACTCAAAGTCTTTGCATGGTTACTTATGATGGATCGGCTGAATGCAAATGATTTGATGATTAGGAAGCATTGGCACACGAATTCTGGCCGGTCTTGTGTTTTATGCCTTGATCAGACAATGGAGACCAGATAGCATTTGTTCTTCCATTGCTCATTTACAGCCCAGTGTTAGGATTGTATTCATGTTCAGTAGGATACTATTATTTCTTTGACTTCTCGGTTTGAATCAGCGGTGAAAGATTTTGTCGGGCCTTGCTTTATTGAAGCGGTGATCTGTGTAGCTTGGAATATTTGGAAGGAACGCAATGATTTTATCTTAAAAAATAAAGCCTCTTCTTTTGACTGTTGCAAAGTGCGTTTTCAGCATGATCTATTCCTTCATCAATATATGGTTAAAGCAACATTTGTTCAACCTCTTATTGAATGGTTGCTAGAGCTCTTTGTGTAATTTTAATGGACTTTCTTTTTCATTTTCCCCCCTTGAACTTCATACATGCTAAAAGAGACAATGAGCTGCACATAGTGCAAAGACGAGTCAAATGATGTCTTGTTTTCTTTCTACGAGTATTAATATTACAAATGTGCTTTGTATTGTAGGGTATATGTAATCTATGGAGATAATAAATTTTTATTTGGAAGCAACAAATTTTAGACATATGCTGGTACCGAGGTGTGTGTCGTGATGTCTAGGCACAGCGAAGCGCGCCCTGACCTTCTAGTATGGTATTAAGTTGTGTCGTATTCCTTGCCCTACAAGTTTTTATCTTAGGCACTTTAACGCCACAGTTGAGCTAAATTACAGTGTGTACAAAAGTATCTGGATTTGTTCTCAATGTATGATCGTATGCATGCATTGGCCACTCAAACAACGGTATTTTTGTGGTGTCTCCATGTGCACCACGAGTTTGCTCCAAATTCAGTTTTGTGATACATAATGTCTTACTATGTCTAACCTTTGAACCAACCATATAAATGGATAAATTTTCTCATTTCACATGGCAATAATCATATCTTTGTTGTTTCTGTGATATCTAAAGTGCCTCAACTGAGCTATATGGAAAGTCCTAAGAGATCTTCTGAATTGATAAACATCAATGAAGCGAACTTCAAACATATTTTATTATGTGGGTGTTGACTTATTAGTTATACCAAACCCTATGTTTTTATTCTTTCCCCTTCTCTTCCTTCCACTAGCAAGTCCAAGTTTTTCTTCTTGACCATCATCATTGCCATCACCCAAACAATTAGGCTTGTGTCCTTGTCATACGAGGGCCCAAAATAAACCATTTCATTTTGTAACGCATTCTTGATGTCCTCTACTTGTTGGTCCTGGTCTCGTTGACATCAAATTTTCTGCAAAGAAGTCAGCTTCGCACACTTCATACGACTCAAAATCATCATACTCATTATATAACTCTTCCAAGTCTCTAGTCCCGTCATATTCCGTAAATTGATCTTCTCTTTACTTCTTGTGTTGTTTAACCTTCTCCTTCAGATAATACAAATTATCGGTAATTCCAGAACCCTATGTGGCTATCTGAGCAAACAAATTAAGAACTGTAATCTCTTTTGCCCAATGTTCTCTCCAAATTGTATAGGCTAGGAAAATAAAATCTCATATCCTATTTAATCATCCAAACTACAGAAAAATACATAATAATAGTTAGTAACTAAACATACCCTAAAATATAAATGTGGCTCGACACTAATTTCAGACTACGAAACCCTAATTTTAGAGATCAAGATTCAGAAAAAGGCAGAGTACAACAAATTTTCATGCGAGGGCCGTCTCCCACATGCCACGTCAGTCTGACTGGTGGGCCCCATTGTAAGAAATCAGATCAATTTGCTATCAATCAAATTTTAGTGTTTTCTGAAGAAAAAAATAACACAATGAGGTGGATTCATATCCAAAGTGGTGCCATATGGTAAAATTTGCCCCTACACCAGTGGTTTTATGCTATTTAGTCCCGAGAAGAGCCTTGTTGCTCGCAGCGTGCTAGGCTTTATTTTTTCCTTCATTATGATATGTACCACACTCCCCGCTAATTTTACACTTAGTGCATCTTTTTAGAGGAAAAGGGCCTCGCTCCAGTTCCATTTTATAGAAACCACATGTTTTCTACAACATTCAGTTCAGTTTTTCGAGCATACCAGAGCTATAGATACAAGCAGCTCCAGGCAAACAGCCTGAGAAAAAAGAGTTTAGAAAGGTAAACTACCACCAGTACGGGAGAGCTCGTCTTTTCTTTGCCGTGTGTCGCACACGGCAAAAAAAACAGCCTTAAAGCACAGAAAAGACACGGCAAAGAAATTCACACAGCAAAGTCAAACAAAAACAAAGACAATGGGCATGTGTCCACTCAGACGGCCGCACAACCGACGCAGTTACAGCAACTCATTTTTGACATTTAAAAAAAATGAAATTTGGTCTTTACCATGTGCTCGGCTGATTCCTGCTGGCGCTCAGGTCGTTCGAGCGCCGCAGTGGCGCCTCCCTGCTGGATGACGCGGTCAAGGCGGTTCTGCACACCTTGTGCCCCTAGCTCTGGCTGTCGGCGCCTCGCCAGTCCCTGCCGCCAGCTCGTCCACCCGTCGACATCGTTCCTCGTCCCACTGGGGATGGGGCATTTTTTTTACGAGGTCATCCCTCCTTGCCGTGTGCTTGCACACGGCAAAGAGCGACCAACGGGCCCCACATGTCAGGAGCCTGCCGTCAACGTCCTTCGTCGGCGTCAAGTGATAGTGGGCCCCACATTTCAGCTTTACTGTTTGCGCGATATATGGCACACGACAAAGAGCTCTTTGCCGTGCCTTTTTCGCCGTGTGCTTTTTGTCGTGTGCGGCACACGGCAAAGCCTTTACCGTGTGTTTTTCTGGCCACACGGCAAAGAGCCGCTGTCCCGTAGTGCACTAGTGAGAGAGTTTGTAAGCTCTCTCGCTAGTGCTGGTAGTACTACCACTTAGTGCATCTTTGATGTGGAGATTGAGAGAAAGAAAGAAAAAATCTTGATTACCAAAAAATAGTATTTTGAAAACACACAGATGTTGTAGAGATCTCGAGCAGGAGGAATATATAGCGCGGCAGCACGCAATTGATCAGCTCTCTTAAAAAGCAGTTCACTAGAGATTAACATTGGGTTACAGGGTACAGAATATCAGAATCTCTTCTTGTTCCGTTACCAATCCTTAAAGGCTACAACTATCTCTGCATCCATAAAATTTCACGAGAAGTTTCCCGCGGCCTAGGCCTCAGGCATACTGGCGATGTACTCTCTCTCTCTCTCTCTCTCTCTCTCTCTCTCTCTCTCTCTCTCTCTCTCTCTCTCTCTCTCTCTCTCTCGTGGAGAAACCTTTTTGCGATGCAGCCTTGGTGGAAGTCGTGCGAGCAGACCGAGAACTCAAATATGGACGATGACGGTGCACGCGCCCTGAGCCCTCCATGCATACCGTGCACACCGCCACTTCCACATACGGCAAGATCGCCTCTCGCGTCCCCGCTGTCATTCTTCTCCGCAGTCGCCATCTTCGTCGCAAGTCTATATTACAGCCGAGCACATGGTAAAGACCACCTTCGTATGCAGGATTCGGTGGCTGCACGGCCGGAGTGATTGCCCCAAATCATATGGGAAATCAACGAGCTCGTCGCAAGTCTATATTACACAAAAATATTGGGATCGAATTATTCTAGATGCAAATCGCTTCAGCCAGGCAAGAAACAGAACACCTTCGTCATAGGGCTAGGCATGTAGCCAACAACATGATACATGTGTTGATGTTTTCTCTTGCCGGCCGGCAAGATACATGTATGATATGCAGTATCATGTTATAGCTTCTCAAGTATGTCGACGTTTCCTCCAAGAAACAAACATCAACGAATACTGACGACGACCTTACAATCTTTCTTGAAAAAACGAGAGGGAAAATGAACTACTCAATAACGGGCACTGCTGTTGTGCCTTGAGCCGGTTCGCTGGTGGAATACAGTTAATAAAACTCCGGCAGGGAAGCACGCCAGACGTTACCCCGGCAAATGGGACTTGTCGTCGCTGTGGAGAACCACATGGAAATGCAACGGCGGTGGAACACGTGCTCGCAGCCGGGCAGCTCCACGGCGGATTCTTCTTCCAGTCCATCCAAGCAGATCGTGCAGTCTTTCTTCTCTCCTGGCGCCGTCCACGCCAGCCTCTCCTTGCACGCCATCAGGAGAGCCCCTTCGTGGTGTATGACCCGGCGATCGACCCCCATCATGAAGGAGAAGGTGAAGCCGTTGCCGCGGCGCGCCGCGGCGACGATCTCTGGCACGAGATCCCCGGGCACGATGGCGTCCCCTCATCCTCCGCGAGGGGCAGCGACCGGAACTGTGGGAGTTCCGTTAGCATCCCGCGAAGGGTACCGCGGCAGGCGGCGGCGCTCTGGAGCGCGGCGAGGTCGGCGAAGACGAACGTCGTCATGGTGCCCCTGGCGGCGTGCTTCTGCTCGACCACGTCCTGTGCCCGCTCGGCGCCGCACCTCCAGAACTCGAAGAAACGCGTCGCCAAGCACGCCACGCTCACCGCGAATTGGCCGGCCAGGGCCACCTCTTGGGAGAAGCAGATAATGGTCGCCTCAACCCGGAGCTGGACTGGCGGCGCCGCGGATCCCAGCTGCTGCGCCATTGGTGGCGTTGTGGTGTTGATCACTGGGTGGTGTGGTACCATATATAACTTTGGCGCCTTGGCGTCACGCTGGAATTTCGAATTCAAGTCGGAACGCGATGCGATCATGCGAATGCAAACCTGAGAGCGTTTTCACACGGACGGGCTGGGCTCTTTCAATTTGAACCTAGGTCATCGGCCCAATAGGGCATTCGTGGGCTATCTCTGAACCATTAATTGCCTCCTCAACTAGAAGGACACCCCGCGCGTTGCAGCGGGTATCTTTTAATAAATTTAATAGACCACTTGAAACTTGATGCAAGATTTAGTTAATCATGACAGCCAAGAGGCTAAAAAATTTAGACATCGCATGTATGTGTGGTTTATAATTTAAAGATTGTTATGGTTTAGAGGTGCATCTGATTAATATAGATAAGACTATGTCAACGGGTTGAACAAACGGATGTTGTGAATGGCTTGCATTAAGAGGGCATGCACATTGCCGCATAATATTTCTAAAAACTTTTTGAGTAAAAACATTTAGAAGAGCCCATAATTTCTAATAACAGCTATATGATTTTCATCGTTGAAAATAATTGGCAAAAAGTTCACGGGCGAAACTCATTCCAGTGTTCTAGTTGCACATGATTTACTTGTGTAAATACATAGAGACATGGTGTGATCTTATCATTCGAACATAAAAAAATGGTGTGGACAATTTGAAGGGCTAAAAAAATATGATGTGTATGCTTGCATGTAGAGATAGAAAATAATTAATAAATGTTAGTGGGATGACATGGACAATTGATTGGCTAAAAGAGCAAGTGATGTGGATAGCTTGCATGTGGAGATAGAAAAATATTAATTGCACTTAGTGGGGTTTTGCTTTATAAGAAGTATAGATTAAGAAATTCTCGCCGTACGAGCACGAACCAATGAGATGCTAGTACTCCACGTCAAGGTATTTTTTATTTATTATGTTTCTTTCCCCTTTTTCCTTTCTATTTTCGTATAGGAAATGACTATGTGTAAGGCGCCTTATATTTGACATAACCGTAAGTCGTTAGGATAATTTCATTTAGCTAATATGTACACACTCTCAAGTCATTTCGCGTGTGTGCGTGTGTGAGAAACAATCATGTTTTGCATGCATGCACTAAAAGACGAAACTGCTGACATCATCACGCATTAATTGCGAAATCCAAAAATTTAAAATGTTTCATAGCTCAAACCGTTTATCCGATTTATGATCCGTTTTCACCGTTGGACTAGTCGCGACGAGATCTTCAAAACTAGATCCCATGTCGATATGTTCCGACGACTTTTTTTTGCCTAAAAGTTACCAGCCCGTAACATATAAGTTACCATGCCTTGAATACGTAAGTTACCCACCATATTAGTGATTAGTTTTCGGGTCGAAATAGAACCATTTTTTGTTGTTCTTTTAGATTTTTACGAGATTTAAAGGTACCACATCACTTTGAGATGGTAAATTTATCGTGTATAAGTATTAGGATGATAACTGTCGATTTCATAGTGAAACTACACATAAAAAAAGATGGCATTGCGTTCGTAACTATCATTTAGAGGACATGTTAACTATATGGATTTCCTGGTGGATAACTATATCACGAACATATGGATAACTTCATATGTACTGGGTGGGTAACTTCATCAGTATTGGGTGGGTAACTCTATAAGTATTATGTTGGTAACTTTATCAGTACTGGTTGGTAACTTTATCAGTACAGGGTGGGTAAATTTATTAGTACTAGGTTGGTAACTTTACCAGTACAGGGTGGGTAACTCCATCAGTACTAGGTGGGTAACTATATCAGTATTGGGTGGGTAACTTTATAAGTATTAGGTTGGTAACTTTATCAGTACGGGTTGGTAACTTTATCAGTACTGGTTGGGTAACTTTACCAGTACAGTGTGGGTAACTCTCTCTCCGAGTTGAGATGACAGAAACAAGCAAGTGCTAAATGACCCAACTGAATAATTTTTCAGTTAGCACAAGTGACCGAGAGAGAAACCACAAGCACATCATCTGTCGAGGGACAGAACCAATTCACCACCACAATCAAATCCACTGGGTAGAACATCTCCAGTTGAATGCATAGAGACACTAGTACTTATCCAGAGATCATCACACGGACATCTGAGCAAGCTCAACACCTTAACGCCCTTGACCATAGCTCCCCGGCGACAAGGTAACACCCACCTCCCATCATAAAACATCACACTTTGTTGTGTTGCTTCTCGCCAAATCCATTTTTCTCCGAACCGGTTCCTGAACCATATCGACATCTTGCTTACTCGGATTGACCGGAGCTTCTCCCGAGTTGTTCCCTGCAGCTGAATGGTTTGAGATTTCCTATTGCCCTGCTTGCTGCGAAGCATAGGCACCTTGTACAGAGGAATCACCATTTTCTTCCACAGGGCCACGGTGCAGAAATTCGTCTTCTGTCCCCACTGCAGGAACTGAAGCTTCCATGGATGGCAGAGTTTGTTGTATCCAATTTCTCCAATGGCACTGCTGCCCCATGGGAAGTAGAAGCATTGCCTAGATTTGACGGGTCAACATCATCTTTGCTCGGGTCCTCACCTTGGAAGTAGTTGGGCTTCTCCGGAACTGAAAGCTTCTCGTCGAGTCCATCCCCTTTCGCCTCCGTTGCTGAATCCAAACCTCGCAGAGAATAGCTTCCAGCTTCCGCAACCTCTGAAACCGCACCGTTCGCAGAGGATTCAACGTTCCCACCTCCAGGGAACGCTTCATCGACCTCCGTTGCCGAGCCCACGGGCAAATCACCAGCATGGCCGCGGCGGTCTCGCTCCACATCATAACCTTCCCCCAAACCCCCGCTCCCGCCCCCACCAATAAACGCCTCCTCTTCGAACTCCACCAATAAACCTCCCGGCGGTGGAGGCGGCGCCGGGCGCCGCGGTCGGGGAGGCGCGGGACCGCGTCGCAAGGGCGGAGAGGAGGAGGGCGTGGCACGGCCAGGAGGAGCTCGGGCTGGAGAGGAGAAGGCGCGGGTGGAGGGGCGCGGTGCGGGGCGCTACGCCGGCGAGGGCCGGCCGGGGAGAGGGGAGACGCAGGTGGAGGGGCGCGGCTGGAGGAGGAAGAAGGAGAGGGCGTCGGGTGCGTGCGTTGTGGTGTGTGTTCGTGTGTGGCTTCCAGGGAAGAAGGAAGCGATAAGGAGGAGAAGGAGAGGGCTGCGTGTGTACGTTCGTTCGCAAATGGACGGCTCACGAAGCTGCGTCAAGACAGATAGCAGGCGCCTTACAGTTAGATTTTCCGTTTCGTATATTCGTCTTTTCTGTTTGCTATGTTTCTTTCCTCTATTTATTTTACTTAATTATTTTTCGTCTTTTCTATTTGGTATGTTTCTTTCCTCTTTATTTATTTCTATTTTCATTTTCTTCTACCATTTCCCCTTTTTAATCAGCTTTCTATTTTCTTTATTATTCTCATTTATCTAAAAATGCCCCTCTTGAAGTGCGGATGTATTTTATAGGGATTATGTTTTAACATATAGTTGTGATTTGCTTCACAAGTGTTTATCTTTTGTTTCACTTACTCTAACATTTTTGTTCCTATATTAGTCCGATATGTTTCTCAACTTTTTAGACCTATTCCACATGATTTTTTGTTCTTGTACTGGTGTTTTGTTCCACATGCGATAAATTTTCGTCCGGTGTGTACATATTCTTGTTCCTTTTGTAGTCATGAATCGGCCCATTGGTATTCAAATTTTAGTCGACTTGGCCTACTTTCCCGTGTACTTGTGATTTGTTCCATGGTCACTAAATTTTGGTCTCAGTATTTTATATTTTATTCGGCGTGTAGTTGTGATTTGTTCCTCCAACGCTATACTTTTTTATCCCAACCGCTGTCGGGATTTTGTTTCATTTGTGTTAAACTTTTATTCCCCATGTTGATTTGATTAGCTCATCAAGGCTACAGTCCATGGGACCAGTATCTCAAAGAAGCATTCATTGTCGGCGAAGCGTGAAACCCTCGATCCATGTCCGACATCGCTGCTCCGAGGAACAACTCCCACCAACCACACCCTCATGAATGAGCATAAGATCCCAAAATGTGGGGCCCTAAACTTGGGGCCGACGCTGCATGGAGCTCTATCGAAATGGGGGACGAAGTCAAAGAACAAAAACCAAAACTTAAACCACCTCGCCGACCCAACTGAGGGAACCTGATCACCTCACCGTCTTGTAGCTCAGAAAATCTTTGGAAAAGCCCGCCTAGAGCAACCCATCGCTTCCAGCTACCGCATTATACTTATAGACAAGATGTTAGATCTGGACAAAAACTGACCACGGTAGTACTTATAAGCCCCTCACAAATGTTGAAACGAGCGTTGTTGAGACAGAACAGGGCGAGAAAATTTATTTGAATCATCGACACCGACATCACTAGCATCTCGCAGTCAATAGCGAACCCATACCCTAAACAGAAACTAGGACCGGTTGCCTCGTCGGAACAACAAATTCGTGGTCTCTCCCGCCTCCCAATTCCAGAATGACCATGGGGGCCCTACTTTAAATCCTTAATCCTTCATAATTATAGATTTCTCCCCAAAAAAGAAAATGAACACATTCTTACACTAGGAAGAAAGCTTTTTGTCGCTCGATCTTTCCATCGCTCGTTCTAATCAACCATAAAAATGCACTTATACAGCTTTACAGTCTAGTAAATATGAGGTGGGAAAAAATCAGATGTTAGTGTCAAGGGCTTCTTTATATAACGCGAACTAAAAACATAGTAATAGAAAAAAACACAAAATTTTAACATAGAATTGAACTGCATCGTAAAAAACATTGTGGCTGCTGACACTATGGCCATCGTCGGGGGAGGGCGGGCTTCCCCTACCCCCGCCCTCTGCTTGGGCGAGCCGAGGGAGTGCGGTCCAGTCTTGTTGTCTGGACATGACAACCCTGGAAGGGCATTACGCGGTCTTGTCACCCATTCATTGATGAGTTTGCCCTTCTTTGAGTTCATGGCCTTTATCACCAGGAACCTGAGGCGGCCTGGGAGCCGCCCATACTTTCTTTGGTTCACAATGATGTTTGTCCTTGGTGAGGAGAGTCGAGTCCCTTCTCCCTTGACTGCCCTCCTGACTTCTCTCGATCAGTTGGGAAGACGTTCAGACAGTTATCCGGTTGTTATTAAACCAACAACAAGGTCATGCACCAGGGTCCTTGGCTCTTCTGAGAACTTGTAGTGGTAATTACAGAATATGATGGATTGTTTAAATCTAATGCGGTTTTATTGGAACGCTCATCTAATCAATCTCACAATCACTTGGATGTACTGTGTGCAACAGGTCGTTGATCAATTGGCTAGGCGAATAGGCAGAGTTGAGAGCGTGGAGATACATCTCAGAAGTGGTTTGAAGGTGATTATGTTTGGGTGAGAGGAAGCATTGTTGCCAATGAACTTGGGAGGATCGAGGCGTGTGCTTCGCGCGCGAAATATGAAAAGATCGGGTACTTTTGTGATGCATGCGGCAATATGGCGAATGCCATGTGACGGGGGCGTCGTATTTGGCAGATTACGATGGTAGCAATCGGAGAAAGATTTAGAAAGGTTGGGACCAAGGGAAATAATGTTTGATAACAATCCTACTCTGATTTGTGGTGGACTATATTATATTTTGATGCTTCGGACAATCTCGAGGATGTAAGGATCTCACATATGGTGGAATGGGGATGGAAGCCTGAGGTTATGGAGAGATAGGAAAGGATGCACACCATGGTATCAGATCAGTGTCACACCCAGCACGAGGACCGCCGGGGACCAAGATCCACACAGAAATGTCCTCATCAAGGGTACACTGCCCGCGCCATCTCTCCTTGCAAGGAAAGGAAGAACAACGTGGCCGGTGACAAGTGTGGGCTTCACCCGGATATCCTCTCCGACGGTGGCGAGGGGAGCATGGGCAGGACGAGAAGTGCTGGCAGTGGCGGCAACTAGGGTTTCTCCCGGCCACCCGAGGGAGCATTGCCAGAAAGAGCCTTGTGGCTTGTAGCATCCTTCAACATGATATGTACCACACTCCTCACTAAATTTATACCAAGTGCATATTCAATGATGTGAGATTGAGAGAAAGAGAGCTCTTTGATTATAAAAAAGTACTCTAGACATACACACGGATGTTGGAGATCTCGATTGAGGAGGACTAACTTTTTTGAAGCGGGGCAAAAGTATTGCCTTTTATATTGATATAGGAGAAGCAAACACAACACGGCCTAGGCCAAAGAAAAAACTAGAATGTAAAAGGTACAGGTACAGTCAACCGACACCGTCCAGTCTCTCAGCAAGAAAGATCGTCATGTCTTTAGCCGACGGTCAGCCCTAAGCAACTATCTCAGCCAGAGATTTGTCTCCGCCCAGAATCCAGTTTCGGCCCTCATCTTTGATCTTGTGGGTTAGCGTCGACGACATCGTGAAGGTGTTGTTGAAGACGCGAGTGTTTCTTTTCTTCCAGATTTCCCAGGTAATCAGCGTGATCGCTGACCTGAGCCCTTTAGGGTGAGCCGTGGGGGACTTGGAGACCGCCTGCCAATAGTCGAGGACAGTATGCCGGTCCATGCCCAAGACCTGCACCAAGGAAGGGCAGGAAAGCCATGAGGCTGCCGCCTGCCAAATACGCCTAGAGAATCTGCACTCAAAAATGATGTGTCTTGTTGTCTCGTTCTGGCACTTGCAGAGCTGGCATAGGGGCGCGTGCACAGCCTGTTCTGCACCACCAACAATGCAAAGAATCTGCATTTGGGTGGTGCCCACGTTTT
The DNA here is from genome assembly GCA_947311845.1 of Poa pratensis. Taxonomy (NCBI): domain Eukaryota; kingdom Viridiplantae; phylum Streptophyta; class Magnoliopsida; order Poales; family Poaceae; genus Poa; species Poa pratensis. Next base: position 6,798,657 of record CAMZMU010000055.1, on the reverse strand, counting down.
CCAGACCAGGTGGTTGAAGGAGCAGTGGGTGGATCCGATGAATTGCGCCTTGTAAGCCGATCCCGTAGAGTATTTCCCATCAGTAGTTAGCGTCCAGATGATGGTGTCCGCGGAACTGGGGTCCAGCGCTACCTCTTGAAGAAGGCCCCAGAGGTTAACAAACTGAGAGATGTGCTCCGGAGTGAACTCATGCACCGTGATGTCTGCCACCCAATAGAGGTTGGTAAGGGCTTCCTTCACGCATCGCTTCTTCTTCTTTGAAGCTTGGAAGATATTTGGAGAAGCGCCATGGGCGATGTCCATTCAGCCAGGACGAGGACGAGAAGCTGGCGGTCCGGCCATCCCCGATAGTAACTTTTGTCGCAGCATTAAACAACTCCCTGTCAGTGTCATTGTTTAGCGTTTCTAGCCCCACCCAAGGCTTTTCTGGAGCTGTCCACTCAAACCACAACCAGCGCAGCCTCAGAGCCCTCGGAAATTTCTCGAGGTCCAGAATCCTAAACCTCACAGCTTCTTAGGGCGGCAGACCTTTTCCCAACTCACTTTGCATTTCCCGCCAGTTACTGTATCGCTCGCATTCCAAAGCATGGCCCGGCGAAGCCTGTCAAAAGCCTTTAAAGTACCTTTATCGGCCTTGATAGCCGTGAGGAGGAAAATAGGCAGAGCCGTAAGAACAGACTTGACCACAGTGTCGCATCCGGCATGGTTCAGGAACTTGGTCTTGTAGGGGTTTAGTCTGGATGCCACCTTGTCGATGTAGGGCTGAAGATCCGCCGCCTCAGGCACCCCAGCGCAAGGGGGAGGCCCATGTACTTGATTGGGAATTGATGTATCGTAGCCGGGAAGTTGAGAAGCGTGGCAGGGAGGTCAATATCCTCGCATCGAATGGGGGCCACAGAGCTTTTCTCGATATTCGTCATGAGGCCAGTGACCATGCCGAAATTGTCCAACAGGGCAGTGAGGTAACTGACATCCTGAACCTCTGGCTTCAGAAAAATGACCGCGTCATCCGCATACAGCGAGATGCGAGATTTGATGAAGTTGCCAGGCAGCGGTTGGAGGTGTCCTGCTTTAGTAGCCAGCTCAAGAATCTTTGGCAGCGTATCGATTGCAATATCAAAGAGAAGCGGCGATAGCGGTCACCCTGCCTTAGGCTGCGGCCATGAACAATCTCGTTGCCAGGGATGCCATTCAGCAGAACCCGGGAGGTGGCGGTGGAGAAAAGCAATGACATCCAAGCACGCCATCGAGGGGGGAAGCCCAAACGCTGCATGAGGTCCAGCAGGTAGTCCCAGCGAACGGAGTCAAAGGCTTTGGCGATGTCGAGCTTTATCAGCAGGGCCGGGGTGTGCTTTTGATGGAGGCGACGCACCACATTTTTGACGTACATAAAGTTGTCGTGGATGCTTCTATTCTTGATGAAAGCGCTTTGACAAGAGGAGACGATGTCATTCATCTTAGGCCACAGCCTCGAGGCCATTGCCTTCGCAATAATCTTGGGGATTATGTGGATCAGGTTGATGGGTCGATAGTCCTTCAGGCAGTTTGCCCCTTCCTTCTTAGGCAGCAGAGCAATGTTGGCGTTGTTAACTACTTGAAAGTTGTTGATGGAAAGCTCAGAGAAGGCATTGATCACTTTCATGAGGTCGTCCTTAACAATTGGCCAGCAAGAGCGGAAGAAGTTGGAGGTGAAACCGTCCGGCCCAGGAGCCTTGTCCGCCGGAAGGTCAAAGATGGCCCCACGAATTTCTTCCTCGAAGAAAGGAAGCCCTAAATCAACCAGCTCCTCAACATTGGGGTCGATTGCCTCCCAGTTAAAATCAATCAAGCGGCCTGACGGAGCTCCCAAGGTGGATGTGAAGTGCTCGTGGATGAGCTGCTCCTTTTCCGCATGATGTGTCGCCCAACCCCCATTGCGCCTAAGCCTCTGAATGACATTCTTGCGTCGCCGAGAGTTCACCCTAAGGTGGAAGAATTTGGTGTTGGCGTCTCCCTCGCGGATGTAGTTGATCCTGGAGGCCTGTCGTTTGCGGGCTCTCTCTTGAACGGACAGGCCCATCACCCGACGTTTTAGCGCTGCCCTGAGGGCCATCTCAGTAGGGGATAGCAGTCTAGACTCTTGAGCAGTGTCAAGCTGAAAGATGACATCCAGGGCTATGGTGAGCTGCTGCTTGTAGTTGGAGAACAGACTCCGACTCCAGATGCGAAGCTTTCTCGCAACAGACTTGAGCTTGTGGTTGAGGATGTGAATAGGCTGGGTGTGTGTGGCTAATGCGACAACACACAATTGATTGGCTCTCTTAACAAGAACTTCACTACAGATTAACATTGGGTTTTTGGGTACACAATCTCATCTTGTTCCTTTGTCCAAAATCCTACAAAGCGCACTGCCAATATTGTCTCTCACATCACCACGGCGACAGTGCACCCACCATGGCGCCCTCCACAAGATCGCCTCTCGCGTCCCCGCTGTCCACATTCTTTCCCGCGGTCGCCCTCTTCGTCTTGCACGCGAGATGGGAGCGCACTAGTCAGCTCGCTTGTGCCAAATCATATGAGAAATCAACAAGCTTTGTGGCCGGTATATATTTACACAAAATTATTGGAATTGAAACATTCTGGATGCAAATCGCTTCAGACATTCAAGAAAAGCACACCTTCATATATAGAGCTAAGCCAACCACATGATACATAGGAGTGGAGCTTAGCTCAACTGGTGGGGGAGTGGATGTGTACAAACCCAACACCCAGGTTCAAGTCCACAGGGACGCGAATTTAGGTTCCTATTTATACTTGAGGACCAGGCCTTTCTGATACTCATGCAATCTATCCTGAGGATCAGGCTTGGTTATTAACCAAGATAAAAATCCTGATACTTATGCTTAAAAGGTTGTGTGCATCCCTAGTTGGTGCAGAGGCCGGGGAAGTGAAATTCTCCCCCAAATTTTAAGACTCATCACAACATTCAGTGAAGATAGTCGTGACGAAGTAACCACCCCTCCTCCCCTCCCGCGGCGCGCCCCAGGGCGCCGCCGGGGGCATCTCTCCCCCCGCCCAACCTCCCCCTCCTCTCTCGGATATCCCTCCGCCGCTGCCGCCGGCATAGGCCGCGGTGACGGCGGACCCCTGGTGCCTAAAGCGCTGGGGGTGGAGGTGTGACGACGAACCCGACGCGGCGGCTGGGGCGGCTTCGGCGGAGGTCTTCGGGCGCGGTGGTCGGACGGCGGCATCGATCAGGCGGCGGCCGCTGCCGTCTTTGACCCATCTTCGGCGGATCGAGCGTTTGGCTGGCCGTGGGTCTAGATCCCATCTAGATCCGTCGCCTCATGGTCTCGGCCATTGGCGGCGCGGCTGGGAGGCTAGTGCGGAGCCGATCTGCACGATTTGGCGGATCTCCAGGCAGATCGGTGGCTTGGCGTGGTGACCTCGTTCTTCAGATCTCGCCGATCTTGGTGGCGAGGATGGTGGCCGGTGAAAGCCGGGCTTTGGCCGGCGACTGTGGCGCCCGTGGGTGCCGCCACCTTGTTGAAGGAGTTGCTGCTGCAAATCACCCGCCTCCCTGTCGATGACGAGTTCGGGGTGACGTGACAGCCGGTGAAAGCCGAACCTCGACCTTGGTCTTTGCAGACGATGACGGTGTCGCTTGACGTCGTTTCCTTGTTGAAGGCATCGTCCTTGCTGCTCTCTTCACATCACTCGTGTTGTTCCGGGGAAACCCCAGATCTGGTTTTCCAGATCAGACGATGGCGTCACCTTCGGTGTCGTTCACCCTCTTGAGGGCATCGTTTTGGAACACGAATACCTGGAGGGGGTCAGCTGGCGGAGCGGTGTTTCATTTACCACGTCGATGTCGGTGAGGCTCGGCGGCGTGGCGCTGCGGGGTCTCGATTTCGGGTTCATGTACTCGCACTTGGTGGCGCTATCTGGCATCGTGGCGATGCCGACGGCAGACCTGATTTTGCAAGGTCATGGTGTTGATCCTTTCTGAAGACGGGTTCGTGGAAGACGGCGGTAGCGACTAAAGCGTGCACATCGGTGTGCGTTGGTGTTTAGCCGAAGGTTTTAGATGATGTGCGTTGGTGTTAGTCACCCCCATCATAGTGGTAGCGACCTTTGTCGAGAGGTTGACTTCAGTTTGTTTTTTAATATTGTACTTTGTAAATCTGGTTGGAATTAATAAGTGCGAATGGCTGTGTGCATCACTCGATGCAGAGGCCGGGGACTCGCACCCTCCTTTTCTAAAAAAGACACCACATGATACATGTGTTGATGTTTCCTCCGGCTGGTCGGCGAGATACATTCACGACGTGCAGTATCATGTTACACCTTCTCAAGTATATGTCCGAGTTTCCTCAGGACCTAAAGAACAACGAATACTGACGACATCAGGACCTAAAGAACAACGAAGACGACAACCTTGCAATTATTCTTGAAAAAACGAGAGGGAAAATGAACTACTCAGTATCGGGCACTGCTGTCGTTCCTTGAGCCGGCTCGGCGCTGGAAGGCAGTTCAAGTAACTTGGGCAGGGCAGAGAGCAAGACGTCGCCCCTGCAGATGGGGCACGCCGTCACCCTGGAAACCACTGGGAAACGCACTGGCGGTGAAACGCGTGCTCGCAGCCCGGCAGCTCCACGGCAGATTCTTTCTCCAGTTCATCCAAGCATATCACGCAGTCTATCTTCTCTCCCGTCGCTGGCGCCGTCGACGCCAGCCACTCCTTGCACGCCATCAGGAGACCCTGCTCGTCAACTATGACCCGGCGGTGCACCTTCATACTGAAGAAGAAGGTGAAGCCGTTGCCGCGGCGCGCCGCGTCGACGATCCAAGGCACAACGTCTCCGGGTACGACGGCGTCCCACTCGTCCTCCGCGAGGCGCAGCGACCGGAGCTGTGGGAGCGAGGCCAGCATCCCGCGAACGGCGCCGTGGCAGGCGGCGGCGCTCTGGAGCGCGGCGAGGTCGGCGACGTCAAACCTCGTCGGCGTGCCCCCGGCGTTGTGCTTTTGCTCGATCGCGTCCCGTGAGATCTCGTCGCCGCGCCTCCGGAACTCGTAGGAGCGCGTCGCGAAGCACGCCACGCTCACCGTGAATTTCCCGGCCGGGGCTGCCGTCTCGGCGCAGCAGATCCTGGTCGCCTCAACCCGGCGCTGGACTGGCGGCGCCGCGGCGGCTCCTGGCTGCTGCGCCATTGGGGGCGTTGTGGTGTTGATCGCTGGGTGGTGTGGTGTGGTGGCATATGTAACTCGATTTGGCGCCTTGGCGTCGCCGTCGCGCCGAAATTTCGAATTCCAGTCGGAACGCGTTGCGAATGCAATACGCGCGCGCGAGCGAAGCAAACTGAAGGATCGGTTTCCCGACCATGCATGTATTCTTACTATAAACGGAAAGAGCTGGTTAGGTGGGCGTTTCCGTTTTTGTTCTATTCCCTTTAATCGCGCGCGATAATTTCCGCTCGCACCAAAATTTGTGAACGATCGATTTTTATTTCCTTTTCTAGTGCGCGCTGGTTTGCCGCTAAGAAATTTCCTGACCACTAATGAAATCGAATGACATGGGTAGCAAAACTATTCCCTTTGCCGCCAAATACAAGAAAAGATTAGATTTTTTACAAAAAATTAAACCTTGCCCGGAAAAACTAATTCCCATTTTGGGCTAGTAGTATTTTAGGGTAAAATCAAATGGGTGGGAGATCGGAAAATCCCACTCCAACTAGTACAAAAAAAATTGAACAGAAAAGAGCTACCACTTCCTACCAGTATAAAATATTTGAACAGTCCACTAACTGATTCAAAAATATTATACAATATTTTTTGGTTAAGGGTAACAAAGATTTCACAAAAAGAGAATTATCTTCCAAAAAAAGCGGTTAGAAAAAAAACCACTAACTGATTCAGAAAATAAAAACTCACTGATGGTCCAAAAAATACGAACTTAACTTGATGGCATCACAAAAAATCTATTTTGCTGCAAGAAAAAGACCTAGCTGAAAAATTAAAAACTATTTTTGCGAAAAAAGATCTCGTGAGAAGCATAATAGTAAGAAAAACTTCTTGTTCGCTCGCTCGCCCCCACCCCCAGGGTGACGAGCGAACCTTAGCGCCGCCCTTCCCTCCATGCCCCCCACCTCTGCCCCACCGCCGACATCGGTGCGAGCCGCTGAGCAAAGCTCGCGCGGTGCCGGCGGCGGCGGCGTCTCTCTTTTTCCCATGCGTGCGGAGGGAGGCGCGGGGCTCCTGGGCAGTGTGGTTGAGACTTAGCCTCGGCTCGGCAGGGCCGAGGCGTTACTGCAGCGGGAATGGTCTACGGCACCGTGTCTGTTGGCGACATGCGACCCCCTGGTGGTGACGGCGCCCGAAGGTGTGATGTGGCTCTGCTCATGGCGGCGTAGGCTTGCAGGCCCTACGCTTGATCTTGGTATGATTGCCCCGATCGGAGCAAGCTGCTGCCGGTTTTTTCGGTATCCACGCACCTCGGTTGTTTTCTACGGGGGTCAGATCCGGGCTAGCTGGGCTCTGATCGGACGCTCAACGGATTGCAGTATCCTAGGGCTCCAAGGTGAAACCTGCAGGTAGCACGGAGGCGTCGTGCTCGTCATTCTCGTGGCACCTCTGATATCCACGTGGTGGCTGGAATTGGATCTGGACCTATATTTGATACCGAAGTACAACGTTTGTGTTGGCCGGTTCACAGTGGTAATGCTCTTGTTGTCTCTCGAGGACGAGTTGGATGCTAGGGTGGCGACTACGGAAGGTGGTATGCGCGACCAGCTCTATGGTGAGCGGTGTGGCGGTGGTGGTGGCTTCTCTCTTTGACCATGAGGGTAGCGAGGAGCGGGCGGAGGGGGATCCGGGCGTTGTCGATGCTTTGGCAATGGTTTCTCCCAGAACGCTTGTTGGAGGTCTAACTTGATTGCGGCGAGCGATCCTTGGTGACATGGTGTGGAGAAGGTTTTGTCCGGGCAAAAGCTCAGCGCTGCGACAGTTGTGGCGATGCCGACGGGTGTAGTAACCCTCTAGGGGGCGCCATTGTGGTCACCTTCTCCACATTAGGACTTCGCGTAAAAACTCTTGACCATTTCGGTCTCGGCGACGGCGGCGTCACCCTCTTGAGGGTGTCGTCGTGGAACTCCGTTGCCTCTCGGTCTCTTATTGGTGCCATCGGTGGGCAGGTTAGGATCATGCGTCAAGGTACTTTTGGCAATGCCATGCAGCATTTTTGGTTTCCCCTTGTCTTATACGCATGACTTTGTCTTCACCTCTTGGCTCTGGCATACAAGTTATCAGGTGGGCGATACTAAAATTATTATCAAGACTCTGGCATACAAGTTACCGACGAGGGGAACAATTAAGCATAGCAAACAAGTTATCAGGTGGGCGATACTAAAAATTTATTACCAATAAACTAGCATACAACTTATTGATGGGAAATGAACTAGTAAATGTTACCAGTCGCATAGCAAAAAAGTTATCAGGTGGCGGATACTAAAAAATTATTACCGAGACTCTAGAATATGAGCATGATCGATCTTGGGGTTCCTCAGAGCAGAATCTGGATATTGCTCATCGCAGTCCGAAAGCTTTCAGGCCAAACCTTGGTTTTCTGCAGAAAAGTGCTATTCAAGATTCCAATTCTTCTGAAGTTCATGCAGAATTTTCCAAATTTGGCTTTCACCCAGTACATAAGAGTGCGACTACGGTTGCTATTAAGTATGGTTCTTTCAATCAGATGATCATTCCTGACAAAGTTGTGGTTGATCAACATGATGCCCAAAAGTCAGTCTTTTTCGGCAGTTTTCCTGATCCGGTTTCTTTGGATCCATCAGTGCAGACGACGAGATTTGTGGGGCCGGCCTTTCTCCAAAAATTATGTGCCTTCCTCCCTAAAATCATGCTAGTGCATATCGTTCATCTCCGGTTTGCTCGCTTTAAAGAGGATCAGATTTTGGAAGCTTTGAAACTGCCGATCCTACCGCCTAATGATTTGATTTTTGAAGTATTGGGCCGCTGTGAAAAATGTAGCTCCACGGACCATCAGCGTAGAGATTGCCCAGGGGTTTGTGCTGAATGCAGATTTTGGGCCGCAAATGCTCGTCTTGTAGCCCACCTTGCCTTTCTCATTATGCTAAGCAGCCCGTTAAGAAGGTGTGGAGGCCCAAACGAAAAATGAACCGTCAGAGTCTATTTCAGGAGTCTCCTCGACAGATTTGGGTGGTTAAGCAAAAGAAGGAAAGTTCTGGTATTCCCCTTCTTGTTAGGTATTCAGAGACATCTATTACTCTGCCCCTCTCGCCCTCCTCGCTCGCTCCCCAAGCTGCAGTATCCCCTGGCGAAACAATGGCCCCATTGATTAATTTTCAGGATATTCTTCAGGATCAGAGAGTTACCTTCTCTTTAGGTGTTGCACCATCTGAACCAATGAGACTAGAGGTCCAATGAGAGCTTGGAATGATGCGATTTGGGACACAGCCTCCTCTTCGTCAGAAAGTGATGCTACGATGATTCAGTCTCCTCAGTTGATCTTTAAATCCATGTTGATAATGGCCCAACACTTTTATGCTGCTAACAGTGATATGTTGGCTTATAGAGTAGCTTCTTTTACTGCACAATATGTTGTTTTGCCCACCTTGGAGTTGGATAATGCTTATTCATTGCTACTTATCTAAAACTCAATCCTGCGATGGCATTTGAGATTTTTGGTGAAGGGTTTGCTCTCTGGCAGCACCGACAGGCAAAGAAAGCTGATAGGGTCCCTGGCTCTGTATGTGGCAACAATAGCCTTACTATGCTTACTCTCACTGATGGTTCAGATCAAGGGGAGGAGACTGATTCTCTGGTTCTTATGCCTGCTACTCCCGACAATGTCGCTGCTGATGTGTCTACTGCTCTCCAGCCTATTGAAGAAGACGTTGCTGTTGGATGTATGCCCAAAAGGCAATAAAGTTTAACATCTGATTCATAATTATGCTTCATGATTCTATGCTATAACTGCGGTGACTTCTGAATATGTGATTCAGAGGAAAACTCACTCGCACGTGTAGAGACATGAACAAAATCAAGTATTGATGACGTGAAAGCACACGTTCGTTGGGAGACACCAAGAGGAAGGTATGAAGTAGTGCAGCAGCAAGTTTTCCCTCAGTAAGATACCAAGGTTGTCAGATCCAGTAGGAGTAAAAGGCACCTCTAAAGGTTGTTTGTGGCGCCGTTTACTCGATCACCAACGTGGAACCTGCACACAACACAATCAAACAAATTTGCCCCAACGAAACAGTGAGGTTGTCAATCTCACGGCTTGCTGTAAACAAAGGATTAAACGTATGGTGTGGAAAATAGTGTTTAATTGCAGAGAATGAAAAGGAACAATGATTGCAGTTGGTTGTATTATCAGTGTAAAAGAATGGACCGGGGTCCACAATTCACTAGTGGTGTCTCTCCATAAAAGATAACTAACATGCTGGGTAAACAAATTACAGCTGGGCAATTGACGAATAGAGAACGCATGGCAATGCATATATGACAAGATGACTACTATGATATTCAATTGGGCATTACAACAAGATACATAGACCGTTGTCCAACAACATCTATGACTAATAATCCACCTTCAGGTTGACATCCGTGTTCCCCATTGGTATTAAGTTGCAAGCAACAGATTATTGCATTAAGTAAAGTGCATAATGTAAACAATACAATTATCCTTAGACAAAACATTGCTGTTTTACCCTAGTGGCAACAGCACATCCACAACCTTAGACGTTGCTGTCACTCCCCAGATTACCAGAGGCATGAACCCATTATCTAGCATAAATACTCACTCTTGGAGTTACAAGCATCTACTTGGCCAAAGCATCTACTAGTAACGGAAAGCATGCAAGATCATAAATAACATATAAGATAGATTGATAATCAACTTGATCATAGTATCAATATTCATCGGATCCCAGCAAACACAACATGTAGCATTACAATAAGATGATCTTGATCATGATAGGCAGCTCACAAGATCTAAACATGATAGCTCAAGGAGGAGAGACAACCATCTAGCTACTGCTATGGACCGTAGTCCAAGGATGAACTACTCACGCATCAGTCCGGAGGCATGCATGGCGATGTAGAGCCCTCCGGTGATGATTCCCCTCTCCGACAAGGTGCCGGGAAGAGCTTCAGAACCCTCCCAAACTAGGGTTGACGATGGCGGCGGCTACGGAACTTTTCGTGGATGGAGGCTCGGGTATTTAGGGTTTTCTGGACGAAGACATTATATAGGCGAAAGGGCGGCATCAGGAGGCACCCGAGGGGGTCACGCAACCCCGGCGCGGCAGGAGGTGGGGCCGCGCCGGCCCCTGGCGTGGCTGCCTCCTCGGTCGCCTCCGTCTCTCCTTTGGACTCCGTGCACATGTCGGGAAAATAGAAGGTTCTGTCCAAGTTTCGTCCAATTCCGAGAATATTTCCAGAACAACTTTTCTGGAATACAAAAACAACAGAAAACATGAACTGGCACCGTGGTATCTTGTTAATAGGTTAGTCCCAGAAAATGCATAAAAATGCTATGAAGTGTATATAAAACATGTAACAATTGGTATAATATCAACATGCAAAATCAGAAATTATAGATACGTTTGAGACGTATCAAGCATCCCCAAGCTTAGTTCTACTCGTCCTCGAGTAGGTAAAACGATAAAAACAAAATAATTTCTGAGGTGACATGCTACCATCATAATCTTGATCAAATAGTATTGTAAAGCACATGTTATGAATGAAGTGATCCAGGTCAATGGTCTATAGTTTGCTAACAAATAGATAATGAGCAAAAACTTTCATGAATAGTACTTTCGAGACAAGCATCAATTTTTTTGCATAAGAGTTAACTCATAAAGCAATAGATTCAAAGTAAAAGGTATTTAACCAACACAAAGGAAGATTTAAGTTTCAGCAATTGCTTTCAACTTTCAACATATATATCTCATGGATATTTGTCAACACAAAGCAATATAATAAGTACAATATACTAGCATATAAAAAATTGTTGCACCAAAGTTGACACTAGTGTTTGCTTCTGAGATAGAAAGAAGTAGGAAAACTGACTCAACATAAAAGTAAAAGAAAGGTCCTTCGCAGAGGGAAGCAGGGATTAAATCATGTGCTAGAGCTTTTTAAGTTTCTGAAATCATATAGAGATAATAAAATATAATTTTGAGAGGTGTATGTTAATTGTCAACAAATCGGAAATGGAAAAGTACCATATGACCCCTGCCAACCAGACTTTTAAGAGCGGCTCCCATGAAGGACGTTATTTCTACTAGCAAGGCAGATCATCCCTCTTTTCTCTTTTGTTTACACATGCAGATATTTCACTGGCATTATTGCTTGTCTGATAAATCAGGGCAAAAATGTGAAGAGAATTAAGCGGTTAAAGTTGTAATTAATTGGGATGGGCAGCCCATTTGCTAGCTCTTTTTGCAAAATTAATGGATAAGCGGATGTATATGCCACTAGTCCGGTGGTAAACTCTGTTTGACAGGTGACATAAAGACATCCACCCCGTCCTCATGAGCTTGGTAAACATTGACACAAAAATGAGTAATAAAAGTTTTGAATAGTTTAAAGGTAGCACATGAAAAAATTACTTGGAGTGGCAAGGAAATACCACATATAGGTAGTTATGGTGGACACAAATGGCATGGATTTTGGCTCAAGGTTTTGGATGCACGAGAAGCATTCCCTCTCAGTACAGAGTTTAGGCTAGCAAGGTTATTTGAAGCAAACACAGGATATCAACCGGTACAACAAGACTCATATGAAAACATATTGCAAGCATTATAAGACTCTACACTGTCTTCCTTGTTAACCAAACACTTTTACTAGAAAATATCTAGACCTTAGAGATACCAATCATACAAACCAGATTTCAACAAGCTTTACGGTAGTTCTTCACTAATAGGTTTTAACGACATGATACAAAAGCTTAAACATGAACTACTTGATAACTTAAAACAATTGACAAGTATCAAATTATCCAAGACAGTGATCTAAAAGAATATGTAAGTCTTTTCCATTATACCATCTACCACATGCAGCATTTTCTGTTCCAACCAAACACCAATCAATTTATTTCAACATAAACTCTCCAAACAATTATAAGTGAAGCAAGAGAGTACTTTCTCTAAAAGAACTAACAGTTCTGAACAAGAGGTGCATGAAAAACATGAGCTAAAAGCATAGCAGTAGCCAGAAGAGAATACTCAACAAGTATAGGTGAAGAATAGGAGTATTCAAATGAAAAAGCGGAGCGTGTCTCTCTCCCAAACAAGATTGCTAGGATCCAACAAGTTGATATCAGAAAATAAAATAACAATGCGAAAATAAAAGCACACAGACACTCCAAGTAAAGCACATATGATGTGAAAGAATTAAAATATAGTTTCACTAGAGATGACCTGATAAGTTGTTGATGAAGAAGGGGATGCCTTGTGTCGTGGGTTTGTCACGTCAGATGGCATAGATGACTTCGTAGGTGTGGGATTTGCGCGAGTCAATCGTCTCCGAGCTTGGGATCGCAAGAACAAGGACGAACACAGATTTACCCAGGTTCGGCCCCTCAATGTGAGGTAAAGACCTACTTCCTGCCTACCTTAGATTGGTATTGATATGATATATGTGGTGTTACAATGGAGGCGATCCAATCTGGGAACTCGCTGTAAGAGCTAGGGTTGTAGGGCTTGATAGCTTGACCCCGTCTAAGTCCTGCGAGTCCTCTTTATATGCACAAAGGCTCGCTAGGTTACAAAGGAAACTTTCTCTACAAGGAATATATCGACCGGAACCTACTTGGAGACTAATTCCCCCTCACGTCTTCCAGGATATGTCTTCTAGATCCTTCTCCTTGTGGTGGTACGATGTTGGGCTTGCTTTCATGCAGGCCATTATTGTGCGAGTAAGTTGAGTCGCACTTTACCAAATAAGTGCCGCGGGTTAATCTACAAAGTATTCCCCCGACACCTTGGGCATCCCCAAGCTTAGACGCTTGAGTCTTCTTGAAATATGCTGGGGTGATCCATGGGAGCATCCCCAAGCTTAAGCTCTTCACTCTTCTTGATCACATTATATCATCCTCCTCTCTTGACCCTTGAAAACTTTCGCCACACCAAACTCAGAGTAATTCTCATTAGAGGGTTAGTGCACAATCAAAAACTCACATGTTCTATAAGGACACAAACATGACCATTAATTTTTAAACATTAGCTACTGCCACTGATGTTATGTGAAGCTCTTCCACCCAAAAAAGAATTTCACTCAACACTAGTAAAAGAGAGAATGCAAAATAAAAGACAGAATCTGTCTAAAACTGAATAGTCCGTAAAGACGAATTTTTTCGAGTCACTTACGTTGCTCAGATCGAAAAACTCAAAACTAACGAAAGATGCGTACATATCTGAGGATCACGCACAAAAATTTGCAGATGTTTTCAATTTTCTGGCAATTTTATAAGAACGAAACGGTGAACAGCAGAAATCTGTTCGTGCGCAGAAATCCAAATCTAGCATCATCTTTGTATTAGAGGCTCTACTTGGCACAACAATTCGAAAAAGTAAAGATACAAAGGGGTTGTTACAGAAGCAAACAAGCTCCTTGACTCATGGGTTGCCTCGCAAAAGCGCTTTTCTTTAATGCCTTTTAGTTAGGCTTGAAGATTTTAATGATGCTCTCATAGGAATAAGAGTTGAAAAACAAAAGAGAGCATCAAGAGGCAAATATCAAATACATTTAAGTCTAACCCACTTTCTACGCAAAGGAATCTTATAACAAAATAAATTATTGAAGCATAAAGCAACTAGCATAGAAAGATCGATGAAACAAATATAACTTCAAAACTTTCAACATTAAGAGAGGTGTTTTAGTAACTTGAAAATTTTTACAACCATATTTTCCTCTCTCATAATAAATTTCAGTAGCATCATGAACAAACTCAACAATATAACTATCACATAAAGCATGCTTTTCATGATCTACAAACACATAATTTTTATTAAGCTCAAAAACAGTGGGGTCATTAAACCCACTTTTGACAATAGTAGTATAATAAATATCATTAGGCAATATAGGACAATCATCAAGAGCATTATCATATATAACATTAGGGAGCACATTTTTACTTTCTGCAATTTCCTCTTTTACTGAGTCAAGAATTTTTTTACTTCAAACTTATCAAAAGGAGATATTTCAATAGAATCATGGCATTTAACAATATAGCGTTCTTCCTCCTTAGGTAGGCATAGAGGGTAATCATATAATGTAAGAGTTAAAGAGTTACTATCTTTAGGAGGTAGACCCTCCTTTTGTTCCTCACTCTCCTCCTCTTTTTCATCCAATGAGATCACAGTTTCAGCAATTTCTTCTTCCATAGGTCCCTGAAAGGAAGCAAGTTGTTCTGGAGAATAAGTTTTCTCAAGAAATTTAGTGATATAAGGATTATCATTGTAATATTCAAGGCAATAACCAAGTAAAGCAAAAATTTCAGATTTATAAGGAGAATCATCATCTTGAATATAAGCAGCAATTTCAAAGACACCCTTAAAAACAAAAAATTCTTCAGTTTGTTCAAGATTACCAAAGTCATAGTTTCCTTTAGCATAAGCAGCCAAGGTTTCATTATCATTACAATCACATTGGAAAGGGAGGTGTTTATGCCTTCTACAACATAAAGATTCATTAAAGCAGTAGGATTCATCATAAGTGGAGCACAAGTTCTTAGCAAAATAATTCAATGTACTTATTTGTTTCCATAAATGTACCCCTTTTTTAGAAAAGCGGTATTTCTTATAATAGTTTTGTTGATCCTCCGTGAACCCACTTAGCCAACAAGATTTTGTTTCAAAGAGATAAGACATTGATAGTAAGAAAACAACTAGACATAATAACAAACCGAAACAGACTAGATAGAGGAAACTAATTTTTTTGTGTTTTTGGTAGTTGAAAGCAAACAAGATAAAGTAAAAAAACTAAGCAAGACAAATAACAAAGTAAAGAGATTGGAAGCGTGAGACTCCCCTTGCAGAAGCCTACTAGCTCCCCGGCAACGACGCCAGAAAAAGTTGCTTGATGACGTGAAAGCACACGTTCATTGGGAGACCTCAAGAGGAAGGTATGAAGCAGTGCAGCAGCAAGTTTTCCCTCAGTAAGATACCAAGGTTGTCAGATCCAGTAGGAGTAAAAGGCACCTCTGAAGGTTGTTGGTGGCGTCGTTTACTCAATCACCAACGTGGAACCTGCACACAACACAATCAAACTACTTTGCCCAACGAAACAGTGAGGTTGTCAATCTCACCGGCTTGTTGTAAATAAAGGATTAAACGTATGGTGTGGAAAATAGTGTTTAATTGCAGAGAATGAAAATGAACAATGATTGCAGTTGGTTGTATTATCAGTGTAAAAGAATGGACCGGGGTCCACAGTTCACTAGTGGTGTCTCTCCATAAAACATAACTAACATGCTGAGTAAACAAATTACAGCTGGTCAATTGACGAATAGAGAGCGCATGACAATGCATATATATGACAAGATGACTACTATGATATTCAATTAGGCATCACAACAAGATACATAGACCGTTGTCCAACAGCATCTATGACTAATAATCCACCTTCAGGTTGACATCCGTGTTCCCCATTGGTATTAAGTTGCAAGCGACAGATTATTGCATTAAGTAAAGTGCATAATGTAAACAATTCAATTATCCTTAGACAAAACATTGCTGTTTTACCCCTAGTGGCAACAGCACATCCACAACCTTAGACGTTGCTGTCACTCGCCCAGATTACCGGAGGCATGAACCCACTATCTAGCATAAATACTCCCTCTTGGAGTTACAAGTATCTACTTGGCCAAAACATCTACTAGTAACGGAAAGCATGCAAGATCATAAATAACATGTAAGATAGATTGATAATCAACTTGATCATAGTATCAATATTCATCGGATCCCAGCAAACACAACATGTAGCATTACAATAAGATGATCTTGATCATGATAGGCAGCTCACAAGATCTAAACATGATAGCACTAGGAGGAGAGACAACCATCTAGCTACTGCTATGGACCCGTAGTCCAAGGATGAACTACTCACGCATCAGTCCGGAGGCAGGCATGGCGATGTAGAGCCCTCCGGTGATGATTCCCCTCTCCGGCAGGATGTCGGGAAGAGCTTCAGAACCCTCCCGAACTAGGGTTGATGATGGCGGCGGCTACGGAACTTTTCGTGGATGGAGGCTCGGGTATTTAGGGTTTTCTGGACGAAGGCATTATATAGGCGAAAGGGCGGCGTCAGGAGGCACCCGAGGGGGTCACGCCACCCCCGGCGTGGCAGGAGGTGGGGCCGTGCCGGCCCCTGGCGTGGCTGCCTCCTCGGTCGCCTCCGTCTCTCCTTTGGACTTCGTGTACGTGTCGGGAAAAAAGAAGGTTTTGTCCAAGTTTCGTCCAATTCCGAGAATATTTCCAGAACAGCTTTTCTGGAATACAAAAACAACAGAAAACATGAACTGGCACTGTGGCATCTTGTTAATAGGTTAGTCCCAGAAAATGCATAAAAATGCTATGAAGTGTATATAAAAACATGTAACAATTGGTATAATATCAACATGGAACATCAGAAATTATATCCCCAAGCTTAGTTCTACTCGTCCTCGAGTAGGTAAAACGATAAAAACAAAATAATTTCTGAGGTGACATGCTACCATCATAATCTTGATCAAATAGTATTGTAAAGCACATGTTATGAATGAAGTGATCCAGGTCAATGGTCTATAGTTTGCTAACAAATAGATAATGAGCAAACAACTGAATCATATGAGCAAAAACTTTTCATGAATAGTACTTTCGAGACAAGCATCAATTTTTTTACATAAGAGTTAACTCATAAAGCAATAGATTCAAAGTAAAAGGTATTTAACCAACACAAAGGAGGATTTAAGTTTCAGCAATTGCTTTCAACTTTCAACATATATATCTCATGGATATTTGTCAACACAAAGCAATATAATAAGTACAATATACTAGCATATAAAAAATTATTGCACCAAAGTTGACACTAGTGTTTGCTTCTGAGATAGAAAGAAGTAGGAAAACTGACTCAACATCAAAGTAAAAGAAAGGTCCTTCGCAGAGGGAAGCAGGGATTAAATCATGTGCTAGAACTTTTTAAGTTTCTGAAATCATATAGAGAGAATACAATATAAGTTTTGAGAGGTGTATGTTAATTGTCAACAAATCGGAAATGGAAAAGTACCATATGACCCCTGCCAACCAGACTTTTAAGAGCGGCTCCCATGAAGGACGTTATTTCTACCAGCAAGGCAGATCATCCCTCTTTTCTCTTTTGTTTACACATGCAGATATTTCACTGGCATCATTGCTTGTCTGATAAATTAGGGCAAAAATGTGAAGAGAATTAAGCGGTTAAAGTTGTAATTAATTGGGACCGGGCAGCCCATGTGCTAGCTCTTTTTGCAAAATTAATGGATAAGCGGATGTATATGCCACTAGTCCGGTGGTAAACTCTGTTTGACAGGTGACATAAAGACATCCACCCCGTCCTCTTGGAGTTACAAGCATCTACTTGGCCAAAGCATCTACTAGTAACGGAAAACATGCAAGATCATAAATAACATATAAGATAGATTGATAATCAACTTGATCATAGTATCAATATTCATCGGATCCCAGCAAACACAAAATGTATCATTACAATAAGATGATCTTGATCATGATAGGCAGCTCAGAAGATCTAAACATGATAGCACAAGGAGGAGAGACAACCATCTAGCTACTGCTATGGACCCGTAGTCCAAGGATGAACTACTCACGCATCAGTCCGGAGGCAGGCATGGCGATGTAGAGCCCTCCGGTGATGATTCCCCTCTCCGGCAGGGTGCCGGGAAGAGATTCAGAACCTTCCTGAACTAGGGTTGATGATGGCGACGGCTACGGAACTTTTCGTGGATGGAGGCTCGGGTATTTAGGGTTTTCTGGACGAAGGCATTATATAGGCGAAAGGGCGGCGTCAGGAGGCACCCGAGGGGGTCACGCCACCCCCGGCGCGGCAGGAGGTGGGGCCGCGCCGGCCCCTGGCGTGGCTGCCTCCTCGGTCCCCTCCGTCTCTCCTTTGGACTCCGTGTACGTGTCGGGAAAATAGGAGGTTCTGTCCAAGTTTTGTCCAATTCCGAGAATATTTCTAGAACAGTTTTTCTGGATACAAAAACAGCAGAAAACAGGAACTGACACTGTGTCATCTTGTTAATAGGTTAGTCCCAGAAAATGCATAAAAATGCTATGAAGTGTATATAAAAACATGTAACAATTGGTATAATATCAACATGGAACATCAGAAATTATAGATACGTTTGAGACATATCAAGTAGACCCTAGTCTTGCCTTTTAGACTAATTCGCTGATTGCTAGAGACCACGATTTCCTGGTCTGGGACATTGTTTATGTCAGCATCAATGAGTGGCATATTGTTGGTGGAAACAATATGGCTGGGTAGACCCAAATCATTGATATGCTAAGAAGATTCCAAAGTGTCTTTTTGTCCTTAGTGCAATATCGCAGATGGTTATTATATAACATGCCCTTATCGCAGATGGTTATTATATCGATCTTGGGGTTCCTCAGAGCAGAATCTGGATATTGCTCATCATAGTCTGACAGCTTTCAGGCCAAACCTTGGTTTTCTGCAGAAAAGTGCTATTCAAGATTCCAATTCTTCAGATTTTGGAAGCTTTGAAACTGCCGATCCTACTGCCTAATGATCTGATTTTTGAAGTCTTGGGCCGCTGTGAAAAATGTAGCTCCACAGACCATCAGCGCAGAGATTGCCCAGGGGTTTGTGCTGAATGTAGGATTTTGGGCCGCAAATGCTCGTCTTGTAGCCCACCTTGCCCTTCTCATTATGCTAAGCAACCCGTTAAGAAGGTGTGGAGGCCCAAACGAAAAATGAAACGACAGAGTCTGTTTCTGGAGTCTACTCGACAGATTTGGGTGGTTAAGCAAAAGAAGGAAAGTTCTGGTATTCCCCTTCTTGTTAGTTATTCGGAGACATCTATTACCATGCCCCTCTCGCCCTCCTCGCTCGCTCCCCAAGCTGCAGTATCCCCTGGCGAAACAATGGCCCCATTGATTAATTTTTAGGATATTCTTCAGGATCAGAGAGTTCCCTTCTCTACAGGTGTTGCACCATCTGAACCAATGAGACTAGAGGTCCAATGAGAGCTTGGAATGATGCGATTTGGGACACAACCTCCTCTTCGTCAGAAAGTAATGCTACGATGATTCAGTCTCCTCAGTTGATCTTTAAATCCATGTTGATAATGCCCCAACACTTTTATGCTGCTAACAGTGATATGTTGGCTTATAGAGTAAATTCTTTTACTGCACAATATGTTGTTTTTCCCACCTTGGAGTTGGATAATGCTTACTTCTTTGCTACTGATCTGAAACTCAATCCTGCAATGGCATTTGAGATTTTTGGTGAAGGGTTTGCTCTCTGGCAGCACCGACAGGCAAAGAAAGCTAATAGGGTCCCTGGCTCTATTTGTGGTAACAACAGCCTTACTATGCTTACTCTCACTGATGTTTCAGATCAAGGGGAGGAGACTGATTCTCTGGTTCTTATGCCTGTTACTCCCGACAATGTCGCTGCTGCTGTGTCTACTGCTCTCCAGCCTATTGAAGAAGACGTTGCTGTTGGATCTATGCCCAAAAGGCAATAAAGTTTAACATCTGATTCATAATTATGCTTCATGATTCTATGCTATAACTCCGGTGACTTCTGAATATGTGATTCAGAGGAAAACTCACTCGCACGTGTTGAGACATGAACAAATTAAAGTATACCCTACTCTTGCCTTTTAGACTAATTCATTGATTATTAGAGACCACGTTTTCCTGGTCTGGGACATTGTTTATGTCAGCATCAATGAGTGGCATATTGTTGGTGGAAACAATATGGCTGGGTATACCCAAATCATTGATATGCCAAGAAGATTCCAAAGTGTCTTTTTGTCCTTAGTGCAATATCGTAGATGGTTATTATATGACATGTCCTTAGACCATGGGGTTATTGGGGTTATGCATACTGGAAGAATTACTTTGGTACTGTCAACGCCATGGCCGTAACTTGCTGGCAAAACGGCAGTCACTGGGTGATTACCAAGGTATGCATATATCCTAATGTTCCAAGATGGGAAATTACTCCTCTGTCAAAAGAGAGATACTTCCAGGACCCACTCGGTATGTATGATATCCAATATGTTCTGCAGATAATGCATGATGAAGTTACATCATGTGGGATATCGTATTACGGGAACGACAAAAGGAAATTCCCCTCCTTGGCCAAGTGGGAGCCTTGTTGGACAAGGACTCCTCCCCCCATACTGAATTGGGCAAGGGGAAAACTTTCCCCTTCCCCAAGCCGACTTGGACTAGGGGAAAGCTTTCCCCTTCCCCAAGTCCCTCTACCCCTTGGCCTCCTATATAAACCCCACCCCCTCTCCTTTGGAGAGACACAAGTTAGATCTCTTCTAGTTGGATTAGAGGGTTCCTCTCTCCAATTAGATCTAGATCTAATATCTAATCTCTCTCTCCCTCCTTCTCATGTGTTGAGATCTCCACCTTCATATACACCAGCGGTGAGTGCTTCAAGTGTGGACAGCACTTGGACTAGGGGAATGCTTTCCCCTTCCCCAAGTCCCTCTACCCCTTGGCCTACTGTATAAACCCCACCCCCTCTCCTTTGGAGAGACACAAGTTAGATCTCTTCTAGTTGGATTAGAGGGTTTATCTCTCCAATTAGATCTAGATCTAATATCTAATCTCTCTCTCCCTCCTTCTCATGTGTTGATATATCCACCTTCAAATACACTAGCGGTGAGTGCTTCAAATGTGGACGGCGAAGCCCTGCTGGACTAGATCAGATGTATGCGTGCGAAACTCAGAGGGGTGATCCGTTGAGAAACGGTTGACTCTATCTCACTTTGTTGGATCAAGGCGGGACGCGAGGAGTCTAAGATATTCTCTAGGCTAGGCTTAGCCGAGGGAGTTCTTCCACAAGCTTCATCAACGTCGTCATCGACATCTCTTCCGCTTCAACGGTGTCGGTAACGATTTATAGTTAGATCAAATATGCATGTCTTGTCACTTGTATCTTCATAGTAGATCTTGGCTGTTGCGTTGTAGTGGCGAATTTTTTTGTTTTCCATGCACGTAACCCAACAGTGGTATGAGAGCGGTCTCTGCGTAGATACAAGATTTGATCTAGAGCACATGGTGTGCGGGCACCGCATAATTTTGTGCGGGTATGTTATTGAAGTCTATATCTTCTAACATTCAGTTTATTTATGGTTGCTTCCCAATATGCGGTCTTGTCTTGTTTCCAACGGCATCGTAAGATCTCAAACTTCTGGCAATCCGTGGACCTTCCGGCTGCTCCTAGTATGCCCGTCGGCGCCAACGAAGTGCTTCAGTAGCTTCGAATCTTATTATAGTTGGCCTCGTCGACATGATAGCGGAAGGGGCATGTGGACTAGGTCCACACGGGGGTCATGTGCTTTGGCAATCATCTAGATTCGGATCCGCAACATTTTCGTAATGTTGGGATCGACAATCACCCCGCAAGGTCAATCTAGCAACATGAATAATCATGCTTTGACAGGGCCGTAGGTTTTTCCGTGGTTTTGGGAATTCTACAGCCACGATAAAAGATGCAAATAAACGTTAGAGGCGTCTAACTCGGTTTTGCAGGAACAGTGATGTGGTATAGTCTCGAAATTTTATTTTGAGTTATTGCCTAACATTGTTTTGTTTTGGCCGGCGTGCCGTTCTTCCTTGTTCGTCGAGCTATGGTAATAGTGGAGGTTAGGAGAAGGCACGCACTTGTCGTGAACCTCGACATGGCCACACCGGTGGAGGCGCCACCGGTAGATGAAGAAAGAATACTACACTACATCACGAAGTGTTATTTACTTGTGCATGTTTTATACCTGTTTTCTTGCTTTTCCTTGGTTGCGCGGTAGACGTGATTATTAGGGTGATTTCTCAGAAGGAGCTACGGATTTAATTATCCAAGCTATATAAACCAATATCAAGGAGATCGTGCTCATCCAACCGTGGCACCGTCAAACCAGATGCTTGTCACCGGGCGTACTGTTTCCATGCGTCGAGTGTGCCAAGGGTTTGGGAGGCGGGCACGAACCGTTTCTACCAGCATCATCGGTTGGTTGTCTTGAAGTCCAAGCATAACTAGTTATGAGTTCGGAGCACTACATCGAAAGATGAATGGAAGTCACGGTAGGAAGTGATCGGCAAGTTGGCCTACCCATTAATCATAGAGGATGCCATGTATCCATGCTTTCCATCTATTGATGAGTGAGGATTCCGAAACACTAAAGTATAATCACGAGGATTATCACAGTTTAGTGGGAGCACATTATTAGTTTATCTTTAACTAGTGCTAAAAAAATAATTATGAACATGTCTTAGTGAACTTTAGATTGTTGTAGATCGACACACGTAACACCCGCTATTTAACTTGGTCCACTAATTAAAATAGAAACCACTTCTACCATTAGGAGTAAATATGTTGTTTGGGTATGTTTCCTAAGTCTTGTACTTAGGGGTGCCAAGAATAAGAATGTCATCGACGCTCCTCCTTTGGGGGTTGTTGTCAAAACTACTTATTATGAAAGGGAGCTCACACCTTGAAAGGTGATGAGGCTGTCTCTATCCAATATATTATGTTGACGTGCATGGGCCATGAGTTGCAGAAGCGGTTGGATCGCACATCTGCTAAGCGACATGATCGTCGTCCTCATAGCCATGTTCCAGTCTCAGGCAAATACTGAGAGTTATGAGATAACAAAGGTTTTCCCGTCATGTCACATGGCAGAAGGAAGCTGAGCAAGAGAGCATGTAATCAAGATTGATTACGGTATTAGGCTGCAGACTCTGGGGTTTTCTAATCCCGGCACAGATTTGATGTTATCTTCACTTCCCCGTTTAACAACGGATGCACCATGAGTCAAAACATGAGTGCGAGGAAGAAAACATTAAAATGGCTCCTTGATATGATGAAATCTGCAAAGCTAATGTGATGAGGGATAACAATCAAGTTTGATTGTGCCCAATTGGCATGCTTCAAGAAGAAGGCTGAAGATAAGCTTAAAAGGTTTAATTCAGGAGAATATTGAAAACCACTTCCGAGGAAAGAAAGGATATTGGAAGTGGAAGTGTAAAAGGTTTCAGGCACTAATAAGAAGAAACCTGCTAGATATGCAGAAAAGTATAAGAGTTATATTTAAATGATATTCATTATTTTGTTAGTAACTCTGGAGTATTGATTACGAAGATTTTTTCCTGCATTCAATATAAGGGTTGCGGAAAGTAAGAAGGATAATGAATAAAATGGGGTAGTGTGTGCCAAGTTTGGCGCATGGACCTTTGTCCTTGGATGAAGACGTCTCCACTTTTATTTGTTCAAGTTGAAAGATTTGTGACTTCGGCTCAAGTTATTAGGTCGCATGTTTTGCGATAAATATTTTGTGAATTTATAGGACAAGTTGGTCCTGTTTATTATGATAAAGAATATGGAGATCACTCCCTCCAGGGATGATCAAGTTGCAAATCTTTGAAGTTTAGGGAATATCATTTGTTCTAAAATATTTTAGGATTGTGTTGATATCACCTTCGGGTGGCACTATCATCTTGGATGCATCATATGCATGATGGAAGGAAATCAAGATATCGTTATGTGAAACGAGTGAAAGACTTGTGAATTACACACTTCTTTGAAGTTTGAATTCATTAAGTATTCGGCACATAGTGATAAATCAATAAAAGATAAAGGTTTTGGATTGTTAATGATTTTATCATTAATGTCTAAAGTTTCACAAAATGTTTTAGATATAAAGTCTTGGTGATTATAATTATGTCTTGAAAGTTTTCAAGTCAATCTGACTAAGTGTGACGAAGTCAGCACTAAGAACTTCTTGTTTTTGCATAACGTTTGGCAATACTCAATCTAGAATATGTTTGCTTGCTAGTAATTTTAGCACAGTTTTTGTCTTGCTTCGTGTCATTGTTTTGAAAGATAAACTATGGATGGACACGTTGGTGTTAGGTATAAAAGTTTCTGAAATATTGGAACTTGGTCCTAAGATAAAATACAAAGAGAATTTCATTGTCTCTTGCCTCATGTCATTGTTTTGAAAGATAAACTTTGATGACATGGTGGATTTAGGTTCTGAGATTTTCTGAAAGATGAAACTCGATCCTAATAGTAAAAGACAATGAGTTACTTTGTAGGTTGTTCCAATAAGTTAATTGGAAGTCCTCTTATAACACCACATAAGTGACAATGTTTTGTTACTAAGAGATATGTGATTCTTAAGGAATTTATTCCTTGTTGAATTCAGTGGGAGGATGGTGATTCTTGAAGAGATTATTGAATCTTCGGAAATAGTTATCAGAAGTTGTGCAGGCGGAAGCAATTCCAATTGACAATTCTTTTAGACTAATACCGAGAGTCATTGCAATATGAGCATGACTTCTTGTCAAGAAATAATCACTTAACCAGATAAAGAGCATATGAGTTTCTAGGAAACTTGAGTCCATATGCTAAAGACAAAGTAATAAGATAAGGTGCTATAGTATCCAAACCTTCATGACTTAGAGTCATATTAATTAGTAATATCATCAAGTTCGAGTTGAGAGACTTGAAGGAATTCCTGTTGGAATAATTGATCATAAAGCTTGTTTTGTCATAAATGGTTTTGTGATAAATTCAAGAGTTGACTACTCAGGATCATATGATCTGTAGCACAGCTTTGTGATCTAAATGGGACTAGTAGATTTGTATGAGATGTTAACAAAGTATTCCTCTAAGGAAAAGTAATCGAGTATGTGTACAATGTACAACTCGAGGCTTTGTTAAATGAATACAATACTAGTTATTTAATGAGTATGTTTATATAAGATGTTAACAAAACAAATTCCTTTGAAGGAAAATTTATCGAGGAAGTGTACTAGGTACAGCTCGAGGGTTTTGTTAAATGAATACATAACTTGTCATTAAAAGATGTCTGTGGTGGCAGACAGATGATGATATGAAGGTTGGATTAGTTTTGTAATTATGTGAAGTAAAACAAGCAATGTTTAAATTCATAGGAAATTGCAAAGTTCTTAAAAGTTAGTGGGAGCTAGTTTATGGTATTCAATTAATTTTGGAAACCATTAACAATACTTCATTTGATAGAATATGTGTATCATTGAACTTTTCAATGAAATGAACGGAGCAAGGAATTAGTATCATGACAGGATTTATCCTGATAATGATTTAATATCTTGCTGCAAGATTGCACACAAAGTGTTTTGAATGAAAATTCGAAACATGAGAGAACTAGGTTCTCATAAAGAATGGAAATTCATATGCAAGAACCACGATAGTATATCGTGGTGAGCATGATCAAATGATTCTTTCATTTGATCATTATGGGAATTTCCTGATTATGCATTCTTGGATTCAAATATCAAGTGATAAAGGAAATTGTTGGCAAGTTGACTTTGTAACAAAAGTTCAATTGACTCCAATATTATAGAGTATTCTCTAAATGGTGTTTTGAAGAGGTTGATCTTCAAAAGAGAATAACTCGAAATGTAAGAGTTACATTGGATAAAGACTTATGAGATAAGCATAAAAGAAAAACCAAGGATAAAACTGATCTTATGATTTTGTAAATAGCAAGGGTTAGGATGCTTAATTAATTTTGAGCATAGAGTTACGTACACTGCAACAAGTCGCAGTGACAGTGGGAGCTTAAATGATTCCAAAAGGGTTATCGGTTCATTGGATGAACTAGGTGTGGTTATTTACAAAAGAGGCATCAATGTTGTGAAAACATCAGAACTGTTTCTTAGTTAGAGTACCAAGGTTTCGCCTTGAATAGCCCAGACTGCATGTGATCGTATGATCAAGGAGATTATGATAGAAAAGAGTTTTCGCATAATGCATAAAGTTCACACAGCCCTGAAAGGGTCTGATGGCAAATGTCTACCACAGGAGAGGAAGCATGAGAAACCATCTGTTTCACCCAGATGTTGAGTCTTGTGCAAATAGTAAATTGCCTATTGTGCAAGTGGCAACTGTTGGATGTATGCCCAAAAGGCAATAAAGTTTAACATCTATTCAAAATTATGTTCATGATTTATGCTATAACTACGGTGACTCCTGAATATGTGATTCAGAGAAAACTCACTCGCACATGTGGAGACATGAACAGAATAAAGTATACCCTAGTTTTGCCTTTTAGACTAATTCGTTCATTGCTAGAGACCACATTTTCCTGGTCTAGGACATTGTTTATGTCAGCATCAATGAGTGGCATATTGTTGGTGGAAACAATATGGCTGGGTAGACCCAAATCGTTGATATGCTAAGAAGATTCCAAAGTGTATTTTTGTCCTTAGTGCAATATCGCAGATGGTTATTATATACATGTCCTTAGACCATGATGTTATTGGGGTTATGCATACTGGAAGAATTACTTTGGTACTGTCAACGCCATGGCCGTAACTGGGTGGCAAAATGGCAGCCACTGGGTGATTACCAAGGTATGCATATATCCTAATGTTCAAGATGGGAAATTACTCCTCTGTCAAAAGAGAGATACTTCCAGGGCCCACTCGGTATGTATGATATCCAATATGTTCTGCAGACAATGCATGATGAAGTTACATCATGTGGATATCGGATTACGGGAACGACAAAAGGAAATTTACCGGTAACGAGATAGACAGAGATATAGTGAATCAGGGATTGATTCATGAAAATATCGGAATACTTTATCTCGGGTAATTTCAGTATCGTGAGTAATGGGAATGACGAATTAATAGTCAACAGGTTCAACAGAGTGTTATTCGCATAACGGTAGCAGTTATTCAGGTAGCCCATGTATCTGACCCTGGCTGGTGATTAGATGGAAACATCTAATTATAGCTACACGTTATCGAACCTGTAAGGTAACACGCTTAAGTCAGTTCTAGTTTGTTGTGTATATGATTGGTCTGGATACCGAGAGAGATCACCGGATGGTTTCTGTGTGGTAGATAATATCTTTATCAGAGAGATTGGATTATGCAGACACTAGGTGTCTCGGAGTAATAGAAATAGTTTCTATCACTAGTCGAATTTATTCCGAAGGTTTATATAAGAGGGAAATATTTGTCCAGAGTATTTTGTCTGCGGACGCTGGGTGTCCCAGATCATGTAAACGTGTTTTATATGATAAGCCATTAATTCGGGGAATATTCTGTAAAAGGAAATATTCAAATAAGAATTAATTAGACAAAATATTATTTAATTAAATATTAATTTATTTAATTAATAAATAATTATTGGAAAAATATTAAATAAATTGAAGCCACCGAAGGGGGCTGCCAAGTGGGCCCATGCCGCACCCCCAAGTGGGGCGGGTGGGCCAAGTATGCAAGGGGGAATTCCCCTCCTTGGCCAAACCCTAGATGGGCCAAAGCCCATGGGGGGAGGCGGTTTGGGGGGAGCCTTGTTGGACAAGGACTCCTCCCCCCCAAACCGAATTGGGCAAGCGGAAAACTTTCTCCTTCCCCAAGCCGACTTGGACTAGGGGAAAGCTTTCCCCTTCCCCAAGTCCTCTACCCCTTTGCCTCCTATATAAACCCCACCCCCTCTCCTTTAGAGAGACACAAGTTAGGTCTCTTCTAGTTGGATTAGAGGGTTCCTCTCTCCAATTAGATCTAGATCTAATATCTAATCTCTCTCTCCCTCCTTCTCATGTCTTGAGATCTCCACCTTTATATACACCAGCGGTGAGTGCTTCAAGTGTGGACGGCGAAGCCCTGCTGGACTAGATTAGATGTATACATGCGAAACTCAGAGGGGTAATCCGTTGAGAAACAGTTGACTCTATCTCACTCTACTGGATCAAGGCGGGACACAAGGAGTCTACGATATTCTCTCGGCTAGGCTTAGCCGAGGGAGTTCTTCCACAAGCTTCATCAACATCGTCATCGACATCTCTTCCGCTTCAACGGTGTCGGTAACGATTTACAGTTAGATCAAATTTGCATGTCTTGTCACTTGTATCTTCATAGTAGATCTTGCTGTTGCGTTGTAGTGGCGAATTTTTTTGTTTTCCATGCACGTAACCCAATAGTTGCTGGCTCTTCTTCCAAGGTGGTTGTTGCTCCATCTGCACCTACTCGTCCTCATGGCCGTCCCTGCAAAACGGAAGCTCCTGTCACTAATCCACTACCGCGCCGCCCTACCAGAAGCAACAATGTCAGGTTCATGCATGAGCCCATCCCCTATACCCCTACTAGGCGCAAGAATTCCCAGGTTTCGAAGGCCGCTCCTCGTCCTGTCTCTCAGTTGTCTACACTCCAGTGCATTGGGATTGAAGACTGCAAGATTGATCCGATGGAGCTGACTGATGATCAGCTGCTGAAGGAGCGTGATGATTAATCAGTTAAAATTGGTCGTGTGGTCGTCTTGCCAGTTGTACCTGGTCATCCTTTGCGTGTGTCAGTTAAACCTTGATCGTGTGCTTTGTAATGTCAGACTTTGTGAGTGGTAAGCGAATCTGGTATGTCTTTTGTTGGAATGTGCGTGGGATTAATAGCCCGGAAAAAAGGCCCCTTATTCGTGATAAAATTAAGGAGAGCGATGCCTTGATCATCTGCTTCCAGGAAACGAAACGCTCTAAATTTGACATCATCTTCATAAAATCTTTTGCCCCATGTCGTTTTGATAAGTTTGTGTTCATTCCTTCGGATGGGGCCTCGGGCGGGCTTTTGGTTCTTTGGGATAGCAATATGTTCACAGGTCAGGTTCTTCTTCAGGAAAGCTTTGGTATTGTGATTAGTTTCACGTCTACTTTTTCGGCTGGACCTTCGTACCGGTTAATGTCTATGGCCCTTGTGATGGGGTAGAACGCGAAAACTTCATTGCCTGGCTGTTTCACCTTGACATCTCGCAAGACGCCTTATGGCTTATCCTTGGCGATTTCAATTTTTACCGCTATTTGATAGCCGCAACAGGCCTGGTGCTAACCTGGAGGATATCGCTACGTTCAATGAGGTGATCTCCTACCTAGGCTTAGTAGAACTTCCGATCAAAGGGTGTAACTATATGTGGAGCAATAGGCAAGCTGATTCCCGGTTGGTATAGCTCGACTGGTTCTTTACCTCGCCTGCATGGACGCTTCAATATCCTGATACTACAGTGCGTCCTCTTGCTCGCCCCACTTCTGATCACACCCCCTGCGTTGTCTCATTGGCACTAATATTCCTAAGGCTTCGATCTTCCGCTTTGAGGATAATTGGATTAAAATGCCAGGTTTTCTGATGTTGTCCAACGCATTTGGGACATACACTGCCCTGGCGATAGTGCCCTCTGTCTCTCGGCCAAATTCAAGTTGCTTAGAAAAGGACTAAAAAACTGGTGCACTGGTATCTCTGTCCTCTCGCATGTGATTGAAAAATGCAATGACACCATCCTCTGGCTTGATGATTTGGAGTAGATTCACACTTTACATATCTCAGAATGGAAATTCCTTAATATTTTCAAGCGAAAATTGCAGCATCTCCTTGACTATAAACAGATGTACTGGAAAAAAAGATGTACTGCTAGATGGGCCAAGTTTGGCAGTGAAAACACGAAATTGTTTCACTCAATGGCGACCATTCGATATCGGAAAAATCATATCTCTATCCTAGCACGTGCTGATGGTTCGGAGGCCACGGAGCATGAAGAGAAAGCTGCCATTATGTGGAATTCGTTTAAGGAGAGGCTTGGTGTGTCCACTCCTATTGATCCAGCTTTTAACTTCTCTGAATTTATTCAACCTGCTGCTGATCTAGATGATTTATCTTCTCCTTTCTCCCATGAAGAGATTGATCGAGTTATTGCTGAGATGCCGACCGATAAGGCACCGGGCCCTGACGTTTTTTTGGTCTGTTCCTAAAAACTTGCTGGCCATCATCTGTCATGATTTCTACCGTTTGTGTGAGGACTTTTGGCACCTTCGTGTAAACCTCCAGAGCATTAACAATGTGTATATTACGCTTATACCTATGGTGCAGTCGCCAAAAGGACCTAATGATTTTTGCCCTATATCTCTGCTTAATTCCAGCCTCAAACTTCTGACAAAACTTTTAGCCAACCTCTTGCAATCCAAGATTCTGAAGCTGGTTCATGTCAATCAATATGGGTTTCTCAAGACCAGGACGATACAGGATTGTGTGGCATGGGCTTATGAGTATATTCATCAATGCAAACAGTCTAGGCAAGAGGTGGTGGTTCTCAAACTTGACTTCGCCAAAGCGGTTGATACTATTGAACACTCGGCGATCATCCAAATTTTGGAATGTTGGGGGTTTTATGATAGATGGCTTTCTTGGGTCTGACTCATTTTCTCCTCGGGCACCTCCTCTGTGTTACTCAATGGTGTTGCAGGCAAGAAGTTCCCTTGTCGTCGAGGTGTTCGACAAGGGGACCCTTTCTCCCCGATCCTCTTTGTTGCTGGCGCAGATCTTCTTCAGACTATGGTTAATCAACTATCTTTTGATGGGATACTTTCCCTCCCTTGCCAATTCCACAGACTGATTTCCCTATTGCACAATACGTAGATGATACTTTGTTGATCCTTAAGGCCTGCCCAGCTCAGCTTCTTGCTCTGAAAGAACTGCTACAAGTGTTTTCTGCTGCCACTGGTCTCAGGGTTAACTATGACAAATCTTGTCACATGCATGTCAATGTTTTTGCTGAACTCCTTGCTTCGCTTGCTGCCACATTTGGTTGTGCTACGGGATCGTTACCGTTCACATACCTTGGCCTGCCGTTAGGATCATCGTGGCCCTCTGTACAAGACCTTATGCCTTTGACAGATCAGATGGAGCGGAGACTGAATGCCAGCGCACGCTTTTTGGACTATGGTGGCAGGCTCACCTATGTTAATTCAATCCTTTCTACGTTGCCTATGCACTTTCTATGTACGATCAAGATGCCGAAAGCCATCCTAAAGCTCTTCGACCGGATTAGACGTCATGGTTTGTGGGGAAAGGATGATGATTCTAATTCAGTTCACTCTCTTGCTGCCTGGAACATGGTTTGCCGGCCTAAGAAATATGGGGGTCTTGGAATCCTAAATTTAGAAGTGCAGAACATAGGCTTGCTGATCAAGCATTTGCATAAATTTTTCTGCCGAGCTGATGTGCCTTGGGTCTCGCTTGTTTGGTCTCTCTATGATCCCCACATTCCTCCCCAAGCCCAATATGCCAGAGGCTCTTTTTGGTGGAAGGACATTTTCAAATTGGTTAATATTTATCGCAACATCACTACTTCTAGTATTGGGAATGGGCAGACCACCCTCTTTTGGAAAGACTTCTGGCATGCGAGTGAGCTCTTATGTGATAAATATCCCAGACTATACTCTTTTGTTATCAACGAGGATGTGTCTGTCGCTCACTTCGTACTGGCTGATGATCGGACTGCTTCGTTTGCCTTGCCACTCTCGTTGCAGGCCTTTGAAGAACTTGAGCAGGTCTCTAATATTCTTGATGCACACGATTTTAGCTCAGCGGATATGGACTCTAAAGTTTTTCCGTGGGGCAGCTCTTTGTTCTCCTCGGCCAAATACTATAAATTCATTTTCTCTCATCTCCCTCAAGATTAGTCTTTAACAGCCATTTGGAAATCGAGATGTCTGCCTAAGCTCCGTGTCTTTGCATGGTTGCTGCAAAAGGAGAGGTTGAACACTAAAGACCTCATGTTAAGGAAACATTGGCATATTGATTCAGGAAATCATTGTGTTCTCTATGATTCGAGGCTTTTAGAGACACGCGATCATCTGTTCTTTGAGTTCTCCTTCGCTGTTAGCTGCTGGGATGTTATTGGCGTGCACTGGGACTCTTCTCTGCCTATTTCTCAGCGTTTTGCACTTGCCCAAAGTCTTTTCACTAGACCTTGCTCAATGGAGATTTTGGTGTGTGCTTTGTGGAATATTTGGAAGAGTAGAAATGACTGATTTTTAAAAATCTGACGCCTTCGCTTGCGAGATGGAAAGTTCTCTTCCAGAATGATGTTCTGCTTCATCAGTACCGTGTTCGGCAGAATAGAGTGCAGCCCCTTCTTTATTGGGTCCTAGCTACTTTTAATTAGATGAGTTCTTTTTCTTCTAGTTTTTTGGTTTCCAGCCACCCTGAATTTTTGGTAGAGATTTGTAAGAGACTTGCATTGAAAAACCTCTGGTTTTTCTTTGTTTATTACTATAAAATATACACCGTAGGGATTTTTCCCTACGGTCTCTCTGTAAAAAAAAACCTAGTAAGATGTTACCAGTCACATAGCAAACAAGTTATCATGTGGAGATACTATAAGTTTATTACCAAGACTCTCGCATATAAGTTATCGATGAGAAAAGAACTAGTAAAATGTTACTAGTCACATAATAAATTAAACAAGTTATCAAGTGAGGGGATACTAAATCTTATTATCAAGTCTCTAGCATACAAGTTATCGACGGGGAACAATGAAGATATTACCAGTCGCATATCAAGCAAGTTATCAGGTGGGGAACTAAATAATTTTTACCAATACCCTAGCATATAATTTACTGGTGAGAAAAGAACTAGTAAGATGTTACCAGTCACATAGCAAAAAATTATCAGGTGGGGATAAAAAAAAATTATTACCGAGATTCTAGAATACAAGTTATCGATGGGAAAAGAACCAGTAAGATGTTACTAGACGTATAACAAATAATTTATTAGGCCGAGATACTAAAAAAATTATTACCAAGACGCTAGCATATAAGTAATCAGTGAGAAAAGAAATAGTAACATGTTAGAAGTAACATAACAAATAAGTTATCAAGTGGGGGATACTAAACTTATTATCAAGACTCTAGCATTCAAAGTTACCGATAAGGGGACAATTAAGATATTACCAGTCACATATCAAACAAGTTAATAGGCGGGGATACTAAAACTTTATTACCAATACACTAGCATACAAGTTATCGATGCAAACTGAACTAGTAAGATGTTACTAGTCGCATGGCAAACAAGTTATCAGGTGGGGGTACTAAAATTTTATTACCAAGAGTCTGGCATACAAGTTATCGATGAGAAAATAGCTAGTAAGATGTTACCAGCCACATAACAAACAAGTCATCCAGTGTGGGATACTAAAAATTATTATCAAGACTATAACATACAAGTTACCGATGATGGAAAAAATTAAGATATTACCAATCAGATATCAAGCAAGTTATCAGGTGAATATGCTAAAAATTTATTACCAATACACTCATACAAGTTATCTATGAGAGAAGAACTAGTAAGATGATACCAGTCGCATAGCAAATTAGTTATCATGTGGGGGTACTAAAAAATATTACCAAGACTCTATCAAACAAGTTATGGATGAGAAAAGTACTAGTAAGATATCAACAGTCGCATAGAAAACAAGTTATCGGGTGGGGTAAAATAAAAATTAATTATCAAGACTCTAGCATACAAGTTACCGATGATGGGACCTATTAAGATATTACCAGTTATACATCAAAAAAGTTACTAGGTAGGGATACTTAAAATTTATTATCTATCATGCAAAGTTATCGATGAGAGAGAACTAGTAAGATATTAGCAATCAAATGACAAAAAAGTTATGAAGTGGGGATACAAAATAATTAAATAATTAGTTCTTTTCTCATTCAATCCGCATTCATAATTTAACCCTTGTTGGTAACTTGTTTGCTACATCATAAATAATAACAATAAATGTTTATCCTAGTAGAAAGTGTTTTTTTCCTATCCCCACCATTATTTCCCCCTAAAACCACCGACCCAAAAGGAATTTAAAATAAATTTGGCCTAAGAAAAATGATTTTAATATAGAATACATGTTATCATAAAAATAAATAGCATAAAGGTATTTCAGTTTACTGATCCTTTTTTATTTTACTGATTTATAAAAAAGGAATAGACCAGCTCAAATATACATATTCACATAACAAAAAAAGAGAAAATTCCAACATTATATTATTCGTCGTGCTTAGATACTATCGTTGTTCACCTGGAATCTATTATGATCAAAATGTGTAGTTGTCCGAGTTATGTTTTCTGTTATTTCATACTAGTAGAAAGTGGTAGTTCTTTTCTATTCTACTTTTTTGTACAAGTAGAAACTGGGTATTTTCCTATTTCTCAGCCATTTTTATTTACCCTAAGAAATCATCGTCCTAAAAAAGGAATTGAAAATTATATTGGATATATTTACAAGCAAAAATCAGATTTTTTTTTGGCACGCAAAGGGAATAGTATCAGAGCAAAAACATTTAAAAATGTGCCATCATAAGTTATCTCCGACAACCTTGCATTTTCATACAAAAACATATTATAAAGCAAATAGAGGTTTGTGATTTTGAAAAAAAAGGTTATACATCCAAAATAATGTACGCGGTTCAATGTTCAAAAGTTCTAAAAGTTCCACAAGGTCCGGATAATGTTCACGGGTTGAAAATGTACGCAAACCAGGGAAAAAATAAAAAAGAAAAAGACAAGAGAGGAAAGGAAAAGGGATTAGAAGCAAAACGACATAAGTGGCAATGCACACAGGTAAAAGGTATGGTGGACCCAACCCATGCATCTGCAATCTGTATGCAGACAGGAGATTAGGAGAAACTAGAAAGATACCAGCGGCATTTTTTTTTAAATGTAATATAAACGAAAGGACTTATTACACATAGAACAGGAAAATTTCTTGGAAATATTTAGGAATCGATTGATCACCATAATTGAGAGGCTAGATTTAATCAATGTATAATCTTTGTATATTTAACAACTAAAATTGATGAGGTATTGTATGGATAAAATAATTTATAATGCGAATAGTTTTCATGGATGGATAGAAAATCATTAATAAATTTTTGATGACATGGATAAATAATAGCTCAAATAGTGGATGATGTGGTTTAAGGAATAGACGATGCGTGATTAATAAGTATTAGTGGAAATGATATGGACAATTGATTCGTTAAGTGAATGGATGATGTGTATAGTTTGCATGTTGAGATAGAAAATAATTAATACTCCCTCCGTCTAAAAATAAGTGTCTCAAGTTTGTCCAAAAGTTGATGTATCTATATATGAAACATGTCTAGATACATTCACTTTTAGACAAACTTGAGACACTTATTTTGGGACCGAGAAAGTACAAGTTAGTGGAGTTTTGTTTTATAAGAAGTATAAATAGATAAGAATTGACATAATCCACCTCCCACCCATGCATGTGTAGCTACCGGCGGTGAAAAGTCAAAAGAATTCAGAGCGGTGGTCCCCACGTTAGAAAAGGAAATAGGAAAACTAACAGAAATTAGCGCTGGAAAAAACGAAAAGGAACTAGAGGATCGACGCGGGAGGACCGAGCGAGCGCTCGCGCGCTCGTAACCGAGCCATTTCGCGTACGACTGAGCTAGGCTCTTTCAATCTGAACCTATAGTTCATTGCCCAATCGACAATCCCAGGGCTATCTCCGGATTATGTTTGTATTAGGAAAAAGTCCATTTTAAATCCTGAACTTGTGGTAATGGTGCCGTAGGAGGATAGGATAGGTTAGCTCCCGCGACCAACCTGGCGACCGCGCGGCCTCCGCCGCCGCCGCCGTCACCGTCTCTTAGCTCCGCCCCGCCTGCGCCTCCGCCCTCCTGGCCATGCCCCATGGCCTCCCCAACCACCCCTCCTCAGTAGCTTTAGACCGTGAGGGGCGAGGAGCGGAGATCGCGCTAGGGTTTCCCGTCTTGCGCGGAGGCCGTGGGGGACGCCGTGGTGGCGGCGGCATCGCCGCTGAAGCGCCGGCGCGGGGACGGGATGCGGCGGGTGGCGGAGATCCTGATGGTGTTGGCCGCCGCCGGGGAGGCGCACGGCGGGAAGGAGCCCACGGCGGCGGAGCGGGCGCTGGCCGCCGAGGCGCGCGAGCGGCTGGCGGCGGCAGTCGCCGAGGGGGCCGCGCGGCCCAGGGATCTTTTCCAGGGCGAGGCGGCGCGCGCCGTCGTCGAGGATCCCGCCGCCTTGGGGTTCCGCCCGCCCAAGGCCTTCATTGCCGACAGGCTCACGCTCTAAGCGTAAGGTTAATCGATTCCTGATTCCACCCTTTTGTTGTTGGCCCATGGCTAGAGTTGCAGCGATTTGGTGATGTCATGTGAGGCTGATTAGAACTTCGTTAGATGGATTATTACACTGCTGCTCGGTGTTCGGATACAGGAGTTTTAGCTCTTGAGTCATTCTCCGTAGAGTTTAGACATGCTGTAGAGGCTTTGCAAAATATGGAGAAAGCTAGATTATGTCCTAGTAGCAGTAGTGTTTTACCTGTTGTTCATATCCAGGACCTGTCATCTAAAAGATGAGGATGTGGATGTTGAGGCTTACGAGCCTTTTGAATGTATGAAAGGGTTAACTAGTATCATGAGTAAGAGTAATTCGTTATGAAGAAGCTTTGGTAGAGGTATCCCTGTTGGTAGAGGTAGAGGCAGGACTTTTTGCACTGGTATACAGTTGTTTTGATGGCAGTAATTTTGTTTCTAGGATATGTTTTTGGACATAATTAGTGGTAGACAGGATGGAGGTATGCTTTTAGGGTTGATAATGTGTTTTACAATGTTTTAGATACTAAGATAGGAGGTTTCTTTGTTAAGGCTCTAGTAGAGGTTAATATGAGTAAAGAAAAATTGAATGTTGTTAGTATCTATGGCGCCCTTCTTAATTAAGTTCAAGTTCTGGAAAAAAGGTTTGGTCTGCCTTTGCTATTAGGAGGTTTTTTCATTTTAATTAGGAAAACGACCCTTTGTAATGTAAAGGTAAATCTAATTAATTGGTCTAAGTTGTTTAACGCTTTCTTTTGAAATTTATGAGTTTAGAGAGATAGACCTAGCTGGTAGAGATATACATGGTCAAACTAGCTTTTGCAGCTTTCTTTAAAAGAAGCTAGATAGGGTGCTTGTTCTTTGTCTTGCGAGTTTTTCTTCTTTGTTTTCTGAACTTATTAACTAGAGAACTGTCTAATCTCTCGCCTTTGGTGGTAGATTTTGGTTTGTGTTCAGTAAAGTTAGACAAAAACCTTTCTTTTTTGAGTTATGTTGGTTTTTAAAAGGATTATTTGGTAGAGGTAGTTACCATAGTATGGCACGGTTATTACATTGGTAGAGATTTTATATTACTGTGTGGAAAAGATTGAGGCAGGAAAATTAGGGATACTCTTTAAAGGGTGGAATTAGAACTTTCGTATGGCTGTATAAAAAGAAGAAGAAAGTTTTAGTAGATGCTATAGATGATATAGATAGAGAGTGTGAAGTTTTCGGCCTATCTACAGATAAATTTTTTCTTAGAAAATATTTAGGGATTCAGTTACATAAGATCTATAAAAAAGAAGAGCTGTTGTGATTCCAAAGAGCGGAAGGAAGAGAGAAGTCTTTTATCGGTGACAGGATTGGGGACCGCTGGTGCTGCGGCTGAACTGAAAACTCTGCCAAGGATGGAGAAAAAGAGCTCGTGGAGAGATGTCTGGTCCGGATGAAAAGACATGGAGTGTGAGCAAGATGAGCTACGATTGTTGTTGTTGGCTGTAGGCAACATATCTGTTGTCTTTGTCCGTTGTGTAGCAGTCTTTTTTAGAGTAGCTAGGTTTCCAGTTTGTATGTTGGTAGGAGTAGCTCTTGTGTTAGTGGAGTTCCTGTAGTAGATCCAGGTTTGGTTGCTCGCAGGGGGTTTGTACCCTGGACGTGGAAGAACTATGTATTATCAATTTCACAATAAATGAAATTGGGGCGAGGCCCTCCTTTCAAAAAATAAAAAATCCTGAACTTGTAGGGCTCGGGCGAAATGAACCCTGAACTTCAAATCCCGGTCGTTTGAAGTCTGAACTTAGCAATCCCGGTCTAAATTGAACCTTGTAGCTGTTTGGCACACCGGGAAACAAAAAATCCCGGCTGGGAATACCTGCTGTCTCACTGACTTGACGGGACCACGTGTCATATTCATCTTTATCCCCATCTTACCTCTAAAATCAATACACGGAAGCAGATGGCCGCCGACAGCGTGGGCAAGGTTGCCACCGAGCTCGCGGAGCTCCTAGCGCGGTTCGACGGTCGCCGCCGAGACGCCACCAGGGGCGTGATGGAGCATCTGGACGTTGCGCAGATGGCCGCCGTCGGCTGGCACGGGTGCGGGACGCCGTCACGGAGGCGGCCTTCCGTCGCCGAGCTCGCCGTGCTCCTGGCACGATTTGATGGCCGCCGGAGGGCGCGGGTGCGGGACGCCGTCGCGGAGGCGGCTTTCCGTCGCCGAGCTCGCCGTGCTCCTGGCGCGGTTCGACGGCAGCCGCCGAGGCCCCGCCACGGGCGTAATGCAACTGGATGGTGCGCAGATGGCTGCCGGCAGGCGCGGGTGTGGGACAACATCGCGGATGCTGCCGGCCGCCGTCAAGCCGCTCCAGACCAGATGGCCACCGGCGGGCGCGGGTGCGAGACGCCCTCGCGGATGAAGTCGTCCGCCGATGAGTCCTACCGAAGCAGAAGGCCGCTGGCAGAACGCCATCGCTGATCAGCCGGCCGCCGACGTGCCCCACCAGACCAGATGGCCACCGGCGGGAGTGGTGGCGTCCTTTTTTCTTTGCCCGCGGTGACGTTGCGTCGGCCAACCTCCAACGCAAAAGAAAGGAAAAACTCTTGATTGGGGAAGAAGAAGGAAATGACATGTGGGCCAACGATGTCAGTGGCGGTAGCATTTTTATAATTTAATTTTTTTTTCTCTATCAAACATGTCCAGGGTTCAATTTAGACCTGGATTGCTAAGTTTAGGGTTCAAACGACCGGAATTTCAAGTTCAGGGTTCATTTCGCCCGAGCACTACAAGTTCAGGGTTTTAAATGGACTTTTTCCTTTGTATTATAAGGCTTTTGCGGGGGTCCTATATCTCGCTTAAAGGGAGTCCGCGCGACCGGCTCGCACATACGATTCCATCAGGGAAAAAAATCGTTGAAATTTCTAGAAATTTAGGGTTTTCGGTAAGGGGCGAGAAAGCATAATCTCGTCCAAAAATTTCGGTCAAATTTAAATAAATTATGTACGTAACACTTCTAATAAGGAAATATCAAATTAAAAGTGATGCACTAGTCTAGTGGTATACGGTATTGGTGGTTGAATGCATGGGCTTGAGTTCAACTCCAGTTTCTCGCGTCTAATTTTGCTGATTTAATTTCATCTTAGACTTTTAAATCTGACCAATGTTTTTGAATCTTTTTTTTCAAATTACGTTAATTTTGCAAAAATTGCTAATCTCGTATATGGGCGAAAGTACTAAAAAAAGACATGCAAAACCCTGAAAATTTATATTATTTCTCAATTTTATTTCTTTTTCGAAATCTGAACATTTTTTAAATCTAATATGTTTAAACTTGAAATAATTATCAAATCAGAACTATTTTCAAAAAACTCAAATATGAACTTTCTTTAAATCTCAACCATTTTCAAAAAAAGAACATTTTTCAAACATGATTTTTTTAAATATGAACCATTTTAAATAAGAACATTTCTTAAAATCTGAACCTTTTAAAAAATATTTTTTTCAAATATGAACCATTTTCAATTACATTATTTAAAATAATCTTCAAAAAAGATTTTTTTAATCTGAGAAAACAATTGAAACAAAGAAACAAAAAGAATAAAAAGAAGAAGAATAAACTAGCTTAGAAAAAGAAACAAAAAAAGGAAAATAAATGGGCCAGCCCATGTTGCTGACTCCCGCGAGCGAGTCCGTGTTTCGACCCACTTAGAGCTAGATATAGTGCTCGTGGCCAGTTAGCGCTGCTACACTGACGCGTAGTAAACTTGCAGCCGGCCCAGTTAAGGTGTTTCTCTTCTTTTTAATTGCTTTTGTTTTTGTTTGCATCTCTCGTTTTAGTTTTATTTTTTCCATTTACTTTTTTTTATGTTTTATTTTTATTAATGTTTATTTATACTTTATAAATACATGAATATTCTATGTTTTTCACACATTTTTTGAATCCCGTGAGCAATATATCTGAACGCTGCTAACATTTTTCTTAACTCGCGTACATCGTGACGATATTTCTAAATGGTGGCAACATCTTTTTTCAACCCATGAAAATTTTACTTTAACTTCTATATATATATTTGAATGGTACGGGCACTGTTTTTACTTGCGAACAAATTATTTTAACTTGTACTAACATTTTTCTCTTATAATTTTTTTTGTGAACTTGTGAATAATTTTTTAAACTACACGAACATTTTCTAAAACCTCGTGAATATTTCAGTGAAGTCACCAAATATATTTTGTAAGAAAAATTACATATAATTTTTGGGATTTATAAATAAAGAGCAAAATGAGAAAAGACTACATATGACCTTGCACCTTCAACCAGTATAACCAATATGTTTGGTAATTTGTTGAACGTGATAGACTTAAAAAATTAAGGCTCAAATTCATATAGGGGTTTCAACTTTATGTTAGTCGATATGGAATTGCAGGAATAACCTTATTTTCAATAAGACAAATAAATTTCGTATTTTGCAAGTTATCGATATAGTTGCTCTCACTAGATTCAGTTGTGGGTGTTCCTACTCCCACTGGATCAACGTGATCTTATGGTTTATGCTGACTACAAGATACTAGACTACAAGATTGCTAGTTTTTGTATGTTGTTACTATTTTTATGGTTGATTCATGTTTCAACCTTTAGTGATTCTTGAATTATAATAACTTGATCAAAATAATGTCGCAATAGAATGGTTGTGTGCATCATTTGATGTAGAGTACAATATTTTATCCTCTTTTCGGAAAAAGTTAGTAACATGCATCATCATGCAATGACAACCAGGCATGTTGCTGACGCGACATAATATTAAGAAAATGCAAGAAAGGATGGTGGTAACATATAATGACACCGTAAAATAGTGCAACCCAAAGGAAAATGAGGCCACAACCTGATAAGTGAAGCATTGTTTGATACAGTATGACACCACACACTATAAAGATAGTAACATAGAGTAGTATCATATGCATTATACTAGTTACACTCGTGTATGTTACTCCCCACAACTAATAGCTAAAGGACTTACCCCGAATACTGGCTCTAAGACTATGTTCCAAATAAATTAAAAAAGCGGCAATATGCATCATTTTGATGCAGAGTCTGGAGTGCCCCTTTTCTATAAAAAAAAGCTAAAGGACTTACCCCAAGTCTAATAGTGTTGTGCCGGAAAAAAAGTCAAATAGTGTGGCTTCCTTACCGGCATGAAAGGGCATGTGGTCGATTAATGGCTCATGAAGGTAGACAATAAAATTTCACCACGACAAAAATACTTTACAATAGTAGGCTTCCTTTTGTTCGCCTCAATAAGGGAGCAGCGCGGGTATAAAGAGAGCCTCATGGCGTGTGAACATCATCATTCATCGTATCACTCGAGACGATTTTATCGCACAGTGCGCTTGCAGGGCAATCCTCACTTCGCAACTTGACACTTGTTGTCGAACATCATTATGCTTAAAAAATCACTTTTTGCACCGAACAAATATATTAACCACGCGTGATGTACAACACGGCAGTCTTTGGGCACAACGAATGGTGACATTTGAATATCAAAAGGAAAGAATTTGTTCAAGGAATGGTCCCTACAAACTTTATAGTGAACTGCAAGTTTACCCTTGCCTTCGGTGCTTTTTTAGCTCTTTCACCCAAACTTTCTTCTACTGCTGCTAGTTGCACATGAATTTAATATAATCCATGCATCATAGAGCATCGGGAGAGGAAAACCAGGTGTACCTCTGTCCGCTTCTCGAGGAGAGAAAAAAAACCATCTGCATACACCTGAGAGCGATCAAAAGACTCAGTATATCAGATTTTGAATGTCTTGATTTCAGTACCCAGAATAACGATGCATCCTGCAAGTTGGAGCTTATATATGGGCCATGTATTTTTTTTCGAATTGGTTAGCCCGGCGTCTGCAAGTTGGAGCTTATGCATGCTTTGTTGTTTTGATATTACCTTTTGTTCCGACACTCATTTTGTTTCCACGAAAACAACTCGAGATCACTCTGACAGAATCCAAACTTTTCTCAAGACAATTGCAAGATTTTCCCCCATTCTCCTAACACTAATTATTGAACATAAAAAATGGGCGGCGGCAACCAAGTTCAAACATTTTCAGGTAATTGCATAACTGAGTGTACAATGTTTTCGTAGAAAAAAAAGTACAATGTTTGTTTGAACGCGCAACTTTTGTACCTACTGAACAATCATACAACATACGATCAAATAACTAGTCCACGTGACCTTCGTACTCGTACATGTACAAATCCAACAAACACAACAAACAAGATGCTTAGAATCCAAAGGTAGATCTTCGAGGCTATCGGGCCGGAGATGGTTAATCAATTCCTTCCATACTGGTTCTCGCTGCCCCTGGAGATGGACAGCTGCGCCCTGACGTCGATCTGGATCATGTCGTCGTCCGGTGGCGCTGTACTGCTGTTGTTGAGCGCCGCCGCGAGTTCCTCCCCCTCGCGGTACCTCTGCAGGTACCTGTGCATGGCGCCGGCGTAGTGGTCGAGGCCGAGGCTCCTCATGGCGTGGCAGATGTCGTCGCCGTTTACCGTCTTGCGCCGCTCCCGCCGGCACCGCTCGGAGGCCTCGCTGGTGACGAAGCCGATGAACTCTGTCGCGCACTCCTGGATTGTCTCCTTGGCGCGCTTGGACACCTTGGCCTCCGGCGGCAGCACGTCCTTCATGATCCGCCCGATGTTGGCGATCGGTAGGAGCCCTCCTGGCATGTCGGCATCTGCTGAAGCTGAGGCGCTTGAGGTTGATGGAGTTCTAGGAAGGCTGCGGCGCCCTGGTTGGGTAAAACCGGAGAAATTGATGAAATCCTCTCTACTCATATCTAACTTGTATGGATAGGTTGTTGTCAAAAAAGCTTGTAAGGATTTGTATGTAATCGACACCAAGATATAGTTTGGTCACACCGAAAGTAGCAACCACACCGTTACCGATATCGTCTGTGCTGAATAGCCGCGGCTCTCTTTATACATCAAGAGCCGTGGCTTTTTCGACTTGATTACCGAGTTTTGTTCTCAATCCACTCAAAAAGTGTGGAATGTTAGGTGGTGGCCTAGTGTAAGAATTGTCCACCACTCCACGCGGGTTAATGATTCGTCTTTAATTTAGATAAACAGATTTATTCGTCTATGGATTAAAAATATCCAACTGGCGTGTTGAACCGAAAAAGTCTATCTGTTTATAACATTTTGAGCTACAAGTGTAGCGTACTTTGTGTATATTGTGTATTGAGCAAAATGGCTACAAGATATATAGTATGGTCACGAAAGTAGCTGCTACACTGGTACTAATTAATTCCGCCCCAGTTGAACGGCTGCAACTCTACTTAAACACCGCAAGCCATGGGTTTTTTTTGCCTCATTTGCTAAACGAATTTTCTACAGAGCCTAGGTTTTTTTATTTCTCGTATCTCTTAAAAAAGTGTGGAATGTTATATCGTGGCCTAGTGTTATGGTTTTCCACCAATTCATCAGGCTAATTATTCGTCTTTAGTTTCGGTGACGCATTTATTCGTCATGGACGGATTAAAAATATCCAACGGGCTTGTTGAATAAAAGGAAGTTTGTTTAGAACATTTTGAACTATATGTGTAGCTTACTTGTGTGTATCTTTTGAGTTGTGGGCAAAATGGCTGCCGACACATTTAAACATTCCATTTATGCATCTGCCTCATATAGCTTACATGTAGGAGTATAGTTTTGTTTGTACATCATCACAACTGTAGGATGCCATGGTGAACTTGGCAACTTGCTCAGTATCTTACTAGTAGTTGACGTACGTGCGTAGACGGACATATATGGTCGCTAGCGTCTTTTGCTGCATGCGTTGCGTCGGGTGCATATTACAGGAAAGCTGATGCCAACACGTGGTGGGAGCTCGATTCTATGGGGTGCTAGCCTAGCTACGCCAATGAGGAGGCGTTCTTTACACCGGGGTGGTGGTGGATGGTCGACACCTGCCGACAAAGCCGTGCGGACCTCGCATGGCGAGCGATCATGGCTTCCAGCGCCGCGGCACGTGGCCCTGGATCTTCCCAGATCAATGTCGAGACCTGTGACTGTGAGCTCCCTCACTGTCACACTCTGTCTGGCTTTGCAAAGGGGACGCGTACTCGACGTAAGAGCTGGAACAGGAGTAGCCGTGTTGTGGCTACTGGAGAAAAAAAATTAGAGAAGCCCAATGGAGTAGCGGTAGGCCACTTGATGCTACAAAAGGCTACCCGATTTGCAGTCTTCTCAGGCGCGCGAAAACTGCACAAAAAGAGGATAAGCGCTGGGCTAGCCAATGAGGGGAAGTAGATAGCTCATCTTTTGATGCCCTCCTGCTTTCTTGCTCGTCCCAAAGGCCAGATGCCTATAGGTCCCCATTGGCCGGAACCATCCGTCCTTGAGGAGTATACTGGAGCTGGAGCAAACTGGGTAAGCATTACAACCAATACAATAAGGTGATTCAAGCTAGCTACAAGGATTTAGTTAACATAATTTTGCTTAGTTAAGGCAGAGAGAAGAGAAGCAGACTGTAAGTTAATAGCCAGCTGCAACACATGTTGTTAGCCACTTTGTGAGAATATCAAGTGGGCCATGTGTATATAATAAAAATAGTACATGTATATAGCCAAACTAATATACATGCTGCCTATAAGCTGATTATTTATGACATGGCAATGGAATATAGCCAGAGCAGTCGGTTGTTTTATTAACCACTCTTAGGGCAACTCCAACGACACCC
The DNA here is from genome assembly GCA_947311845.1 of Poa pratensis. Taxonomy (NCBI): domain Eukaryota; kingdom Viridiplantae; phylum Streptophyta; class Magnoliopsida; order Poales; family Poaceae; genus Poa; species Poa pratensis. Next base: position 6,753,713 of record CAMZMU010000055.1, on the reverse strand, counting down.
TCCATTTGGTCCGCCAGCGTCTGTTGTTCCGATCATTTCTCTCATTCCCTTTTTTTTATGTCTGGACGGATAGAAACCATGGCCCAACGGGGAAACCTAAACGGACCGGTGGGAGATGGACGCGTCCGGCTTGTCCCATTTTCGAACCAATTTGGGCCGAATGTGCGATGAGACAGACACTATCCGCGTCTGCCCGCGTCCACATCATGTTCTAACGTCTCTCTCCACCCTGATTCCCACATCTCCCTCCTCTCTACCGCCACGCCACTGTCTGAATCTACCCTCCCCAATCTTGCCACCCTACCGCCGCTAGCTGGAGCAGTTCAGGCCTCTAGCTGGAGAGTTGTTTTCACCTATTGTCGTCATCGGAGGAGCTCGGGCTTGTAGCCAACACCATCGTTGTCCTGTGACGTCGTCATCACCACCTGAGTCTATCTCTGCAAAGTAGTAGTTAAGGTACAACTCGTTTTTTGGAGATAAATGCGCAGGGAGGGTTTCTTTGAGATGCTTGGAAGTACAGATTGCATGCACCGTGAGTGGAAGAACTGTCCATTTGCTGATAGGGACAATAAAAAGTACATGTTGGAGAGTGTACAATCATATTTAAAGTTGTGGCATCACAAGATTTCTGGATTAACACACTTTTTACGGTATGGAAGGTTCTCAGAGTGATATCAATATGCTTCAACGCTCTTCGATGTTTTCAAGCCTTGTATAGGGCGATTCTTCAGATGTCAATTATGAGATCAATTGCCACTAATACACAAAGGGGTACTATCTATCCTTAGTGGTCTAGATTTATGAAGAAAAACTGCAACTCCCAAGGAAACAAAAGATTTACCTTTTTAAGACAACCTGAGAGAGCTAGAAAGGATATGGAGACGGCATTTGGTGTGCTACAACCTCGTTGTACTATTGTTTGAAACCCTGCTAGAACATGGAAGGTGGAAACAATGTTCCTGATGATAACTGCTTGTCTGACCATATCACAAAAAGGTCACGTAGTTTGGTTAGTGATGCTCGTATTTTGACCAACTGTTTTTGTCACAAAAAGGTCACAAATGAAAATACGCGACCATTCAGTGACCAATATTGAAGGTCACGTGATAGCATATGTCTTGTAGTGCATGCACAACATGATTGTGAAGGATGAGCAGGATGATAGCATATATGACCAACGATCGGACATTCAAGTATAGTTGATTGACGCTAATGCTAGACCGACAACTATCCAAGAGTTCCTCCATATGAACCACAAAATCCATGATCGAGCAACTCATATTCAACTTCAACATGAATTGGTTGAGCATATGTATATTCACCAAGGAAACCGTTAGCTATCCTATCCCATTTTCAATAAAATCAACCAGACTTTGTAATTACATTTATTTTACTATGTGGATTATTTTATTTAAAATTTATTGTGTGTTTATATACAACATGCATATATTTGGTCGAAATGGTGAAAATGAAAAAAAAAACAGAAATGCCGTACTAATTGTGGTGGGGGGTGGTGGGGGGGGGGGGGGGGGCGTCCCGGACATGTGTTAGATTCTTATGAACGCCCCCTCCCAAACAGATCAAAACAGACACTATATGTGTCCGGAATGGGGGGTGCCGATGGAGTTGCCCTTAGAACACTCATGATAGTATAGCTAAATGATGGCTCTACACAATTGGTGGGTCGGCTGTAGTAATCATTTATAATCACTCATACACTTGAGGAAGGCCGGTCATAAAGTTGACCTCTAAGACTAGTACTTTTTGCAACCTTTTACTATCTCTCCTCATATTTATTGCGTTTGGTTAAGAGCACGTGAAGATGTGTACCTTGCAGGAGAGTCAACTCCCCTTATTTTTACGTTTTAAAAGATGCCAGATAACCCGTATATAAGCCCATTATTATAGATTCTCTTAGGGACTGTTAAAGCCTATGGACATCATAAAAAGTAAATTTTCGTTATTTCAGTTGAGAAGTAGGTACTAGTGTACATGACACAACTTTAATAACTTTCAAGATTCATTATGAAACTAGATCATTGTTATTATGCTACATTGTAGAGCCCTATATTTGACGAGACACTTATAAATCTCGTTTTTTTATGAGAAACCTCTCGAAGAGGGCAGGGCGCTCCTGCAATCTCGTATTAAGGATAATGGTACTCCATCCATGCCGAATTATAATATGTTATGCATATTTCAATATGGACTAGATATGAACTAAAATGAGTAAATATATACATTAAAACGTGTCTATTTACATCCGATTTAGATAAAAGTTAAAACATTGTATATTTCAGAACAAAGGAAGTAGTTCTTTATATTTGAAAAATATGTTTCACGGCTTTGCACCCCATGTGAATGGTTTATTTATTTTGAATCTTGAAGGAGAGTCAGCCTATAATATAAATGTCAATACGTTAAAGTTTATCATGAGACCTTGGCACACCTGTGGTTAATTAATAGAAGAGGGATAAACTCTCAATACGTTATTGAGCACGTAGAGTGACCTGCCGTATACCATGAGATCTTTGGCACACATGTGGTTAACAACAGAGGGGCATGATCCGATAATGTCTCAATGCTTATAGAGCATGTGCAGTCGTGCAGTGACCAATAGGTATTTTGCTTCCCATTCGATATCCCCATCTTTTCGGATGTTGCCACTGGATACCTATTCGCCCAACCGAATTTCTAGTCCTCAAAACCTACCATAGGTCCAAACTATCAATTACAACATTTATTAGAAAAGACAGACAATATTTCATAAATACAGTCTGTACTACTATTTTCGCCAGACAAATAGGTAGCTCCATACTTCCAAGACTATTTTCTGTCTTATTTGAAAAATACTGTTTGAGCAAAGACAGACTATTAATGAAGCTACCTATTTGTCTTTTCTAGTATGAAGCTACCTATCCACTTCCAAGACAAATTGTTAAATACAGACGGTGCAGAAACCGTCGCAGACCAGCGAAACGGCGGCGCTTGCGCAGTTTCTCCTCCTCGGCTCCTGTCCTCCACGCCAATTCCATCGCTTCTGTTTTCGCCACCACGTCAGCGAGATTCTGTTCCTGCCGGACGTGCCCAAGTGGCCGTTGGGGTAGTACGAGATGCGCCACACAACTGACCGGCCGCCCTGAACATGCAGGAACGGGCCCTCGAGTCGGCGGCGAGAAACATCGTCTGCGAGTACCCTTGGATTCTCAGGACGTGGCAGCCGCCGCCGGTGATCACCCTGGTGCCGATGGTGGACGCGGAGACGGCGTCCTCTTTTTTTTTTGAAAGCCTACGTACATTCAACAGGATACGACGTACAGAGTACAAAGTATAGGAACGAAATACAGCACACCATACGTAGGGGAACAGAGCCAGAGCAGATCGCAGCAGCTCCACCGGCGTCGAAGACGAAGGCCGCCATCCTCCTTCTTACCTCGCCCCGAGAGCACCGTTCTTGATGAAGATCGCCGCAGAGCTCGTCCGCCGCGCAACGACGGAGCTTATGCCGATAAACGGGCACGGCGAGTGCCCCCTCTCTCCAGCTTCTCCACCTTGCCGCAGTTGCCTTCGACGTCGACGCAGAGAAGAACCGCCGAGCTCGCCCAGCTCTGAGTTCCAGGAGCCAGACCCGCCGCCGGCATGGATCTGACGAGAACCCGAAGGACTCGAGCGCCACGCCGGGCCTCGAGCCTCCGCAAGTCGGGGACGACGATGGCGAGCCCCTAGGAGCTGCACCGCCGGAGAAGGCCTCCCCGACACCAAACCGCCCGCCACCAGCTCCATCTTCTCCACGGCGCCGACGGCGGGATCCCCACCCTACCCTACCGTATTTACAAGCCGGAGCCGGGGATCCCCACCCTCCCGCCGCCGGAGCGGCCGACGGAGGAGGAGAATCCCGCGGCTCGGCGGCGAGCACGGCGGATCGACGGAGTTCGCCCAAAAAGACGCCTCTCTCCTCCTGCACACGACGGGGAGGGGATAAGGACGGGTTTTGTTGTTGCGGAGACGGCGTCCTTTTTCGACATGATTGGACAATAGATCTAGGTAGTCTGTCGTTGAACTAGGCGCCGTCTCTGTAGCTAGATAATTTTTCGATCGAACGGCCTGGTACATAGCATCTGATATATATACGCACATCCTACCTTGCAAAGTCTGTTGGGATTCTTTAAGAGCTTAATAGCTAAATAGCCGCATGCATTGTTGCAACTAACGGAAAAACAAATAAACTTATATCGTACGTGTATTTAGCTACCTTACAAAGTTTGTTAGGATTCCTAAGAAACTTAGAGTACCTTCAATGTGTGATGATATAGATTTATTCTGTATTCAGACTAATTACGTCACAGGTACCAGATATGCACTACGGAAACCGTCAAAACGCCGACGGCCGTCCTGTACGCCGACGGCCAAATGTCGGGGCTGTCGCCGTACAACACGGGCTAGGGCAGACGACGAACAGGCCGTCGGCGTAGAATTACGTCCCCGACGGCTGCCGTCGGCGTTCTATATCCCGTCGGCGTACAAAGGGCGGCACAACGGAACCGTCCAGCGTCGTTGATACGCCGACGGCTGCCGTCGGCGTTTAGTTGTTTTTTTTAATTTATTTTCGTATATAATATTTATTTCTTTATTTCTCTACATAATATTTAATGTAGTTGTAATTTATATATATATTGGACCAATAATTGCCCTCCCAATTTCAGTATCCCACCCCCGTAAAATAACGGTTTGAGTTTTCCGTAACCCAACCCTACAACATATACATGTAAAACAAATAAAAACTTTTCCTGGCTCACTAGAGAGAAAGTGATGCCGGTGATGTCGGTCACACCTAGTAGTAGAATCTTGCACATTTACAACACACAACACACTTGTATACATATGGTATGTCACAAGCTAGATTTGGGTGGGGTTCCGACGCTCCGGGGCCCCGCTTCGGTGAAACCCTGAATCCGCTGGAAAAACCCTAACGTTTCCGTCTACCCCCATAGACGTGCGTCGAAACGGGGTAGCCCAGTGGACTTTTTTGCTTAGTTGTGTTACGTTAGGCCATAGGAACATGAGGAACCAAAGTCTACCCCAAATCGACACACGGTTCCATCCGGTTCGCCCGAAAGGGGAGTTTTCACCTCTAAGTGCAGAAACTAACTAGAGAGAAAGTGAAGCCGGTGATGTCGGTCACACCTAGGAGTAGATTCTTGCACATTTACAACACACAACACACTTGTATACATATGGTATGTCACAAGCTAGGTTTGGGTGGGGTTTCGACGCTCCGGGGCCCCGCTTCGGTGAAACCCTGAATCCGCTGGAAAAACCCTAACGTTTCCGTCTACCCCCATAGACGTGCGTCGAAACGGGATAGCCCAGTGGACTTTTTTGCTTGGTTGTGTTATGTTAGGCCATAGGAACATGAGAAACCAAAGTCTACCCCAAATCGACACACGGTTCCATCCGGTTCGCCCGAAAGGGGAGTTTTCACCTCTAAGTGCAGAAACTAACTAGAGAGAAAGTGAAGCCGGTGATGTCGGTCACACCTAGGAGTAGATTCTTGCACATTTACAACACACAACACACTTGTATACATATGGTATGTCACAAGCTAGGTTTGGGTGGGGTTTCGACGCTCCGGGGCCCCGCTTCGGTGAAACCCTGAATCCGCTGGAAAAACCCTAACGTTTCCGTCTACCCCCATAGACGTGTGTCGAAACGGGGTAGCCCAGTGGACTTTTTTGCTTGGTTGTGTTATGTTAGGCCATAGGAACATGAGAAACCAAAGTCTACCCCAAATCGACACACGGTTCCATCCGGTTCGCCCGAAAGGCGAGTTTTCACCTCTAAGTGCAGAAACTAACTAGAGAGAAAGTGAAGCCGGTGATGTCGGTCACACCTAGGAGTAGATTCTTGCACATTTACAACACACAACACACTTGTATACATACGGTATGTCACAAGCTAGGTTTGGGTGGGGTTCCGACGCTCCGGGGCCCCGCTTCGGTGAAACCCTGAATCCGCTGGAAAAACCCTAACGTTTCCGTCTACCCCATAGACGTGCGTCGAAACGGGGTAGCCCAGTGGACTTTTTTGCTTGGTTGTGTTATGTTAGGCCATAGGAACATGAGAAACCAAAGTCTACCCCAAATCGACACACGGTTCCATCCGGTTCGCCCGAAAGGAGAGTTTTCACCTCTAAGTGTAGAAACTAACTAGAGAGAAAGTGAAGCTGGTGATGTCGGTCACACCTAGGAGTAGATTCTTGCACATTTACAACACACAACACACTTGTATACATATGGTATGTCACAAGCTAGGTTTGGGTGGGGTTCCGACGCTCCGGGGCCCCGCTTCGGTGAAACCCTGAATCCGCTGGAAAAACCCTAACGTTTCCGTCTACCCCATAGACGTGCGTCGAAACGGGGTAGCCCAGTGGACTTTTTTGCTTGGTTGTGTTATGTTAGGCCATAGGAACATGAGAAACCAAAGTCTACCCCAAATCGACACACGGTTCCATCCGGTTCGCCCGAAAGGAGAGTTTTCACCTCTAAGTGTAGAAACTAACTAGAGAGAAAGTGAAGCTGGTGATGTCGGTCACACCTAGGAGTAGATTCTTGCACATTTACAACACACAACACACTTGTATACATATGGTATGTCACAAGCTAGGTTTGGGTGGGGTTCCGACGCTCCGGGGCCCCGCTTCGGTGAAACCCTGAATCCGCTGGAAAAACCCTAACGTTTCCGTCTACCCCCATAGACGTGCGTCGAAACGGGGTAGCCCAGTGGACTTTTTTGCTTGGTTGTGTTATGTTAGGCCATAGGAACATCAGAAACCAAAGTCTACCCCAAATCGACACACGGTTACATCCGGTTCGCCCGAAAGGGGAGTTTTCACCTCTAAGTGCAGAAACTAACTAGAGAGAAAGTGAAGCCGGTGATGTCGGTCACACCTAGGAGTAGATTCTTGCACATTTACAACACACAACACACTTGTATACATATGGTATGTCACAAGCTAGGTTTGGGTGGGGTTCCGACGCTCCGGGGCCCCGCTTCGGTGAAACCCTGAATCCGCTGGAAAAACCCTAACGTTTCCGTCTACCCCATAGACGTGCGTCGAAACGGGGTAGCCCAGTGGACTTTTTTGCTTGGTTGTGTTATGTTAGGCCATAGGAACATGAGAAACCAAAGTCTACCCCAAATCGACACACGGTTCCATCCGGTTCGCCCGAAAGGGGAGTTTTCACCTCTAAGTGCAGAAACTAACTAGAGAGAAAGTGAAGCCGGTGATGTCGGTCACACCTAGGAGTAGATTCTTGCAAATTTACAACACACAACACACTTGTATACATATGGTATGTCACAAGCTAGGTTTGGGTGGGGTTCCGACGCTCCGGGGCCCCGCTTCGGTGAAACCCTGAATCCGCTGGAAAAACCTAACGTTTCCGTCTACCCCCATAGACGTGCGTCGAAACGGGGTAGCCCAGTGGACTTTTTTGCTTGGTTGTGTTATGTTAGGCCATAGGAACATGAGAAACCAAAGTCTACCCCAAATCGACACACGTTCCATCCGGTTCGCCCGAAAGGGGAGTTTTCACCTCTAAGTGCAGAAACTAACTAGAGAGAAAGTGAAGCCGGTGATGTCGGTCACACCTAGGAGTAGATTCTTGCACATTTACAACACACAACACACTTGTATACATATGGTATGTCACAAGCTAGGTTTGGGTGGGGTTCCGACGCTCCGGGGCCCCGCTTCGGTGAAACCCTGAATCCGCTGGAAAAACCCTAACGTTTCCGTCTACCCCCATAGACGTGCGTCGAAACGGGGTAGCCCAGTGGACTTTTTTGCTTGGTTGTGTTATGTTAGGCCATAGGAACATGAGAAACCAAAGTCTACCCCAAATCGACACACGGTTCCATCCGGTTCGCCCGAAAGGGGAGTTTTCACCTCTAAGTGCAGAAACTAACTAGAGAGAAAGTGAAGCCGGTGATGTCGGTCACACCTAGGAGTAGATTCTTGCACATTTACAACACACAACACACTTGTATACATATGGTATGTCACAAGCTAGGTTTGGGTGGGGTTCCGACGCTCCGGGGCCCCGCTTCGGTGAAACCCTGAATCCGCTGGAAAAACCCTAACGTTTCCGTCTACCCACATAGACGTGCGTCGAAACGGGGTAGCCCAGTGGACCTTTTTGCTTGGTTGTGTTATGTTAGGCCATAGGAACATGAGAAACCAAAGTCTACCCCAAATCGACACACGGTTCCATCCGGTTCGCCCGAAAGGGGAGTTTTCACTCTAAGTGCAGAAACTAACTAGAGAGAAAGTGAAGCCGGTGATGTCGGTCACACCTAGGAGTAGATTCTTGCACATTTACAACACACAACACACTTGTATACATATGGTATGTCACAAGCTAGGTTTGGGTGGGGTTCCGACGCTCCGGGGCCCCGCTTCGGTGAAACCCTGAATCCGCTGGAAAAACCCTAACGTTTCCGTCTACCCCCATAGACGTGCGTCGAAACGGGGTAGCCCAGTGGACTTTTTTGCTTGGTTGTGTTATGTTAGGCCATAGGAACATGAGAAACCAAAGTCTACCCCAAATCGACACACGGTTCCATCCGGTTCGCCCGAAAGGGGAGTTTTCACCTCTAAGTGCAGAAACTAACTTGAGAGAAAGTGAAGCCGGTGATGTCGGTCACACCTAGGAGTAGATTCTTGCACATTTACAACACACAACACACTTGTATACATATGGTATGTCACAAGCTAGGTTTGGGTGGGGTTCCGACGCTCCGGGGCCCCGCTTCGGTGAAACCCTGAATCCGCTGGAAAAACCCTAACGTTTCCGTCTACCCCCATAGACGTGCGTCGAAACGGGGTAGCCCAGTGGATTTTTTGCTTGGTTGTGTTATGTTAGGCCATAGGAACATGAGAAACCAAAGTCTACCCCAAATCGACACATGGTTCCATCCGGTTCGCCCGAAAGGGGAGTTTTCACCTCTAAGTGCAGAAACTAACTAGAGAGAAAGTGAAGCCGGTGATGTCGGTCACACCTAGGAGTAGATTCTTGCACATTTACAACACACAACACACTTGTATACATATGGTATGTCACAAGCTAGGTTTGGGTGGGGTTCCGACGCTCCGGGGCCCCGCTTCGGTGAAACCCTGAATCCGCTGGAAAAACCCTAACGTTTCCGTCTACCCCATAGACGTGCGTCGAAACGGGGTAGCCCAGTGGACTTTTTTGCTTGGTTGTGTTATGTTAGGCCATAGGAACATGAGAAACCAAAGTCTACCCCAAATCGACACACGGTTCCATCCGGTTCGCCCGAAAGGAGAGTTTTCACCTCTAAGTGCAGAAACTAACTAGAGAGAAAGTGAAGCTGGTGATGTCGGTCACACCTAGGAGTAGATTCTTGCACATTTACAACACACAACACACTTGTATACATATGGTATGTCACAAGCTAGGTTTGGGTGGGGTTCCGACGCTCCGGGGCCCCGCTTCGGTGAAACCCTGAATCCGCTGGAAAAACCCTAACGTTTCCGTCTACCCCCATAGACGTGCGTCGAAACGGGGTAGCCCAGTGGACTTTTTTGCTTGGTTGTGTTATGTTAGGCCATAGGAACATCAGAAACCAAAGTCTACCCCAAATCGACACACGGTTACATCCGGTTCGCCCGAAAGGGGAGTTTTCACCTCTAAGTGCAGAAACTAACTAGAGAGAAAGTGAAGCCGGTGATGTCGGTCACACCTAGGAGTAGATTCTTGCACATTTACAACACACAACACACTTGTATACATATGGTATGTCACAAGCTAGGTTTGGGTGGGGTTCCGACGCTCCGGGGCCCCGCTTCGGTGAAACCCTGAATCCGCTGGAAAAACCCTAACGTTTCGTCTACCCCATAGACGTGCGTCGAAACGGGGTAGCCCAGTGGACTTTTTTGCTTGGTTGTGTTATGTTAGGCCATAGGAACATGAGAAACCAAAGTCTACCCCAAATCGACACACGTTCCATCCGGTTCGCCCGAAAGGGGAGTTTTCACCTCTAAGTGCAGAAACTAACTAGAGAGAAAGTGAAGCCGGTGATGTCGGTCACACCTAGGAGTAGATTTTTGCAAATTTACAACACACAACACACTTGTATACATATGGTATGTCACAAGCTAGGTTTGGGTGGGGTTCCGACGCTCTGGGGCCCCGCTTCGGTGAAACCCTGAATCCGCTGGAAAACCTAACGTTTCCGTCTACCCCCATAGACGTGCGTCGAAACGGGGTAGCCCAGTGGACTTTTTGCTTGGTTGTGTTATGTTAGGCCATAGGAACATCAGAAACCAAAGTCTACCCCAAATCGACACACGGTTCCATCTGGTTCGCCCGAAAGGGGAGTTTTCACCTCTAAGTGCAGAAACTAACTAGAGAGAAAGTGAAGCCGGTGATGTCGGTCACACCTAGGAGTAGATTCTTGCACATTTACAACACACAACACACTTGTATACATATGGTATGTCACAAGCTAGGTTTGGGTGGGGTTCCGACGCTCCGGGGCCCCGCTTCGGTGAAACCCTGAATCAGCTGGAAAAACCCTAACGTTTCCGTCTACCCCCATAGACGTGCGTCGAAACGGGTAGCCCAGTGGACTTTTTTGCTTGGTTGTGTTATGTTAGGCCATAGGAACATGAGAAACCAAAGTCTACCCCAAATCGACACACGGTTCCATCCGGTTCGCCCGAAAGGGAGTTTTCACCTCTAAGTGCAGAAACTAACTAGAGAGAAAGTGAAGCCGGTGATGTCGGTCACACCTAGGAGTAGATTCTTGCACATTTACAACACACAACACACTTGTATACATATGGTATGTCACAAGCTAGGTTTGGGTGGGGTTCCGACGCTCCGGGGCCCCGCTTCGGTGAAACCCTGAATCAGCTGGAAAAACCCTAACGTTTCCGTCTACCCACATAGACGTGCGTCGAAACGGGGTAGCCCAGTGGACTTTTTGCTTGGTTGTGTTATGTTAGGCCATAGGAACATGAGAAACCAAAGTCTACCCCAAATCGACACACGGTTCCATCCGGTTCGCCCGAAAGGGGAGTTTTCAGCTCTAAGTGCAGAAACTAACTAGAGAGAAAGTGAAGCCGGTGATGTCGGTCACACCTAGGAGTAGATTCTTGCACATTTACAACACACAACACACTTGTATACATATGGTATGTCACAAGCTAGGTTTGGGTGGGGTTCCGACGCTCCGGGGCCCCGCTTCGGTGAAACCCTGAATCCGCTGGAAAAACCCTAACGTTTCCGTCTACCCCCATAGACGTGCGTCGAAACGGGGTAGCCCAGTGGACTTTTTTGCTTGGTTGTGTTATGTTAGGCCATAGGAACATGAGAAACCAAAGTCTACCCCAAATCGACACACGGTTCCATCCGGTTCGCCCGAAAGGGGAGTTTTCACCTCTAAGTGCAGAAACTAACTTGAGAGAAAGTGAAGCCGGTGATGTCGGTCACACCTAGGAGTAGATTCTTGCACATTTACAACACACAACACACTTGTATACATATGGTATGTCACAAGCTAGGTTTGGGTGGGGTTCCGACGCTCCGGGGCCCCGCTTCGGTGAAACCCTGAATCCGCTGGAAAAACCCTAACGTTTCCGTCTACCCCCATAGACGTGCGTCGAAACGGGGTAGCCCAGTGGATTTTTTTGCTTGGTTGTGTTATGTTAGGCCATAGGAACATGAGAAACCAAAGTCTACCCCAAATCGACACACGGTTCCATCCGGTTCGCCCGAAAGGGGAGTTTTCACCTCTAAGTGCAGAAACTAACTAGAGAGAAAGTGAAGCCGGTGATGTCGGTCACACCTAGGAGTAGATTCTTGCACATTTACAACACACAACACACTTGTATACATATGGTATGTCACAAGCTAGGTTTGGGTGGGGTTCCGACGCTCCGGGGCCCCGCTTCGGTGAAACCCTGAATCAGCTGGAAAAACCCTAACGTTTCCGTCTACCCCCATAGACGTGCGTCGAAACGGGGTAGCCCAGTGGACCTTTTTGCTTGGTTGTGTTATGTTAGGCCATAGGAACATGAGAAACCAAAGTCTACCCCAAATCGACACACGGTTCCATCCGGTTCGCCCGAAAGGGGAGTTTTCAGCTCTAAGTGCAGAAACTAACTAGAGAGAAAGTGAAGCCGGTGATGTCGGTCACACCTAGGAGTAGATTCTTGCACATTTACAACACACAACACACTTGTATACATATGGTATGTCACAAGCTAGGTTTGGGTGGGGTTCCGACGCTCCGGGGCCCCCTTCGGTGAAACCCTGAATCCGCTGGAAAAACCCTAACGTTTCCGTCTACCCCCATAGACGTGCGTCGAAACGGGGTAGCCCAGTGGACTTTTTTGCTTGGTTGTGTTATGTTAGGCCATAGGAACATGAGAAACCAAAGTCTACCCCAAATCGACACACGTTCCATCCGGTTCGCCCGAAAGGGGAGTTTTCACCTCTAAGTGCAGAAACTAACTAGAGAGAAAGTGAAGCCGGTGATGTCGGTCACACCTAGGAGTAGATTCTTGCACATTTACAACACACAACACACTTGTATACATATGGTATGTCACAAGCTAGGTTTGGGTGGGGTTCCGACGCTCCGGGCCCCGCTTCGGTGAAACCCTGAATCCGCTGGAAAAACCCTAACGTTTCCGTCTACCCCCATAGACGTGCGTCGAAACGGGGTAGCCCAGTGGACTTTTTTGCTTGGTTGTGTTATGTTAGGCCATAGGAACATGAGAAACCAAAGTCTACCCCAAATCGACACACGGTTCCATCCGGTTCGCCCGAAAGGGGAGTTTTCACCTCTAAGTGCAGAAACTAACTAGAGAGAAAGTGAAGCCGGTGATGTCGGTCACACCTAGGAGTAGATTCTTGCACATTTACAACACAAACACACTTGTATACATATGGTATGTCACAAGCTAGGTTTGGGTGGGGTTCCGACGCTCCGGGGCCCCGCTTCGGTGAAACCCTGAATCCGCTGGAAAAAACCCTAACGTTTCCGTCTACCCCCATAGACGTGCGTCGAAACGGGGTAGCCCAGTGGACTTTTTTGCTTGGTTGTGTTTGTTAGGCCATAGGAACATGAGAAACCAAAGTCTACCCCAAATCGACACACGATTCCATCCGGTTCGCCCGAAAGGGGAGTTTTCACCTCTAAGTGCAGAAACTAACTAGAGAGAAAGTGAAGCCGGTGATGTCGGTCACACCTAGGAGTAGATTCTTGCACATTTACAACACACAACACACTTGTATACATATGGTATGTCACAAGCTAGGTTTGGGTGGGGTTCCGACGCTCCGGGGCCCCGCTTCGGTGAAACCCTGAATCCGCTGGAAAAACCCTAACGTTTCCGTCTACCCCATAGACGTGCGTCGAAACGGGGCAGCTGCATGCGGTTTCTGACCATACAAGTTATATTACAAGGTATGATCTTTTGCATCTTCTGTACAGTCGGCGCTAGTGCTAACAACGTGCGAGAGTACGCCGTATTTTCACATAGCAGGCGTTGTGTCACTGGCATGAGTCATCATCTTCTGGGACAACCTAGCTAGCGTCACTCGGAGTAGGTCTGGTCAAAAGCTGCATGACTAGCGTAACTTGAAACTTCGGTGATCAATGATAAGGCGGGCCTCTGCCAGAAGAGCCTGGCCCTCGGTACAGGTTCTGTGGAGGATTACCCGACATGTCTCCTCCGTATCCAGGGACATCGGGGGCACCTCTTGTTGCGTTGTTCGTATCCGCGAGGGATGGAGCATATCTGTCCATTACTGAGCTCACTGCTACACCTGGACCCAATAACGTGGCGTATACTTGTCCATGACCGAGGCTCCTGATCCATTTGCACCAAACAACCCCGAACCATACCTGTCCGTGACTGAGCTTCGTGATGCACTTGTACCCGAGAGCTGGTCATATCTAGCAGCTGAAGAACCAAGGGAGTATCGACTGGTCTGAAGGTAATCGTCCTGCCTCCCGTAGAGGTTGCTACCATCTCCCTGAGCTTGCGGACTGTACACGTCGCCAGCTGGGGCAGCAGCATACCGCTGAGTCAGGCCTTCAATACTGGAGCTGTACTTCCTTGATACATCATCAGCACCGTTATAAAGCATAGGATTATTCCTTTCCTCAATTGCATCATTGTGCCCATCACTGCGTGCCATATAACTTCCCAGATATGTGTTACTCTTGAATGTAGGGACGTCAGGTTCCTTCACATGATAGCTAGTAGTTCTTCACATGGCAATCAGCGTTGGCTCTCTCTTCTCCAGATCTAGCTAGGTTCTTCACAATGGGTTCATCTGATCGAGTAACCTCTCTTGCATAACCTGCTGTCCTCTCTCCACTAAATTATAAATTAGGGAATATATTGACTAAAAAAAGAGAGGATACGCCGACGGCATTGCCGTCGGCGTAGTCTTACGCCGACGGCAATGCCGTCGGCGTAGTCTTATCCACTTACCAAAACGCGCGCGGGCACGCTCCTCTCCTCCACACACACACACACAGTCCCCTTGCTCAATCCCCTCCTCCCCGCGCTGCCCGCCGCCGCCACCTCCTCCCCGCGCTGCCCGCCTGCCCCTCGCCGCCGACACCTCCTCCCCGCGCCGCCCGCCCGCCCTCCCCGCGCCGTCCACCGCCCCTCGCCGCCGCTTCCTCCTCCGCTCCCCCCCCGGCCACCTCCTCCTCCGCTCCCCGCCCCGGCCACCTCCTCCCAGCGCCGCCCGCCCGCCCCTCGTCGTCTCCTCCTCCGCGCCCCGCCCCGGCCTCCTCCTCCCCGCCCCGGCCACCTCCTCCTCGGGCTGCCGCGTCTCCCGAAGCTCCTCGGGCCACCGCGTCTCCAGAAGCTGCCCGGCCCAGCTCCTCCTTGCTCCGGCTGCCCCCGACGCCCCACCTCCTCCGGCGCCACCGGATGTAAGCCCCACCTCCTCTTCTCCACATTTTAGGAGTAGGATTTTAGGGATTTTACATTTAGGGATTTTAGGAGTAGAAATTATAGATGGGATTTTAGGAGTAGAAATGATTTAGGGATAGATGTAGTAAATAAAATGTTGTTGAAAATAGAAAATAACAAAATGATTTAGGGATAGATGTAGCAAATAAAATGTTGTTGAAAATAGAAAATAACAAAATGATTTAGGGATAGATGTAGCAAATAAAATGTTGTTGAAAATAGAAAATAACAAAATGATTTAGGGATAGATGTAGCAAATAAAATGTTGTTGACAATTATTTTTCATATATTCATTTCATATATGACTAACCCTGTATCAAATGCTTTTACTTAACTAAGTATCATGTCGGAGCCGGAGCGAAAGTTTCGTGGTGTTCACCGGAGACCCACGAAGATCCCGACTTGGGCAGCTCAGATCACAGTGGATCACAGGAAGATCCAGCTTGGTACTTTCAGGTGCCCGTGGCAGGCGGCCCGCGCCTACGACTGCGCGGCGGTCCAGCACTTTGGGGCGAGAGCGATCCTCAACTTTGAGGATGAGCGGAGCGTGGCGCACATGTTAGCGCCAGATGGCATGAGGATCGCGACGAAGGCCGAGGAGAGGGAGCACCGGCAGGCAGAGAGTCTGCTCAGGGCGCGCCACCAGCGCGAGGATGACCCCTTGGTCAAGGATCTCCTCCTTGATCCCCAGGTGATGGCGGTCCAGTACCAGGTCTTGAGCGAGAGCCGGCAGCAGCGCGGGCAGGGCGAGGCCGGCCCCTCCGGCACGCAGCAGCAGGGCGAGGACTCTAGCAGCAGCCTGTCCTCTTGTTGGGGCCGCTTGGACGACGTCACTGACACCGGCGCGAGTCGAGTTTAGGATGTCTATCATCCTACCTGTCGTACTACTAGACTTATCTTGCTACCTGTTGTACTGCTAGACTTATCATACATGCTACCTATGTATTATTGTGCTACTTGTCTATATGTGTTATGTTTAGCTAATATGGTTACATCGTTCTATGGTTTATTCTGTTTTATGTTTAATTATTAGGTAAAATGGAGGGATATTTGCTTATATATTTCGATTGTTTGTACTTTTCAGATGACGTAGCTTCCTCTCGGCCTTCTCCGGCCACCGATCACGCTTCGAGGGTATAAATCTTTCGCCTCTCTTGCTGCATAGGTTTATTTTGGTCTAGATCACCAAGTCAGTCGCGTAACCCGAGTCAGATCCCATCCGGAAGGGTTACAAATTTATAAATATGCAGGATTGTCCATCTTTGCATATTTATAACCGTAACACTTCCGGGTTGTCCTGTTGGACAGTCCGAGTACGTGTAGATCGGGTCGTGTTCCACGTTCTACCCCTTCCTGAGACGGAATTTCGGCAGCACCTCCCTGTTGTTCTTCGGATGCACACCCTCTCGGCTTGACAAGCTCGAGACGTGTATTCTGAAGAACAGCGGGGAGGTGCTGCCGAAATTCCGTCTCGGGTCGGGGTAGAACATGGGACACGACTCGATCTACACGTACTCGGGCGGGATAGGCCCCTACCTATTAGAAGTGTATGTGAACCCTTGCATGTTGTAAAAGATAAAATTTGGCCGTAATAAAATGGTGACATTGCATGCAAGAAAATAAAAATATGATGCATTTAATTTCATGTTATTATTATTTGGCTCACAGTAAAGCAGCAGAGGATGGCAGATAATGGGTGGATGTACAGTGGCCGAATTAGTTTGGTTGACAAAACAGATGAGTGGGTATGGAAGACGCATTTGTTAGTGAAGGAGTTAGCGCGTAAGGGTTCAGAGTCAGGCGCTCGTGGACAGTGCCCTTGCCCTCGTTGCAAGTTTCGTACACGTCAGGGAAAGGATGATATGATTAAACACCTCTTCTCTCGTGGGTATATGCCGAACTTCGTGACGACAGTCAACTTTGATGAGTACGAGCGCGAGAGTGGCAGGGTGATGCGGCAGCGGATCAATGGCAATGAAGATGATGGGATTAGAAACTGGCTAGATGATCTCCGTGCTGGCGACATGCCAGATTCGCCACCATCACAGGAGGAACCGGAGGAACCTCCAGAACCGGAGGAACCGCGTGAACCGGAGGACCCAGAGCCAACCGCGAAGGCCTTCTTTGCTATGATGGCCTCGTCTCAGAGGCCTCTGTACGAGGGTGCAAAAGTTTCTCAGCTCGATGCCATCTCGCAAGCACTAGCCAACAAGCTCCAGTATGGCAGCACCCGTTCATGCTTTGAAGCGCATCTGCAAACAACTGGTAACCTGTTGCCTGAAGGGCATTGTCTGCCTCAAAGCATGTACGAAACGAAGAAAATCCTGCGAGATCTCAGCATGGATTATCAGAAGATAGATTGTTGTCCAAAAGGATGCCTTTTGTTTTGGAAACAGTTTGCCAATGACAAGTACTGTATCTTGTGTAAGGCCTCTAGGTATCATGTGGTAAAAGGACCCGATGGTACGAAGACGCAGTCAAATGTCGCCATTAAGATTCTTCGTTACCTCCCATTCATACAAAGAATCAAGCGGCTTTACATGAACAAAGAGACTGCCACACAGATGCAATGGCACAAAACGGGGAAGAGATACAAGGATGAGCACGACCGGGAATTGATGGGACATCCATCTGATGGTACGGCATGGAAGAACTTTGATGCGAACCACCCCGATGAGGCAGCAGATGCTCGAAACGTGAGAATCGCGATAGCAACCGATGGATTCAATCCATATGGTTTGTCGACTACCGCGTACAGCTGCTGGCCCGTGTTTGTTATTCCGCTCAATCTCCCTCCTGGAGCCCTAATGCAAAAGAAGACCATGTTCCTCTCGCTGATCATTCCAGGTCCTGAATATCCGGGGAAGAATTTAAGTATGTACATGCAGCCAATTGTGGATGATCTGAACCACTCTTGGCACCACGGGACGTTGACATATGATCGTGCATCGAAGACAAACTTCTTGATGAAAGTTTGGTATCACAATTCCATGCATGACATGCCCGGGTACGCCCTATTCTGCGGATGGTGTACAGCTGGTAAGTGGCCATGCCCAGTGTGCAGGAACCGACTTGAGTTCATGTGGCTAACGGCGGGACGGAAGTATTCCGCGTTTGACACACATCGAAAGTTCCTCAAAAGAGGGCATCCGTTTAGAGAAGACAAAAAGAACTTCAAGAAGGGCAGAGTTGAGCGTGAAGAAAAAGCGATACCAACTTTCGATGGTGCAGCTGTTGACGCCGAGCTAAGTGCTCTCGTGCCTGCTGGGGAAAAGGCCCACGATATGTGGGATATGGTGTGTCGCACAACTGGACTCACGTGGCAGGCTTGACGCAACTCGAATATTACAAGGACCTCGAACTTCCCCATAGCATCGATGTGATGCACACCGAAAAGAATGTTGGAGAGTCCCTCTTTCACACAATCCTGAACATTACCCCGAAGTCGAAGGATAATGTTAAGGCTAGAGTTGATGTTAAGAAGCTCTGTGATAGGGAGAGAATGCACATGAAGCCTCCTGAAGGCCGTCAAAAGAACTGGTTCAAGCCGCATGCTGACTTCTGCCTTAATAGTATGCAAAGGTCTGAGGCATTCCATTGGCTCAAATTCGTCGTGATGTTCCCTGATGGCTATTGTTCGAATATAAGTAAGGGAGTCAATATACAATCGGCAAAAGTCACCGGGCTCAAGAGTCACGACTATCATATATGGATTGAGCGGCTGCTACCGGTGATGGTTCGAGGGTATCTCCCCGACCGTGTCTGGCGAGTGCTCGCGGAGTTGAGCCATTTCTTCCGCACGCTCTGTGCTAAGCAAGTATGTCCCCTGATTATTCAGAAGCTGCATGAACTAGTGCCGGAGTTGCTGTGCAACTTAGAGACGATATTTCCGCCAGGCTTCTTCACTCCGATGGCACATCTTGTTGTGCATCTTGCGAATGAGGTACTCTTGGGTGGACCGGTGCAGTTTCGTTGGCAGTTTTGTATTGAGAGAGAGTTTAAGTATATTCGAACCAAATGTGGAAACAAAAATAAGATTGAGTCATCCATAGCCGAGGCAACTATCCTTCAGGAGATGGCAGACGCCAGGCTAACGTACTACCCCGATGATGTTCCCACTATGCATAACCAGGCCTCTCGGTACAATGTCGACGAGCCCAAGCGAGACCCCAAGCTCGTCCTCTTCCAGTGTCCCGGTGGCAAGAGCGGTGGCGCAACAAGGTATAACTTGACCAATGATGAGCTGGAGTGCATAATGCTCTATGTGCTTATGAACATGAAGGAAGTGACCCACGACGAGCAGGGAGAAGAGGGCAGTTTCCTTAGGTAAAATGGGGAACAAATTACTTTGCAACTACTATCATGATTTCGTTCTAATACGTATTTTCTCCTTTTAGTCAATTCACGGATGAAATGTGGTCGGGAACATCAGATGGACCCAATGAAGCCGCGTTGGACACTCTTTTGAAAGAGCCTGCCCCCGGAAAGAAAAAATTCACGGTTTGGTTCAGGGAAAAGGTAATTTCAAACCTGTCCCTTCTACCTTGCAATTCGTGTATTATCCCTCTTACTAATGCACAAAACAATTTGTACTTGTAGGGAGCTGATCCCAACGTTGTGATGTCAGATGAGTTGAGATGTGTCTCCCAAGGTTGTAACCGTAGAGTCGAGAAGTATGAGAAGTATGATGTGAATGGGTACCGCTTCCATACAGAGCATCACCAGAACAGTCGGCCTAATGCAAAGACTATAAATACCGGGGTCTTCACCAAAGGAGCCGGTAATTATGATTACTACGGAAGGTTACAGAACGTATATGAGCTGACGTTCAATAACACGAACATATCACTCAAGCTTGTTGTGTTCAAATGCCACTGGTTCGACCCTGAGCATGGAACCAAAAGTACCCCTTCCATTGGGTTAGTTGAAGTTAAGCCTTCAACCACCTACAATGGATCCGATGTCTTTGTTGTGGCTCACCAAGCCTTTCAAGTTTATTATTTGCCCTACCCATGCAAGAAAGAGGGACTCATTGGTTGGGAAGTCGTGTTCCATGTATCGCCACGTGGTAAGCTACCCATGCCCTCCGAAGACGATTACAACAACATTGACCCTAAAACATACGAGGGGATTTTCTATCAAGAGGAACAAACCTTTGGGGACTTTGGCATACAAGGTCTTGAGGACCGCGAGGACAATGCACAAACAGGTGGTGACGTAGTGGTGAATCTAAAGGATATAGATATGCTCAACAAGTTACAGAGTGATAGTGATGACGATGATGAGCCTCCACCGTGCGAGGAGGTTCCAATATACAACACTCGTGATAGTGATGTTGATAGTGATGATGATGTTGATAGTGATGATGACAACCCAGGACTTAACTATGAGAGTGATGATTAGGGGTGAGGGTCTTTTATGTCCTTTTGCGTACTATTTACTTTTCAACATGCTTCTTCTTAATTGCATTACGTCTTTATTCTTATTTACTACATTTTTCAACATGCTTACAAGTTTATCCTTTCTCAATGCAGGTGATTGACCAAGATGAGCCAAGGCAAGGAATCATCGGCCTCGGGCTCTCGGGAGGTGTAGGATGTGTTCGGGTGTAGCGTGTGTGAATTCGAACTTGTTTGGAGTTTGTATGAATGCTTGGATGAATTTGAATCATGTTTGTGTCATTTGGATATGTATGTGGTGTTTTATTTGATGTTTCTGTGATGTTTTATAATTTGTGCAATTTTAATTGTATTTAAAATGCGCCAGAAACCAGCAGCAAAAAATTTCAGAAACTGAAAATATGGTCAAGTCTACGCCGACGGCATTGCCGTCGGCGTAGTATGCTGCGGGGCGCACAGGATCGTGCCACGTCGACGCTGGAGGACCATATGGTCATCTATACGCCGACGGCACTGCCGTCGGCGTATAGGTGGAGCAGACGGAGACAGTCAACGTTCCTTTTGTGGGTCCCACTTCAGATACGCCGACGGCATTGTTCATACGCCGACAGCATCCTACGCCGACGACTATACGCCGACGGCGGCCGTCGGTGTAGGTCTACGCCGACGGCGATCGTTGCTACGCCGACGGCGGCCCGCCGTCGGCGTTTTGACTGTTTCCCGTAGTGATGAACTATTAGTTGAAATACCTATCTTGTCCTCTTCTTACGCAAAACAACTGTAATAATCTCTCAATTTTAGTCGAAAACAAGAAAAGCGCTGTTAACTAATGGGTTCTAGTACTCTGATACTATGGACTCTCGACTCTGAATCACTAAATCTACAGGCATATATTACATTTGCACGAACCAATATGCTTTTTATGATTCTCTATGAAGACCAATATACTCCTCAATTTATATTGTAACCCAGAGTTCAAAAATGTCATCTCACTCCCAGTGGCGGAGCGTGAACAAAACGGAAGAGGGGGCAGATTCCACAGAAAAACAGGAAATAAGCACATTATATGAGGAAATAAACACAATATGTTGGTTGGCTGGCAATTTCATGATGATATATAGATATCTTCACCCAAAATACACCAATATAATTGGTTCGAATATTCCTGGTCATTGGACAAGTAATTTTCATGCTCCATGACCGAAATACAACATAAATATGACCAAACTAGCTACAGAAATGCCCTCCGGTCCTTCTTAGCCTTGAAATCAGCAATTACATCTTCATAACTAATTTGTAATGCGATTTCTCGTTCTATCTGTAGGAGCATGCTATCTGCAAGAAGATCATCTTCCATTCTGTTACGCAGCCTTGACTTGATAATCTTCAAAGACGAGAAGGCACGCTCAGCAGTTGCAGTGGAAACGGGGAGAGTAACAATCAATCGAAGCAACCTATCAAGCAAATTATAGATCCTATCTCTTCCTGTCTTAACAAGGCAGCGGCATAAAGTAGTAATGGTTTTAGGCTTTTGCAATTCTTTACTGGTTTTAGCATCCACAACAACATGGTCCAGCTGAAGCTCTAATCCATACCTCTCTTGTTGTGTAAAATCAGCTGGATAATATTTCTCCACCATTGAACATACCTCTTTAGCACTGAAAGATCTAAATCTATTTCTTGGTATGAGTGTAACACTAATAGATAAGAGATCCATCACTTTCTCATTGAACCTAAGATTCAATTCAGTGAGCTGGCTGTCAATTGTTGCTCTGTATATCTCCACTCGTAAATACCTTTCAGTAGTGAAATGATCTGGTTGACGACGGGAACGTCCACCACGCAAAATATATGTTGCCTCCATCTCAGGAATATCGACGCCATGCTCCACACAAAACTCAATAACCGTAAGAATGAACATATCCCATCCTTCATCGGATCTCATATCTTCTAGGAGCACCTTTGTGGAATGCACAAGCCGAACTGCATTTACTATGTCTTGTGTCTTCTTTTGTAAAGCCTTCCCAAGACCTTCACTGGTTTCCAATATATCTCTCATCATGCACAGGATAAATACAAACTCAAAGGAGGTCAAGTAGGTGAAACCAGTATCTCCATAAGCTCGGTTTGCTCCTGCCGACGAATCACCACCTAATTTTTCTAAGACTACTCTCACCGGATTAAACAAGTGCATGAGACTAGAAACTGAACCTAAATGGGTACCCCATCTAGTGTCTCCTGGTCGTTTCAATGCGCAAATCTGATTAGCTCCTTTACCGGTCTCAATCTCATCAATAGCAAGCAAACGTGCAATCTCTTCAACTTGGGCATCATGAAGTTCATCGTGGCGCTTCGAAGAAGAGTCAACTGTGTTTATAATAAAGAGAAGCTTCTGAAAGAATTGGGTGACAGGAACCACATCTTTTGCTGCACCAACAAGGGCAAGTTGCAAGCGGTGTGCATAGCAATGAACATAATATGCATAGGGGCCACATCATCTCTCTGGTTCGGAGGGTATTGCCAGACTTGTGGACGCAATGCAGGATCTCGCTCCAAGGATTCTATTCCACAAAATATCACAGGTGCACTTGCTTGATGCTCTTCTTCTTCATCTTGACTAATATGATTTTCTTGCCCTTCTTCATCTTGCATCTGATTTTCCTGTCCAGCTTCATCTTGTGTTTTATGTACAAAAACCACCAGTGCAAGAGCATCTGAAGCAGATGTATGTTCAGCAACTTCTTCATCTCGTTTTCTTTTAAAAATAGATTGCATCTTCTGTTGTTTCCCCATTGCTACATAAATAAGAAATTTGCATTGAATCAATTTTGCATCAAATAATTCTCAAACAACTGAACAAGTGTAGCGCAATGGACATACAAATTACCAGTACATCTACAAATTCTCAATTCCTCGGGAAATAGTAAGAATTCAGAAATAGGGTATATATTTTTGTACCTTCAGTTTTGA
Organism: Poa pratensis; assembly: GCA_947311845.1. NCBI lineage: Eukaryota > Viridiplantae > Streptophyta > Magnoliopsida > Poales > Poaceae > Poa > Poa pratensis. The sequence continues at coordinate 6,730,316 of CAMZMU010000055.1, read as the reverse complement.
GCTCAGTGGCGTGGATCAGTTGGGCGTTGGGGTGGAGCAGAAGCAGCAGATCGTTGCTGGCTTGCTGCTGTCTGCAGTGCGTGGCCGTCTGCCGGCCGGCCGGCGATTTGGATTTTGGAGAGAAGACAGAAGAGCCGACGGCGGCGTGGATCAGTTGGGCGTTGGGGTGGAGCAGAAGCAGCAGATCGTTGCTGGCTTGCTGCTGTCTGCAGTGCGTGGCCGTCTGCCGGCCGGCCGGCCGGCGATTTGGATTTTGGAGAGAAGAGCCGACGGCCCGACGCACAGCAGATTGAAGGAGAACTGGAGAAGGGCCCAGTCCGGGGCCGAAATTGAGCAGCAGCGGCGGCGGATCGGCCGGCACGACGTTGAACGGGGAGGAGGAGAACTACAATCGACCGGACGGCGGAGGACGGGAGGAGCACGGTGACCTAGCATGGGTCAGGGGCGGAGCTGGAGGCGTACGCGGGACGGCACCCCTCTGTTTTCCTCGTTCTCTCTCTCCGCGGGCTGGGCCATGCTGCGTATTACTACCTAGTAAAAAAATTGCAAATTTTTAAGGGGGGGTCGTGGCCCCGTTTCGCCTCCACGACGCTCCGCCCGTGCTCACACCCCTATCCTCCTTTCGTGACAAAAAAGTAGACCTCCCTCCATTGAAGGGATCAAAATCAGAAATACATGAGAGGTTTTTTTTTTAACACATAAAACCCCTTTATTCATTCACAATCAAAGTTACATCATCGACCAAAAAAGGTACTATATTTGAAGGTGGATTATCCATCCAAAAACCCAAAGCACTAAACTTTGCCATCTGGGCTAATTCATGAGCAACATGGTTAGCATCCCTATGTTAATGCTCATAATTAACCTGAGCTAATTCCTTAGCCAAGTGGTAACAGTCATCTATGATAGCCGCTGCAACTCCGCTAGAGCTACCATTATTCTTCATGATCGTTACCAGGTCTTGATTATCAGAGCTAAACAATACTCTATTACATCCTAGACTTTCAGCCAACAAGAACCCCAGTTTTAGCGCATGGCATTCTGCAGAGAAAACATCATGAACCACATCCAGACTAGCATTGCAAGCTGCTGAGAATTGACCTTTATGATCTCTCGCTACTGCTCCTGTACTTCCTTGCAGCGAATCCACATCAAAACCGGCATCCACATTGATCTTCACCGTGTGTTTTGGTGGTTTCGACCATCCCCCTTTCTGCACCTTAGCCTTCACCGAATTTGAAGCTAGAAAATTTGAATGTAACACAGAAATTGCCATCGCTGATCTTTCAGGTGATTGTATCGTTTCTCCATGTACTGTACGTCTCCGATCCCACCAAAGATACCACGCTGCTATTGCAAAGACTTCGGCCGTACCTTTAAGGCTTAAACTTGATGAACTGCATACTTGTCCAAACAGTAGTCGTTCCAAAACAACTTGACCTTTAGTGCTGAAACTACAAGCTTCATTGATCATTAAATCAAGTCCTAGTTATCTCCATACGTTCCTAGCTCGAGTACATGTGAATAAAAGGTGCTTCACATCCTCTGCCCCAGACTCGCAGACCGGGCACTGTCCACTAACCTTGATATGCCGGTTTGCCAGCACCACACGACATGGTATTGTACCTCTCATAGTTTTCCATACAAAAAATTTAACTTTTGCTGGAACTTTTAAGGACGAGATTCTATCCCATATAGGATGATCTTTCATCATCCCCTGCTGATCGTTGCCAAGTCGGCTACCATACTGGAAATTCCATTCAGCAAAGTATGCTGAACGTACCGAAAACATCCCTGTTTTTGTCAAACTCCAAGCTACAAAATCTTCCATATCAAAAGACGGTAGTGGAATAGCCAATATTCTCTACGCATCCATAGGCCAGAATATTTGATTTATTAAATCTTCATCCCACTTATTCGTAATAGGGTCGATTAAATCGCTTACCTTGGATAAAATATTTTGACCTCTTCTAGTTATTATCTTCCTTGCCGAACAATTTGGTATCCACTCATCCTCCCAAATGTCAATCAAGTTCCATCACCTACCCGCCATATGTGACCTCTCTTGAAAGTTTTAATACCTGCATATATACTTTGCCAAGTATAAGAGCTTCCCTTCTTCAGTTTTGTGTTCAAAAGGTCACCATTGGAAAAATATCTTGCTCTGAGAATGATGTCTACGCACGCTTCTATTCTTGTAGACAGTGTTGGGGCTCCAAGTGCAGAGGTTTGTAGAACAGCAGCAAGTTTCCCTTAAGTGGATCACCCAAGGTTCATCGAACTCAGGAAGGTAGAGGTCAAAGATATCCCTCTCAAGCAACTCTGCAATTAAGATACAAGAAGTCTCTTGTGTCCCCAGCACACCTAATACACTTGTTAGATGTATAGGTGCACTAGTTCGGCGAAGAGATAGTGAAATGCAAGTAATATGGATGATTATAAGTGTTAGTTGCAATCTGAAATAAAAATTGCAGCAAGCAAACATGAGACAAAATGAGAGCAAACGGTATTTCAATGCTTGGAAATAAGGCCTAGGGATCATACTTTCACTAGTGGACACTCCCAACAATAATAATATAATTGAATACATAAATATTTCCTCTTCACTATGCTACTCTGAACTATTCTCCCGTTGGATAGAAATATCAATCTACTGCGTAGGGCTACAAGAGCACACCTTAAAGTCTGAGTGAACAAACACCACAATATCATAGAACACCAAGACTATCATGTAGGGCTGCAAAAGCACACCTTAAAGTCTGTCTTCCACATCTAGGGAACCCCAATGTCACTATGAGCGCCCTAAAATAGTACTAAACAAACACCACAATTTTATAGTGACAACCAACAAAAGAACAACTCATGATAAGTATTCCTGTAATCTTTAGACTAAGAGTCACACACGGTGCGCACACTGTCAACTTCGCACCATGGGACAAAGGTGACTCCGGAGATTACATTAATAAAACCACTTGAGTAGCATAATTCATAAGATAATGAAGAGTAACATCTATGGATTCAACTAAATTACAAAGCTCATGATCACATAAAGATCACACCATGGGGGAGAGAGATGAACCACATAGCTACCGGTACGAGCCCTCAGCCCCGAGGGAAACTACTCACACATGGTCATGGTGATGAGGAGCTTGATGGAGAGGTTGATGAAGAGGTGCAGCCCGGAGTGGAGACGGAGCCCCGCAGCAGCCACGGCGCGGCGGCGGCGGTGGCAGCCCGCTGCGGCGAGGGGCGGCGGCGGCAGCTGGTGGCTCTAGATTGATAGTGCCAGAAACAATGCTTGTACGTCACACGTCAGTTGGGAACCCCAAGAGGAAGGTATGATGAGTGCAGCAGTAAGTTTTCCCTCAGTATGAAACCAAGGTTTAATCGGACCAGTAGGAAAACGAGGTTTGCTTCGAAGGTATTGGTGAAGGAGTGTAGTGCGGCGCAACACCAGGGATTCCAGTGCCAACGTGGAACCTGCACAACACAACCAAATTATTTTGCCCTAACTTAACAGTGAGGTTGTCAATCTCACCGGCTTGCTGAAAACAAAGGGTTAAACTATCGAATGGAAAATGATGTTTATTTGCATAAAACAGTAGAGAACAATGATTGCAGTAGATTGTATTTTAGATGTAAAAGAATGGACCGGGGTCCACAGTTCACTAGTGGTGTCTCTCCAATAAGATAACTAACATGCTGGTAAACAAATTACAGCTGGTCAATTGACAATTGATAAGTGCATATAACATGCATGTGTGAGCTGTGGTGTCTACTATGAGATTCATTTGGGCATTATGACAAAGTACATAGACCGCTATCCAGCATGCATCTATGCCTAAATAGTCCACTTTCCGGTTAACATCCGTACCCCTTCCAGTATTAAGTTGCAAGCAACAGACAATTGCATTAAGTAATGTGCGTAATGTAAACAATACATTCATCCTTGAATAAAGCATTGCTGTTTTACCCCTAGTGGCAACAACACATCTACAACCTTAGAACTTGCTGTCACTATCCCAGGTTAAATAGAGGTTGAACCCAACTATCATGCATAAATACCCCCTCTTGGAGTTACAAGTATTCACGTGGCCAATGCTTCAACAAGTAACGGAGAGCATGCAAGATCACAAATGACATAAACATGATAATATAATATTCAGCTCCACATAGGTATCAATATAAGTCAGATCTCAGCAAACACAACATGTAGCATTACAATAAGATGATCTTGATCATGATAGGCAGCTCACAAGATCTAAACATGATGGCATAAGTGGAGAAGACAACCATCTAGCTACTACTATGGACCCATAGTCCAAGGATGAACTACTCGCGCATCACTCCGGAGGCGGGCATGGCGATGTAGAGCCCTCCGGTGATGATTCCCCTCTCCGGCAGGGTGCCGGAAGAGCTTCAGAAACCCCCCGAGTTAGGGTTGACGACGATGGCGGCAGCGAATATGTTCTGGATGAAAGGCTCGGCGTTTTAGGGTTTTCGTGTCTCGGGGAATAAATAGTCGAAGGGGCGATGTCGGCGGACCCCCGAGGGGCCCAAACCACCTGGTGGCGTGGCTGGGCCCACTTCCGCGCCTGGGTGTGGTTTGGCCACCTCGTGGCTCTCCTTCGTCTCTCCTTCGGACTCCGTGTACGTGCTGGAAAAATAGGGACCTGGCCTTTGTTTCGTGCAATTCCGAGAATATTTCCAGAAGTAACTTTCTGAAACCAAACACAGCAGAAAATAGGGAACTGGCACTGTGGCATCTTGTTAATATGTTAGTCCCAGAAAATGCATAAAAGTGATACGAAGTGTATATAAAACATATAGCAAATGGTATAATATAAGCATGGAACAGCAGAAATTATGAATACGTTGGAGACGTATCAGCAGCCCGCGGCGACGAGGAGCGGCGGCCCTTGGCCCCCCTTCTTCCTTGGTGATGGTGCAGCAATGGAGGAGCTCCTCCCCCTCCCTGGCGGCTGCCAAGAGGAGGAAAATTCGTGGCTTTTCACGACCTAGGGTTTCCTTCTTTATCTGGACTCTCGGATTTTCGTCACCCCCTTTTAGGGTTCCACCAAAACGGGCCTACAGGCCGCGTCTGAACTCCGATTGGGCTGATCTCGGGCTTAAAATCTTCGTATGGAAAATTGTGACAACTTTCTCTTGAATTTGATTTCCATTGGACGCCATCTTCGAGGGTCAGACTGACAATCTCCGTAAAAAGTTCTCAGACAGATTTCAGGAAAGTCCCAATTTGACTCCAACAAGGTTTCCTTTGCCCAATTTTGATAATTCCTACACATTAAAGTGTAAAACAAGAACATTGTGCACTTTGCCAACTATTAGTAGGTTAGTCCAATAAATATCATAATATGATATAAAGTGTATATAAAACATGTGCCAATTGACATAAAACATGCATGGAACATCAAAAATTATAGATACGTTTGGAACGTATCAGAGAACCCTTGCACACAACGAGTCAGGGTTATCAATCAGCCGCAATGCTTGCTTAGCTAACAGAGCAAGGTTAAAACAGTGTATATCTCTAAAGCACATCCCTCCCTTCTTCTTAGGTACACACATTTTCCACCAACTGAACCAATGCATCCTTCTCCTATGAGCATCGTCTCCCCACCAATACTGTGACATCACGTTTGTGATCCCTTTACAAATTTGTTTGGGAATTTTGAAAACGAGAGGTTTGTTCTATTTATAGCCATATTTGTATCCTCTTGCCAATTTTAGACAGCCTTGCGTTGGGCATCTAGGAAACATGTGCCTCAACCTCATGTTTCATGCACATCCCAGGTAGATCTTCGTACCCGTACAGGGGTGCTATAAATTTATTTTCTAGCATACGCCATGTTGAAAGTTGCTCAAAATGTTTTATTCTCAATAGTATTGAAATAGCCAGCAAAAACTTTTGTTTTAGAACCCCCGCCCCTTTCTCCTCCCCCTTCTCTAGATATTAACAAATTTCTAAAGATATCATTGAAAAAATTATCCAATAAGCACATCACCAAGTATTAGTAGTGTGGTTTCCTTACCGGAGTGGAAGGGCATCTGATCGATGACGTCTACGGAGGTAGTCCAAATCAAATTTCACCACTTAAATAGTAGTTCTTATACCTTCAAGCTAACTTTTGCTAGCGCCAATAAGAGAGCAACGTTTGTATAAAGAGAGCCGTGCGGTATATGAACATCATCATTCATTGCATCACTTGGGAAATTCTATGAGATAGTGCGTTGAGGGCAATCCTTACTTCGCAACTTGACACTTGTTGTGGAACATCATTAGGCTTACAATTTTACTTTCCCGTGAAAAAATATATTAACCACGCGTGATGTACAACATGAAAGTCTTTGCGGACAACGAATCGTGAGATTTGAATATCAAAAGG